>OZ010792.1:393608886-394821386 GCA_963932465.1 Maratus speciosus
ACAATGAAAAAGAACAGAAGAGAAATTCCTATATCATTGAAAAATATGCGCAGTACTCTTTATTCATCGAAGATAGTGGAATCTGATAATATGACATTTACCATCTATCAAGCCAAAAGAAAAAAAAGTGTTTTTCTACTTAGCTCATTACATTCTACTGTAAAAACTGAAGACGGTCTCAAGAAGTTGCCCGATTCAATAGAATATTACAACGCAACGAAGTATGGTGTGGATATCCATGATCAGATGTGCCGAAAATACTCCGTGAAATCGGCTTCTAGACGATGGTCTGTACATATCTTTTTCAATATTTTGGATCATGCAGCTTTAAACACCTGGATAATTTATAAAAGTGTAACAGGCAAGCCTATCAGCAGAAGAGATTTTCTATTAAATTTAGGAGATGTGTTCAGAATGGATCTTATGGTTTCAAATCTCCCAAAGATCTTTCCTGAGTCTTCAAAAAAAAAAAAAAAAAAAAAAAAAAAAAAAAAAAAAAAAACACGAAAATAAAATAGATATCAAGAGAAAAAATGTCAAGTACAGACATGCAATGGAAACAAATCTCAAGAATTTTGCGCACCATGTTTCAAAGTTGTGTGCGGAAAATGTACTGGAAAAATTGCTATTTTTTTTTTTTTTTTGATACAACTGAATTAATTCCTAATACGTGCGTACAATTTGGAGTATTATAAGCATTAAATAAAATTGAAACAGAATGCTTAACATATTAACCATTCAGCTACACTTATAATGAAATAAAGGAAACAACAGAACATATTTCTCATTTATGGATTTAGAGAGTGAATCATTCGGCGAGTAAAAGATGAAAATATAAATATATATTATTTTATAAATTGTGTTTTATTTTAGTTAACATTAGTTTTAATTTGTGAAAACATTAATTTTAAATCGATTTTTATATCAAATTAATGAGTTTTTTGAGTAGTGGTAGTATGATCCAATTAATCGCCCTGTAGGCGTTACATATACAGTACTTTAAAAATTCAATAAATTATCGAATAATATTAAATATAAATTATGAAATACACGTAAATTACATATTTTTGCCAATGTATGGCTTTTAAAATTATTTTAGCGTTGTTATTTCAATAGTTTCATCGAGGGGTCAAAATGACCCCTTCCCGCCGTTCCAGTAGGTAAGATTTTCCCGCCGTTCTAGTGTTAAGTTATAACATCAGAAGGTTAACAACAAATAATAATATTTATTAACATCTTGGAAAATACGCGTAAACAACACGAACACGCACAGAAAGGCAAGCCACAATAACACCCATGGACTGTTGCCAAATTACAAAGAGAAAAGTTCTTGTGATGATATCAGTTCAGTTCAGATTCAGCCAAAAACGGCTATTGCATGTTGCCCCAAACACATAAAGATTATCATTTAGTTTAGCTGTCAAGATTATATTATCATCTTTGACAAATAAGCATGCATTTTTCTTGAAAATTACCTTTATGTTATTTTCTGTGACTTTCTTAACTGATGATAAATTGCTTTTTAGTTCTGGGCAATACAGTACATCTCTTAGTGTAATGTAGTGGTTTTGTCTGTTTTTAGTTTTACGTCGCCCATACCTTGTGAATTAATCCTTTTTCCATTACGATTGTTATATTCCCGAAGTTCCCAGCTGTGAATGTAGCAAAGTTTGTTTTGCGGATATAACGTGTCTGGTACAACCGGAGTCAATTATGTATGTGTTTGAATCTGTTGTTTGTGTCTGGTTAATTTTTACTGACTCAATTTCAAAATTATTTTCCACTGGGAAGGGAGGAATGATCGATTGGTTGACCTCATCCTCTATATTTGTTTTGCTATTGAAGCAAAAATTCGAGGAGTCGGTTTTGCTACCATTATATTGATTTTTGGGGTTTCCCGGATTGGCTTTAAAGTTGGCATTGTTGTTGGAAAATTTATTCCTGTTATTGTTTTCGTATTTCTGATAGTTATTTTTCTGTTTATTTTTTAGTTTATAACATTCTGAACGGATATGTGAATCCCGTTGACAGTAAGAGCAATATTTTTTGCTTCCTTTATTTATTATTTTATGTGCGATATCCTTGAGACGTGTGTTAGAGTTTTTATTTTCAACTCTGTGTGCGTATTCGTCGATTAACTTATTCTTCACAAACTCGAGATCTAGATCTTTCTCGTCCCTAGCCTCCATGCTCGTCATAAGAGGCGCGTAAGACTGAGGCAAGCTACATAGCATGATTGCCACTATGTGTGAATCATTTATTAGCTCTCCAATAGCAGCGAGTTTATCTCGGATCGTTAAAATGTTATTGCTATGCAAATTTAGGTCTCCCCCCTCATTTAATCTTTGGGAGCAAAGTTTCCTCAAGAGGAACAACTTTGACGATAAATTCGCCCTTTGGTGAACATTTTTGATTTTCTCCCATACGTCTTTTGGGGATGACAAATTTCTGATATGCACAATTTGCGTTCCATCGACGCACAAGCAAATGATGGCTTTCGCCTTAGCAGCATTTTTTGTATAATTATCATCCGGTGTGCTAGGTGGTGTTTCTTTTACGTACTTGAACAAATCGTCTTTAATTAATAAATTTTCTAACTTAAAAGAACAGTGATTATAGTTGCTATCGTTTAATTTTATGACGGCTGTGATTTCTTTCGCGACAGCCATAGCGTGTTATACAAGTAGTATGTATTCTTTGATAATATATATTTCATATAAAATAGTTCAGTGTTTTATATAAGAAGTTTTATAACTTTCTCAATATCTTAGTATATATATATACATGTAAATAATCAATCATATATTCATATAACACTTTTTATGATATCATATACACTCATGTCCAAAATTATCTTTACATGCATAAAATTACGAATTTCGCAGAAATGGTGAACTATAATTTTATGAATTTCTGTGGAATTATGCATAACATCATAACACATGAATACTGAGAAAAAAAATAATATGACTGCTTATGATATAAAACTGTAGCATAAAACAATAAAAATGACAAAAATAGGTTACAAGGAATGTGCAGGGAAACAGGAAAAACTCAGGAAAGAATTGAGGCTTATGATTTTAATACGGAATGTGATCTCCTCTAACGTGAACACACATATCACAACGTGTTTTCATACTGGCAATAACGTTGGTAACCACAGTTTGAGGAATTAAGTTCCACTCTTCGAGAAATGCGGTCTTCAGTTCATTTTCATCTCTAGGAGGAGGATGTCTCCGTGCAATTGCTTTCGCAAGGTAGTCCCATAAGTTCTCGATCGGGTTGAGATCAGGAGATTTTGCTGGCCACGGTATTCACTCAATGGCTTCACTTTGAAGAGAGTCGTCAATGAAGTGTGCTCGATGCGGACGAGCGTTATCGTCCATAAATAAAAAGTCAGATCCATAAGCACCTCTGAAAAGTCGGACCTAATGTTTTAAGACCTCATCCCAATATCGCTGGCCGGTCACAGATCCGCTGCTCAAAATGTGTAAGGCCGTATGTCCATCTGTCATTATTCCGCCGAATACCATCACACCTGCACTGCTGAAACGGTCACGTTCAATCATGTTCGAAAGACGATTTCGTGTTCTGACTCCCTCCAGATGTAAACACATTGAGAATCCGATGTTAAAATAAATCTCGATTCATCAGTAAAAAGAACATGGCTCCATTGGCTTTCACTCCAGTTCTGATGTTCTTTGCACCAATTCAAGCGATCCCTCGTGCGCTGTGCAGACAATGAAACACATATCCTTGGCTTTCTGGCATAAAGGCCTTTTTCATTAAGCCTTCTGTACACAGTTTGCCAGGATACGACTGTTCCAGTGCTGGTTGCAAGCTCTGAACTTAACTGCCGAGCAGTAGACTGTCTGTTACCACGGGCAGTTATTGCCAAATGTCGGTCTTCGAAGTAGTTGTTTTCGTTTACGACCTCGTCCAAGCCGCCTGACAGCAGTGATAGAGTTCTGAAATCATTTCCATAATGTAGAGACTGTCTGCCTTGAAATACTTACACATCTCGCTACTTCTGTGATTGTCTGGCCTGCTTCTAAACGGCCGATAATTCGCCACTTCATAGATTCTTCCAAATGATACTGCGAAGTCATAACAAATCGTTTTCAGTCCTTACATACTGAAATTAAACGCTATATTACAGAAATTCACTGCGATATTCACTTTGCGAAACGCGCTTTCTTCGCCGTCGCGTGACGTAACGCCCTCATTTGTATATCAGAAACCGTTTCATCACTTTTGATTGGATAATGCTAATTAGAATTGTATTTCACATATTCCCTACAAAAATGGCTTACATCGATTAGATATTTCATGAAATATCATTATTTTTGTTTATGTAAAGATAAATTTGGACATGAGTGTATATCAGTTTTAATATTTATAAACAGTATCAATTTTCGTTTGCGCACAGTTATTTTCATATATATATTTTCAATAATATCATATTCATATATTATGTGTGCATCTTTTTTCATTTTATGACAAGCAAATAATTAAAATTATTATTGGGTGTTATTTATTTATTTTCCCCAATGTTCAGTCTCATAATCTATGAGCAAAACTGAAGGAGTGTATTCATAGTTTAAAAGGCTTAAGCCGAACACCCGTGTGTGATGCAGACTTGTATATTTATCACAATAGCATAGCTGCCAACTTGTACGGATTTTTGCTACCACTATAAATTAACAGAAATTTCTGCCTTATTTAATTATCAAAATTGACTGCAATTCGGCGATTGAATTAGGCAAAATTTTCTATTAAATTTTAGTGGTAGCAAAAATCCGTACAAGTTGGCAGCTATGCAATAGTTAAATATAAAAACAAAATCTCTTATCTTTTTGGTAAGCGCACGAAGATGATGATTCTTCCGCGAGGATGTGATCGGCTGAAAATAATTTAAAACATGTTTTATTTAAGGGTGATTCTGTATTTCGTTGTATTGTAAGGTAGATACGCCGTCACTGAAGAAACTGTTTTTTTTTTTTTTTTTTTTTTTTTTTCATATACTAAATCTATATTCTGAGAACACTTTCTGGATTATTAATTCACACTGTAAATATAAATAAAACGATTAATATAAGTGATTGTAAAAGGTTGTATACTGCCATGGAGAGGACAGCTTTCCAGACAATAGATTCGCGCAGCGAATTTTCGTGGACCAGCTGGTTAAAAACCAGCATACAGACTGAGAAACTATTGGGGCTCAAGTTAAGATAAGTTAAGTTAAGACACAAGTTAAGATAGAGTTTTTAGAACAAAGGTAAAAAGTCCCACAAGTAAATTGCCGTGTTACACGCGAGGGGATGTTTGGCATAAAACACTCACATGCTGAGACGAATTCCATAGGTTTTTATTTATAAGATGTGAGGAACATAAACTCAAGATTCTATACAAATGATTAAGTAGTATATTACGATAAACTAAAATATGTGGACAGGATTTAAATGAGTAAATGTATTAACTTTAAATTGAAAGTCTTTATGTTTCTCATAAAGATCAGTAATTGTTTTGTTTTGTGCAATTTTGATTTTTAGATCTAAAAAGTTTATTGTATTATTTGTTAAAAGGTTTTCTGTCAAATCTAAATTAGTACGATAATCTACTGGAAATTGAGAAATATTTGATTGGTTAGTGTCAATTAAAATTATGTCATCAATTTAACGATACATAAGAATACTATCATTACAAATATCACGTTCATATTGATATAAATATAAATCTGACATCAGACTGGATGTTGACCCGCCTTATGGTATTCCGACTATTTTTATATAAATAATATTATCTTGTAAGATGTAGTTATTGTATATTATGAAATTAGTTAAAGTGCAAAAATATTTTATATCCATATATGTAGGAAGAGTTAATTTATTTTTATATGTTTAAGTAGTGTATTAATTATATTATGCAGGTCTGTAAGATTTATATTATTAAATAGATCTTTGAAATCATATGTTCGTATATTTTTTACACATTTAATGTCTTTAAGTACACTAACCAATTGATGACTATATTTTATACAATGTGTATTATCTATTTCTGTTGTTAGTTTATAAATTTGACTTAAAATTTTTAATAAAATATTGTTAGCATAATTGTTATATGTATTACATCCAATTGTAACTGTTCTGAATTTAATTGGTGTCTTATGAAATTTAGGAATAAGCACTAAATAAGGATAGTTAGTAGGTACAATATTTAGTAGTTTATAATTACCAATAATTTTACGATTGTTAACTATAATATCATCGTTAATTTTTTGGAAAGACTTATTTGATGAAATACAAGATGTAAGAAGATGGTGATAATAAGATTTGCAGATGATTGCATAATTATTTGGGGATTTGTCAATATATGTAATTACATAGTTTTTTTTTATTATTATTAATTTGTTGGAAAATGTGTATAGTATTGACTTTAACAAGATTAGATTCATTTGCCCTAATAGCATTAGTTAACTTATCAATAACCAATATTTTCCATTGATTAAAAAATGCAATAGGTTTATTATAATATACAGAAATTTTATATATAAATAAATCTATATCATATGTAAATTACTTTATAATTGAATTTAAATTAAGTTTTGATGGAAGTCTATAATTAGTGCCATAACCCATTAATTTTATTAATGTAATATCATTTACAATATTAAGATTACCAGTGATTATATGGCCATGATCTTTATTAATATATTTGCTGTAGTGAGGGGTCTTTACAGTTACGTGGGAAAGTACTTGTTGCAGACGTATTTTTTGAAAAAGAATTAAAATTAAAAATCTTTCTTACTAAAGGTATTGGATATTTGAAAGTTCTAGATATTTGAATACTATAAATAAGAAATTTATATTTTTTGTCATTAATTATGGAATTAGTATTAATTTTATTGAATATTTGATTTGAATAAGTAATTAGCATATGTGTATTTGTATTTTTAAGTTTAGGGTTTTTTTTTTTTTTTTTTTTTTTTTTTTTTTTGTAAATTAATGTCAAATTGATTGACTCTGGTCATAATAAGATAAAAAAAATATATCCGAGAAATGTATACAGAAAGGTTTACTAATAAATATATTTAAATAGTGTGCAAGCTTTTTCTCTTTTATTGCAAAGATCTATTTACGAACTATTAACCAGTTATAATCAATTAAATATTTACTATGAAGGTTATTTAACTGTTTAATTATAGTTTTGTTAGAGATAATTATTGAAGAAGAACATCTACCACGTTTGTTACTTGTTGTTCTGTGATTTAAATTATGATTTAGTGTAGGATAAATTGGATTATAATCAGTTATGTTATTAATTTATGAAAAAAATCTTAATATTCCTATTGAATACTTCTGTTTTTTGTAATAATAAATGCATATACAGGGTGCGCTATAAGTTCGTGCAAACTTAAAAATTCATAATAAAAGAAGTACCTAATGCTCGGAAAAAATTTCGGTTTGTGCAAATATGATCGGAGGGACATTGGATTTTTTTTCCAAGTATAAAATAAGAAATAATTCCAAAAGCAACCGAAAGAGGACGCTCACACGTCCTACTGAGACGTTTTATGTAAATCAGGCAAACACAAACAGACAATGAAACAAATCCCAATAACATGACACTGTGCATTTATTTTAAAATAAATAAGATGTTCAACATGACCACCACCACCAACAGGTATTAGGCAAGTGAGGCTCCTTTGCGTGACCATGTTATGCCCATGGATGTATTATTAAACAATAATTTATTAAAATTATTTAATAATACATACATGGTTGTGTCTGCATTGCGGGAAACACATACCTGTCGTCACCTTCATGCACATGGACGTACTCAAGGGGGGGGGGGCGCGAAATTTTCGAAAGTGATGTCAAAAAAGACCGAATTTTTTTCTTTCTTTTTTGGATAAAAATTTAATTTTTTTCAATCATACAGCGGACTACCCATTCTCATTACTCCCATATTAGTCCACATTGACACCAAAGAAGAGAAAGGGGGCTGATGGGGTTACACCCCCCTCCCCCTCCTCCCAAAATAGTCGAAAAATTAAATGAAAAAATTGTTTTTCCTTACTTTTTTTAGATAAATCTGTAATTTTTTTTCTTCTGTCATACAGCAAAATAGCCATTCTCGTTAACACCATATTAGTCCACATTGACATCACAGCATAACCAAAGATGGGGAGGGGGCTGATGGAATTGCAGCTCCCTCCTCCTCTCGAAATAGTCGAAAATGAATTTTTAAAATAGTGCTGATTTTTTTCTTTCTGTTTGAGATAAATTTGCAATTTTTTCCCCATCATTCAACAAACTAGCCGCTCCCTTCGCTTTAGTTCCATATTAGTGCACATTGACACCAAATAATAGAAAGGAGCTGATGGGGTTACAGCCCCTCCCCCTCTTCACAATATAGTCGAAAAATTAAATGAAAAAAGTGTTTATCCCTTACTTTTTTAGATAAATCTGTAATTTTCTCTTTTGTCATACAGCAAAATAGCCAATTTCTCGTTAACCCCATGTTAGTCCACATTGACATCACAGCATACCCAAAGATGGGGAGGGGGTTGATGGAATTAAAGCCCCTCCTCTCGGAATAGTCGAAAATGCAATGAAAAAGTGCTGCTTTATTTTCTTTTTATTTGAGATAAATTTATATTTTTTTTCCTATAATTCAAGAGACTAACCGCTCTCTTCTCTTTAGTTCCATACTAGTACACAGTGGCACCACATTATACCCAAAGATGTGAAAGGGGCTAATAGGGTGCCTCCTCCCAAAATAGTCGAAAATGAAATGAAAAAAAAAAAAAAGCTGTTTTTTTTTCTTCTTTGTTTGAGCTAAATTCGTAATTTTGTTTTCTGCAAACCTTATTTTTTTAGATAAATCTCGCATTAACATCACAGCATACCCAAAGAAGGGGGGCGGCGGCTGATGAGGTTACAGTCCCCTCCTTGCGAAATAGTCGAAAATGAAATGAAAAATATTATTTTTTTTCTTTCTCTTTGTAATAAATTTGTATTTTTTTCTCCTATCATTCAACAGACTAGCCGCTCCCTTCCCTTTAGTTCCATATTAATGCACAGTGACACCACATTATACCCAAAGAAGTGGAAAGGGGGTAATGGGGTTACAGCCCTATTGTCCCCCAAAATTGCTGATTTTTTTTCCTTTTGTTTGAGATAAATTTGTAACTTTGTTTTCTGCAATACAACGAACTAGCCATTCTGGTTAGTCTCATATCAGCGCACAGTTACAACACCACAGTATACCCAACGAGGGGGAGGGAGCTCATGGGGTTACAAGTCCCCTTTCGAAATACAGTCGGACCTCTATTTAACGAACCTCTATTTTGCGAATTTCTCTATTTTGCGAACTTTTCCTTGGAACCAAGAACATTTTGCGAATTTCTTCGTAAAATTACCTCCAAATAGCGAAGTGCATTCTCTATTTAACGAACATTTTCTTCTGATCTAAATTTTTTTTCTCCCCATTTCACAAAATATTTCTGGACATTTCAAACTTATTCTTTGTTTAAACACATTTTGTGATGTTGAATGGCCTTGAACTGGTTTTACTGGGCACCTTCTTTGTCAGCAGTGAGAATTCGCTAAGTACGGAGGACGAAGACGACAATCCCTTAGAGTAACTTAAAAAAATGTAGATACAGATGCGAAAAAAAGAAGAAATTAACCATGATGTGCTAATTGATGATTGTATTTAACTTAATTCTGAAATTGAGACCTCGGAAACACTATCCGAATTGGATATTTTCGACAGTGTGAAAAATAAAAACAATACAGCAATGAATTGCGATGAAGACGAATGTGATGATAATGGAAATGAACATGATGCAGGAATTAACAAAACTTCGTATGATGAAATGCTAAAATCATTTGAAAGAATCCGACGCGGATTATAGTTAGAAGAAAATACGCATGAAGGGGTTTTTGGTGCATTGCAAAGATGCGAGACGTATTATGAGGGAAAGCACTTTTTTAAAGAAAAAACTCAGGCAAAATTAACAGAGTTTTTCAGAAATTAAGTTTAAGGACGCATATGTTAAGGTATGGTTAAAATTATTTGTTAAATACGATAATGTTATTAAAATTCGTTAATTTTAATGTAAAACTATTTACTTTAAACAGAAAATACAGTGTATCCCCGGACAATGTTTTGTTTTCCTTGCAGATTTCAAAGATTTAAACACATAGAAAAAATGAATTGATGATGGATATTGGTGGGCAAAATAAATAAAACAAATCGATATAATTTATAAAAAAAAAAAAAATGTGATTAATTACTTTTAGTAAAAATATTTAGTGTTTATGAATTTAAAATTTGTTTTATGTAGTTTAAAGTATTTTAAAAGGTGAATCTCTATTTAACGAATTTTCCATATAACGAACTTTTTTCCGGGATTTAGCGACTTCGTTAAATAGAGGTTCGACTGTAGTCAAAAATGAAATGAAAAAAAATGCTGATTTTTTTCCTTTCTTTTAAGATAAATTTATATATTTTTTCTGCCATGCAGCTATTCTCGTTAGCTCCATATATTAGTGTGCAGTGATGCCCCAACATACAATACCCAAAGAAGTTGATGGAGACGGGGGTTATGAGCAGACCCGGACTGGCTCCTTTGGGGGCCCTCGGCTAGAGACTGAAAAGGGGCCCCTTAGTAGAAAATTTAGATGGAATATATTATCAGAATATCTACTTTTTGAAAATCAAGCTTACATGCCTAAAAACCACATTTAGCTATTTTGTCACTTGGAAAATAATTGAGTAAAAAAGTAAGCTTTTTCAGATGTAGTTTACTTACTTTCAAAATAAATATTTATATTATTTTTATATACGATACCTAAACTACTTCCATGCTAGACACAATAAGTATACTAGTTAATTACGAGTGGTTTATTGCTTAAAAATGAGAGTGGGAAATATTTTTAATTTTAGACAAACAAATCACAGTATATGATAATCTAAATAATAACCATAATAACCTAAATTTTACTGTAATACCTAAGTAAATAAAAGGGACACAATATTAATAAAAAACAAAGCATATTGAAAAAAAAAAAACAATGTACTCTTTAATTCTGATTTAATTGTTACAAATTGTAAAATAGATTTTATAACAGAAAGAAAAATACTCTACAATACTTTGGTACAGATACAGCAAACTAAAAAAAGAGATGTGACTGTGAATGGCTGTTTACTAATCAGCTTTTGGCCAGTTCTTCACTGGTCCTGGCCAGGGCCGTAGCAAGGTCTTCAGAGGCCCCCCCCAAAACATATTTTTCGGGCCCCCCTCTTAAGATTTTAGAGAAATATCTATATTTAATTTTCCACCCGAGTTCCATTGTATAACAACACCAGCGAAGTTTCGCTGGTCGAATTTTCCAAAACGAACTTCAAATTGAACGAATTTGTAGTTAGGCTGCACTGCTTTCGGCAGCGTACACCCATAGGGGCTATGTCCGCTCCGATCTCGAATCATACGAACCTTGAATTATTGTAATTTTTTTATTTAGATCCAGATTAAATTCAAATTTTCAACATTTCGTTCACGTTGCTGCAGGAACAGATTTGATATTTTTACAATGTGAATTTAATCAAAGGACTTGCAAAATTTAACTGAGAATTCTTCCATTTAGGAAAAAAATGTCAAAAAAATCGCCGAAGAACGCGAAAGAACGCCAAAAATTGCATAAAAATTTTCAAAGTTCATACAGATCAAACTTTACTCATATTGGGTTAAAAGATTGAAACCTTTTTTTTTTTTTTTTTTTTTTTTTTTACGAATATTAAAAAAACTACTAGAAAAGTGAAAAAAAGCTAAAAATCACATAAAAATTCTCGAAAATTTTAAAAACAGCAGAGGACAAAATTTGGCAAAAAAGTTTGAAACTGAATTCCTTTTACAAATGTAGAATTGCTAAGTATTGTTCATAAACAAAATAAATAAATAAAAAATATGGAAGTCGTTTTCGTATTTTCAATTTTCTCTTCAGTTTGACAATGCTATCCGCGTGGCCCAGACAGATTTTCTTTAAGCAGAAAATATGCACTTATAACAATTTTTTTCCCTCGGATTGGTGCCTTTTATTAAATACATATATATGTACAGATTTACTAATTAAAAAAAAAATACTTTTGGGATGTTGTTTTCATATATTCCGGTTTTCTCCAGTTTAAAGTTGTCACCCAAGTTGAAATTTAAGAAGAAAAAAAAATACCTTCGGATAGAAGGTACCTTTCTTTGGGCAACGAAGACGGGTTTTCTAGTAGCTAATAATAAAGACAGACGTTTGTCTGTCCAGAGTTTTTCTTTGTCTGACAAGATTTTTTTCTGTTTCAAAAAGATGTTCTGTTTCACAAGATGTTTTTCTGTTTCAAAATTTGACAGGAAGATTACCTGTATGCCTGAAGTTGCTCGAAACAGGTTTTTAATTTTTTTGATTCGAATTTTTTTCATTTAATTTTTTACGATATTTTTTGTATTTTTTCGAGTTTCGTGCTTTTTCCCCCACATTCATAAAAGGAATCTATTTTCAATCCATCTTTCCATTTTAGCCGAATATAGTAAAGTATTCTTCTTCGATTTTTAAATATTTCGCGAATTTTTTATGTGATTTTTAACTTTTTTTCGCGTATTTTTTGACATTAGTAAAAGGAATCAGGTTTCAGTCTTTTAGCCCGATGTACTAAATTTTGTCCTTTGCGATTTTTGAATTTTTCACGAACGTTTTTTTTTTTTCCTTTTTAAGACCCCCGTGATTAGAAGAGATTTTATCTCACATTTGAAGAAACTTTCGTCTTTAGAAAGGAAAATTTCTAGAAATTTTGATGTTTTATTCGCGACTTCTTCGTGTTATGAAGGAAAAAGTCATGCGTAAAAGTTCAGTTTCTAATAGGGAAAAGTATAATGCAGCAAAGTTGGCGGAACACTCCTGTGATTTGATTTGATAAAAATGCATCTTCAAATTTAGTAAGGATGTTAGGTAATTTTTATGTTAGATTGGTGAGTTTTCTATATTTTCGCGGAAAATGAGAAAATCAAATCAAAGCTTTTTTTGTGTGTGTGTTCTAATGAAAGAAAAAGTTACGGAAAAAATCCTTCAATTTACTGATTTCTTTCTTTCTTTCTTTTTTTTTTTTCTTGGAGAGACAGTGTAAAAGGAACCCAGTTTCTATCTTTTATCCCAATATAGTAAAAATTTTGCCATCTGCAGCACAGATTTTTGACATCCCTAAAAGGCATCAGGTTTCAGTCTTTTAGCTCAATATAGAAAATATGTCCATAGAAATTTCTGAATTTTTTACGAACGTTTTATGTGATTTTTAACATATTTTTGTCTTTCACGGCAATTTTTTCACAACCCAGTTACAATCTTTTGGCTCGATATAATCAATTTTCTCTCAGCGATTTTTGAATTTTTGCCCAATTTTTTATAAGATTTTTACACTTTTTTTTCGCGTTTTGCGGAGTTTTTTGACATTTTTTTTTCTGAAACCGAAGAATTATCCAGTAGATTTTGCTGCTGTCATAATTAAGCTGAAGTGTATAAATAACAAATTTGCTCCTGTAGCACTTGAGCTACGATGCTGGATAAGTATACTTTTATCTGGACACTATCACTTTTATCGAAAAAATCATCCAAATTCGAAAAATATCGAAAAATTCAATGATTGTTTGATTCGGAGCGGGAATATCCGGAAAAGGTTTACGCTGCGAAAGGCAGTGAAAGCCCCCAATGGAGAACTCAAAAAAATGGGTTCTTTTTTTAAAAAAGCAATTAGCGAAGCTCTGCTAGTAGATTAAATAAATACACGATGTATAGTTTGTATAGTTAACATAAGTAATTTATCGAGACAAGAGAAATGAAATGTTCAAAACGAAACAGGTCGAACATAAGTGGATAGGCGGCATATGCAATGCACATAGATGCCCGCTTATTGGGGTCCCCAACGAGATTAAGAAGCATATATTTTTTGAACATTTGAAAAAAAAATGAGGCTTAAAAGTTTTGAATCTTGAGTTCCGAATTTTGCTCACTTTTAAGAGCGGCCCCAAAAAAGAAAATTTATAAAGTATTTAGAGCCTGCAAAACTTCTTTCATCTGGGCACCTTTAAAAAGAATGGTAGCTATAGAAAAAAAGGGCATCTCTGTTTTGGTTAAAAAAAGGAATAGTATTAAGAAAGTTTTTAACCTTATTGGGGTCCCAACGAGATTAAAAAGCATATTTTTAAAACATTTGAATAATAAAAATTGGGCCTAAAAGTTTTGAATCTTGAGTTCCAACTTTTCCTCATTTTTATAGGCGGCCCCCAAAAAGTCAATTAAAAAAGTATTTAGAGCCTGCAAATTTTCTTTCATCTGGGAACCTTTAAAGAGAATGCTGGCTATAGAAAGAAAGTCCGTATCTGTTTTGGTCAAAAGAAGTAATAGTATTAAGAAAGTTTTGAACCTTGCTGGGGCCCCCAACGAGATTAAAAAGCATATTTTTAAAACATTTGAATAAAAAGATGGGGCATAAAAGTTTTGAATCTTAGGCTCCAACTTTTCCTCACCTTTATAGGGGGCCCTAAAAAAGACAATTAAAAACGAATTTAGAGCCTGCAATTTTTTTTTTTCATCTGGGAACCTTTAAAGAGAATGATGGCTATAGAAAGAAAGTGCATATCTGTTTTGGTCAAAAGAAGTAACAGTATTAAGAAAGTTTTGAACCTTATTGGGGCCCCCAACGATATTAAGAAGCATATTTTTAAAACATTTGAATAATAAAAATGGGGTCTAAAAGTTTTGAATCTTGGGCTCCAACTTTTCCTCCGTTTATAGGGGCCCCTAAAAAAGACAATTCAAAAAGAATTTAGAGCCTGCAAAATTCCTTTCATCTGGGCACCTTTAAAAAGTATGGTAGCTATAGAAAAAAAGTGCATGTCTGTTTTGGTCAAAAGAAGTAATAGTATTAAGAAAGCTTTGAACCTTGTTGGAGCCCCCAACGATATTAAAAAGCACATTTTTAAACCATTTGAATAATAAAAATGGGGCCTAAAAGTTTTGAATCTTGAGTTCCAACTTTTCCTCACTTTTATAGGGGGCCCCCAAAAAGTTAATTAAAAAAGTATTTAGAGCCTGCAAAATTTCTTTCATCTGGCAACCTTTAAAGAAAATGCTGGTTATAGAAAGAAAGCACATTTGTTTGAAGGAACTGATAGTATTAAGGAAGTTTTGAAACTTATTGGGACTCCCAACGAGTTTGAAAAGCATGTTTTTTAAACATTTGAATAAAAAAAGTGAGGCCTAAAAGTTTTTAATCTTGGGCTCCAACTTTTCCTCCCGTTTATAAGGGGCCCTAAAAAAGACGATTCAAAAAGAAATCAGAACCTTCAAACTATCTTTCATCTGGGAACCTTTAAAGAGAATACTGGCTATAGAAAGGAAGTGCATATCTGTTTTGGTCAAAATAAGTAATAGTATTAAGAAAGTTTTGAACCTTGTTGGGGCCCCCAATGATATTAAGAAGCATATTTTTAAAACATTTGAATAATATAAATGGGGCCTAAAAGTTTTGAATCTTGAGTTCCAACTTTTCCTCACTTTTATTGGGGGCCCCCAAAAAGACAATTTAAAAAGTATTAAGAGCGTGCAAAATTTCTTTCATCTGGGAACCTTTAAAAAGAATAATGACTATAGAAAGGAAGCACATTTGGTTGAAGGAAGTAATAGTATAACGAAGTTTTGAAACTTATTGGGTTCCTAAGTGAGTTTTAAAAGCATATTTTTAAAAAATTTGGATCAAAAAATGGGCTTAAAAGTTTTGAATCTTGGGCTCTAACTTTTTCGCATTTATATAGGGGGCCCTAAAAAAGACAATTCAAAAAGAATCTAGAGCCTGCAAAATTTCTTTCATCTAGGCCCCTTTAAAAAAATGGTTCCTGTAGAAAAAAAGCGCATATCTGTTTCGTTTGATGGAAGTAATAGTATTAAAGAAGTTTTGAACCTTTCGTTTCACTTTTTTCGCCCATTGATAGGTGCACCCCAAAAATACTAAAATGCCATTTTATTTTTTAAGTAGAACTTACAGCCTTCAAAAACTTTTATAAAAAATGGTGGATATAGAAGAAAAGCACATATCTGTTTTCTGTTTCTAAATCTAATCAAGATCTTTGACAAAAAAAAAAAAAAATGAATTTCGATAAAACAAAATAAAATATTATTAAAAATTCATAAAAAAAAAAAAAAAAAAAAAAAAAAAAAAAAAATTCGGCTGAAAGGTACAATAGCTCACTACTGGGCCCCTGACTTTGCTCAGCCCCCCCCCCCAAATGGGGGGTATGGGGGGCGGTCGCTACGGCCCTGGTCCTGGCTACTTCATCTATAACATCTTTACCCAAGTTATAAAATAATTCTCTTTCAACATTCATGAAAAGGAGACTATCGGTAGAAAAGCAGTCGTGAATTTCATGAATATGTCGCAAGCGTAAACAGAGAAATGTGCAAATCGATCACGGAATAAAATCGCTAAATTTTTCAATTGGTCGCGAGAAAAAATTTGCGAAATTCGCAGATTGGTTTCCAGAAAAAATCGTGAAATTCGTCAATCGGTCGCGAAGAAAATCCGCAAAATTTTTCAATGGAAAGCGAAAAAAAGAAAAAAAAAATCATGAATTATGTAAATCTGCTGTAAGAAGAAACTGAAATCTGCCGATCGATCTTAGAAAATATTTCGAAATTCGTCAGTCGGTCACAGGATTTGATCGTCGTTTCGCAAAGAAAATTTTTCAGAAAAGGATTTTTTGGTGAACGGAAGCCTCCCGCCCACAATATTCTTTTAAGCGCGAATCATCCCGTCCCGTCATTCAAGTCCTGTATATGTATATTAATAATGTTGTATAAAAAATATAATTTAAACATTAAAATATTCTGTTTATTTTTACAATGCTGGCAGAAGCAAACAAATATTTACTCATTTATTAATATACCTATAATTGTAGAGTATTTTCACAGAAAATATGTACATTTTAAAGCATAACATATCTACTATTATACCCATGGGTATAGACAAGAGTTATTTTCTCCAAACAGAAGTTTAGTTGATGTTTTTTATCTGTTTTTATTATTTAAATTACTGTTGTTACTACTATTACTGCTTTACTTTAAGTCACATTTATTTTTATTTTAAGTTAAACTACTTTGATATTTATAAATAAAAAGAAAATTACTTTCATTTTAAATATTTATAATAAAGGTTATACTTTCCCTTGTAGTTTTATACAGGTATGAAACAGAAGTTAGTCATTAAAATCCCTTTATTAAAAATAATAAGTGTAAAGTTTTTTTTTTAACATACAAGTTAAAAAACAAAAGTAAAAATAGGTCTCTTTAATTGTTTAACTTAAAAGAAAGAAAGAAAATTAATAAGTCAAATTTTTACAACTTCAAATTTTATTGTACAATCTGAAAGTAAAGGTACAATTTTCTAAAAGATGTAAACGTAAATTCTTTAATTTATTATAAAGAGTTGAAATATCAATATTAGGAAAGCTGGCAATTTTTTTAACTTTCGAGAGTTACCTTTTACTCATGGAGAGGGATGAACTTACTATATTTCATACTAGCAAACCCACCCGGCGTTGCTCGGGTTCCGTAAATAATAACCTTAAACAAAACTAAAGTTTTATTGATTTTATATCTTTTGAAATTCTTTTTAAATGAACCTAATTTCGGAGACCCCCGAATTCGGAGCGTCTAGTGCGTTCCCAACAAACTTCTTTCCAAACGAACCTGTAACCTGGGTCCCCGCTTCCTAAGGCAGCATGTACCGGAAGTGCTCCGCACTTCCGGTACAGGGGAGACAATCGGAAACCAAGTTGAGTGAGCCAAACCTCGTTGTAATCAAGCCGATAGAATCAAAAAAATGAATGCATCATTAATGTTAGAAAATGTTGGTAACTGAAGTCTAAAATAAAGTTTTATAATACAGAAAGTAGCTGAGTTGTAATTTAAGTTGAATGAACCAAATCCCGTTGAAATTGGACCCTTAGAATCCGAGGAAAGAATGCGCCCTCAAGGGGTGGAAGATGCCCCCTCCCCTTGTGAATTTCATGAATTACTTTTAACATTAACACGATGTTTAATAAAAAGATGAAATCCCTTATCTAAAGTTACCTTTAAAGTAATGCGATTTTTAATTTACGGCTGTAGTGTGTAAACTTAAATCGATGCTGAAAAAGGACATTAATGTTCGAAAAAAGTGGTAGCTGGGGTATAAAGAAAGACCGGCCCTGGGGCCCAGGGTCTTAGAATGTAGTTGGGTCTAAGAAAATTTTTTAGCAGTTTTAAAGTAGCTGGAGGATGCTGAAACTATGTTAAAGAAAATTGCAATAGAATCGGATAATTTTTAAAGTAGCTGCAGCAAAGGGCCCAAGAAGGAGATTAATGTTCAAAATCGGTGGTAGCTGAAGTTTGAGAATTTTTTTTTTTTTGTTATTCATATAGTAGCAGAAGGACTTAAGAAGTTGTTAAAAAAAGAAAACTAGTGAATCGGGCCATTTTTAAGGGACCTATAACAAAGGCCCCAAAGAGGGCCAACTGATAGTAAAGAGCAGGGCCCTAACATGAAAACATGTTAAAAGGTCTGAGTTCTTAGCACTTCAGATCTTCAGTTAGTCAAAATTAAGCATAGGGTATGAATTAATCATTAGAATAAAATTTTAAAGAAATGCGCAAAAAATAGGGGGGAAATGCTTAAAACAGTGTCTTAGAATCCAGTAAAAAGAAGAGGGTGTTGATCCAGGGAAAAGAGTGCAACACTCAATTTTAAAGTTTTGCATTGAGTATGCATGAAAATTAGGAGGTGGAAAATGTATGCCGCACAAAAAGTTCAAGGGAACCCGGATCGGGCAATATGAAACCCTAGGGTGCCCCAGGATTTTAATTGGAATAAAGAAACGGGAGAATAACTAAATAGAAAAAGGGTTCCAAAAATGAAGATCTGATTAACAGGAAGCAATTTATTAACAATTTATGGTGCAAAACCTTTAAGAGGCACTGTACCGGGCCTCAAGGGCCTGGGATTTAAGTGGCATGTAGTTGGTTACAAAGATATTTTTAGTAGTTTTTCAAGTAATCAGAGGACGCTAGAACTGTGTTAAAGAAAATTGCAAGCAATTTGGATCATTTTTAAAGAAGCTGTACCAAGGGCCCCAAGAAGGCGATTAATATTAAAAATTGGTGGTAGCTGGAAAATCTAAGAAGTTATTAGAAAAAAAAAAAGCTAGTGAATCGGACCATTTTTAAGGGAGCTATAATAAGGGTCCCAAAAGGGCCCAACTGATAGTTGAGAGAAGGGCCCTAACATCAAAACATGTTAAAACGTTTTAGTACTTAGCGTTTTAGATCTTCGATTATAGTCAAAATTAAGCATAGGGTATGAATTAATCATTAGAATAATATTTTAAAGAAATGCGCAAAAATTGTGTAAGTGCTTAAAAATGGTCCCTAGAGCCCCAATAAAAACATGAGGGTGTTGGTCTAGAGAGAAGAGTCCAAGATCCAATTTTTAAATTATGCACTGGGAAGGTGAGAAAATTAGGGGTGAAAAGTGCATGGCACACAAAAAGTTCAAGGGGTCCCCGGATCGGACCCTAGGGTGCCCCAGGATTTTAACTGGAATACAGAAACGGGAGAGTAACTAACTGGAAAATGGGTTCCAGAAATGAAGATCGGATTAAGAGTTGGCTATTTATTAACATTTATGGTGCAAAAACTTCAAGGGGACCTGTACCGGGCCCCAAGGGGCTAGGCACTTAAGTGGCATGTAGTTGGGTACAAAGATATTTTAATAGTTTTTAAAGTAATTAGAGGACGCTAGAATTATGCTAAAGAAAATTGCAAGCAATTTGGATCATTTTTAAAGAAGCTGCACCAAGGGCCCCATGAAGGCGATTAATATTTAAAATTGGTGGTAGCTGAAATCTGATTTTTTTTTTTTTTATGTAGTACCTGGTGAACCTAAGAAGTTGTTAGAAAAAGAAGCTGGTGAATAGGACTATTTTTAAGGGAGCTATAATATGGCGCTCAAAAGGGGCCAACTAATAGTTGAGAACAAAGCCCTAACATGAAAACATGTTAAAACGTTTTAGTACTTAGCATTTTAGATCGTCGATTAGTCAAGATTAAGCATAGAGTGTGAATAGCATCAGAATATAATTTTAAAGAAATGCGCAAAACTTGGAGAAATGCTTAAAAAAGGGCCATAGGGCCCCAATAAAAATATGTGGGTGTTGGCCCAGGGCCTAGAGAGATGAGTCCGAGACGCAACTTTAAAATTACGTATTGAGAAGGTGAAAAAAATTAGGGGGTGAAAAATGCATGGCACACAAAAAGTTCAAGGGACCCTTGACTGGCCTCTATGGGTCTAAACGGGCCCAGAGTCTTAACTAGAATGCAGAAATTGGAGAATAACTAAATGGAAAAAGGATCCCAAAAATGAATATCGTATTAAAAGGAAGCAATTTATTAACAATTTAGTGCACTAAAACTTCAAGCAGCTCTGTACCGGGCCCCAAGGGTGCCAGGTTCTTATCTGAAATGTAGAAATGGAACAGAAACTGAATAGAGAATTTCCCCAAAAACGAAGAAGATCGGATGGAAAAGAGACAGTTATTAACAATTTAGTGCATAAAAACTTAAAGGGGCCCAGGGGCCCCTGCCCTTAAAAGATTAAAAATCTGAGCCCCAAGTGCATCAGTTCCTGTCTTGGACTATTCACAACTAAATTTTCAGACTTCTACGTGCAGTAGTTTTCGCTAGCCATCGCACACACACACAGAGCGATGTGTTCTTTTATTAGTATAGATTTTGCATCATAAACAAAAGATTCTCTGAATTGTTTGGGGCCAAAAGATTTCTGCTATCCGTATATAATCGCTTTGCTGCGCTCTGCCGGATATCCGATGGTATTTCGGATACTAAAAAATCAGCCGGATATGCCAGAGATCGGATATTTACCGGATATCCGTTGCATCCCAAAAAATTACTCTAATGTAACAAATTATAAAGTAATATATCTATATTTTGAAGGGGGCTTTCGGGGCCCCCTTGGGCCGGGGGCCCTCGGCAATCGCCGACCAACCGACCTGGCCAGTCCGGGCCTGGTTATGAGGTTACAGCTCCATTTCGCCTCCGAAAGGATCGCAGTGAAAGGGAAAAGGTTTTCTTTTTGAGATAAATTTGTTTTATTTTCTGGCATGCCACGAATTTCTCTTTTTCGTTAATCCAATATCCTCCTCATTCCTGCGACCAAATTTACTTGGAAACACAAAAGCTATTTTCAAAATGAAAAAAATTTAAAAAAAAAAACATATTTTTTTGTTTTTGTAACATTGTTTTTTAAATTCCAAAAAATTTAAAATATTCCCCAATTTTATGTACGATTTATTTATTGCTCGCGCACAATTAAAAGTAGGGGTGATTCTGATTCGAATTTTCCGAAAATTTAAGGCATTCGGTTCCGAAAATTCAAAAAATTCAGCTACAAAAAAGTCGCGAATATTGACAAATGGTCGTCGTAAAAAATCAATTTCATCACTCGTTCGCAGAAAAAATCTCCAATTTTGCCAAAGTATTGCCGGAAAAATGTCGATTTGGTCAAAAGATTGCGGAAAAAACGCAAATTTCGTCGAAGGGCCATAAAAAAAAAGCGAATTTTGTCAAAGGGCCACGGAAAAACACTAATTTTGTCAAAGGCTAGCTGAAAAAACGCAAATTTTTTTAAAGGGTCGCGAAAAAACACAAATTTCTTCAAAGGATCGCGAGAAAAACGCGAATTTCGCCAAAATACCGCGAAAAACGCATATTTCGTAAAACAGAAACTGCGAATTTCGTCAAATAATCGCGGACAAAACGTGAATTTCGTCAAAGGATCGTGAAAAAAGCGCAAATTTCGTTAAAGGGTTGCGAAAAAAAACGAGAATTTCAACAAAAGGTAGCGAAAAAGGCGAGAATGTCATCAAAGGGCTTCGAAAAAACGCAAATTTCGTCAAATAGTCGCGAATTTCGTCAAGTGATCGTGGAAAAAAATGCGAATTTCGTCAAAGGACTGCGAAAAATTCCCTCCTCCCTCTTATCTTCCTTTTCCTCCTAACTTTCCAGCCAGTAGTTTCATTTGGAACGGTTTAAAGTCATTATTATTACTTGTGCACAAATAATAAACAGTCGTTATTTTATATATGTGTATAAAAATATTTTGTGTATACAAAAAATATTTTGTGTTTGTTACAATATTAATTTATTGTAAAACAAGAACCGTAGCCAGAATTAGGTTCGGGGGTGGGAAGAACAATTTTATAGATTTTAAGCTACAATGACTTTCTTTTAAATGAAAGTATATAAAAAAAAAAACCAGAAACACTTTTCAACTTATTTCGACATGGGACGGCCTCAGGATCGGACCCGTACCTCCCCGCCCCCATGGAACATTTTGAGTAAAAAAAAAATATTCGTAAATTCACAGCAAATTTTCTGAAAGATTACAGCAGAGGGGGGAAATCCCTTCCGGCACCAATTATTTTTGTTGCTGGTTGGATTAACTCTGTTTTCATTTCAGGTCAATATCAGGCTGAGTGTAGATTCCTGCAAGTTGGGTTCGGGTTAACCAGATTTTTAAAAAGTTTGTTCAGCATATTATTTCAGTTTAAAAACTATACCTATAATAATAAACATAGATGTTTGTATGCGTTTTTTCCGCGACCCTTTGATGAAATTCGGGTTTTTATCAAGACGCTTTGACGAAAGTCGCATTTTCCCCGTGATCTTTTGGTGAAATTTGTTTTTTTTTGCGAGGCCCTTTGACGAAATTCGCGTTTTTTCCGCGGATCTTTGATGAAATTTGCGTTTTTTATGAGGCTCTTTGACGAAATTCGCGTTTTTTCTGAGGCCTTTTGACGAAATTCGCGTTTTCTCTGAGGCCCTTTCACGAAATTTGTGTTTTTTTGTGATCCTTTGACGTAATTCACGTTTTTCCGCGGCCCTTTGACGGAATAAGTGTTTTTTGCTAGCCTTTGCCGAAATTTGAGTTTTATTGCGGTTTCATGACGAAATCTGCATTTTTTTCTGCGGCTCTTTGACGAAATTCACGTTTTTTCTGCGGGCCTTTGACGAAATTAGCGTTTTTTCGTACATCTTTGACGAAATTTGCATTTTTCTGAGGCCCTTTGACGAAATTCGCGTTTTTTCCGAGGACTTTTCATGAATTTTGCTTTTTTGTAATCCTTTGACGAAATTCGCGTTTTTACGCGGCCCTTTGAATAAGCATTTTTTTGCTATTCTTTGTCGAAATTTGATTGTTGAGGCTTTTTGACAAAATCGCGCTTTTTTCTCATATTTTTGACGTAATTCGCGTTTTTTCTGCGGCTTTTTGACGAAATTCACGTTTTTTTCTGTTTCCCTTTGACGAAATTCCCGTTTTTTGCGATCCTTTATCACAATTCGAATTTTTCCGCCGTCCTTTGACGGCGTGCGCGTTTTTCCGCGACTTTTGATGAAATTCGCATTTTTACTGCGGCCCTTTGACGAAATTTGGGTTTTTTCTGCAGCTCTTTGACGAAATTCATCTTTTCTATATCCGTTGACGAATTTTGCTTTTTTCCGCGGGTTTTTGACGAAATTCGTGTTTTTTTCGCAGCTTTCTGTCTTAATTTGCTTTTTTCCGCAGCCTTTTGATGAAATTCGTGTTTTTTTTTTCGCGGCTTTCTGTCTTAATGTGCTTCTTTCCGTAGCTTTTTGGCGAAACTCACGTTTTTTTCCTGTGGCCCTTTCACGAAATTCGAGGATTTTTTTGCGATGCTTTGTCGAAATTCGCGTTTTTTCCGCTTCCCTTTGACGGAATGCGTGTTTTTTTTCAGAGATCCTTTGACGAAATTTTCGGTTTTTTTTTTCGCAATCCTTCATCGAAATTTGTGTTTTCCGCTGCCTTTTGACAAAATTCGCGCTTTTTCTGGTCTTTTTGATGAAATTCACGTTTTTTCTGTTTACCTTTGACGAAATTCGCGTTTTTTGCGATCCTTTAACGAAATTCGCGTTTCTTCGCTGCCCTTTGACGGGAGTGCGCGTTTTTCGAAATTCGCGTTTTCTTTCGCCACTGTTCATGCAGGATGGTGCATCGCCCCGCCCCACTTTGTACGTAAAGTCAAGACGTTCCTGTTGGACACTCCCACTGAAGATCGAATGACTAGAAAACAGGAATTCTGTTTTTTTTAGAATTTAGTGTCGCCCCGATGACAAAAAAAAAAAAAAAAATGTATATAGATACAGTAGAGTCCCGATTATCCGAGTTAATCGAACTTATGCCTTTGGAATGGGTCATTTTCTTCTGATGGACTGATGGCTTCCATTATTATGAAACAGTCATTATAAATGCAGTGTTAGGTGAAGATGGAAGAGCAGTCGTAAAAAGTTAGAACTCTGATTTTCGTGTCAGAATGGGAAAAAAATGGCCATATTTTTTCTTTTTAAAAAAATTATGGCAATTTTTTATGGCAATTTTACAATTGTTATCACTCATCCAAATTGAAATATATAAAGGTTTTAAACGAGTTAATAATACATAATAAATTCAATATCACTTCACCAGTTAAAAGAGCGATTTTCCTACATCAACACACAGCTGTGATCTGCGATTATCCAGGTTGTGCCCGCAAGAGTTTCAGTTACATTCGCGTTTTTTTTACTGTTTGAAGATGAACTGAACTGAATTAAAACTGAAAGTATTCTTGATTTCTGCTGCCAGCTGAGTATGGATGTTGCTCAGTCGGCATGAGCATGGGTTTACCATCAAGTAATTTTGATATAATAAAAATGCACACCTCCAACTTATTTTGAAAAAATCATTTCTATGTTTTCTACTACTTAGACAATTCCTTTTATATTAGGACTGAAGTAAGAAGCATTTTTAAATAGCTAGTTTATAGTATTAAAGTCTAAGCATTAACTTTGTTAGAAATAATTATTCGTAAATTTATCTTAAAATTTACCAAGAAGTGTTAAAGAATAATTTTCGATTTTTAAAAATAATGCCTTAATCAGTGTGTGGCATGATATCTCTTTTAAATGTATACAAATGTAAATGAACACATAGAATATTTTCGATACGTCTATATGGCATGAACACAGTAATATTTATTTTTAGTTTCTCCCTTACTTAATCTTATTTGTACCACGATAAACTAATTTACAATGAAGTAATGAGAAATTCTCTAAGACAGTTTTAAATAACTATAACTGTATAATAAGTTGAAACAATAAAAACAAATAAAGTGTTAATAATATGTTACAGAAATGACTGCAATTCCACAATATTAAAAGAATGTGAAAAACTTAAAATGATACCTACTGTTTTAACCTACACAAATTTCTTTATGCACCCAATTTTTTATGTGTAAATATCGAGTGTATTTCGATTAAGGTATTGAAAAATATTTAGAGAAACAAAATACGTAGTATATTTATGCTTGAATTAATTTAAATAACCTGTTTTTTTGTTGTTGTTGTTGTTTTTTTTTCGTTTTTAGAAAACATAACCCACTTTTCTGTTTTTAAAGCTTTGTTTTTTGTGAAAATGTACTTTAAAAATTGTTTAAAAGACTTATATCACCTTTAATCATTGAATAAGTTTCTATTGCAGTATCATATCTGCCTCTGTAAAATATTTTTTTAAGCTGTATATTTGGCAGGGTTGGAAAAAACGGTTTTTTTTTTTGTAAAAATCCAAAAAAGAAACTGTTTATTTGTTTTAAACCAGGTTTTTTAAAATATAATTTCCTATTGCATACAGATGCATATCTATTGATAAAATAAACATTTTTGGATATTATATAAGTACTAATATAAATTTTGAAAATATTTAAATTAAAGTCAATTATATAGAAAATTGAAATCATTTCTAATTTAAACATTATTAGTAACAGCTATGTCTTATGTTCAAAGTAAACTGCTCCACACAGTGAAACATTGATATCTTGAAAATCATATGAAGAATCCTTTGATTAATATAATAATCAGTCCTGTGCTTGTTATTATTTTTTTAATATCCAACTACTTCTGGTTATTTTGTTTTCTGAGTGATAACTCCAAGTGTCCAAGTCAACATTTTTGGCCATTAGATTCAGCAACTAACAGAAAAGATTGATTGGTATTAGAGCTGTACTGAGTACTCGGTACTCAGCGAAATTTTGGCCGAGTAGTTGTAAGAATTTCATTTTTTAAGCATATGAATTTAAAACTGATCTGTAAAGTTATTCAAATATCAATGTATAATGTATGCAATAATTCATACAACTATTTACTCGGTATTTAACAATATGTCTACAAAATATAGAAAAAGTTAAGAACAAAAACCCTCATAAAATAATTCCAGATTAAAATTTAGTTTCGCATTCATACAAATAAAAATAAGTTCTTTTTAAATATATAGGAAAACAGAAAAGGCTATTGTTTTGGATAAAGAAACTGAAAATACAATAAATGTAATAAAAAAAATTAAATTTATTATTATAGTATTTCAAATTATGGTACAAAAACACTAAACGTTCTACATTATCAGTAGACAGAGCATTTTTTTTACTACTATAAATTTGGCCTGCCTCTGAAAATATACGTTCAGAATAAACAGTGGTTGAAGGTGCACATAAGAATTTTTTTGCAAGGTTGCACTTAATCGGAAAAGTTTTCCCCTCCCTCACCATGCAAACGGAGTGCCAGTTTTACAATAAGTCTTCTGTTAAGAAAGCCTGTAATGCTTTTTGTACCTCTCTTTTTATTTTTCTCTTTTTTATTTTTAATCAAAAGAAAATAAGGTACAGTTACAAAATAAATATGAAATGTTTTGCATTATTCAATGAATTGTTACAGGAACCAATAAACATTTTTATTTTTGATAGACAGATTTCAGGTATCGGAATAAATTGGAGGGTTGAAGAATGTTTTAATTTTATATTGGTTAATAATTGTACTTGTTATGTGTCAATTCTCCTTTTTTTTTTTTAACTGTTTTAATGCTACTGTTTTGAACTGTCAAAAATTGTCTTTAAAAGTTGCACAAATAAATTTCAAATTTAATTAGTTATATATACTATATATGTATAATTATATATATGTACACCTAAGCTCGCATTATGTGCACATCAGTGTTTTTTTTTCCTTATTACACAACTACTCGGTACTCGGCCAAAGTACTACTCGGTACACCACTAATTGGTATTATTGAAATGCTATAACTAGCACTCAATTTTTGCAAGCTGTGTTACTCAATTTGATATCTTACATTACTCTTTTAAATTCTTTAAGGATAATCTTCCCCAATCCAGAAAATTTTCTTTTACAACTTAACCAAAATCTTGGATCATTGTATTTTGTTATTAACTGCTATAAATAATCTGCATTTTTTAAATGAAAATATTTTAATGCTAAATATTGAATATTATTTATCTATTTTATCTTTTCTAATTTTAATTTCACATGTTTTAAGAAAAATCTTTAGGGTACCAGATATGTTCATCAGCACATGCTAATTTTCATTCTACATGCAAAGAAACATGACCTAGGCTCCTATGTCTTATGTTGACTGCTGAGATGAAGTGTTAAAAGTATGGGTCAAAATTAACATTTTTGGCCACTGGCCAGTACACTGATTTTTTTCACTGGCCAGTTTATTTTAACCACTCGCCAGTAGCAAAGTTATGTACGCTCCATACAAAATTGTTTTTTCTAACTATCAACAGTGTAATTTATTAATATCTTTCTCTTACCATTTGATATAATTACAAAAAAAAAAAACTGGCATTAATATGTAACAGAAACATATAACCAAGAAATTACTGCTTCCACAATAAGTCGCACATATTTGAAGATTTTTAGACATACTTAATGCAATGTATTTAAAAGAGACAAGAAAATTGAAATATATTTTAAGAATTATTTTATTAAAATCTTTAATATTTTATTTTTACTATTAATGCAATTAAATTCATAGCAAATTTTAAGGAAGGTTACAGCAGAGGTGGAACCCCCCCCCCCCCCACACACACACACACACATCGGCACTATGCATTTTTCTGCAACCATTTAATGAATTTCAAGTTTTTTTTGTGATCTTTAGACGAAATCTGTGTTTTTTCCCCTGATCATTTGACGAAATTCACATTTCTTCCGCAATCTTTTGACGAAATTCACATTTCTTCTGCAATCTTTTGACAAAATTCACGCTTTTTGACGAAACTTGGGTTTTTTTCAGCGATCTTTTCATGAAATTTGTGTTTTATCAGTCAATCATTTCGCGAAATTTGTATTTGCGATCTTTTGATGTAATTTGCGGTTTTCCCGCAATCTTGTCACAAAAGTTGCGTTTTTTCCACGAAATTTGTGTTTTTACTGCACTCTTTTCACGAAATTTGTGTTTTTTCGCGATCTTTTCCCAAAATTTGTTTTATCTGCAATCTTTTTGTGAAATTTGTGTTTTATCCATGATTTTTTGACGAATTTGTGTTTTATCCAGGATTTTTTGACGAAATTTGTCTTTTCTGCGATTTTTTGACGAAATTTGTGTTTTTTCCGCAATTTTGATGAAATTTGTGTTTTTTTTCACGATTTTTTGATGAAATTTGCATTTTCCGCGATTTTGACGAAATTTGTGTTTTTACAGCGATTTTTCTCACGAAATTTGCATTTTTACAGCGATTTTTTTTTTTTTTTTTTTTTTTTTTTTTTACGAAATTTGCATTTTTAGTGATTTTTTCACTAAATTTGTGTTTTTCTGCTATCTTTTCACAAAATTTGCGTTTTTCCGCGATACTTTGAAGAATTTTGCGATCCTTTGACGAAATTTGTTTTTTTTTTCATGATTTTTTGACGAAATTCGCATCTTTTGCGTGGTCCTTGGGTGAAATTCACATTTTTTTCGTTATTTTCTGATGGAATTTTTTTCTGCGAACAATTGACGAAATTGATTTTTTTCGGCAACCATATCGAAATTGGAGATATTTTTATGTCTAATTTTTAGACTGATGACAGATTTTTTTTTTTAGTTTTCGGAACCGAATGCCTTAAATTTTTGGAACAGAATTGTCCCTGCTACTTTCTTTTCTTACGTTCGGGAATCGCCGATCTAGACGCCATAAATTCTAAACGAATTTCACCCCTTTCCTCCCTGGCATCGATGTTTCAACCATCGCGTTTGGCAAGTGGTACCCATTGAGTTTGGCGAGTGAGGATAATAGAGTTAATCGCCACGTTTTAAGTGTTACTCGACGCCTGCCGAGTGCTAATTTTGCGCTATAGTTAAAAGTAGAAATTACTTCTATCTATAATTTAAAACAATTAAATTACAAAAAAGAGAAAATATTAGATTTTTTCTAAAAAACCAATTGGTTTAAACCGTGCCAACCCTGATATTTGGACTTACGTACTTCTAGGTGATTTTCAGCATCATACTTATTTTCTTAGACAAGTCATATTTTACTGTATTGCAAATGGTGTTTCCAGAACGAAGTGGGAAAAAATATTTTTAAAATTAAACACACATAGCATTTTACATTATCTTTAAACCAATAGCTTTAAAAACTTACAATTTTCAATAAATTGAATTTTTTTCAAGTATTTTTTGACTTTGTGTTAGAGAACATGTCTTTGATGAAATTTGTTGCTGGAATTCCAGGTACTACTTGATTATTCCGTCAACCAATTATGCCAAATTATCCGAATTGCCATAATTTTTATTTTAAATAAGGGAAAAACAAATAAATTAGTAAAACATTAATAAAAATACAAATAAAACATCTAATTTAAAATCACTTGATCACATAACAAATACTTGCAACGTGTTTAATGTCAAGTGAATGCGACATTTATGATCAGCCATTATTGCCATTTAATCTTATAGTTTGACAATAGTTTTTTGGTTGATAGGATAATCAAGTAGTACCAAATTCCGTAAATAATGCAGAATAATTTTTTTAATCCACCATCCCCTTAAAAAAAACTTTAACTGAGATATGTTTGATTTATTTTTAAATAAAACCTGGAACTTTCCAAGACTTGCATTAATGTTGAATATGTGCATAAGATTGTTGAGTTCATTAACTGTAATTAGAATTGAACATTTATTCTGAAGAAAAAAGGCATCAAAAAATGTTAACACCACTATATCCAAGCAAAAATCTTTGTGGTCTTTTACATTTGCAATAAAAATCTACTGTAAATATTGTTTTGATTAAAGTGGCGTTAAAATTTGATTCCATTTCTTCTGCAACAAACATTCAAACCTAATTTTATTCTTGCTTAGTATTAGGGATGCACCGAATAGTGATTTTGGCCAAATACTGAACATTCGGCCTACAGGCAAACCGAATACCAAATATTCAGCTAGCCGAATAGTAACTGCTAGGCCGAATACCGAATATTCGGCTTGTCGAATAATTTTATATTTCAAAGTTTAAAGGCATTAAAATATTAAATTTTAAAACAGTTTTACATAATATTTAAAACAAACTTTCATTTTGATAATCAAGAGCTTTTTTCAAGTAAACCTTATGCTGTAAAAATCTGCTTTGGGTTATTTTAAGAGGATAGTTATAAAATTTTCTTAAATTCTAAAACAAGCATTTTAAAACCAAAGGGAAATTAAAAAAAAAAAAAAATTGTACAGGATCGTAGGGTAGATTCTCCAGTTTTGGCCACATTTAGAGAAAAATTGAAATAGAAATTTTATAGCAATTGGCTGAGTGAAGCATATAAAATCATAACATCAATCTTTAGTAAATTTGTCTTTCTGTTTAACTTTCTATAGAAGATTTTGGCTGAATCCATATCAACTCAGGCAGGGTGGTTACCTTCATAGTCTCAGAAGTTTTTGAATTGAACATATGTTAAAATTTAAGAAAAAGTAAGATACTTGTGTATTTTCATTTTGTCCAAAAAAATTCCTGGCCCGAGATACAGGCCGCCAAAGATGACATACCCGGCATCCTTTCTCATTCGCGATTTTCGATAAAAATTTTAAAGTGCTCTATCTCTAGAACGGTGCAAGATATTTTGTTGCGGTTTATTTTATTTTAAAGATAGTATTCTTCTGTTTAAAATGATATACCCAATTTTGAAAAATGTATTCAACTTTTCTGGTGGTAGCCTTTAAAAAAAAAAAAATTTTCAAAAAAATTTTTTTTTGGAAATGCCAATCCCAAAAATTTTGATTTTTTTGCTGTTGATCAATACCATTGGGAACCACCTTCACTGTAAAGGAGAACTTCTACTTTTGAGTTTAACAAATTTTAGAAACATTTTAAAAATTCAGAGAAGTTTACAGGAACTGTGTATATACAGTTCCAGTAAAAGTCACTGAATTTTTGCTTATTTGTAAGGATAAGCCTACTATATATCCTAAACAAGTTAGAACTTGCAATATCAAATGTGGCAAATGAGGTGCGTGCATACTATAACTAGTTTTATAAATATTCAGATCTTGGTGCAATAAGTTACACTCTTGGGCAAAAAGGGCATGAATACAAAATTTATGATTCTACATATTAAATTCAGTAATACAGAAGTAATATGAATTCATCTTAAAAGGACTTAATCGCCATGGCAACCTAGAATCATTACCTATCATGGTATATCATTGAATCAATTATGTATTATAGGATTTTTAAATAGAATGAAGAAAACTTTTATTAATGTCTTTTATGTTTTAATTTGATTTTCATAGCATTTGAAGTGATACATACTTTATTTTCAATACCGAACATAGTAAAACAATCTCAATAACATATATAAATTACACAGCAATACAAATTATATTAATACAAGTTAGAGTTCAGGCAGATGGGCAGACAAATCGAATCCATAAAGACTTTTAACTATGTTGGAAATTGTTAAAAACACATAAATAGGTCGGAATTTGACTTTTAGAAATTTATGTCAATAGACGGAAGCATATTTGAATACTTTCATACAACCCTGTATTTTACCTACTATCTTTATATACATGCCACTATTTAGCTAATATTTAATTAAGATTAAAACATCCTTAAAACCAGTGAAATCACACTTCCAGAGATTATCATCCATAGACGTTCCATTAGGATTATCATCCTAATTCTTTGCATGGACCTGTATATCATTTTATCTATATTCTCCAAACATATCTTAGTATACTAAATGTAGTTCAGTGTAAAAATGCATAACTCATTTAAAAATCACCTTTAAGCTACTTTCATTCATACTCAGTAAACCCTTAAGATTTCTTTTGTGTAGCCAAAGGTCAAGTCAAAGTTATCTACAGCATTTATGCACACAACGTAACATGGAAAAATTTAGTTAAACTTAAAAACTCAAACACAACTAAAAATGCACTTCCAGCAATACCCTTACGATTTCTTTTGTGTAGCCCTGTATATGATCTACAGCCTTTATACACACAATGTAATATGGAAATATTTAATTAAACTTAAAAACTCATATCGCAACTGAAAATGCACCTCTAGCAATCATCGCTAATGTACAGTATTTCCAATAAGGTAAAGTATCCGAAATCTTTTGTGTGTCCCTGTAAACACTATGCACTTTCTATGACACAGGAAGTAATTTTTTGTAAACCTCTGCAATAAAGTATGTATCACATCAAATGCTATGAAAATCAAATTAAAACATAAAAGACATTAATAAAAGTTTTCTTCATTCTATTTAAAAATCCTATAATACATAATTGATTCAATGATATACCATGATAGGCAATGATTCTAGGTTGCCATGGCGATTAAGTCCTTTTAAGATGGATTCATATTACTTCCGTATTACTGAATTTAATATATGGAATTATAGTAAATTTTGTATTCATGCCTTTTTGCCCAAGAGTGTAACACTTATTGCACCAAGATTTGAATATTTATAAAACTAGTTAATACTATGCACGCACCTCATTTGCCACATTTGATATTGCAATTTCTAACTTGTTTAGGATATATTGTAGGCTTATCCTTACAAATATGATACAAATAAGCAAAAATTCAGTGACTTTTACTGGAACTGTATATATACAGTTCCTGTAAAATTCTCTGAATTTTTTAAATGTTTCTAAAATTTGTTAAACTCAAAAGTGGAAGTTCTGCTTTACAGTGAAGATAGTTCCCAATGGTATTGATCAACAGCAAAAAAATCAAAATTTTTAGGATTGGCATTTTCGAAAAAAAAACTTATTTTGAAAAAAAAAAAATTTTTTCCAAAAGGTTGCCACAAGAAAAGTTGAATACATTATTCAAAATTGGGTATATCATTTTAAACAGAAGAATATTATCTTTAAAATAAAAAAAAACGCAACAAGATATCTTGCACCATTCTAGAGATAGAGCACTTTAAAATTTTTATTGCAAATGGCAAATTGGAAGTGGTGCCCGGGATGCCATCTTTGGCAGCCTGTATCTCGGGCCAGGAATTTTTTGGGGCAAAACCAAAATATACAAGTATCTTATTTTTTTATTGAATTTTAACATATGTTCAATTCAAAAACTTCTGAGACTATGAAGGTAAGATTTTTTTCTTTGGCTGCCTGAATTGACATGGATCATACCTTTTAGATTGTGAGTAATAACTGATTAAGTAATTTATTTCAATTTGTACCAGTTTTGGCTAAGTCTATGCACCAATTTTGGACACTCCAATATCATGTAGTTTAACAAACATTTTAATTGATAATAAGTCAAAATAAAGCATTTTTATGAAATATCTATTTTACCACACATATATATTTGTTTGCTGTATTAAGAGAATCTTGCAAATTTTTTTATGAATCGATAAAAATATCAAATAAAATATACTTAGGTTGATTTTAACTGAAAATTTCAATTAAAAAAACAAAAAAATGTATTTAATTTGATTCATAAAAAGGACAACAGTGCCTATAGGACATAAAAATGAAATATTTAATCAGTTTTAAAATTATCCAATGAATCGTGGGTTGTTTAAAACACTTGAATCTTCATCAAAAAGTTATGTTTCTGGTACTCCAAAACTTTGCTAGCTTGAAGTGCATTATACATTTTGAATGCCTTAATTTTACTTCCTATCTTAGAACAGTGTTCCCTCTAGGCCATTTTTTAAGAGCACAGAATTTTCTTTTTTAAACTTGGTAAAATGAATGCTGTTCTTTTTAAATAATGGGAAATATATTTTTGCTCGTATTTACATATCTGTAGTAAAAATTTTCACAATATTTAGTATTTCTAAATCAGTGTGCCCGAAATCTTGCAAAAATTATGAAACTTCATTTCTTTAGGAAAAATACAAGAAATCATGCTGTAATTTTAATTAACTTTTTAATTTATAATTTGCAAATTAATCTTGAAGCCATTTAAGTCAGGATTTCTTGATCAGTAACAGAAGTTTTTCTAAAAAAACTAAAATATTTATCTTCAAGACTCGAGCTAACCCATCTTCAAAAGCAATTTTATCTTTTATATAGCCATGCCAACAAATGCATTCAGAATATAGCAGTCTAATAGTTATTTACAAGATACATAGAACATTCCCTTCTAATGAATGCAGAAATTCATTAAAATTTTCTTAATAAATTCGTCAGATCAATTTTTATCACGGTCCCAGTAGCAGAAAGTTATGGTTGTGTCTGCGACAGCAATTTAGTGGGATGAAAATTGTCTGCGGGAGTAGCATGTTACATTTTCTTATGTACAAACATTGAGTTAAAATAAACAGCGTTCTTACTGATTAATACCAGGGGTGATTCTGAGTAAAAAAAAAAAATTCTAAAATTCACAGCAAATTTTCTGAAAGGTTACAACAGAGGGGGGGGGGGGAGCGAAAATCCACTGCCGGCACTAATTATGTGTTTTTCTTCGCGATCTTTTGACGAAATTTGACGTTTTTCTCGATCTTTTGACGAAATTTGCCTTTTTTTTCGCGATTTTTTGACGAAATTTGCAGTTTTTTCGCGAATTTATGAGGAAATTTCTCGTTTTTTTTTTCATGATCTTTTGATGAAATTTGCCGTTTTTTCGCGATCCTTTGGCAAAAATGAGCTTTTTTTCGCAATCCTTTACGAAATTTGCGTTTTTTTCTCGATTCTTTGACGAACTTCGTGTTTTTTCTGCGATTCTGTGACAGAAATTTGCGTTTTTTTCTCGATTCTTTGACGAACTTCGTGTTTTTTCTGCGATTCTGTGACAGAAATTTGCGTTTTTTCGGCACCCTTGGGACGAAATTCACCTTTTCCCGGGATCTTTTGACGAAATTAGCGTTTTTACAGCAATCCTTTGGCAGAAATTTGCGTTTTTCGCGATCTTTTGACGAAATTCCGCAAATTTAACTCCGATCTTTTAACATAAATTTTGTTTTTTTCGTGACCCTTTGACAGTAATCTGCGTTTTTCGCGATCCTTTGACAGAAATTTGCGTTTTTCCGCGATCTTTTTACAGAAATTTGCGTTTTTTCGGCACCCCTGGTACGAAATTCACCTTTTTCCCGGGATCTTGTGACGAAATTCGCGTTTTTACAGCAATCCTTTGGCAGAAATTTGCGTTTTTCGCGATCTTTTGGCGAAATTCCGCAAATTTAATTCCGATCTTTTAACATAAATTTTCTTTTTTTCGTGACCCTTTGACAGTAATCTGCGTTTTTCGCGATCCTTTGACAGTAATCTGCGTTTTTCGCGATCCTTTGACAGAAATTTGCGTTTTTCAGCGATCGTTTTACAGAAATTTGCATTTTTTCGCGCTCGTTTTACAGAAATTTGCATTTTTCCGCGATTGCCTGACTAAATTAGTGTTTTTTCCTCGATCCTTTCATGAAATTCAAGTTTCTTCCGCATTTTTGTGACAGAAATTCGTGTTTTTCTCGCGCCCCTGGAACGAAATTCACGTTTTTTTTTTTCAGGATTTTTGGATAAAATTCAAGTTTGTACAGAATCCTTTGGCAGAAATTTACGTTTTTTGAGATCTTTTGACGAAATACCGCGTTCTTTCTGCAATCCTTTGACATAAATTTCCGTTTTTTCGCGATCCTTTGACATAAATTTCCGTTTTTTCGCGATCCTTTGACATAAATTTCCGTTTTTTCGCGATCCTTTGACATAAATTTCCGTTTTTTCGCGATCGTTTGACTAAATTTGCGTTTTCCCCCAAAATCGTTTGACTAAATTCGCGTTCTTTCCGCGATCGTTTGACTAAATTCGCGTTCTTTCCGCGATCGTTTGACTAAATTCGCGTTCTTTCCGCGATCCTTTGACTAAATTCGCGTTCTTTCCGCGATCCTTTGACGAAATTCGCGTTCTTTCCGCGATCCTTTGACGAAATTCGCGTTCTTTCCGCGATCCTTTGACGAAATTCGCGTTCTTTCCGCGATCCTTTGACGAAATTCGCGTTCTTTCCGCGATCCTGTGACAAAAATTTGCATTTTTTTCACAACACTGGAACGAAATGCATGTTTTTTTCCGGGCTCTTTTGACGAAATTCGCGTTTTTATAGCGACCCTTTGGCTATAAATTACCGATTTTTTATGCGAATGATTGTCGAAATTGATATTTTTCGGCGACCATTTGTCGAATTCGCGATATTTTTTGTCAGAATTTTCTTTATAAGGAAATACTTTTTTCTTCAAGTTGGCAAATTTATCTGCAAGGTCCAAAATAAATCTGCGACGCACGTCGCGCGTCACGCACTTTCTGCTACCGGGATCACGGTCAAAAGGTACATAATCTTAATTTAAAAAAAGATTTTAACTGTTTGTTTACATCTGAAATATAGTGCGGATTATAGGCATTTGTGGATTATAGGGTTGCGAATTAGAGGGAGTAGACTGTAAATCTAAAAGCAGGTATTAAGGAATGTGGGAATCTTCAAATCAAGTATCTTTCTTTGACCACAATCCCATTTTGATGCTTTAGAACAGTGGTTCCCAACTTTATTGGAATGCGACCCACCTTTTTAAGTAAAAAAATTTTTTCATGACCCACCTAATATGAGGGTGTATCTAATATCAGTATGAAAGTTTTGTATGACCTCTATAAACTATCGGCTATCCTATCCTATGAAAAAAGCAAATTTTCCTACGAAGGATGCATTATCAACAAACACAAGAATTAGCAACCTTAATGTGTGCGAGTTGAATAATAATTAAAATAACAAATATAATGAAAAATTTGTTTAATTATCAAAACACAAATTTACTATCAGTGGGATTTCTGGTACTGGCGTAAACCTATGAGGGCATCTACATCTCAGTTAAAACTGGTTAATATTAACATTAAGCCAATTTCTACACACAGTTTGTTTTACTTGCTTTTCAAAAATAACAAAGTAGAAAAAACACATTCACACAAGTATGTTGTGTTGAATCCCATCAGAACCTCAAAGCTGATTTAGATATTTCTGGATATTTTGCTCCTATGTTCTTCCAGAGGAAAGTTAAGGATTGTTCCAGGTAAAGATGAAAATAAGCACTCGCCAGTCGCCACTCGGCGACTAAACTGAAACTGGTGACTAAAAATATGGAAAGTATCGGCAGGGTCGGACTGGGTCAGTGTAAAGGGCGCAGACCTTGGATTTTCAGAGGGCGCAAAATTTTTAACGAACTCAAGTCAATTTGACTTGCTTGTATTGTATCTGGCTTGACAAGGTTTAACACACTTGCATAGCACCAAGTAAAGGATAATGGCTTAAATTAAATCTTTAACTCTAGGTAGAAGACTTTGCAATATTCTCCGTGCATGTTTAAAATTCCATCAATCCTACACAATATTACGCAATTTTTTAAACCACATCACATAACTTCTAAAAGATCCAGAAAGTTGAACACAGATTAACTTGTAGTAGATTACTGATATCAAGATTAGAGCTTTCTTATTTTCTTTTATCGATAGACACTTTGCAGAAAAAAAAAATCATTGCCCCTACCAATTTTCCTGAAAATCACTGTATGAAAAAGACATAGGACTGATTAGGATAACAATTGATTAGGAATAATATTTACTATTAAACACTTTTCATAAATTTTGCTTTGGAGGCTGTCTACATATTAAAAAATACACGAACGTTGATTTTTCAAATGGTAACATCAACTTTTGACACCCTGTTTCAGTTCCTTTCTAACCAGGAAAGATATATAGTTTATATGCTTTTCTTAAATCTTAATACTGCTATTAAAGAAAATGTGTTAGGGGTTTATCCCTAAACTTCGGAAAATAAATTGAAGATCTTACAAGAAAAAGTACCAAAAACTCTCAATTAGTCCCCAGTAAAATTTTACTAGAATAATAAATTTATTAAAAACTTACTTTACATTACAAAAAATCCTACAAAATATTTCTTGTAAATTTCTACGATTTTTTTGTGGCTCCTTTGATAGCGGAATACGAACCCCTTAATTTATGGAAAGGAAAAATTTCTCTAATATCTCCAAAACCAATTATTCAAATGAGTTGTACACATCAATGTTTTTAACAATTGTGGTTTTTTCTTAATATACAGTGTGTTTATAAAGTCCCGGACTCATTTTGATGTTTAATAACTCATACAATAATCAAGATAGATTAAAATTAATAACATAAATGGTTAGATAGACTCAAAAAGTTTCATGACCCTTGTCAATGAACTTCAACGTGTGTCCCCTTCGTCGCACGGAGAATATCAAGTCAATAGTCAATTTCACGCCAGGTAGCGGCAAGCATGTCGGCATCCACAGAGGCTATTGCGGTTGTAATTCTGACTTTTAAGTCATGACTTGATATTCTCCGTGCGACGAAGGGGCACACGTAGAAGTTCATTGACAAGGGTCATGAAACTTTTTGATTCTATCTAACCATTTATGTTATTAATTTTAATCTATCTTTATTATTTTATGAGTTATTAAACATCAAAATGGGTCCGGGATTTTATAAACACCCTGTATATTTTTTTAAATGACTTTGTTAATAATTTCTAACTAAGAAAAGTTTTTGAATAGAAAAAAAGTTTGGAATAAGTTTGGATCTATTCACTATATCTCTAATGAATTAATAAAAAATCATCAGATAATTTTTATGAAGTTAAAAATTAAGTTTCTGAAATGGATTTATCTTTAACATCCTCAAATTTAAACCCTTCTAACCCTACCATGATTTAATTTAATGCATATAAACTATGCCTTTTTCCGGGCTGTCTCGATCCAAGAAACTCAAATAAGGTGTCAAAAATGGGGTATTATTGACTGAAAAATAAAAGCTGGTACAATTCTCAATAAGTATACGACTTCGGAAACATAATTTATGCATAACAATAACTAGTAGATATTATTTTCAGTTGATTGGTACCTACATATTTTTTTACAATTATTTTTAGCAGAATTTGTAAGTTGTAAACCCCATTTTTTTCCACTATCACCATTGATGCACTGAGGATCCTTAGAAAAGCTAACACTGTTTTTTGCACCAAGCGCCAAATAGTGTTGCTGCGGTGCTGTTAAGGGCTTCAACCTTTTTTTTTTTTTTTTTTTTTTTTTAATATTTTTCTTTAATGTAATAGGAATTAGTTATCACGCCAGTTTAAAATGTCATAAATTCAATTTCTATTGCAATCTGAGAGCCACTACTTTTTTATTATCTACTGTTTTGTTATTATTCATATTATTAACCAAGTAGCATATTTACATGTGGTATCTACAAATATCTCCTTCAACACACAAGAAAAATTCGGTATGCAAACTTCGTTTAAAAAATATTTATAATTAGAACAAGAATATACTTTCCGTTTGGAAATAGAAATTTTGAAAACTAAATCTCAAGCTTCTTTTGTACCACGTATTATAGGGTATTGGAATGCTGAAATATAAAGCTATTTGAATGTGAAAATAATACTTGCTTGTGAAAATAATTGGTATTTTTTATCCTTCAAAAAATTATTATGTGTCCATAAAGAACTGAATTGATACCACGTTATGAAAAGGTTTCTACAGAAAAAGTACACCCTAAAACATTGCTTTGTTAGTCTAAAATCCCTAAAACAATTAAGTAAATTTACTATTCCCAGCACACTCCTCCCATGATTGTAAAACTTTTATCATTGTTAAAGATCAAGGGAAATATTTAAGTTTCCATACTTGAGTGTAAGTGCCCCAGGGATTGTATTCATGCAAGCTGCAGGGTACATAGCCAGTATTTTTTAACCGACTTAAAAAAAGAAGGAGGTTCTCATTTCGACGCATATGTATTTTTTTTTCTGTATTTTCACTGATTACTCCTAAACTAGGCACGAGATTACTATCCGAAAATAACGGCAGATTTTGTGAATGAGAAAACGCTGTCTGCGAGATACCACAGCTTGCAGGATTGCAATCCAAAAGTATCCTCAACTTTGTATTCCCCGAAAAGAAAGATCATCATGTTTTCCAATCAAAAACAAAATCCATACAAAAAGTTTTTTGACTTCTGATGCGTCTCTCTTTTTTTTCTCTTTCAAAAAGCACCATTATATGTGCATTCAGGGGTGGCTATAAAGAAAGGAGGCGCAGAGTACTAAAAGCAAAAGGACCGAAAATATGCAAAATACTGGTTAAATTCTAAAACATATCATGAAAAGAAGCGATGAAAAAAATTTCGTCCAGGGCGTAATGGCTACTAAAGCTCTCGTTGGGTGCATATTTTCTCTTTCAATCGCATACAAAGATGTCCGTTTTGGTTTCCGATCCTGAAATTGCTACGATATGTCTTTAATTTCTTTGTGATAATAATAAAAAATAAGTCTCTTGTGCTGTCTATTAATTGATGATTATCCCTAAACGAATTCTCAAAATTTAGTACACTAATCAGAATGTATGTATGCAACAAGTGAAAAAATATTGGAGCGGTTTAGGCACTTAGGGGCGGGACGTTTTCCCTGGGCGAGGGCGCATCGGGCCGGCGGGCCAGTCCGAGCCTGAGTACCGGCCAAATGCAGGATTTTCCAAAGGGATTTCGTCAAAGAATCGCGGAAAAAAACCCCGCGAATTTTGACAATAGATCGCGTAAAAAAGCGAATTTCGTCAAAAAATCGTGAAAAACACGAAACTTTTGTCAAAAGATCTCGAAAATACCACCCATTTCATAAAAGGATCACAGAAAAATCCAAATTTCGTTAAAGGATCGCGGAAAAAACGTAGGTATCATGAATGGAAAGCGGAAAAAACGCAAATGTCGTTAATAGATCGCGAAAAACAAACGCAAATATCGTCAATAGATCGCGAAAAAAAACACGAATTTTGTCTAGGAATCTCAAAAAAACGAGAATTTTGTTAAAAGATCCCTAAAAAAACCTGAATTTCGTCAAAGAATCGCGAAAAAAAACACAGAATATCGTCATTAAATCGCGGAAAAACGCAAAATATCGTCAATGGATAGTGGAAGAAACGCAAAATATCGTCAATGGATCGTGGAAGAAACGCAAAATATCGTCAATGGATCGTGGAAGAAACGCAAAATATCGTCAATGGATCGTGGAAGAAACGCAAAATATCGTCAATGGATCGTGGAAGAAACGCAAAATATCGTCAATGGATCGTGGAAGAAACGCAAAATATCGTCAATGGATCGTGGAAGAAACGCAAAATATCGTCAATGGATCGTGGAAGAAACGCAAAATATCGTCAATGGATCGTGGAAGAAACGCAAAATATCGTCAATGGATCGTGGAAGAAACGCAAAATATCGTCAATGGATCGTGGAAGAAACGCAAAATATCGTCAATGGATCGTGGAAGAAACGCAAAATATCGTCAATGGATCGTGGAAGAAACGAAAAATATCGTCAATGGATCGTGGAAAAACACGAATTTCGTCAATGGATCGCGGAAAAACACGAATTTCGTCAAAGAATCGCAAAAACAAACGCGAATTTCATCAAACAAAATCACGAAAAAAGTGCGAATTTTGTCGAAAGATCGCCCCCCCCCCCCTTTACATTTCAGAAAATTTGCTGTAAATTTCAGATTTTTTTTTTCTTTTTTAAGTACCTACGTATAGTGGACTTATGTAGTTAGCTATATAAGCATGTTACATATAACTTTGCTGTTAATTTAATTTAAAATTTAAAATAGATTGGAAATTAGTATCTCAAATTTATTCAAAACAATATCAATTAAAATATTTTCATTTATTACATAAATTACTTATTTACTCTAAACTTATATATTTTTAAATTAAATATTCAGTGACATAAATGTACTTTCTGGTGACTAAAGAAATTATTCTCACTAGCCAGTAACTGGCTACTAAAAAAAATCGACTTGCCGGCCAGTGGCCACTAAGCAAAATTCCTTATTTTCATCTTTAGTTCCAGGATTGCCATAACGATTACGCGACTACTGAGATATCTCATAACGAGGTCATAACATAATACCGGCAGACTGTTTAAGAAAACATTGTCTTCTCATGAAGTTTTAGTTTAAGCTAATAGCTTTCATGATTATTGCGGTTGTAAAGTATTGTATTTGTTGTATTTTTTAAGCAGATGAAATAAAAGATATATTTTTGTGGCAGACTCGATTGTGGGTTGAAACTCATGCCCATAGGTTTTGGAACTGCTGCTTTAGAATAAAGAATACACTAATTTTATCATTTTTATGAATAAAATCTGGCACTGTAAATTATTTTTGTCTGGGAACAATAAAATTGTAGTGTGTTCATTTGATTGTATTCAGTCATTAAATTGTATAAGCTCTATTGAAATATTAAAAAAAAAAGTCTTCATCAAATAAAAAGTATCTGTAAACAAAAATTGACTATTAATCAAGTTACCTCACTTATTGATATGAAATAATTTATTAGTGTTCCTGTTTGCTGTTTTTCAAAATATGCCGATGCATCCTGCGCTTTTTGTTTTAAGTGCCAATGCGAAATTGCTCCAGAGCGTCACATGTTTCCTAAATTCCTCTGAATTTCTCTCTTTAAAGATATGCTTACATTACGGAGATAATGTGAAGTTAGAAAAAAAAAAAAATAGTGCAAAAAATTTGTTCATAGTAAATACTTTTTCTTCAGTTTTGCTTCATTAAATATTTTTTGTTGAAATTGTTTTTTGCAATTATCTTTGAATATATACAAAACGAGCTAAATTTTTATTGATATTTATAAATTTTTCATCTATAAATTATGATTGCCGATAATATCTATAATGAAATAAAAAAAACTACTTGCAAGATTTTTAGCATTTCTAATACTTAGATTGATTTTAAAATTTGCATACTGGTTCTAAACATGTTGATATATAGAACCTCCTGTTTTTGATAATGTTTTTATTTAGTTCCTTTTTGAAAAAAATTATGCAGGGATCTTAATGAATATTTCGGGTATATCTACGAATTTCACGATATTCTGATAGGAGAGCATTATTTGGAGAAATCATGATTTCTCCAAACGATTCCTTTTAAATCATATTAAGTCATAATAATTTCACGTATTATGTTCTGGAGAAAAGTAAAATCGAAATGTTTTATTTTTGTGTTCTTCATTTGTAAATAATCAATCGCCAACAAGAAATCCTTTAGAATATTATTATTGGCAATCCAATTATATGTAAATAGTGTACATTTTGTATATTTATAGATGAAACATATTTAGTTGCTTTGTTCCTTCTAGAACTCGTGATTCTAAATACAATTAAAATTTCAGGAACTATTTTTATCTATTACAAAGCCATGATAAACAATAGCATGATTTCATGCTCCAGATAAATTTCCTTTTTAAAATTAAAACATTTCTTCTATTTTTAGAAGACCAAGAGAAAAAATGCAGTCTAGTTACTGCGTTCAAATTTTACATTACTACAAAACTAAAGAACAAATGTTTTTAATATCAATTATCTAGTCGGATCACGTGGTCATCGGTGCCACTCCAGTCTGGCTGAAGGAGGCCTGCCAAGGGGTTTGCGAAATATTCCACAGGATCCTTTTTGCACGACAAAACACATCCATCAAAAGCTGATTTAATTTTTCTATCTTAGTAAACAGAATCCAGTTTCAATCTTTTAGCACAACATAGTAAATTTGGTCCTCTTTTTGATAGTTTATTTTGAAATTCATACGGCAATTTTTGAATTTTTTGGACATGAAAGCGCTCTTCCAGAAGGATGAAATCCACCTTTTTGAAGACAAATTTGGATGTTCTCTTGATTAATGCAAAAACAATGTTAGTGCATATTAGGGATGACAAGGTAGGGTTCATAATCTTTTTAAAAATATGAATTTATCCCATTTAGTGCTTTGGCTCCAAATACCAATTATTGCTGGACTAATGGAAAAGTAAACGAATGTTCTTCTAGATTTGCTAAATATTTACGTATTCTATAAAAATATGGAATGCATGTTTTTATATGTATATACAATAAGAATAACTTTTTTTTTCTCTTTGCAGTCTAATACAGTTCAAGATCCTCTCTTTAGAAAATATAGTTTTTAAACTGTAGATTTAAAAAGTAAGCATCTTCACTCTTGAATCATGTAAATAATCTCCATTGTGGCATTTGACCAAGCATTTTTGTTGTTGTTGCATGCGTAAGCTTTTATTTAAAAAAATTATCTCTTAAATTGTGCAAAATATTGTTTTATACGATTCAAGTTCAGAGAAATCATAGAATTAAATTTTTTACTTGAAAATTAGGTACCTACTTGGATATTATCTGTGACAGTTCAGTTACACAGCACCAATAATGGTGCCGATTGTACTAATTACTGTAACCCTTATTTTTTTTTCTTTCTGCATTGTGACTGCATTTTATATTCTGTATTTTTATTTGCAACATGTGTTTTACTTCATTTTCTTTCTGAATTTTACAAAACTGGTATTTGAAGGATTTCCAAAGAAGTGAAACAGAATCTATTCTTTATTTCCAGGAATACATTCCATTCCAGGCACCATTATACCAAAATAGTGTGTAAAAAAAATCATGATTTTTTTAAAAAAATCAAAAAAATCATTTTTTTTATTTATTTAAATTGGATTTTTATTTTTTTCCTTGTTAAAATACTAGTATCCGTCAGGCTGAAATGTCGGAGCTTGGAGGCGCGTAAACTTAAAAGATATTATTTTAAAAAATGTTTTATTTTCTAGATTACTGTTTAATAGTATAAAAGTAAGTTTGAAATAACAATCGTGGATACTTCATTTTAAAGTGTTTAACTCAGTCGTCAGTTGCTTCGGGTAATGCACAAATGTTTATCTGTCAGCAAGTGCTCCCATACTTCTAATTTAGGTAAAGTCTGTCCTTAGCGAAAATTGCTTCCATTAGAACTTTCTCTAAATGACAAACTACAGTAAAAATAACTTAAGTTGTTTTATGTGACAACACCTTTAGATGAATATCTACAGCAGTTTTTGATAATGTTAAACTCGAAGACCTATGTATGGTGGCAAGGTATGCAACAGTTAAAGATAACTAACTTCATGAGAATGAGGCTTTTTCTTCTTTCCAAAATTTACAAATTAGTTTGATAAAAAAAAAAAAGTACAGTTAGAAATGGCTCATGATACTCAACAAAATGAACTATTATGGCCTGTGGCAAGCCTCGAGGTTGAAAACGTGGGCCATAGGCAATATCTTTTATCGTACTTACATTTACCAATCCTCACTACGTTCAGATATTGGTATGTAGCATAATGCATAACCCTGCATCCAGCTTCTGAGGAAAGTCTAGACTGAAGTCCAGACGCGTGGTCATCTTCACTCCATCTTGCTATTTAATCATTGTGATCTGCTAAAATTCTTGTTTATTGGCCCCTGCTTTGATTTAAGATGTACTTCTTGATTATATTCTTTCGCTTGCTTGGTTTTGAGAAAAAGACATATGGCACCTTCAAATCATTCAAGTTAGCCGAAAACAGTATATCTTTGCGTTGTTGCATAAGAGGTGAGAGGTAGTCAAAAACTTGACTTCCGAAAGACTCTAAACTCACTTTGCGTAACTGTGTCTGTTGATCATCGTTTTGCCTCAATGAGTTTGTTAATGTGAAAAATTTTTTTAAAGCTCTAAGCATTTTTTGTCCGCGAAGAATCAAAATGACTTTTAAAGAATGTCTCATATTTAGAGGGATGTCTTTTACGCGATGTAACTACCCAATACACCCAAGGAATTAAACAAATAAGCCTCTAAAAGGCTAAATGCTACCTGTTTTACCTACGCGACATCTTTGTTCAAGGTCAGCCATAAGACGACATCCTATCATTGAAAATTCATCAATAATGAGAAATAACACTTTACCCATTCTGAGCTGTAGATTTATTGCTGACTTTTAAAATTAGCGAGCTATTTAAAACACGTTGGTTCTTTAAACACTGAGTGAGTTACCTTGTCTTTGACATTAAATGCAGCAGTGCCTGTTAGTGCCAAAAGAATGATAGCTTTTGATCCTAGCTGCTCTGATTGTTTTACTAATTTCTTTGACTTTTGTACATTTTACAGCTCTTCTTTTTCCAAAAGTAAAAGTTGATTTAGAGAAATTTGTAACCTTTGTTTGCAAAGACAAAAGCTGTTCGGTATATAACTGAAGGCAGCATAATTTGTTGTTTTTTAGAATAATTCAAAAATGTTAAAAGTAAAGAGAAACCATTGGATAAGAGAATCTACGGTAAAGATAATGAATTACCCCCGGATGTATTTGACAGGTTTTGATTTTTTAATTTAGCTCCGATCTTTAAGAACTTGATCCATCGAGTTAGCGGCAGAAAACTTCAAAGCTCCTTCAAAGACTTGCTTGTCTGGCACAGCCCACACTTATTTAATATGGCAACAGGTAAAGGTTTGTAACACGTATGTAACACACAATCATAGATAGTCTGCTATACTCCTCTATCAAACTTGATACCTTTATTCATATGAGTTGTTATATCGTTATTCTGAAAATATTCAGAAGCACCCGAGTTATTTTTATGCGACTTTTCCACATAGAATTAAGCTGAATAACTCTATACATTTGAATTACTTTCTTTTAACCATCATTTTCGAAACTTCTGTGTATAGCGTTGCACATATAAAATATGTATATTTCTTAAAATGTACACTAAATCTACGCAACAGATTAAAAAGAATCAGGGATTGATTTATGACTTTTAGTGAATATGATTTCTCACGAATTATCTTTCATTGTTGTATCCATTTCTCTGATCATAAGCATAAGCCATCATAGTCATATACATTAACGTCGCATTTATCGCTAAGCTTCGCGACATTTGAACGAAATGTCGCCAAATTTGGCTGCCAAAAATATGTTGTCACAAATTAAGCTGATTTGGCTGTATCTGTCTAATTTGGTGAAATTTCCATCGAAATTCAGTACTGATGATTCTTCTCTAACAGGGTTCTTTGCATTGTAACTTCGTGCTCTCCAGTAAAATTAGCTAAAATCTTAAAACCATGAAATAGGGAAGCTACCTTTTCCAACCTGTACAGGAATTTATTTTGTAATCTACATATTTCTGTTTTCTAGTGTATATCTTGACCAAAAAAAAAAAATGCTTATCTCATTTACTTCAGAATCTTCACTTGCATTTCAGTTAAAATATATTCATTTACGATGAATTAAAAAAAAAAAAAAGAGTAATTTTCAGTAATTGGGACCGCTACCAAAATTGTTAAATTTGCGCATCAAACAATGCTCAGTAAATTATGAAATTGTCTACAAACCCATACAAATATACATACATAAGAATACATACATATAAGTAATGCATACATGACATTATATTTTCCTCGATTTCTTTGACTATCACTCATAGCCATTCAACTAATGCCCAAAATCGTATTTTCCGTATTCGATTTTCTTTTCATTTCTCTTAATTTAAAATTCAAAATGAATTGCATCGATTTGGAAGCTTACAAAGAATGAAAAGTTCGAAAAAAAATATAGTGGTTGTTACATACTTAGAATGTAAAACTTCTGAAAAGGGGCGGGGGAAGGGGGGGGTCAATCTATATCTCAGGTCAACAATGTATGAACATCGACTTCAACATTCGACACCATAATGATCCGTATGAGGTTACTATGCATAATTTACAGCAATGGAGCTAATGTTTTAATTAATAACGGGATGAATCTCGTTGAATTTCGACGAAAGAAATTGTTTAAAAACGAACTCATACATAGGTTACTACTTAGTCACTTAAAACAAATGTTATTTTTAACTTAAAGTTACCAAAATACTAATTCCATGCACTTCGACTGTTCAAAATATTAAAAAATTGGCACAGATGTCATATATGCCCCATATTGGCGCGACTTTTTTCCCATGCCAATTCGGTGAAAACTTCAACAGCACAAACAATAACATCCGGGATACCATATCAAGCAAAATAACGACACTTTGATGCCAATTAAGTACCCGTTGCGTATATGACATTGGCGTCAGAAAAAAATCGCGCCAACATGACATCTCTGCACATGACATGGCCGATTTGACATCTGTGCCAAAAAATTAAACTTTATTATTTATTATACCTAATCAAGATAGGTAATTTTGATGAAATTATCCACTGAGGCTGTTATGTTTTAAAGGCACAGATGTGCCCCATATTGGCACGACTTTTTTCCTACTCCAATTCGGCAAAAACTTCAACAGCGCAAACAATAACATCCGGGTTACCATAAACAATAACATCTGGGTTACCATATCAAGCAAAATAACGACACTTTGGTGCCAGAAAAAAATCGCGCCAATATGGGCCGTATATGACATGTGCCGTTTAAAATGCAGATTGAAAATTTAAAAAAAGATTTCACCTTAAGTCAATAATGGAATTATTTTTCGCATAAATTTTAACTTAATGTTATTTTCACCGTCTCATAATTTGCATACGCATCTCTTATATTTACATTCACTATTTCAAAAATATTACAATGAGCAAAATATGATTAATACATATATTTCTAAACTTGAAATCAAGTTTGCAACTACGACTTTGCATGTGCACATTCGCACTCTTGACTTGTTATTCTAATTTCTGTATCGACGAGTAAAATTTCAGAAATTTATATCTTTTAGAGGCATCCGTAGTAATATATTTACTTTTATCAGAGAAAATGATCATTTTCGTTTAAATATGATGTCATTTTGCCTCATTGAAGCATTTCACCAAACGTCTCAAACTCAATGAATGAAAAAGAATTGAATTATAACAGCTTTTTGTGGAAAACATGATTATTTTAATAAAGCATGACATCATTTTCTGTTCAATTTTTTCAGAAAGTTTATTTTGAATTTTATGAGGAATTGGCATCAATAAAGATAAGCAAACCTTATTATTTTTCCTTTTTTTACAACAATGGAAGTAATCCAATTGCTACCATTTTGAAACAAATTCATAGAAATTTTTTTAATTTTAAATTTAAGTATAAAAATGGGAATATTTAAAAAAAAATAGCTAGTGCGGGCAAATCTACAAAGAAACACCTTTCATTAAAAAAAAATTATTAAAATTGGTGCAAAAAAAAGCTCAAGGTACATGACTAAAAGAAAGAAAGCCTTATCTTTCAAATATATAGAATTAAACTCGCAATGTTATCTCTATGGGGAAATTTTGAGCTGGCATTTCATTCTGTTAGGGTTGACGAATATTTATGATTTTCAATACGCGCCGAGATTTTGGCACCACCAACGTCTAGCTCATTTTTTGTGTCGATGCGTCAAATATTTTGGACGCTATCGTGTTAACAATAAGTGTAATTTTTGCAGGGAAGCCGGAGCTATGCTCTGACAATTAAACATCTACCAAGAATTAAGCATTTCAAAAAGGAATAACCCTCCAATTACTAACATAATCTATGATTTTTTGCTTTAATTAATAAAATTTTAATTATGTAATTACAGAAATTACAAAAAACTGCAAATTAAAAATTTCTTTAGTTAACATACAACATTATGTGCTTGTGCATTAATATTTTGTAATAATTATGTAAACCAATATTAAATACTGCTTATATTTTTAAGTTATTGATAAATTGCATTTAATTTTAAATTGATACAGATTAAATTTTTAATTATTAAACAATTAACTGTTTATTTAAGAACACAATCTACGTTTTTGAAAAAGTGGTTGAAAAAAAGTGATAAATAATAGTTTGATAAATTCATAAAGCAGCCAGTAATTTTACACAGAAATTCTTCTAATTCATTTATCAACAGAAAATAATAGATTGTGCTTATTTTATATAGAAGAAGGAATAATTTAACTAATCAAAAGAAGTTATGAAAACATATGTAGAAACTATAAAATATCCACTTAAATAAAATATAGTTTTATAAAAACTTTGCCAATTTTTAAAGAAATACCTTATTTAAAATATTTAAAACAATTTTATTTTTTAAAAGAGCTTCTTTTATTTATTCAGCAATTAAATTATCTTATAAACATTATAAATCATTTTCATTACTGATTATAATGCTTTTTCACATCATTTTAAAAAATCAGAAAATATGTGACTTTATCATCTGATTTAAATCATTGATTAAAATCATTGACACTCTATTGCTATGTTTATTGCATATAAAAGAATGAATAACTTGATTATTAAAAGGAAATTATGACATTGTATATTATATTAGATTTAAATATAATTTTTAAATTAAATGCTTTTTATGTTTGTTAGATAAAAACCATGCTTTTTACAAAATTACTGTACTTGAATTTTTCACAATACTCAGTAATTATGCTTAGGAACAATTATTTAAAGCTTTGTTTTGTATATTCATAAGTCACAATACCCGTAGAAACTTTCCAAATTATGTTCATCTTAGATTTGAATACTTTTTTATGTCATTTTAAACATTTAGAAAATTTTTGATTTTAATCAATGATTTTTTTTAAAAAATCACTTGATTTAAATCAACTGATTTAAATCGTTGACACCCTATACCAAAAATAAGTAAATACAGTAGAAGATCTTTATAACGCAAACCTAAAAACGCAAAGTTGTGCATTATATAGAATTTTGCGTTATATGGATCATATCATTAAACTCACCTTGTAAACATGGCCAAATATGTCTGGAACATATGAAAATACATTAGAATATATTTATACTGCATTCCTTGTTACCAAGAGTTATCCAAATTGTAAATTTTTGCATAATATAGGTCAGACATTTACTTTATAGACATGATCCAAATATAACTGACACAACCATATCTTATATTAGACATTTTCAAAAATGTTTATTGGGATAATAGAATTTTTTTTTTCAGTAAAAAGGTCTTAAATCAGAAGATAAAGTTGAACTAATGTATCAAATTTAGTCATCTAGAGAGTAGCAATATTTTACAATGTGAAAATGCAGGTCCTTTATAACTGCAAAAATCATTATTTACATCTCAGAAGTTGTGTGTTATATAGAATTGCGTTATAAAGATCTACTGTATTTAGATTTTTACAAAATGAAATTGTACATTTGCAATTATATATAGAGATGCAATATAGATAAAGGCAGACAGCATATTCAGATAAGAAAGGACAATTTGTGTGAGGGGAGTAGAATCTATTCATAAATGCATTATAAGTTATATATTTTCAAATGTTGTGTACTATGCCATAGGGTGCCAATGATTTTAATCAGATGATTTAAATCCGTGGTTAAATTGTGATTTTAATCAACATATTTAAAAAAAATAATTGATTAAAATCATAAATTTTCTAAATGTTTAAAATGACAATGTATTAAAAGATAATACATAATTCGTACAGTCCTTGAAAGTCCTCAAAAGTGCTTACAATTTTCAAAAGGAATTTTTGGTACTTAAAAATACTTATTTTCATGCAAAATCTGCAAATTCCTTAAGTGCTTATTTTTTACTCTTGTATTGTTTCTTAATTAGGGGTGAAACTCTTCTGCATTTCTGATTTAAAGTTAAATCTTAATTCCCCCCTCTTTCTTCCGAAATTTCACTTCCCCCTCCACAATACCAAAGTTTGAAATCTTTAAAACTTCTTTAACTTTTTCTGCTCTTTTTGTTACTTTATAGTGAATAAATAATCAGTCTTAAATTTCATTAACAATTCATTCTATCACATTCATTTCATTAAAATTTAAATTTCATATGAATTTCACCCTCTCAAAATTTTGCTTCCTCGTTTTTCTCCTCCCCACAGTAGTCAGTTTAAAAATTGTTTAAAACTGTTTAATTAAAAAAAAAAATTCTGCTCTATTTGCCATTTTATTGTCACAATAATAGATTATGAGTTCTCCTTTTTTTTCCCACCCAAAATTGGCATTTCCCCTTCCCCCCCCCCCCCCCCCACACACACAGACACTTAAAGAGCTCATAGAATTTAGTCTTTTTCTTTTTTTTTTACTTATTTGTAAATTTTTAGTAAGGTAAATAAGTCATCTAATAAACTCCTCCTCCCTAAAAAAAATTTAAAAATCTGCTTAAATCTTTGCCCCCCTCAGCTCATAAAGTTTAAAACTTTAAAAATCGTTGCTTTTTTAAACTTTTTCTGCTCTATCTGTTACTTTATTGTAACAATAAATAATCGACCATACAGTTTTACCCCTCCCCCCCCCCCACACCGAAATTGACGTTTCCCTTTCACCCCCTTACCTAGCATACAAAATTTAGTCTTTTTAACTGTTTAATTTTCATTTTTTGCACTATTTGTAAATCTTTAGTAAGGTTAATTATCAATCATCTGTTAAACTCCCCCCCCCCTCCCAATAATAATAAAAAAAATGCTTCTCCCGCTTGCCCCCACCCCCCATAAACTTGCAAAATTAAAAATCTTTAAAATTCTGTTTATTTTTCTGCCTATTCATTACTATATTATAATAATAGTTAATCTTCTGAAGACTTCCTCAATCCAAAATCGTCACCCCCATTCCTATTTTCCTTGCAGACACAATTTAGTCTTTAAAACTGTTTAATTTGTATTTTTTCTTCAGATTTAATTATAAATCTTTAGTAACGATAAATAATTAATCTAATAAACTTCCTATCCCTCCCACATATAAAATTTGCATGTCTCTTAATTTGCACCCCAACTAGGGATGTAACGAATAGTGATTTGACCAAATACCGAATATTCGGACAAGTTTTAGGCTGAATACCGAATATTTGGCAGCTGAATACTGACTTTTTAAAAAGATTATTTTAATTTTGTTTTATTTTATTTTTTTAATCAAAAATTAAATTAAGGACTAATTGAATTTTTTGAGTATTCAGAAATTATAGCAGCTGAATGTATTTTTTGTAATATTTTAAATACTTTGATAGCAAATAAGATAACTTGGCATTCAAAAATGTAAATAATAATTCATAATTTTTTATTTAATCCATAGATAGTTCTAGTAATTTATATATATTTTATCTAATAGAAACTCATTATCTCTGTAAAAATAAAACTTTTATTTTAGTAAAATCATTTTACCCCCCAAAAATAACTTGCATGTGTCCTTTGTCTTTCTATATCCTTTCTCGTTCAACTCAAACTTCGCAGATTTACATTCTGTATGTAAAGAAGGTTGTTTTCTTAAAATATAATTATTCATTCCATTAAAATATATTCTTTTCTGCTACCAACATATACTTTTCTCTTTTCTTTCTCTCGAAATTAACAAGCACCTCATACTTCCTCCACCCCATATTTCACAATGAGGTGCCTCCTGAAGTTTATGTAATATCATTATATACAGTTATAAGTTGTCATGAAACTTTAAAATTGAGTAAGCATTGGGATTTTATTTATTTATTTTTTTTTTTTTTTTGAATGTATTTAGATATAATTTTTTAATATTGATTTTTGGAAATATTTACAATCATATTTTGTTTTGATTTTCTGGAACTTATTTAACCAAATATCTTAGAATATTTGGCAAAGTATCTAATTATATTTGGCTGAATATCTGTAAAATATTCGGCCATGCCGAATACCGAATAGTGGCTGAATAGTTGTTACATCCCTAACCCCAACTCACAAAGTTGTCTTTGAAACCTCTAATTTTTTAAAGCTTTGTTTCCTCTATTTTTTATTTTATTGTAACAATAATTAATCCTTTAATTTTCACTCATCCGAAATTGCCTCCCTCCTCTGCTCCCCTCTGCATCTTTCCTACCACATGAAATTTTGTCTTTAAAACTTAGTCTTTTTTTTTTCTGTTCTAATTGTAAATCTGACATCTGGGATATCTGACACATGACTAGTTTTTTCTTCTCCTGTATTTATTTTAAAAATTTCTAAATTTCTACTGCCACATGCTGAAATTCCCCTCTCCTCCCTCTTCCAGGCCATTTGAATGTTTAAAACTTGTATTTACAAAAATGAAACCCTTTATTAAAAAATGCATATTATAATCTATTAGTTTAATTTGTAGCTCCTTACATTTTTTTGGTTTTAGTCCTTGAAAGTCCTTGATTTTTATTTAAAGAAACATGTGCTGCGAACCCTGTAATATGAACATAATTTAGAAAGTGGTTTTATGGTTTAGGATTTTTGGTTAGCAGGCTTTTATGGACATCCTGTATTTAAGTGGTGAAATTAAAGAACATAGAGCAGATTTCTGTCCAGGTTTTTTTTTCCACGGTTCTATTTTTGTGAAAAAAGTATTTTACAAAACATTAGTTAACCCATTTATTCCCAAAATTGGAGACGTTTGAATTTTGCAGAGATAAACTAATATATTTTTTAGACAGAATGTTTAGATTAGTATAAATAATGCAATAATTATACAGTAGATTCCCTCAAATCCGCACAGCTTGGGACCAGGGGTTGTGTGGATTTTAGAATTTTTCAGATTTCTGGTCATTGCTTTTACATTTTTTAAACAATTTGAATGCAATAAAAATTATAATGAATTATTATTATTATTATAATATAGTAAAATATTAAAATAATTAAGTAAAGTAATAAACTAAAAGGATAAAAAGTAAGATAATTTAAAAACAATAAAATATTAAAAGTAAAGGTCTTGTAAATATGTATATTTGAACCTGCATTAAAAAGATGAGATGCATTTTCCTTGAACTATTCAATAAAACTTTCCTTATGAAAAGTACTCTCTATTAATTCACATCAAAATCCCCATAACCAAAAAAGCTTGATTAATACATAAATATACAGTCAAACCTCGTTATGCCGACACTCTAAGGACCAGAACAAAGTGTCATCATAAGCGGGGTGTCGCGGTAACCGGAGTTGGAGAAAAATGTTTATAAAAAGCTGTATTTTTAAGTAATTTAAGACCATTTGAAATTCATAACTGGTCTTGCAGTTTTAAGCAATAAAACATTATTATTAAACAAAATAAATACAAAAACGAAATTGAAAAGAATAAAAATCATATTTATGGTGACTTGTTTTTTTATTGTTACATGGAATATTAATGAATTAAGGTTTGCTTATCCCTAGATGTGCATCCTACAATTCTTTTTTCAATATTATACAATGAATTGTAATCAATATTCGTTGTTTCAAAAATGGACATTAGATAATTTCTGATCGTTTCAATACAATCCAATGCTTCGATTTTAGTCGGATGAAAAATGCCTTGTAACCAAAAGAAAGCGCCACCTGACCAGAACAAAAAGACCGCGAGTAGACTGATAGGTCTATCTGGAGCTTAAGTGGGTCATTCATTCAGATAAAGGATTGAAGTAAAATGTCTGATTTGTCTCAATGGGTATCTTAGACACTTTTGTGAAAAGTTTGGTTAAGATATTTCTTACCACTTAATTTCCGTGCTTATAAGATGGATTATGAAAAATGGACAATTTTTCTAAACTGCCGGGATATCCGGAGTTGAACATTATACGACATAAAATCCGGAGTTTATTTACATTAAAATCATATACGGAAAATCGGGACTTTGAAAAACTGACGTAATAAGCGGAGTGACGTGAAAACCGGATGTCGGGATAACGAGGTCCGACTGTATTTGATAAAAGATTGATTACCAGTAATATCGGCAACATCTTGATTTAAAAAAAAAAAATTACTCTTTTCATGGAAAAACACGAGTTCAGTCATATCATTAAGAATTACATGTTAAAATACATACAGGATGAAATAAAACTAAAAATTTTTGTAATTTTGCCCCTACATCTGAAATGAAAATTTCATTGTTTACATCTGTAAAGATGTGCAGAATTTAGGCATTTGCGGATTTGAGGGAGTCTACTGTGTGTGTGTGTGTGTGTGTGTGTGTGTGTGTGTGTGTGTGTGTGTGTGTGTGTGTATATATATATATATTTCATTTTTTTTTTAATCCATATTCTTCTTTTTTTATTCTTCCTTATTAATTCTTGTAATTAAGTATAAGGTACTTTATTTTATACATACAGTTCTATATTATAGGTTTGTGGCATCCATTTTTATTGTCAATCATTCACAATAATGCAGTTTTTGATGATGTCGGTAATGTTTAATTAATGGTTATATATATATATATATATATATATATATCAGTTCTATATTGTTGGTTTGTGGTCCTAAAATGACAAAATTTATCTCCTAATAACGCAAACATTACAAAAAACAGATAATAAAAAGCCAAGAGATCCAAAGAAAGATACACCTCACACAGGACATTAAAAATTATAAAATAAAAAAATAAAAATTATAAAATAAAAAAATAATAAAAGGGCAATTGATTAATTTAACGTTTTAAAGACAAAAAATTGTAATATAAAAAAATGAGAATATAAATAACATTTAAAAAGATGAGGAATATTTGAGATAGTAAAATTTAGCCTTGTATTATGTAAATAAATTTTAAAATTTAAAAAGCAATGAGGAACATTGAGACAGAAAAATATATCCTTAAATGATGATGCAATATGTGGAAATATATTGTGTTAAATGCATGAATCCCATATTTTTTTTATTTTTTATTTTTTAATTATATGTCCATACAATATATAAGCATATATACATACACTTATACACGCTCACACACATAAAAACATACAAAGTTTTAATCTTTTTTTAGCATTCCCGACCTCAACCCTCCATAATGGTATTTTTATTTTTCTTGTGTTTTTTATGTTTTTAGTGTATAATGCATGGAAAAACATACACATACACCAAACTATAAGAATATATATATATATGCGCGTACAGTGTGTATCTACCACTTTAAAAAAAAAAATGTTTTTTTGTGAAAGGGCCATTTTTTCGAAATTCAATTTTGTGAAGAGTCAGTTTTACTATCTGTTATGTAAAGCTTTTACAACATATAAAATGTTATGTTGTAAAAGCTTTACATAACACTATCATTGAATTTTGTGAAGAGTCCGTTAATGGATTCGGTTTTCCCTCTGGACAGAGACCCCTGTAGAGGTATGATGGTCCTTGCATATTATTGCAGGAAGATTCTAAAAAATGGTTGTTAATTGCCAATTGTGTTCATGATTGACAATCACCAATCATATTCCAAATGTCAAAAATGTCAAGTCATATATTATGTTAATATAATTTTTTTTTGTTGTAATGTAAATGTTTTTCATTTTGTATAAAAAAGTTATTAAATTAACAAATTTCTAATTATGTATTTACATATATAATTCATCTTTTATACATTTCATACCATTATTTTGTACTGTTCTTAATACTTATAGAAGTGTTCCGAATTACTGAAAAACCCCTTATCCAGAATATCTCGTGTCCCAAGCTTTCTAGATAATAGATCCTGTACCGTATATACTTTAATATATTATAAAGTTATACATAAATGCTTCTGCAATTGTCTTTATTATGGTAGTTATATAATTAATTATGCAGTTACAATATGGAAAGAAAAATAAAATAAGGATTACTGTAATTAATCAGCCATTGTTGTTACAGTTCATCTTCTTGGCACAGAGTGTCTGTGATATTTTTTATGTCATCTTTCATTAAACTATTCATGTTGTTAGTACAGTAAAGCACCGTTTGTTTCTCGGTTTCTCATTTATACGTCATTTCAGTACAGTCCCGATTCATCCCTGTGTATTTTGATGTTTTAATATTTTGTTTATACGACGCTTAACATTGGTTATATGTCGTTTCTCTCATGCTGTAACCAATTTTATAAATTTTTTCTCCTAGCATGTAATTTTTTTTTTTCTTTTTTCTGCTAGCAATATTAGGAGAAAGATGGAACACCAAGAACGTATGACTGTTACAAGGGGTTATTTCAAGTTCGTGGAACCTGTGGAGGGGATGGGGCGAAAAGAATGGGCAGTGGGCAGGCAGTCTGCATTGAGACTCACACTTAGAACCTTTTTTGTTTCTCACAATTCTAGTAAGAAAACTTTCCAGGAAATTAACGCCATACAAAATTCTTTGCTTAAGTTTCCAAGTAAATCGGCACGTCAGGGACTATGCTTATATAACATTATCATTTCAGGGGGGTGGGGACGTCTGGCACATATCATAACATATCTCTAGGGGGAGAAGGGGCAGGGGCACCATTTCAGAATTTTCTTGGGGGGGGGGGGGCAAACATTTTTTAACGGATGCTATATAGCTAAATGTAGGATCCAGCAGGGTCTAACCCTCCCCCCGTATGAGAAACGTTTACTGACGTATGCTAGAATAACAGTAAAAACTTCGAATACGGAAACTCAGAACCAATGAAATATTTCGTTTTAGACAGATTACTGTCTTAGAAGGTAAAAATTTTAATATATTGGACATGATTTTTTTTTCTTTTTAGACAGGATTCTATTATAGACAGGTTTCAGTTTTACAGGTATCCTCACTGACTGTTAAACCATCCGCTCTATAGTATAGCTCTGAAAAGAGATGTATTAGAGTAGAAAACGAAACCTGTCTATAACAGATTTCTTTCTAGAAGGGAAAAAAAATTAAATTTCGTTAAAAAAACATCATACAATTATACTTGCTAAGACAGAAACCTGTTTAAATGGAGCTTTTTTCTAGTCCCTTTCAAAATTTTACTTACAGGAGCGCCATTTCATGAGTTTCCTGATGAAGGACAAGGAAAATTTTTCTTTGAGGAACAGGGAACACGGAAAATTGCACAACTTGCAGAACTGCACAAATCATACAGAAAAAAAAATATACCGTACAATAAAACATGCTCTACGTGATTTTGTCTCCATGCCCTTCTCATTGCCCTTTCACAAGCATGTGATTATTCCACAATTTTTTTTCAATTTTCGTGAAAGTCTGCAATTTTTCTTTCTTTCAAAATCCGCAAAATCAATTCGTCAATGGATCGCAGAAAAAAATCACGAATCTTGAAAATTTAAAAAAAAAAAAAAAGTCAAAATGGTCGCTTAAATCGCTAATTTCATCAGAGATTGCCAAAAGAAATAGATTTTGTCAAATGATTGCACAAACAGATATCTTGAATTTCGTAAAAGGATTGCCAAAAAAATCGCGAATTTCGTCAAAAGATTGCGCAAAAAATCATGAAAATTTAGTCGAACAATCGCGCAATAAAATCGAGGAGAAATTCGTCAAACGATCTTGTAATAAGGTCCAAAATTTTGTCTAACTCTCGCGCAAACAAATCGCAAATATTATTAGTTGGTGGCAGAAACAAAATCACGAATTTCAATAAATGATAGTGATAAGGAATCATGAATTTTTTCAAAAAAAATCACAAAAACAAATATTCCGTAAATCGATCGCGGAAAAAATAGCAAATTTCGTCAGATGATCACAAAAAAAAAATCATGAAATTCAATCAGTCATGAGATAATCAGCCAACGAACGTCATGAATAGGTCATGAAATTTGCAAATTTTGTGATCTGTAAGTATAAAAAAATTTTCGTCAGTGATTTTCCGCAAGTGAAGTTAAATCGTTAATTTTTTCAGATTGTGTTTTCCCTATTGTGAGATAGTTTCATGTTAATCCGATTTTTCAAAGAAATTCTGAATATTTTTCCAATAAAAAACTACATATTTGAACATTAATGGATACTATATATAGATCTTCATTTTTTCTACAGAAAAGGTAAAATTTTTAATTAATATTCATATAAAAAGCACAAATAAATGCACAAGTTACTTTCATGTGCATACATATAATTTAAAATAATTTAAAACACATTAGAAAAACCCAGAACGTTTTCAGTCATCACAAGACCGTCATCAGTGGGATTTAAATGTTATTATTTTCTTTGTGCTTATTTGAGAATTGGCTAGAAGAAAACCATTGTATTGTGATTAGAAAAACTCGTCAATGATTTTGATGAGTTTTCCCAAGATCAATTTCAGTAGTGGAAAATTGGCGCAGAGGTGGAGCCTATTGATACCACTAAAATTTTATGGTATTATTCAGTTTAATAAAATCTCAGAAATTTGATCATTAGATAAGAGGGTAAATACTACTATAATTTAGTGGTATCAATAGGCTCCACCTCTGCGCCAATTTTCCACCACTGCAATTTGCACACAGCTGAGAAGCAACTGATAAAAAAAAATTCACATGTATTTTTAAAATTAATCAAAGTACTAATTAAAGATATGTCTCACCTTCAGGGAGTTCAAATAGTATGGCTTTGGGGAATTTTTTTGATAATTACTATTTTTTATGCATAAGCATTTATTTAATGCATATGTTTTTATTGCAATAAAATCTGATGAGTTATTTTAGAGTTTGAGCAGTTTTCTAATATTTGTTTGAGTTTGACATTTGATTAGGGATGCACTGAATATTCGGTATCTATTCGCTATTCGGCCATACTACCAAATATTCTGTTAGGCCGAATATCAAACTATTCGGTTTCCCGAATACTTAAAAAACCTCTTAAAAATATTTTTTAAAACGTTACACAAGTTCTACTTTTGACTGTCAATTAATAAAGATATTCAGAATAATTAGAATCTTTAAATTAAAGAGAATGATTTTATGTTATTTGTTGTTTTAAAAATGTCACTTAAAAAAATTAACCATTAATGACATATCATTTGTTCATGGGAATTAATAAATGTGGAAATGCAAGTTACTGAGTATTGTCTGGTAAATAATACGTTTCTTGCTTTTTCGCAAACAGGGTGTTTCTAAACAGAATGGTAGAAAATTTCAGGGGTAATAATAAGCATCAAAACAGGCAATTCTTTTGTCCAGTAAATCAGGATCGCAATTCACTTATTCAGTCAGAAATACAGTGTATCCCCAAGTCAAACTTTTAATTTTCTTTTGTTACTTTAACAATAATGAAGGTATTGTAACTATATTGTCAACATAGTTACTTTAATTTCTGTGAAATATGATAACAGGACGAGAAGTGCTGGAGATAGCAACCATTCATATCTAAACAGCACTAAGCTAGACATTATTTTATTAAGAATGCATCTAACAATACTTATACTGTACCACTGGCTAAAATCCAGTCTCTGCCAAGGATATCATCACATTCTATACAAGCAAATTAATGTGATGCAAATTTCGCTAAAATATCTTCATTTTTATACAGTTATAAACGAAAATTCTGCTACGGCTTGTACACCTTTCATTTTTTATGAAAGAAGTGGAATGATATGTTGCTTCTTGTTCAATATGAGAGAATTCTTTTCATTTGTTTGAATTAATTGAAGTAATGGAATTTAAATTTTGTTATTAAAATTTTTTTAAACCATCCTCTTCTTAAATAACTCAACATACTTTTTTTAGTACAACATTTACTTATAAAAATAGTCTTGTTTATCAAAATGGAAGTATCTGTGCTAAATATTGTAAAAAATTGTTTAAAATTTAACTTTTTAATGTTAAACACTGAGATATAAAAGTGGCCTGCCGAATATTCAGTATTCGGCCGAATAGATACTATTCGGCTGGCCTAATATTCAGTGTTCAGCCTAACAGTTACTATTCGGCAGGCCGAATATTCGGTATTCGGTTTACCAGCAGGCCAAATATTCGGTATTCAGCCAAAATCACTATTCGGTGCATCCCTACATTTGATGGTTGATAAATTTTCTGAAATATCAAATTCCTTGGGGGGGGCAATAGCCCCCCCAGCCTCCTCAAATGACGCCCCTGAGGGGTGTGTGTGTTTTGATATCGTTATTTTTGATCCAACCAAAATTTTCTCTTTCTTTGCATCAAAATAGTATGTTATCTATTTTTATGAGAATATATTGTTAAAATCATTAATTATTATAAAATTATTAAATTCCAAAATATGGAATACCCCAATGTTTTTCTTTTCTATTCTTCTGACATGCATGTATGCATATATATATATATATAATATATATATATATATAAACCGCTGTTCAACAAACTATATGCGAAGTCTGTTTGAAATTATACCTGTGTTTAACTAGTAAATAAAAGAGAATGTTCACCTGTTTTCTTGATAAGTTTTGTCTGACCCATCCCATGTGGGGCAAGTGCAAAAGGACATTATTATTGTTGAATGCATTATACAACAAAAGCTATTGTTAAATACTTTTAAACAGCAACTATTTCTTTTAAGTGTTATTTTTGATAGTTATTTCATATATAAAGAGCTATTTTATTGACTTCACTTCATTTGAATGAATAAAGTATGTAAAAAATAAATGTAACCATATTTCTATATCAGTTGAAACAAAAGAAAAATTTCCAAAAATCTGAAGAATTTTAGACATTGATAATATCATTACGGAGAGGGGAGGGGGGGGGGGGTTCGAGGGATGATAACGTATATCGTAAGGGGGGGGGGGGGGTTCCAAAATTATCAAAAAGTTGATAACGTTATGTATGCACAGCCCCTCAGACGATGATTAAAGATTAGTTTTAATTAAAATCTGTTTGTGCATTCGATAATGGAATAAAAAAAAGGTGTAATTCAAGGTGTGCAGCTGATATAAGGTTTGATATTCTTACTTTAATTTTTCAATTTTAGAGATAATTATTTAATATATTTTCAAGATTTTAACTTTTTTTTTCAATGTGTAGTATATTTTATGCAACTGAAAATGGGAGCAAATTAAGTTTGTATGATTGTAGCATTATATTTCTACAGTCAAGCATTTTACACCTTAGGTGAGTACAATTTCGGTTGTACGTCTTTCTCAGTTATACGTCGTTTTAAACTGGTTCCCTCAAAGACGTATATTCGGTGCTTTACTGTATAATAAATTTAATTCTTGCGATGCTTTTGTGCAAAAAAAAAAAAACTATAATATCATTTAAGTAACATGTTAAGTGTTAAAAAACCGCTCCTCCAAAAGAAAAAGCAGAAACAAATAGTTTCATTTTGCTTTTTTTTAAGATTTTTTTTTTCTTCTACATTAAAAATTTTGTTCAGATTTACATGGCAGGCATGTAGTTATAATTTTATTTTTCATTAGGTATGGCCACTCCATCAGCCGTGGTTGCAGTTGTTGCTGCTGTTTTCTTATTTGTAATCTGTAATTTTTCACTACATAAAATTGATGAAGGTAGGCAACTGTTTTTTTCCCCTCTATATCAGTTTTGATAAATAATTGGAAATATTGTTTGCTCTGTTTTTTAATAAGGGCCTTTGTACTTGCTACTTTCCTGTGTATATAATTAATAAATTTCTAAATGACTTCTATATCCATTAAATTGCTTCTGTTTATTTTTGTTTCTATTTATTAAATAAGTAGTGTTAATAATGACCAAATTAGTATACTGTTTATAAAACAGTGGTCAGGTTGCCAGAATGTACTTGTGAAAATGTCCCTACTTTTAACAAGGACATTTGCTCTACCTTACTAAGGCCCTATAAAAAAGTAGTTCTGTTTGCTCTGTTTCTTTAAATAATTATTTTGTGATGTTTTTGATTAAATGTTGATATTTGTATATTCTTATAAAATTTTAAATTTTACAGGTCATGTAGGAATCTATTATCGAGTAAGTTTTTAGCCATATATGTATTTACTGCACCAAGACCTTGATTTACATGGCATCCAAATTACATTATTTCAAATTGATACTCTGCAGTTTCTATTTACAGAACACTTGTAAATACAACTTAAATAGCCAAATTCAATAATTATGTTTTTAACCCTTACCACATTAGAACTGCAAATGGACATTAAAAAGAGGACCAGACTTCTTGAAAAGAGTTTATAAAAAGAAAGCTAAAAATTATAAGCAGATAACAAAACTGGAAAACAAAACCTTTAATTGTATTAAATGAGACTTCCTTGTAATATTTCTTGTGATATGCAGAGTAGAAATCAGTTATGCATCAGGCCTCAGACTAAGTTTAGGCTCTGAACTTACTATACTGCTGTCTATTTAATTGTAACAGTTTTATATACAAGGAAGCTTGTGATTAATTAGTAAATAATAAATGACTATCATAGGGCTAACGAAGATGAAGCAGACCATACACTTTTTTAACCCCTTGAGGGGCAGTATGATGCATTATATCCCTCCTGATTTTAATCAAGATTTGCACCAGAAATTTTTAATTAAATTTTACTTTTATAACATTGGTGGGGAAAATGTTGTTGTAAAATTGTTTTTCCTTATTTTGAAATAAAATTTTTTGAAAACTCTGGTGTGAATTACTTTACAGAAACACATTTACTTGCCTCTGAAAGGGTTAAAATATAATATACTAACAAGGAATGTCACCATAAATACATTTTTTAAAATATTTATGAGAATACTGTTAATTCTGTATACATATAATTTTTAAAGAATACTGAAAATTGTATAATGCATCATTTAAAAATGGTGAAATATACTTGTATGTTAAACAATGCTAGTTTTTCACCCATATCAGAAATGCTAGTACTAAAAAATTGTTTTGTTCAACCTTATTTCACCCTTTGTGGTTAAACTTAGATTTGAAAAAATATTTATTTAGAGATGTTAGAATCAGGGTTGCTATTTTGTCCACTTTTTTGTAAAAAGTCCGGCACGCCAGAAGAAATTGGACAAAATGAAAATCCGTTGATTTTCCATATGTTCGACATATAAAATTATTGCTATGATGTATTGGAATACATTACATACATTATTCATTAATTTTTTTTCAATGAATCATTTAATTAAAATAGAATGACTGCATATTAAATTAATCCTAATCTAATAAAACCACAAAGAAAATGTTAATTACATATTGGTGCACATCACCTCATTTTATCATTCAAGCTTCTTCCAAAATACATGAGTGAGGGACTTACCTATGACCAAGAAGAAATAGCAAGGAAATGAGTGAATGTCTTTGATAAATTTTTGCCATTGATTGTTAAATTTTCCATTAATGCATCTCTATTTCCTGATACCTATTTTTCTTATTCAGTCATAAATAATCTATCGCAGCAGAATGGTGGGAATCACTGAAAAGATAGTGACTTAGAAAATATTTCAAATTTTCATTTCATAGCTTCATCAGCAAGCATTGAGCATGATTCAAAACAAACTTACAAATAAACTTGGATTACAAACTGCTACAAAATTGGTAATGGCTTTTAAAATGTTAAATTCTAAAGACAATCAACTTGTTCCTGATCCTGAAGCATTTGACGACTATTAAATATTTTACAACCTTTTATGTATCTTGAATAACATTTCATAGTATGCATTTTATGCATTTCTGTTAATTTCTTTATTTCCTGGTTATTTTTATTTTGCATTTAATATTTTAACTAAAAGAACATTTTTATCATTACATTTTTCTACTTTTTATTGATGTCCCCCCCCCCCCATAATAAAATATGCATTATACTGAATGTTTTTATGCACATATTAAATTTATTAATGTTGTTACAAGCACGGGTTTCATTTCAATGTAACATTTTCTTAATTAACATAAACTTGTTATTTCGTCATGACTTTTTTTTTTTTTTTTTTTTTTTTTTAAATAAGATTTGGGTCTATCAAACATTTGAAATTTTTTTTAATTTTGTAAACTGATTATTAATTGTAATGGAACTGCCATACGACAACAGATAAGCAAGTTAAAATTTACCTCAAATGTTATAAGTTTTACAATTGCCATTTAATACATTATAACTTTATATTGATATATACATTTTATTTATAAACATGTTTGCATAATAAATCTTCTAGAAGAACTGAACTTAAGTTTTTCCACACAAAATATTTCACATACTGTTGTAAATATAAATATATTTTGATATAAAAGTTGGCTCTTGAATGGGAAGAATCGATATATTTATTCATTATTGTTAAGTTCTGCATTTTTAATTTAGAATTTTCTATTTATTAATGGACGAAATGGTATTTTGTCTGGGATGGTTTTTTCTGCTGTTTTCTTCCATAGTGGAAAAAACCGGACAACCTTGGTTAGAATACATCTGTGATGATGAAATTATCACATATTATTTATCCTCCATTTTAAAATTAAAATTCCTCTTTCACAATTACATTTAATCAAAATTCCCTTTCCTTTTTAAAAATATATCTATTTTTTCTTCTCTTTTGCACTTAAGAGCATTAAAGTGAATGTTATTTATTAAGTTCATTCCAGCCGGTAATAAAATAAATCAAACAAATTTTTTCTCATCCTAAAATCATTAACTGTGTGTTTGGGGCATATGCCTTTTTACAGCAGTAATTTAAACACTTATCATTATTATTACACCTATTATTATTAATTACGCTTATATTAATTATGTCTGTGTTGCTGCTTCTAAATAAAAATTTCCTATTACTCCGTTTTGGCATTCATATAAGTATGTTAAAATTTCGATATGTCGGTTAACGGTTTCTTGACTTAGATTGTAACTCAAAATACCCATTAAATGTAGTCTTTGGAGTTATTGGAGTTATTATGGTCCAGGGTACCAAGATTTTGACCCAATTCACTGGCAGTAATATTCAACAACTTATGCAAACTGTGTACATCAGAGTTGTAACATCCCATACGGATCAGGCCCCCTCTGTGGCATTACATTTTACATGTCTTTACAATAAATAAGTCATTTGGTCTTGAACATTTGCAGAGCTCTTCTTTTCGCATTTATTTTTAATGATGATAGACCTGGATTTTTGTCAACCATTATTTCAAAACTCAAAATTTGAATTAAATTGCCACCTGGTATTACAAAAACTTACAATTGTGAGAAGCTTTCACTATAGAACCAAGTCTTCACTACAACTTCATTTTAAGCAAGTAAAAAATAATTACAACAAAATTTAGCTCATAAAAATTGACTAAAAGGTACTTTTTTTCACATCTACAATAAACAGAAAATTACATGCTTCTCGTAAATATTGATTTTCTAAAACAAAATTGTAAAGTATACAAATTACCTTTGTAAAAAAAATCTATCTTTGAACATCTCCAGCCTTTTTTATTTGTCAAAATTTAAGAAGTTCATTTTAGCAATCACAATGTGAAACTGCTCAAATGATAAATAGAACTTTGGCATAGAAAATTAACTTGGTATCGCTGTCTGTTGGAGAATTGTATGAACAATAACTGCTGTGTTAGAAGATAGCAGCAATAAATAAAATTGTTTTTTAAAACCCCCCTCTATAAGTAACTGACTTTTGGATATGTTGCAGGTATGCAACACAGATACAAAGGGTTAAAATATTCTTATTTCTCCATTAAACTTATTCCCAGTATTCTACATTACTCCCATAAATAACTATATCACCCATTTAGAATAATTTTGACTCATTAAGGAACTGTTGAATGACAAAATTTGCTTTAATTACAGTGCACAAATTTTGAAATGCTGTTGAAAATTATGAAAAGTTACATTACAACTGTAACCCAAACAATTCCATAGAATACTTTCACAAATTTGAAATTAGGGCATTCCTTATTAAATATAAACTTTTATCAATTTTTTGCAAATTTGTATCAGAGTAAACGTGTTGAGAATAGTGTTATTTGAGACGTATTGACAATAGTGTATTTTAGTTTTTGAGAATTCTTTTAGAATGAACTTCAAAAAAAGACCTTTCTTTATTTATTAGCATATAATCTTATTAAATAAAGGAATTGGAATCCATAAATATTTATTTTCAATACATATAGAATGGGAATTTGAATTTAATTTATACAATATTTATAGGGAACTAATCTGTTGTGTAAATCAAGGCGTAAGTGCATATCATTTACTTTAAATTTGTCTTATTACATTTTTAATTTAACTGGCTTTCAAACATTTTAATATTTTGTTACATTCATAGGGTGGTGCTCTGCTGAAAGAAACAAGTTCACCAGGTTTTCATATGATGATACCTTTTATAACTACATATCGCTCAATACAGGTGATTTTAAAAATGTTTGTTATCTTGTGTATACATATGATAAAAGTAGTTTAGTTGTTCTTTTTATGTTTTTAACCTTTGAAAAATTTCTGTATTTTTTGCCATAGTTTTGATACTTTATTACTTGTAAGTTGTATTGTCAATTTTTTGTCCATTGTAAAGTATAGGCATAAGAGTTCCTGAGAATCAGGGGTTAAAAACAATTCAGCCTTTAGTAAGTGGTGTTACCTAGTTAAATGGGTAACACTAGTTGTTAATGAATTATTTTGATATAGTGATTGCTATTGTTGATTTAAAGACCATTTTTATGGTGCAATAGTTCATGGTAGGGTTAACAAAATAATTTACTACTGTTATAAGGAGAAAATAAGAAAGGTGGGATAGGTATTAATCAGACCTACTAACTGCTACGAAAAAATCGTAGTTACTATGATGCTACGAAAATCGGTCTAAAATTAAGATTTTCTGCCAAAAGCAAACACGTAAAAAAAAAAAAAAAAAACAATTTTGTCAATCATTCACAAAAAAACACCAATTTCATCAAAGGATCATAGAAAAACACAAGGATCAAGACTTCAGTTATATGAATCAGGATATTCTAGAATTAAATACTACTGGCATATTTACTCTAAACACAACTTAGAAAAAGTAAAATTTTATGACATAGAATACCCAATATTGATATTAAATAATTTTATTTTAAAGGAACATATAATTTTAGAAAATTCTGCACAGTACCGTGTAATTACATTTTTTTTTAGATATTACCATGATTCAAAATTACTAAACATTTTAATGGGTATAAAATAAAATAGTTCCATTTTCTTACCAGATCACGCATAATTCTTTTAAATGTTATTCTTATCTTTGATAGAAGCTTATTAAAGTTACTTTGGGATATAGGTGAAGGATGGGTTCAGCAGGTTGACACATCCCATCATACATGGAAAAGTTACAATGGCTAAAGCTAAGAAAGTCTCATTTAAAAAAGAAAGGAAAAAAAAAAATGAAAACTAACTTTGGCCTTAAGGCTGTTCTCAAATCCAAAAGGGCAACTTTGACATAAGTTTTAATTTATTTTTGTTTGGAAATGCCTGAAACTAGTAGGTGTTGTTGTTCAGAAACTATGTAATCAAACTGTTTTTTCAGTTTTTTTGCAAATGCAATAGATCTTTCAGAAAATAGTCTCAAAGTAAGCATTTTGAACTGAATTTCTGCACGAAAGAAGAATAACCACTCAAATAAGGGTGAAAAACGTCTGTTACATGATCAAAATCGCTTTTAACTCAATAGGTAATTCATTTATCGAAAAATGGGAAACACAGTTCGATTCCTAATTGCTTCCATAGCCAGGCCTTCCAATTTTATATCTTTCCGTTAACAAATGAATTTGTGAATGTTTCAAAACGTTTTGCATTTGTTTTAGCAGAGCAGTTGAGAACAACCTTAATATTAACTCTTCCATGTATAATGGATGGAGTTTGAACTCTCCGAATTCACCTACATGCTTAACATCACTGCATATTATATTGGCATGATGATCTTATTGTGAAGATATTTTCAGTGAAAATCTCCCCCCCCCCCTCTCTCTCTCACACACACACACACACACACACACACACACACACACACATATATATATATATATTGAATTTGTTTAAAAATGCATAATAATCATGTAGTTTTCATTTAAATCCCTTCTGAACAATTGAATCTGCCTTCTACACTTATGATTTTTGCTTTATAATTGCATTAATGTCTTTCGTTCATTTCCTACTAGATCTTAGTAGCTGGGAAACTTGGCTCGCAAGCAACCAATTGGAGACCTCCAACAATATTGCTTTGCCAGTAGAAACTTTAAAAAAAAAAAAAAGGTTTTAGTTAGCACAGAGCTGGGTTTTTGTTTTGTTGTTGCTGGCAAAGTATCTCTGCAGTTTCACTGTGATTGGTTGATTGTGAGCCTAGTGTCCCAAAGGTTAATGTCTAGCGTTTTTTAAAGACTTTGGAATCAGAGCTGTGTTGGCTTTAGCTCTTTTCGACTTCAAATGAATAAACTAGTTCAAGAAGTTTAGTTTTAATTGATAATGACGACAATCTGAAAATTTACCAAAATTCCATCTAAGTTATCATGAAGCTAAAGATGCTCTAATGCAATCTTATAACATGCAACCTAATGGTGAAGGTATGCAAATGGCTCATGGAGTTTTTTAAGATGAGATGTGAAATTTACAAATGAATGTGCCTTTTAAGCAATTAAAATTCATAGACTTTTAATAGATGCTTACGTGAAATTATATTTGCGTGTACATGCTCTCTTCTCTCCCATCTAAACAAAATGATACTCACAAAGGTAAGACTGAATATTTCGTGTTAAATTTGATATTAAATTAATTTTAACATTTATATAATTAGAACAATTAATGTTTTTTATGATTTTTATCTTGCTGGATATTGCAAGTAACTGTTAATACGAGGACTTTAATAATGTTCTTTCTTCACATATTGAGTTCAACTATATTTAAAAATTAAATATAAAATAGCTTTTAAGTTTTTATAAGAGTAGCCACCTGTTTACTACCATCTGTTAACAAATCTGTTTTAAACAAATATTATTAAGATAAAAAAAATCATGAAGAAAATTAATAAACTTCAATTTTCTCGAAATTTAATATTTGCTCTATCTTCCATTAAGCCCTTCAATTATATTTTAGATTGTTTAAAAGATTATTGTAGTGGGCTGTTCGCTTGAAAGAAATTCAGTATCTCCTTTCTTTTCTTCTGACTACTAGACATACTATTATATTATATATCACATGTGTTGAACATTGTCTGTTAAATTTCCTTGAAAAAGTTGCTAAGCAAATAATTTGGACAGCAGGTAATATGGGGTTGAAAAAGCATGAAGCTGAAGTGTTTTGTTTTAATAGGAGGAGATTAAAAATTGATATTTAGTTAAATCTGAAATTAACATTTTGAATTATGTTCTTTATTTAATTTCTTTTATTTATATAGGTCACTTTACAAACAGATGAAGTAAAAAATGTTCCCTGTGGCACAAGGTATACTTTTTATTATACATTTGATATACAGCACGGTAGCAGAAAGTTCGAGACAGGAGACAGACGTCGCAGATTTTCTTTTCTCTTTTGCAGATACTTTTTCTTCGAACCTTTATTTTGCTTTATATTATGTTTAGTTCTTTATTACTTAATACAAAAACTTAAGATTATTATTAATAAAAATTTATAAAATGCATAAAAACGCTACAGGTAAGAGATTGTTTGACTAATTAACGCTTCAATTGTAAAAATATTTTACCTGCAGATTATTTCTAGTCCCTGAAATATGTCGCAGACACTTGTAGAATTTTCTGCTACTGGGATATATAGTATATTCTCTATGTCGAAGTCGAAGGGACACTAAAAAAATTAGAGATGGCAACTTTTCGAGATAACGAGATCATAACCAAAACATAAAAATTCACGTAAAAACACAAGATACGGAATATTATAAAAATTAGTCATGATAGATGAGAATAAGTATAAATATGCAATGATAGTTGACAATAAGTCTAAATACAACAATAATTTTAATTTTTAAAATAGTAGAAAATAAGTACATTAAATTTAAAAGAATTAGTAAATAGGTAAACTTGCATTGCTAGATTTTCTTTAAAAAATCTAGTATCGTAGCCTGGTGACATCTCTTTTGAAATTGTTCATCAACTAATTTTTCTATTCAAAAAATTGCAAGAAGTCATTGTTTTTCGAACATTCCATGAAACGTCATAGTGCAAGGACAGCATCTTTAGTTTAGGCCACAGTAGCACTCGGTGATGGTTCTGGAACATCATCTTCCTCATCATTAGACAGCGGAAAAGAAATCAATTGTGAAAGGAGTTCATCATCGGTCCACAGCTACACAAACTTCAATGTTAGTGTCCAATTCAGTGAAATCTTCAAAAGTCATGTTTTCAAAAAAATTGGGTGGTTTTCAAAATTTCCTTTATTCTTCGTACACTTTGATTTTCAGGTTCAGCGCTGGTTTACTGTTCCTCATCCGATTCAATTTCATTTTCTACTTCTTTCACAAAGCCAGCTTTTCTGAAACAGTTTGATAGTTTTTTGCATCAGATCCCTCCAAACTCGGTGAGACATCCTCTTGCAATCAAAAATGTTTAATGGCGTGATTTCTTCTTTTCTATCAATGGTATAATCTCTTTGGCTTCTTCACTACCTTCTTCCTGCATCTAACTTTGAAACTTCTGATTAACCCTTGATCGAGAGGTTGCAGCTTTGAAGGGTATCTGATGGAAGAAAAACTTTTACTGCTTTCATTTCTGGGATGACGCTGTGAGCCTTGCAACTGTCGATAAAAAGAATGGTTTTCTCCTTCTTTTTGCACATGTTCTTATTTATTTGCTTTAGCCAGTCAGCAAAAAATTCTCTTGTCATCCAAGCCTTTTTATTCACTTTAAAATGAAGAGGAAAGGACTCCATTCCTTTAAAGCACATTGGGCTTCTGGATTTCTCAAACATCAAAGGAGTTAACTTCTCGGTCCCACAAATGTTGGTTGGCAGCTAACAGTAGTGTTACTCACTCTGTTTTCCTCCGTAACACATTTCTCCTTTGAAAACTGCAGTTTTGTCCATGTTATTGAACTTTGAGTCCTGTCAATCTGTTCCAATCATTTTCGGTGCAGTTTTCATCAGTTTTATCGATATTAATTGTATGAGTACTTTCGTGATTTTCAATTAATCTAGTCTTTTTAAAGCTATTTATTATCGTAGAAGACATATTGTCCCATGCTTTGTCAGCTATTCGCATAGCTTGTAGAACATTAACACCAGATTGTGAAATGCCATCTTCCATTTTGGGCATTTTTTTAACCACATGATGACTATAATTTAACTTTAGATGATGACCTGATCAAGTGGTTAAAATTTTGAGGTAGTGTTTGGGTTAAGAAATTCAATTTTTAAGTTTTCCATTTCAGGTATGGTATTGTGTGTCGCACAGCGATTTCCCAATCATCAATGGTTTTAATTTCTCTGTTCCATTCATATTTGCACAAAACAAAGTGACACTCTCTTTACTTCTCTTGTCTCCATGACATGCTTCCCTTTACATGCATAGTTTTATCCAGAGTTCATTTTAAAAAAAAGTACCATTTCGTTTGCATTAAACACATCTTTTTCGTCGTCATCCTTCACGATCAAGCTTATTTTCTTCCTAAATTCTTCACAAACTTCCTCGCCTACGCTAGCACTTTCACAACACATTTTCGGAAATGAAATCAAATGTTACTTTTTTTAATCAACCATTACTTCCTTTGAAATTTAAGTGGCCTAATTCTGCAAAAAATTCAGCTTTTTTTAAATTATTAGTCCATCTAGAGGGATTTTTTTAGTTCTACATTGTGTAATCCACATCATAAGACACTTCTCCATGTCTGGAAATTGGCTGTTTTTTTTACTTCTTTTGCTTGCCTAAGCCATCCTCGAACTTTTGTAGGATAGTTGCTTTATTTTATTAAATTGTTGACAATGTGCTGCTTGGAATCCCAAACTCCTTTGCAATTTTCTTTTTCGGTTTTTTTTTTTTTTTCAACTTTGTTGATGATTTGTTTCTTCACTTCAATAGAAAACTTTTTAAATTTTCGTTTGTTATCCATCTTGAACAGATGACTCGTAGAAGATCTCACCTACAAATGCTTAAATTTTTTTCTGAAGTAACTGAAAAGGAAACTTTTCAGGACGTCACTAGGGCATTCACACATTTCTTTAACCCGTTATTGCGATAAGAAATTCTAGATTCTTCTTTAAAAGCTGCCTACCTCTTGATTCTTGTTCATTACTATCATTTCCGGTTTCGTTAAAACCACCCCAACCCCTCAAGAAAATACCCTTGGAGAATAAAAGGACAAAGAAATGATAGATGGTCACTGAATATGCAATGACAACTGACTGAAAAGAGATAGTAAACAATAAAACAAGAATTTCAACCCCCCATCTTGGAAGTCAAGAAATTTCATTGTGTTAATTGTGTCTTTATATCCCTTCATTTTAAAGTTTATGCAAAGTTTACCATTGTAATTTGTGAATATAGTTTTTCTATTCTTTAAAAATTTCTATCTTTTGAAATATATTTGTTTTAGAAAAAAATTTCTACACTATTTATGGAAAAAAATTCAAGTTATCGAGGGATGAGCCAAAAAAATTAGTCAAACCAAGGTTTTTTTAACATTGCATGTATAGGAAATTTGAAGGTAATTTTTTTTTTTGTACTTATCCGTCATACTCATGCTGTCCGTATGACTGATAAGTACAAAAAAACCTGATCGTGAAACCCTGATCGTGAAAAGGATTTTTATTGTAAACCATGCGAAACATTGTGATTTGTTATTTATGAAATGTAAATCATGTGAATGATTATTATTTAACCTTGGAAAGCTTTTTAATTTGCTATTATTCGAATTAAAAATGCTTTTTTATATAAAGTTATAATTTACTTTTACTGCTGACGCTGAGATGGATTTAATCATTTGGCAATTACCAGATGATGAGAAAGTTGCGATAAAACTGTTTCAGGAATTTGGAATTCTGCATAATAAAAGGTTACGTTCAAAAAACCATGAAATGAAATTATGGATGAGTTCTGGAAATCCGAAATGGAGATGTAGCTTACGATCATGTGAAGAAAGCGTAGGAATACGACAAGAAACATGGTTTGAAGGATCATGGTTTTTTTTTTTTTTAATGCTTTGAGGTTTATATATTTATGGTGCCAAGAGTTTACATCAGTTGAGTTTTGTGAGCTGCAACTTGATATGAACCACAACGCAACAGTGGACTGGAATAGTTATTTAAGAGAAGTTTTTGCAAATGCTTTATGTTCACAACCAAATAGAAAAATCAGTGGACCTAATAAAATTATAGAAGTAGATGAGTTTTTACCAGAAGAAAAAGCAACGTAGGGCATGTTCTTACTCCTCAATGGGTGTTAGGTGGTTTATGCCGTGAAACACGGGGATGTTTCCTTACTCCTATTCCTAATCGTACAGCTGAAACTTTAATGGCGGCAATAGAAAACAATGTAGCTGATGGAAGTATTATTTATAGAGATTGCTGGAAAGGATATAAAACAGATGAACTGCAAAGTGCTGGTTATGATCATTTCACAGTAAATCACAAATACAATTTTGTCGACCCTAATACTGGATGTCATACTCAAAATATTGAGAGACTATGGGGTATCACAAAATGGCACAACAAAAGACGTCGGGGGAACTGTTCGTCATCATTTAGAGTCGTATGTCAGAGTTTGTGACTACGTCTTCATTCAAAAAATGAAATGTTTACTGCAATGCTAAAAGATATTTGTAATTTTATGTCAGCAGTTTAATAGGATTTTTTATTTTATTACTTTATTGTATAACAGTTATTTGTTCACTTATTTTAAGTATATATATTTGATTTAATAAAATAGTTTGTAAAAGTCTGTAATTTTCAAATGTTATATTTTTAAAATGCTCTCTTTACTATCGACAATGTTTTTTCTTTTATATTTCAAATGTTTCAATTCACATTGTTTTCATTTTGTGCCAACTATTACGCTTGGTGACAATGCTGTCCGTATAACGGAAAAGTACCTTTTTTTTTTTTTTTTTCTTAAAGATATCGAAAAATTCACGAAATCGAGGTTTGAGTTAGTGAGGTTCGACTGTAAATATTAAAGTTTTGTATGAAAATTTCACTTTTGTATGAAATGGTTAAATTTTCTTATTTGTTCTAAAAAATTTATGAAAAAGTGAGATTTATAGTTGAGTTTCCAGCAAATCTTTCCTCTCATTGTTAATAAGGAAATATGTTTGGTGGTTTGATAGTTTTTACCCTATTTAAGTCCTTTTTCGCTTATCAGGAACCACTTTTTAAACTGATCCATAATGAAATATTTAACACGTTGAGTGCCACATCAGTCACTGGTGACCGACACCGAACTTTCTGTTAATACTGTGTCAGTCAATTGTGACTGACACTTATAGATTGTGTAACGGGAATCTTATTTCGTGGCCCAAATGGAAAGACAGGCAAAATAGACTAGGCATTCAACGTGCTAAGCAATTTTTAGATTGTTTATATATTACTGTATCTAAAATTAATTTACTATTTATTTTTTAGTGGTGGTGTGATGATTTATTTTGATAGAATAGAGGTCGTAAACATTTTAAATTCAAATAGTGGTAAGTTTCCATTTAATATTTTGATTTTTTTTTTTTTTTCTTAGTGTGCATGATAATTATTTTACTTATTTAGAGAGATAACATAACTTATGCTACATCACGTACTTATGACATAACGTATGCTTTATCATAAGAAAAAAATACTATCAAACATTCATGTGAAAAGAGGCCAAGTACTGTATAGAATATTCTATTAACAACAGAAATATTTGAAGTTTAAAATGTTACTTACCTGTATTGAATTCAGAATTTATTAGTAAGCAAAATAATGCTGTAAAAAAGCTACTCAATTTCTTGACCTTAGGTAAAATATTGCTTTTCTTTTTTTGTTCATAACTGTTGTTGAAAATTTCTTTTTATTCACAAAAGTTATCACCAGAAGAAGAAAAAAAAAAAAACTGCTTTTCGGAATAAATTTGTGAAATATATAAAACATTTTTTCAGTTTTTTTTTTCCATCTTTTTGTGTAAATATGATGGGAAATTTTTAATTACGTAACTTAATATATTTTTCATCACTTGCATATTCGTGATATGCTTTTACTTAGTATAAAATATTTTGCAAATATTGTTTCCAGTCTAATCACTATTTATAAATTTGTTTCAGTCTATGATATTGTGAGGAACTTCACTGCAGATTATGACAAGGCCTTAATATTTAATAAAGTTCACCATGAATTGAATCAGTTTTGCAGTGTCCATAATTTACACGAAGTATACATTGATTTGTTTGGTAAGTAAACAAGAGTTTATTCAGCTTTTTTTTGCTGAACATATTTTTAAAAAATTTGTCATCAACAGCATAATTAAAGCTGAATGAAACAAATTTACTAAATACCACTGTCTTATTTACTAATTCCTTTCATTAGGAGAAGCATTTGTTTATCTTCAAAAGCATCAAGTATCTTCAAACGTAGATAAAGATCTGTTTTGGAAATTTTTGGATTGTTTCAACTGATGAGGCTATAAATTGCTGCATTCTAAACTACTAACTTTTAATCGGATCTGGATGTTTGTTTTATACTGTTTGTCTTGGTGTTTAATATTTTATTTTTGTGTTCAGTTAGTAATATGCCGTATTGTTTTAATAAAATTCAAAATGGATAGTTTTAAACAATATTTCATTTCATGTAAAATAAATTTATTGTTGTGGATGTTTTTTACATATATTTTTAATTTTTTTGCATTTTGATACGGGTAAGGAAATATTAGTACTTCAGTTTTTTTTTTTTAATAGCGCCATTGGTCAGCAGAAAAGTTTTCAGTATTTTTTGACATCTATTCATTATTCCAATGCACACATTTCACTCGCCCAGTATTCACATTATTTATTATACTGACAGTATAGATCAAAATTAGCATTTTTACCCACTGGCCAGTAACAAAGTTATGTACACTCCATACAAAATTGTTTTTTCTAACTATCAAAATTGTAATTTACTAATATATATTACTTACCATTTGATATGATTACACTCAACTGAAAAATTTTATTTTTACTATTAATTGCAATGAAATAAATTCAGGAAATTTTCAGAAAGGTTACGGCAGAGGGGGACCCCACTCCCCCTCGGCACTAACTAATATGCATTTTTCTGCGACCATTTAAAGAATTTCGCGATCTTTTGATGAAATTCATGTTTTTTCGTGACCTTTTGCAAAATCTGCGATCTTTTGACAAAATCTGTGTTTTTTCCGTGATCTTTTCACAAAATAGTTTTTTTTTTTTTTTTTTTTTTTGTAATCTTTTAATGAAATTTGTTTTTTTGCCATTCTTTCAAAATCTTTGCATTTTTTCACAAGATTTTTTGACAATTTGCGTTTTTAGGCGATCTTTTGACGAAATTTGCTTTTTTCCGCGATCTTTTCATGAATTTTGAGTTTTTTCCGCGATCTTTTCACGAAATTTGCGTTTTTCCACGATACTTTGAAGGATTTTGTAATTCTTTTTCAAGATTCTTTGTCGAATTTTGGGTGTTTTTTTTTTGTGATCTTTTCACGAAAATTGATGCACATCGGGTTTTTTTACATGGTCCTTGGGTGAAATTCATTTTTTCGCGATTCTTTGACGGAATTGGCGATTTTTTTTCTATGAACGATTGACGAAATTGATTTTTTTCGGCGACCATTTCGAAATTAGTGATATTTTCATGTCTGAATTTTCGGACTGATGACCAGTGGGGTTTTTTTTTTTTCTTTCCGGAACCTTAAATTTTCAGAAAATTCCAGACAGAATCACCCCTGCTACTTTTTGTTACGTTCGGAGAATCGCCGATTTGGACGCCGTGAATTCTGAACGAATTTTTCACCCCTTTACTCCCTGGCATCGATCTTTCAACCATCGCGTTCGGCAAGTGGTGCCCATTGAGTTTGGCGAGTGAAGACAAAGTTAATCACCATGTTTTAAGTGTTACTCGATGAGTGGCGAGTGCTAATTTTGTGCTATAACTGACAGAGTATTTATCTGATATACATATGTATATATATGATACATATAGAAGCGATTGTGTGTGTGTATATTATAATATGATCAAAAAGTCATATGATAAAGGGGCAAATTCCCTTTAGAATGATCTTTTAGAGGGGAAAAAAGGAGGGGGGGCACTTGTTTATTTTCTTGTTGACCACTTTCAACTAAAAATAACTCCAAATAATGAGATTTAATGACAAAAAATGTTTAAGCTTGACGATACATTTGTTACACATTCACTATTTTCAGCCAATAACCATTACCAAATACTTTGTTTATGTATCCTGACTGCAGAAGATTGTTTGGAAGGTACCCTGCTGAAAAATATAAAAATACTAGACATGACTCCCATTTTAATAGTAACAGGATAAAGCTGTTTGCTTCAGAATTCCTTGTTTATTACTTTGTCTACTACTATTATAGTTTTCAAGAGGGATGTAATAAGTGTGCTCTTGAAGCCAGAAGGGTCATTGTTTTGCATTGAATGGTTGTATATTTTTCTGAGTCTGAGAGACATATGTACTCTGATAATTCTTTTTTCTTACATGTAAGGCATTTTATACTAACAAGGAGACAGCAAGGATGTGGGGTATCCAAATCAAAATAAGGTTTTGTGTGTAAATAGCACTCAGTAAGAGAACTCAGATGACCAAATCGTAGCGCGCACTACTCACAAGGAAGGTCTCCATATGGGCATACTCCGAAAAATCTGAATAAATTTCAGAATGTTCTTCTCATGATGATATACATGTTTATAAAAAAATTTCAGTGAAACCTTGTTAGAGCGTCCGTAAAAAAAAATGAAAATTTCGTTATTTGGTGATTTTTATCGGTTGGCGATGGAATACACTTTCAAAAGCTACTTTGTCAAATACATTTTAAAGAAAAAAAGATTCATGTTGAACTTGTTTAAATTAATTTAAATAACTTCAGTTTTGTCAGTTGTAGTTTGTTTTATCTATAATTTTGTCATCGATATTTATATGTATTTATGTTGAAGTTTAACTATCAAAAATTAAGATTTAAAACAAAATTCAAAATTTAAATTGTTTCAAGCTCAAGATTAAGTCAAATTAAGCATTATCAATTCAATTTTGTTGCTATGGTAACGACTTCTTAGATATTGAAATATAACTGCAGCATTCTTCATCTGGCTTTTATTTTTGAATATGCTTAAATGTATGAAAATATTTTTTTCAATATGAATTTTTTTTTTATATATGAAAATATTTTTTTCAGTGATAAATTAAATAACTGCTGCAACAAGCAATATATAGGAGAGGGTAGTACACAGTGAGACTAAAATTATTATTACTTAACAAATGGCGACGATTTTTATTCTTTTGAAATTTTTTTGGCTACATCTTTAAGGGGACAAGGGACCTTAAAAAACCTTAAAAATCAATTCTTTATTTTTTGAAATTTTGACTTTAAATATTATTCAGGGGTACATTATATGCATTATGACAAGCATTTATCAAAAAAAAAATTTTTTTTTTAAATTATTTTTGAGAAAAAAATGGAGTTTTACGCGTCGTCTTAGAAATCTTCGAAATGCCCCATGCACATTCCAAATCAATGAAAATCCCCAATATTTTTTATAAAAGTTTGGTTTATATATATAAATAAAACTGTGCATCGAATTTTATATATTTGAATATAAAGGTAAAAAAAAAATTAAAAATTTCAAAATTTTTTCGAAAAAATTTCAAAAATTTTTATTTTATTTTATTTTTTTTTTACACCTTCATATTCAAATATATAAAATTCGATGCACAGAATTATTTATATATATAATCCAAACTTTTATAAAAAATATTGGGGATTTTCATTGATATGGAATGCGCAGGGGGCATTTCGAAGATTTCTACGACAACGCGTAAAATGCCATTTTTTTTCTCAAAAATAAATTTTTTTTAAATTTTTTTTGTGATAAATGCATGCCACAATGCATATAATGTACCCTTGAGTAATATTTAAATTAAAATTTACAAAAAAAAAGAAAAATCAAAAAATTTTGAAATTTTTTCGACATTTTGAAATTTTTTTTTTTTTACCTTTATATTCAAATATATAAAATTCTATGCACAGTTTTAATTATATATATAAACCAAACGTTTATAAAAAATATTGGTGATTTTTATTGATATGGAATGTGCAGGGGGCATTTCGAAGATTTCTACGACGACACGTAAAATGCCATTTTTTTCTCAAAAATAAATTTTTTTTAACTTTTTTTGTGATAAATGCATGCCGTAATGCATATAATGTACCCTTTAGTAATATTTAAAGTTAAATTTGCAAAAAAAATGAAAAATTCTGAAATTTCGAAATTTTTTCGAAAAATTTCAAAATTTTTTTTCACTTTTATATTCAAATATATAAAATTCGATGCACAGATTTTTTTATATATATAAACCAAACTTTTATAAAAAATATTGGGGATTTTCATTGATATGGAACGCGCATGGGGCATTTCGGAGATTTCTAAAACAACGCGTAAAATTCGACTTTTTTTCTCCAAAATGACTTTAAAAAAAAATTTTTTTTGTAATAAATGCATGCCATAATGCATATAATGTACCTTTGAGTAATATTTAAGGGGAAATTTACAAAAAATAAAAAATTTATTTTTAAGGTCCCTCGTCCCCTTAAGCTGCACAAATGCGCTACACATTAATGTATAAATGGTTTTAAAAATGTTATTTATAAAAGCACAGAAGCAGCATAACGGAGTATCGAAAATTGTCTCACTGTGTACCACAAGTAGTACACGGTGTGACAATGTATATATTTTCATAAATCATACATTTTTACTCTATCCATAATTTTCTGCAGTTTATGATTTCTAATTAATATTTTAAGATTTTCAAAATCTTAAAAATATGAGCCTCGGGTGGACAATGGCAGACCTTGGGCTACCTTCATGCAAATTTTCAGCCTCTTACGTTTAGTACATTTCCTTAGCCATCTCACGCTCACACAAACACAGAGAAAGAGAGAGAAAAAAAACCTTTTATCAACCCATTTGTGCCTGGCGTCCTAATTTTGGGACGCTTTCTTAAAAAAATTCCTATTACAAATTAAATTATGATATCCTTTCAAAACTTAGTAAAATATATCCTTGGTATTTGTTTTCAATATTTATTCATAAATGGCAGTGTATTTTTAAGAATAAAAAGGTGAAATAAATGTTTGTTGTAGCGCAAAGTTAGATTTTCTTGAAATAAAATGACGCGTAAGAAAAAGTAAGATATTTCTTTTATTTTTTTATCAATCATTTTATAAGTGGTATTATTTGTAAGATGAAACATTATTTTAGAATACATATTTTTGCATTTTTTCAGATTTCTATTTTTTTTTTGTTCAAATTTGAACCTTTATATATTGTCCCAATTTTGGGATGCTAGGCACGAATGGATAGGGGTTTACTCCGTTACTGTCTATGCATTAAATGTATGTTTTATGCCATTTATTTTGTTACAAAATGGTTACATACCATTCAAATTATTATTTGGTTATAAAATTATTATTCGGATTATTATTTGGCTATTCTTTATTACTATAGGGGGAACAGGGGCTGGGCTCTGTTCAAGAACAAGATACCTACCCTTTCCCACCTTAGCTATTGGCTTAGTAAAAATTTATATCATACCGTTATGTTTTGTACTAGTTTAGTATTTGACATCCTGGGGTTATTAAAATATATACAGCAGAATCTCGATTATCCGACGAAATTGGGACCGAACCGATAGCGGATAATCAAATATCCAGATAATCGAGAATTTATCAATAATCATCTAGTTTAATATGCAACATCGTCATCGAACTGCTATTAGGACTATTTGAACTGCTTAATAAATATCTAAATTTAAATTATACATGAAAATAATTTTATTTGTTTAGAACAGAGACGTGTACACAGAAGGGGGGGGGGGAGGGGGGGGGAAGAGTATAATTATCCCAGGATCGGATCTTGTGGGAGCTCAAATTAATTTCAATGGAATTCAAAGAAAGGGGAACCAAAATGCTTATATCTACTCGTGGTTTGGAAAGGAACACTTGCATACACAAGGAATGTGAAAGTAAAAAAAAAAAAAGTTTGAAAAAAAAATCAGAATATTGACATCGGTTTACACAGAGTTCCGGTTACACGAGGGTCGTATAATCGAAGTTCTACTGTACCATATATACTCGTGTGTAAAATGAAGAATTTTTGACAATTTTCTGCAAGTAAATTGGAGAGGGTGGGTAGACTTATACGCGAGTCAATTACAAAAGCCAAAAAAAAAAAAAAAAACTTCGAATACTGCAAAAGTCTGATTTTTTTTTTTTTTTTTTTTTTTAGTATAAATAATATATAAAATATACAAATAATAATAATAATTTCTTATTAAAATTTTTCAATGATTTGTTTTTGTTTACTTACTAATTTTTCGCATAAGTAAGTGAAATCTTTGGTTTGATTTTGTGTGAAATTGAAGCAAAAAGTTAGGAGGTCGATATACGTGAGTTTTTGATTTTTTGCAGAATTTGCATTCAAAAATTAATGGGTCGGCATATATGCAAGTATATACGGTACATACATTCTATTAATAATTATCGATTATTATAAATTTTTATTGTATAAATTTTTCCTATGCCAATAGCTAATGGTGAGGAGGAAGTGGGTCTTGTTCTTGAGCCGACCCCAGCCCCCCCCCCCCCCCCCCCCTCCCCTTATAGTAATAATAAAGGAAATTTTATAATCAAATAATAGCCCGAATGATATATAACTTTTTTGAAACATATTAAATGGTATAAAACAGATATAATGCTTAGATAGTAACGGAGAAAACTCCTACCCTTTCGTGCCTAGTGTCCCAAAATTGGGACGTTTAGATTTTTATATGTTAAATATTTTTTCAAAGAGAATTTTTTTAATTTTTGCATTCATTTTACACCATTTACTATAATTAAGCACAATATTGAGTTGAAAAAGAAATTCAGGCACTAATGGGTTAATAAATAACTTTTAACGCTTAAATGCCGGGTGTTGCCTTTCGGCAACATACCCAATTTAGGCTTATAAATACTATTAGAATAATATTGAAGCTATAATGCCTAATGTTGCCAATAAAATACATTCTGAAAATATTATTAAATCGATTTTCAAAATTTTGATGGCAACACTTGGGCTATTTAAGAATAAAGATATTTATTTTTTCAATTGTTGATACATGTTCTTTTGTTTTGTTTGGAAGCTTGCAAAATATCCTATTTTGTTCTGCAGTGAGCAAGTAAAATTTATTTCTTATCATAGTTTTCAAAATTCTTGTTTGTTTAATATTATAGAATTTTATCAAAGAAAATTTTTTCAATTAAACACCAGTATTGCCGATTAGTAACAGTTTTTTAGCCATAAACCATACTTAAAACAAAATATGTTTTTAAGTATTTTTCCCATGATTTATTTTAAAAAAGAAAGCCGAAAAACATGTTTTAAATGGTTTTTGAAAACTCAGGCATTTAAGGGTTAACATCAGAACCACATATTAGGTACACAATAAGACACGTCTCACTGTGTACCACAACTGTGTGCCTCACTGTGTACTTTCGTTACGTTGTAACAAAATGGATGCCACAGCTGTTACATCAATTTCATCGCTTAAAAAAGCTTACGTCGTGTTGCCGAAATGGTCTATTATTAGATATAGCTATGTTTGGTTAAGTAAATATGTCATATTGAAGGAAATGAACTCTAAAATAGACGTTTATGTAACTTTAACCACTGTAAAATAAGGGATTATTTACTATTTTGTCGGACAAGTAACTGAAGTGCCGAAACTACATCCACGTATTGCCTAAGATGAGGTCGTTGTGTGTGTGTGTGTGTGTGTGTGTGTGTGTGTGTGTGCGCGTGCCAGCTTGAAGAAAAAGTTACAACTATATGTCAAAGTGGCTACTGTCTCGCTGTGTACTCTCCTACCCTATATGTAATAAAATAAATAAATACGTACAGTGTAACTTAAAAAACTGGCATCATCGGGACCGAGACCATGCCGGTTTTTTGGAAATTCCGGATTTTTGAAGGAATGTCAAAAGTAGTAGCTAGGAATATTAAAATTAGTACTATTTTCTTAATGCCGCCTTTAGCCATAATTTGATTCATCATTAAGTTATAATTAAATAAGAAAAAGAGATCATTAAATATAAAAATAAACTTACAATAATTGATATTTTCTATGTTACAAAAAAAAAAATCTAATAAAGAGTGAAGTTATTTCTTCTTGTGTAATTTCGGAGACATCAATGTCAATTTTGTTTGCTTCAATTTTTTTGGCTGTTCTTTAAAAAGATTTTCATGTATTGTATACAAATGAAGAATCTCTATTTCGGGAATACAGTCTTGTTCTCTAAAACAGATATTAATTCTCCAGTCAAATTTATACATTTTTCTAGTGACACCTATTTTTTTTGCCTGTTGTTCCTCCTTGTCTTCGGAGCTGCTAATACCGTTATCAGTGGTGCACCCAGGATTTTATCTTGGAAAGGGCTGAACATTGGCGGCGAAACAAAATAAAATTAGTGGGGGCAAACTTTTTCTAGTTTTGATTACAGTAGAAAATTACTGTAATTAATTCAGTATCAATTAATTGGTTATTTTAATGAAAATTTAAATTATTATACTTAAAATTTAATTAATTTTAAAAAGTACTAATTTTTTAATGTGCAGAAGTTAAACATTTAAAGGGCTCATAAATAAACATTTATAGAATTTCCTATTTATATCTGATTGTCAGACATATTGCAGTTTAAGAAAAGTATCCAAAATAGCCTTGACAAGATAGATTATTGGATGCAAATTTTTCGGCTAGTTCATTTAAATTTAAGTCATCTTTCAGAATTGTATAGGAATTAATAAACTAATGGAGAATTTAATCTCTTCAGTCGCAGTTACATTAATCTCTCTGTGTATATATAACAAAGCCAGCCCATTTAATCTTGATTCTGTCATTGTGGATCTTAAGTTTTTAAAATGTGTAATGTCAAAAATTGCCATTCGCTGAGACAGGTTGTAACGGGAAGCATTGCAAATATCTTTAGTTATTTGTAGATGTTGGGGTACAACATTTTGTCCCATTTCAAAACTGCTTCAATGGCATTCTTGCATCGAGTTATTGAAAGCTATTTCTCAAATTTTCTGTAGCTGAACTTGAATTCGGCATTCAAAATTTCTGAATTTGTAGAAAGCAAATCATGTACATAAAATTCACACATCGTTTATTTCACTAGCTGTTGTTGAAGCATTTTTTCCATTATGTAGGGGGGAAAAAAATCAATGTTGCAGTGCCGAATGAAACGTTCATTAAGTTGAGTGAACGTTTGATAAACGAATGGAATAAATATTTTTCCTGAAATGTTCTTCTACAGAATCGGCTGGAACATTGGATCTTTGTATTTGTTTTGATGTAGTTTTTGGCATTTTAATGTCAATATTAAAATTATTGGCTTTCATACAAGCTTCTTCATAACTATCCTTGAAAGAAATATCTGGGGCTTTACGAATAGTATTTAAGTGAGCCACAACATCGTCAACGAAATTTCAGGCAATTAAAAGGTACCTGGCAGATTTTTGCAATAATTTAAACAATGATAAAGTGTATGCGAATATATCCTGTATGCTAAATAAAGAAATTAGAAAACCAAATTCACATAACAAATTTTTAAAAAGTTTTGTATCAGAAGACGGATCTCTGTCTTCCCAAGTTGCAATTGTTTCAAAGCTATTAATCACTGCATCATATAATTCTACCATGGTCATGATGGCTTCGTGGCGTCCCACCCACCTAGTTGGACAGACTTTTTGTAGTTTTTGGTTATTAATTGCCGTTGTATGTTCTCAATACTGAGTAGATCTCAATTGTTCGACCGAGAGAAACTTGAAACAAACATGATTCAGCTTTAATCACCAAAAGGATGTCATTTTTTGGCTGTGATATCTTTCTTGGTAACTTTCCTGTTTTCATTCTCGCAATTTGAAGAAAAGTTTTCTAAAACTGCATGCAATAATGGGGAAAAAACTGTTACATCTTTTTTTTTTTTTTTTTTTTTTTTTAATGCATGGTAACATTGCAATTTTTGCACAATATGTATAAGAGTAGCCAGCTGTGTTATGAGAGTCGCCAATGATGTATAGAAATGTGGTCTCAAGCAAACTCGTTTCTCTGGCTGTGTGCACTTTTGAAATTGGATGAGGGAGACCCGCGTATTTATAGGGTGTCGATTAACTTTTTACACAAACGCACACACACACAAAATGAACTTTGGTCTCATAAATATTTTAGATATTTTTCTAGTGTTTTCTCCCTTTTCTTTTGGGGGGAGGGGCAGGCCCCCCTGGCCCCCTCCCTGGGTGCACTACTGACCATTATCGACGATCCTGTTTAGCACACCGTCAGAAGAGACTCCAAAGAACTTTTGTACTAGTCTCCACGCCGTTGCTGAACAACGGTGCAGCTCTCAGAAAATTTGCTCAGAAAATAATTGCCTCTGACAAATGAAAAAAATGTCAAATATTTTGCATTTTTACTTTTGATCTTAAAGTTTTTAATTGATAAATAATTTCTATTTTTCGTCTACCATAACTTGAAAGTGTAAAAAAAAAAAGAAAGGGAAACATAGTTTTGATGCTGCATTTTTGAAGTCATACTGTATATGTATAATACATATTAAACTCTCTCATTATTTAAGTTTAAATTCATTAAATACCATTTACATGCATTCTAAAAATCTATTTACAATTTTCAGTTACTTTAAAATCGTTTGCTTTTTGCTCTCCAAATTGCATGTCGCTTTCGTCTTTTCATTGCATGTCGCTTTTTTTGCCAAATATTCGAAAGTATTTTTTTAGACTTTCTACTGTAATTCTGCCGCTGAATTTGACTGATCTTTTATTATATACATAAGTAGTTTAATTAGTATTTTTTTTTTTTTTTCAAAATATTCTGAGTATGCCCAGTAAGGAGACCTTTCTTGCCAGTAGTTATCGAGAAAAAAAAAAAAAATTAAGTTGGAAATTTTTTTTTCTTTTATTACTATATGATAATTTGATTCATTCTCTTAGTGCACTTTTGAACGTTATAGAAGGACAAATTTAATGATTACTTTTTAATAATCAAAATTTATAAAACACAAACTTAAAAAGGACATATGAAATACAGAGTTATTACCATTTATTTTCCATAAAAAAATACATAAATATAACAAAAATATGATATAATGTTTATAGCATTAGAAACTGATTTAATCATTCACTCTTTGCAATACAAGAACCTATATGATATTTATCTTAAAAACAAGAAAAACACCAATTGTGTCGACAACTAGCACAACAAATAAATGCAGCTTTTTTACAAGAGCAAAGTGTCTTTAGAATTTCTTCGGGAAAGCGACTTCATTTACATTCATGAATATTTCTCAATGTTCAGATAGCTTTGGCGCATACCAGACATACTTTATCATTTTCGAAAAAATTGAAGTGAGCTGATGATGGACGGTTGATTGAATTTTAATACTATTCTCACGAGAACTTATTTCCTGATTTTCTTCAATCAATTGCGAACAATTTTGTATTTTTTTATCACATTTTTAACTTGTCTGTAAAAATAAACATCACAAGGTTGTACTAGCGGGGTACATTTTGAAGGTATTATTTTGACAATACATATAGGCATTTTCTCGTCATCTTGAAAAATTTCATCATACATCTCGAGATTAGTTTGTCTTCTCCATGGATCGGCGAGAAAATGAAAAATTTCTTTGCCCACGTAAGAATTTATGCATTTCATGAGAAGTAGAATATAAAGATTAGTGAGTTTTCTGGATTTTGAAGATGTGACGACAATATCTTTATATTCATATATTCATCAACCTGCTTCTGAACCCTGGATCGAAATGTACCAGTTACTTCTTGCAAGCAAATACCTGAGGCAATACATGCCCAGACAAGGTAATGCTGTATTGTGCAGTATATGAATGTGTAACCTTGTTCATATGTTTTCTTCGGACAAATAGTTTTACTTCCCGCTGCTGATAAAGGTCTATTGAAAGTAGATTGATATTGGCATTCTAAAAAAAAAAAAAAATGAAAAATATCATTGCTTGTATTTACAATCAATTAAAATAGAAAATTGAATGAATAAAAATACATTTTTTAATGTTTTTCTAAACAAATGTTTAATAAATGTATCTGTATAATCCTCAAATTACTACACATACCTGTTTGATCCGTATTTATTACATAGTCAGCGTTATATTTTTGTGTCAAGCACAAAGTTTGTACATGGAAGGTTTCTGCTGAAGCTAACGTCTCTTTAATGGGCACGCTTTCTTTTCTGGATACATATTTGGTAATTTTACATTGACAATTTCAATGTTTATGCTTAAAATTTGTCACCCAACGTTCTGAGGCTTTAAAATCAAAATCTTCAAATTGTGCATCAGCAGCCAATGCCCATTGTTGTAAGTTTCTCGTTGTGAATTGTTGGTAGTTTGTCTGGCTTCAACAAAACAATAAGTCCCTGAGTCAATTATAGTATATTTATCAAAGATAGTTCCTCCTTTTTTAACATCCTCTTAGAATTTTTTTTTTTTTTTCAAATGGCTGCAGCCTTTTTTTGTCTCGTTGTCAAGCTCCATGTAGGAAGTGCCTCAGAAATATTAACTTTTGTTTTATAATCCAATGAAATTTAGTCATTAGGTTTACTTTTTTTATAGTCGGGTTTGTATTGTTCTGGTGATGAATCATCATGTGTCATCTCAAAATTCACTTTTTCACATTCTTCATTAATATGTATTAGTTCTTCATCTTGGATAAATTCCTTTTCATTTAATATTTCCAATGTCTTATCATACAGCTCTTTGCCAATTAACGTTGCATCTTCAAGTATAACAGGTGAAGAGTTTGATGTAATTAAATTATTTTTGGTAAGGAGTTCTTCATAATATACTACAGTACAGGACCCATTATCCGGAATTCCGAAATCCGGAAAGACCCAAAATCCGGAAGAAGAAAAATTGAAAATTTTCTATAAATTTGTAAATTTTTATTAAAATTTTGCAATTTCTGAAATTTGGCGAAAATTTTACAGATTTCTATTTTTTTTTTTTTTTTTTGGTCTATTGTGTTGCAATGTGTAACCACTAAAATATGTTACATCAGAGATTAGGGAACACGGTTCCCCCCCTCTCCCCCCCCCCCAAAAAAAAAAAAATTAGAAAAAAATCATTTTTCTGTCAAATTTTAGTTTAAAATTAATTTATATTACGATTCGTTTAAAAAAAAAAGATATTTCATACCCTCCCTCTCACTTCGATAAAATATTGACTACACAATTATGTTACTTGAATCAGGGGTGATTCTGAGTAAAAAAAAAAAAAAAAAAAAAAAAACTGAAATTCACAGCAAATTTTTTGAAAGTTTACAGAAGAGGGGGGGGGGGGGGGGCATCTCGGCACTAATTATGTGTTTTTTCCGCGATCCTTTAACAAAAGTCGTGTTTTTACGTGATATTTTGACGAAATTAAGAGAGTGTTTTGCGATTCTTTGAAGAATTTTTTTTTATTTATTTATTTTGCTATCTTTTGACGAAATTTACGTTTTTCTTCTGCAATCCTTTGACTAAATTTGGGTGTTTTTCGTGATCCTTTTACGAAATTTCGTTTTTTTGTGATCTTTTGAAAAAATTTGCTGTTTTTCGCGATCTTTTGACGAATTTACTTTTTTTTGCGATTTTTGGACGAAATTTGTGGATTTTTTCACGATCTTTTGACGAAATTGCAGGAGGCTTTTTCGATCCTTTGAAGAAATTTGTTTTTTTTTCGCTATATTTTTACACAATTTGTGGTTTTTTTGTGGTTTTTAGAAGAAATTTGTGTTTTTTTTTTTTGCAATTCTTTGATGAAATTTGCGTTTTTCCCGCGCTTTTTTTGACGGAATTCAGGAGGACCCAAAATCCGGAAAATTCCAAAATCCGGAAAGGCTTCGGTCCCAAGGATTCCAGATAATAGGTCCTGTACTGTACTACATTTTTCAGTAACAATAGCAACTTATCACTGCACAAAGATGATTCTGGGATCGAATGTCTACTTAAATAGGAGCCAGGAAGTTTTTCACTGGTCACCATTATGCTAAAAAGAAATAATTTGATATAACACAATTAACAAAACACATCTGTTCAGAGCAAACACACACACTTACACACAAAAAAAAAAAAAAGTTGAAAATTTTTTTTCTCAATAACTGCTCAGTAGTGTGCGTTACGACTTGGTCATAAGAGTTCTCTTACTCGGTACTGGTTACACACATAACCTTACTTTGATTTGAATACCCCACACCCTTGCCGTCTCTTGTAATTTTCAAGGTAGGAACAATAACTAAATTTCCCCATTAGGTGCACTTCTGTCAGTTGCATTGGTTTAGGAATAGTTACTATGCTGTTATCCTTCTTGTACAGCTGTAGCTCTCTCCAATAGTTGTACATTTTTAAAGTGGAGCTATATTAGTTGGCATGTAAAAAAAAATTAAAAATTATGGTTAGAGGTAACTTTTCTTTCTAAAGAGCAATAAATTGCTCAATTTTAGAATTATGAGATATTTCATAAAGTTTTTAAAATAGTTTAAACATAAATGTTTAATTATGCATTGACCTTTTTATTTAATAGATCAAATTGATGAAAATTTGAAAACAGCACTACAGAAGGATCTCAATAACATGGCCCCAGGTCTTTTTATTCAAGCTGTTAGAGTAACTAAACCGAAAATTCCAGAAACAATCCGGAAAAATTATGAATTAATGTGAGTAAAATACTTATTACTTTTATAAAACTTAAGAAAATGTAAGTCTCTAGTCTAGTTTGAAAATTTCATGTGTTTTTATGATAGATTTTGAGAAAATTTAACTTTTTTTTCCCCTTCTTTCAAAAAAACAAAAACAAATATATTATATGCAATTTTCTCCTTTTTTGTTTTTGATTAAGATCTTCTGTGCATTAGTAAAAAACAATCATTTTGAAATGTTTATCTCCCAAATGATGATACTAAAAATTAAGTGCACGAGGATAATGGTAGACATAAGAAAATATAGTTCTGCTGTGGGTCACATTCAGGTTGGGTTGATATTATTATTTTTATCACTTTCCAACATAGTTGAAAATTCTTCATGTATTATGGCTTCTCAGTTTGCTTCTTGTAGCCTGTCCATGCTCGAACTCACTTAAATATACTGATTGCCATGTGATATATTATTGAAGTTTACTATGGCATATTCACATTGAAAATGTAATTTGTAACATTTAAAGTTTTACAATTACTCAAAAGAATTGTTACATTATGGTACTTAGAGAAAAATTGTTTGTGGTGTATTTTAATGGTGGTATGCTATCTCAAAGATAATGAAATTGATATATTGGGTTGTTTGAAAAGCAATTTTGTTTTTCTTTTGAAAATGAAAGATTTTTCTTATAGTTTATAAATATTTTATTGAATTGTATATTATTTTGGTCCGATGCCTTTTCCCATCTTTCTGGCAGTTGCATGATTCCACACTCATAAAACTCTGATCTTTCTTCGTTGGCAAAAAACTGATCCAAGTCATTTTTGATATCCTCATTTGAAGTAAAGGTTTTTCCATCTAAAAAATTTTGTAGAGACCGGAACAAGTAATAATCCGAAGGTGCCAGATCTAGTGAATATGGTGTGATAGTACATCCCATCCAAGCTATAAAAGCTTTTGGTAAGTTACCAAACTTGTATGACGTCTAACATTATCTTGGTGGAACACTATACCTTTTCTATTGATCAATTCTGGCCTTTTCTGTTTGAGTGAATCATTCAATTTGCCCAGTTGATGACAGTGCACTTCAGAATTGATCGTGGTATTGTCCGGTAGAAGTTTAAAAAAATAAAAAAATTACCTCCAAATCCCACAAAAGTCTTTTTTTAATGAATGTCAGTTTGTGAAGTACTTTGAGCTGTTAAAACACCAAATAAAATAAACTAAGACAGACATGAGCACAGTTAAAAAATAAAATTTATAAAGACAATAAAAAACAATTAAAAGTACAATATGTAAACGTTTCGTCAAGCGACACGCAAGGCATCATCAGTACAAAAAATATCCATTGCATTTCAAACGTCAGAACAAATCAAGAACAGTTATAGTTAGCTATTTTAAAAACAAACAATATTCACTAGGGACAGAACGAGCATCATTCAAAGCATGCGACCGCAATTCAGTGAACCAAGCCTCAAGGAGCAATCTACCATGGTAGTTGTTGCAACCAGATTTCAAAATACTGGCCATATAATACTGGCAATAAATACCATGGTAGATTGCTCCTTGAGGCTTGGTTCACTGAATTGCGGTTGCATGCTTTGAATGATGCTCGTTCTGTGCCTAGTGAATATTGTTTGTTTTTAAAATAGCTAACTGTAACTGTTCTTGATTTGTTCTGACGTTTGAAATGCAATGGATATTTTTTGTACTGATGATGCCTTGCGTGTCGCTTGGCGAAACGTTTACATATTGTATTTTTAATTGTTTTTTATTGTCTTTATAAATTTTATTTTTTAACTGTGCTCATGTCTGTCTTAGTTTAAAAACCATTAAAACACCAAATAAAATAAATTCAGACGTTAAATGTATATGTACTGTAAGTATACTTTGAGCTGGTTCATCTTTTTTACTCCATGATCTTTTGCTTTTAACATTGTTGTAGACGACCCATTTCTCGTTTCATTCAAAAGTGGATCATTTTCTTGATGTTTGAGAAGCAAATCGGACATCAATGTGATGGAGCAAATTTCTTTCTGTAAGAACATGTGGAACCCATATGTTGAGTTTTGAAATTAAACAGACATTTCACATGATCATGAATGCTTGAATTTAATAAATTTAATCTGTCAGCGATCTCACGAGTTGTTATTCGGTGGTTTGCATCAATCAATGCCTTTATTTTACCTTCATCAACTTCCGCTGGCCTTCCAGAATGTGGTGACTTTGCAAACCAATTTTGGCACAGGCGTTCAGTCAATACATCTTCTCCATACACGTTGTATAATTTTTTGCTTGCTTGAAGAGCGTTTTTACTTTTTCAATATTAAGGAAGTAAAATATACCGAAAATGCTGCTTTCGACTTTCCATATTTGATAGGGGCACCAGACAAAAGCTATTGTGCAGAATCGAACAAACTTTTTCACAAACAAACCTTGCTATACCAACTGTCAAAATATATAATGACAAAATGGCTTAAGTGTGAAGTTGGCTGTGAGAAAATAAAATTAAGTCCTGTGTTGGGAAAAAGCTAAATTACTTTCTGAACAACCCAATTCATCAGAGGTGCACTACAAGATGCTCATTATAGAATATGGTATACATAACATTTATCTTTCATTTACAAGGACATACAAAAAACTTCTGTTATAGTACTATGTATAAGCGATAATTGCTGGAAGTGCATTTTCAGTTGTTTACGTTTTTTATTTTTTACATATAAATTCTATAGATCATATACAGGGCTGCCCAAAAAACTAAAATTATGAAAAAAACAGGAGGAGTTTTAAACCTTGCAGGGAAAACTATAGGGATTATCCTAGTTTACATAGTTCTTAATAATGGATGCTCAAGGTACCTATCAATGTGGAATCGTCCAAGGATTGTTGATAATGATTTTAGAAACAAATTGTCTCTATTTAGCAAAGATATTAATATAAAATCCATCTAGAAAACAGCGGCACAGACCAAGGTGGCATTGGATCTTTGATCTCCTTTTGAAGTGTTCTTGGCATTTTTTTTTACTATTCATTTTTTACTAGCAGTTTAGCAACACTTTTAAATTAAGCAAGAAATTAATTTTTTCTGCTGCTAAATTAAGTACAACAGCTGCTTTTCTCTAACTTAGTAAATGACCATGAAAATGATCTCAAGATAGCTGGACAAAATGTTTGTCACCTTGTTACTAAACTGTCATTGTTGATATACGTTTAGTATTGTTAAATTTAAGATTGTTTCCTTAACCCATTAAATGCCCTACTGTATACATTAGATGCCAAATCTGGTTGATAATTTGCTATTTTTTGTTCCATGATTGTAGGTATAGGTCCTTTACATATTTTAGTATTTGGACTATCTTTTAAAATTGATAAAATTAAGATACTTTAAATTCTACAGAGAAACAAAATGATTTGGCAAACATACATATTGAAGTGTTTGAAGAGGAAATATTACATAATACATACACTGAAATTTATAATGGGGAAAATTCATGAAAAAGTAACTACAGTCGAACCCTGTTAATACGCGAATCAAGGGACCGATCAAAATTTGCGTATTAACCGAAGTTCTTGAATTTCAACCAGTAGTGCATATAATAACAACCTATACGGATAAAACACGCCTTTATGACAGTTTTTAGCGTTTTTAAGACATAAAGTGACATTTTATTTGTCTTTATCACTATGCGTTTATTAATCGGGAACGTTCGATATCTGGAAATTCAAATAACAGTTATTGTCTTAAGTAAAAATCCTATGTCTTTTCAAAATTACATTTATTATATATGTCACATAAAACTGAACAAAACGAACATAAAAATTTGTGCTTACCCTGGTGTAAACTAAAACTAATGTTAATAAAATAAAAATTCTTGTTAGCTATACAGAACAAATAGAGAACAGCATCGATAATACTGAAATATCGATATAAAAACCAAAAGTTAAAAGTTAATAAAGTCAATAATGACAGAAAAATTTCTTTTTGCCTTAGTGACATGCGGCTGCGCCATCAGTATGTTTTCAGCCCTATAAGGAAAGGGCATGTTTACAAACACACTTCCGTCAACCGATATACCACTACATTTTTTGTCATAGTGATCATTGCAGGAATCGTCTTGGTGATGTAGGCCAATCGTATTAGAGACCTGTTAAACATAGACCAATCAAATTTCCAGAGCTCATGTGTACAGTATGAGTCATAAGGAACGGACAGTTTTTTCTTGCTGTTCTACAGTAGTTTGACCAACAGTGACGTCAGCTGTCCTTTCCTTATTCAGCTGATGGTAAAGCCCACTCGTCGAGGGCCCTTCTGTCAATGACGATGCAAACTTTATAAGAAAACTGAACGCCTCCGTAACTGTGAAGGATGGAAATCGGGCAGGGGGCACAGGTTCATTCACTTCTTTCTCCTCATGCGGTGTACCAATTGCAACTGATGCCACCCAGGCTTCTGACTCTGAGATTACTAGATCTTTGTCGATATTAATGACCGTGTCTAAATCAACAAAATCTTCCCTTACAGTTTCTTGTTCACCAAGCCAGTGTTCTCTAACATCAGGGTGTGAGGTCAGCTCTTTACAAATGATGTACTCGCTACTTTCAAAACCCCCTTTTCTGAAACAATTTGCAATTGTCGTTGGTGTGACACTCTCCCATGATACAGTAAGTATGTGAACGTCGAGAATTTTAATAGCGTGACACTTTTAGCAGTAAAGGTTGCTGCCGTGTTCCATTTGGTGAAGGTATCTTCGTACTATGCAAGTCTTTTAATTTTCCTTGGCGCTGTTAATGATTACGTGGTTCATTGGGTGAGTGACACTGTTCGAATTTGAGGGAAAAATTCACTTTGGACATTCCTCAGGCCTTCGTTATTTTCCGGATGCGCAGGGCAGTTGTCCACAAGCAATAACACATGGTGTGATTCTTTTCCCATACACCGGCCAAAATTATGAACCCCTGTTAAAAAAGAGTGCCCGTCGTCTAAGCTCTGCGCTGACTTTCGTACAGGGAAGGAAGATTTTTGACGTTTTTAAAGCATCGCAGGTTGCTGATTTCCCTATGACCAGAAGCTTTAACTTGTCTGACCATCAGATTTGGCATCGAGAAGAAGAGCAAGACGCTCTTTGCTTAATTTACACCCAGGACATGTTTCTCCTTTTATAGCCGTCGTTTTGTTCGATGTCATTTTGTAAAAACACCCAAATTCATCCAGGTTCTAAATATCACGGTTTAAGTAGTTTTTACAAACTACAGAAGCATATGTTTTCCATCACTTGACGTCTTCATTGTTGACAGCTGCTGATTCACCACACATTTTCTTGAATTTTATTCCGTGGCGAGCTTTAAATCGATGTATCCATTCGTTTTTGAGGCATTGAAATCTTACAATCCCATTTTTGCTCTACGGACTTTGGTTCCTCGTCTGAACAGTCCCTCTTAGGCTATCTATTCAAATCAAATCCCATTTTGGCTGCAACATCAGAAGCTTTTTCTTGGATTAACATGCCGCTTATTGGGATATTCGTAGATCGTGCCGTAAACAAACGACTCGTGGAGGGCCTTCTCCATGTCCTCAAACTTGGTGATTTTTATTTTCTTGTTCCCTGTTTTCCAATAACAGCTTGTTTAACGATGACATCCCTAATCTTCAACAAAGTTCTTAAAGTTGATTCCGTATGCCTTTTTCTTTCGAGAACGCCGACTTATTCAGGACAGCCTGGGCATTGTACTGGTTTATAATTTGTAACTTCTCAGTGACAGAGAGAGCCTCATCGAAAAAACTAGATTAAACTTTTAAAAGCACACGTGGATATCGTAGATCAGATTCTACCGGGAGCAACAATCCTCTTCCTTCCTAATCACAGCACTGACCAAACAGGGAATCGACACTGCTCTAAGTTAGCATGGGACAGTAAACTTTTCTCTTCTCTCTTTCTGGCCTGTTTGACTGTAAATAGTAATCAGCACCGGGAAAGATTTCTCCTTTAAGAAAGGAGAAGTTCAAAACTGATAGTTTTAGTAAAGCTATTCAGTATTCATGGATGTAATAAATTTGGACAGAAAAAAGCACTCCTAGTTTAAAGAATTGTCGTATGTAATGCTTGGGACTTATTCCCTCTAAAATCTCCTCTGTTTCAAACCAAGCTCATTCGTGTATTAAACGTAGGTTTTTATTTCCAAGGGACTGATAAAATTTCGCGTCTTAAGCGGGTTCGCATATTAACCGTTCGCATATTAAGAAGCGTTTTTTTTTTTAATGCAAAAGATTGGCGTTGTTCAAGGGACCGTAGAAAATTCGCGTATTAAGCGGTTTCGCGTATTAAGCAGGGCGCGTATTAACGGGGTTCGACTGTATTTTGTTAATACTTTGTCTATTGAACAAAACTGTACTACTTATAACAAATATCAAATTGAATTTGCTCTATAACCAAATTATTACCTATAAGTTATTGGTGTTATGGAAACTACCAGATCAGGCATGATGCGGATGCGCTATAGCGCGTTAATTACGCGAAAAATCGGAGACGGGACGCAAAAATATAGCTCTTACGCGTCCCACGGGACGCGTAATTTCGTCAAAAAATCGCGGAAAAAAGACTATTTTTGTCAAAGAATCACGAAAAAATGCGCAAATCTCATCAAAATATCGCGTAAAAACAGGATTTTCGTAAAAGGGCCGCGAAAAAATAGCGTATTTCGTCAAAGGATCGCGGAAATAAGCGCAAATTTCATCAAAATATTGCGAAAAAAACGAGATTTTCGTAAATGGGCCGCGACAAATTAGCGTATTTAGTTCAAAATCGCGAAAAATAGCGAATTTTGTCAAAAAAGCGCGGAAAAAAGCCGAATTTTGTCAAAGGATCGCGAAAAAAGCGCAAATTACATCAAAATATCGCAGAAAAAAGCCGATTTTCGTCAAAGGATCGTGAAAAATAACGTATTTCGTCAAAGGATCCCCAAAAATAGCGTAAAAAAGCCAAATTTCATCAAAATATCGCTGAAAAAACGCTATTTTCGTAAAAGAGCTGAGACAAAATAGCGTATTTCGTCAAAAGATCGCGAAAAAATAGCGATTTTCGTCAAAAAATCGCGGAATTAAGCCGAATTGTGTCAAAGTATCGCGGAAAAAAAACGTGAATTTAGTCAAAGCACCAAAAAAGATGTGCAAACTAAACATATAGGTAGAAAATTCATAAAATGGGATTTAATTTTTTTTATGAGATTCTTAAAAATACAGCATGATTTCCAGTGTACTTTGATAATGTATTCAGTAGGTGGACCAGTGAAAAATCACTCCCCACCCCCCTCCTCCTTACTACATTGAAATGTCTCCTGCCTTCAGAACATTTAGGATTTGATGCTTATCAATGGTCTAGATGTAAATTTCCCTTCCAAGGTCAGAGTCCAATACAGATCTATGCTGACAAATAATTCAATGGGAAGTATAATGAAAGCAACCATTCATTTAACAAAAAGTACTCCTTTATTTAACATAAGTATTCTTTTTTTTTCAGCAAAAATATATTTTTCAATAAACCCGTCTTGGCCCTTTTTAAAAGAAATGCAAACATTAGTGATACTTGTTAGTGGAACTTGATATCTTCTACTCTCAAATAAACATTATTTTACAATTAAAATTGTATCTTGCATTTTTACTTTTAAAAAAGTAAAGAAAATTTCTCTGAATATTTTTTAAAAATATCTTATTTGAGTGCAAATAATACTGGTTTTAATTCATTATTTATTATTAAAACAATAATTAATGCATTTCATTTATCTTTTCGAAATAAGCAAGTTTCATTTATTCCTTTAAAATATAAATTATTATTGATGGGGACCCGCTTTTGTAAAAAAGGGACCCAGATTTTTTGAAATCCTGGGTCCTGGTGACCCAGGTTTTTTCAAGTACAGCGGCATCACTGACCAGATGTTAATGTACATGAACTGAGCTGATCTTTCTGAGGTTTTTTAAATTACTAAAGAGATTTTTGTTTTTTGAAAGAAACATGTTTGTCAAGCTTATGCTTAAGCAAGTGAGATGTTATTAAATTGATTTGTGTATTTTTAGGGAGGGTGAGAAAACAAAATTGTTAATTGCTGTTCAGAGGCAAAAAGTTGTTGAAAAAGATGCAGAAACTGAAAGAAAGAAAGCTGTCATAGGTTTGTCAATCTTTTCTTCTTTTATTTATGCATGTTAGAAAAATAGTGTTTAAAAACTATGAAGTCTTAAGGGTGTTCTCAAATCCAAAAAGGCAACTCTCTGACATAAGTTTTAATTTATTTTTGTTCGAAAATGCATGAAACTAGCTGGTGTTGTTGTTGAGAAACTATGTCGTCGAGCTGTTTTTTCCATTTTTTTTGCAAACGCAATAGATCTTATAGAAAATAGTGTCAAAGTGGATGTTTTGAACAGTTTCCGTGCGAATGGAGAATAAGCACTCGAGCAGGCGAAAAACGTAATTGATGGATCCAAAAATGGAAAAAAACAGTTCAATTCGAAATTGCTTCCATGGTCAGGTTTTCCAATTTTATTTCTTTCCGTTAAAAAATGAATTTATAAATGTGTCAAAACGTTTTGTGCTTGTTGAGCCGAGCAGTTAAGAACAGCCTTAATAGTATTTAAAGAACATTGCAGATAATCTAACTGAAATTTACAAATAAAAATTACTTATCCAAAAATAGCACAGAACATTTTAAAATTGCTGGTACAAGATTTATAAAGCACGCATTGAGAAAAATGTGTTTTCTTTGTGTGTGATAATATTTTTTTTCCAGCTTTTAATTAACTGTTTAATGCCTTCTGATATAGAATATTGATCTTCAAGATTGAAACTAATTTAGACCATGCATTTGTTGATTAGTTCTGAATCATGAATTTAAAAAATTTTATGTATGTTAAAAGTGAGATTTAAGAAGTTTTTAATGGCATTTATAAGTATAACTACACTGAATTATGCATATAAAATATATAAAATTTAAATAAAAATAACTACTGGGATAATGCTAGATGTCTAAATATGACTTCATAGCATAGGATTTTTTTTTTTAAGCATTCTTTTTTTTTTTTCAATAGAAATCTAGTACGCTTATTAGGCTAGCTGTATATATATATATATATATATATATAATTTGGAATGTGATTTTGTTTAATTGCAGTTATATGATCGATATTTAGGTATAGTATTTTATTCAGCTGTAAAAAAAACTAATGGTTAATAAAATTATTACTTTGTGAAAGAAAAATCAACCTTTTACAATTTTAGAATTAAAGTGACTAGATGTCCCATTTTAGATTAATGTCTTGGCATCCTGATATTTTTCTTTAATGTCCCATCTTCATCAAAATGCCTGTTTCCAAAAATTTGATTTAAAAAAAAAATTGCAACAAGCTTTGTTTCTTTGAAAAGAATTGTAGGAAGAAAACATGTTTCCTGGAATTTCATCACCTTATTTATAAAGAGGGGGGTGGAGGATAGTATCTCATGCTGTTCAATTATCTGTTTAAGTGTAGGAAATTAAATGCTAAGCCTATATATGCAGAGCACTGACCTTATGCAATCACTCTACAGCTGTTTTGAAGTTCTTATAAAACATTAAAAGAAAATACACGAAAGTGCTGCAAAATTTTAAATGCAGTGTGTTATATTTGATGGTTACATTTCATTCCTTTCAGGATATTTTGAATATTTAGTATTTTAATAAATAAATAAACCTGACCTATGCTATTATGCTTCATTTGAATTCTCTTTAATAAATTGGAGCTCATATAATTAAGGTTTCACACTATTTTTTTTACCTTTTAACCTAAATATTTTACTGCATGAATACAGACCTGCCAACTGCTATGAAAAAATCGTAGTTTCTATGATTTGGACCTATAAACTACGATGCTACGAAAATAGGTCTTAAACTACGATTTTTTGCAAAAAAAACAAATGCATTTTTTGTTTCTAGTTGCAATTTTTATCCCGCACAGCATATTTTTCAGGAGTGATCCTGTTACGAAATTTCCAAAATTTCAAAGTAGTCATTTCCAAAAGTAAAAAAAAAAAAAAAAAAAAAAAAAAAAAAAAATGGCCATTAGTATGAAAAAAATCTGGGCTGCAAATCAAACTTCTTAACATAAAACACACTTTATGTATATTAACCAGGGGTATATCATGTTTCTGTAAATATTTATACAGGAATTCCCTTCCTTAGAAGCAAGGGTGCCACTTAAAGAATTTCTGAAAGGGCGGGGGGTTCTTTGAGGGGCAAGGTTTGAAATATTGTGCGAAATTGCACAATTTGCAAATTTCGTCAAAAGTTCATGGTAAAAAATGCAGATTTCCACAAAGAATCGTGATAGAAAAATGTGAATTACGATTGTGGGAAAAAAATTGTGAATATTTTGAAATGATCGCAGGAAAAAACCCACGAATTTCATCAGAATTTACTGCACTGGGCTAAAAAAATTGGAACCAGACTCCTTTTACAAATATGTTTAAAAAAAAAAAAAAAAAAAAATCTGCGAAAAGAAACTCTAACCATCGTATAAAAAGTTCCAGAGGAAAAAATTTACTATATTGAGTTGAAAGACTGAAACCTTATTCTTTTTACGAATGTCTAAAGATGGCTGCGTAACATAAAAAAACAACCAACGAACCTCCATATTAATTTAAATTTCGTATGCTACGATTTCTCATTTTCAAAGGTTGGCAGGTCTGTGAATACTTGATTTGGTCTGAAGTTCAAGAGTGTATGAATAAAAATATGTAAATATATGTTTAAGTAGCTTTGTAATTTTCAGAGGCACAGAAAAATGCAGAAGTAGCAAAAATTCAATATGAACAAAAGATAATGGAGAAGGAGTCTTTAAAGAAAATGTCTCTTTTAGAAGGTAATGTTTCATCCATGTCTTCATTTTTTTAAATATGCATGAGTTTTGTTTTTACCCAATGGCTTGTGGCTGTGAAAAGTCGAGTAATGTTTTCGACCATGGTCATTGTAAGGTTCTTTAAACCCTGATAAAATGGTAATGGGTGTGACGATTTTAATATATGTTGAGAATAAACATAAGTGGCGAGAATAGAGTGATCGTATAGTAAAGATGATAAGGTTGACTTGCAGTAAAAATAAAAATAAATGGTCTTACTTAATGGATGAATAGTAGACACATTGAAGAGACAGCAGTTACAAAAATCTTCTTTATTCGTTGATTCACTTTGAGAGGTGGAAGGTAATTAGGAGTAGGTAGGTCACCGTACACATCAGAAGAACGTTCCACGTAGAATTATTAAAACTTGGAAGTAATTCCATGATAAAGATGATTACTGGTTAAAATCATTTTTTAAAGAAGGTCTTGATGATAAAAAGTCCGAAATCAAATATGCGTTAAATTAAAAAAACCAGAGACCGAAGATAAACTTTTAGATATCGCGATACAGCTATTGAAGAACATCGCTCTTTGAATTTAGGCGCTAAGGCCCGAAATTCAAACGACAAATCACATTGTCAAAAATAATACATACTTTCGTAAATCTTAAAATCTGATCCGATCTTAAAATCTGTTAAAAAACTGGCTGCATTGATATATATACTGCATAAAAGGGGTTTACAAAACTACCTCCAGAAATGATTTAAATCTATTTGTTAAATTAAATTTGCGTATGAACTGTAGAACGAATGATAGCACAGGAAAAACGAAACTACAGTCAAAAGGCAAGAGGGGAGACACACCTCCAATATGACGCGGTCGACGTCACGCTTAATCTAAAAATAGATCAGGAAGAGGGGGAAAATCTGAAATCAAAGGTTCTGTTACTTGTGGTAAAAAGAAAAGGAAAAAAAAAACGATTTGAACGATGTTTTGCGTTGAAAATAAATAGTTTAAAACATGAGATAATAATGCTGCATTACAATTTAAAAAATAAATAATAAATGTGATTGCTACATCACATTACCCCCATTTGCCGAACAAAAATTTGGATGACCAAAAGGTGAAAAAGGTAAATCTTGAAAGAGCTTTTTCAACAAAGGGAAAACAAAATTTTAAAAGCCAAGGAGCAAAAGAATGTAGAATAAAATTTAAGTTAAAATTTAAAAGGCATAATAAAAATTTTAAGTGCATTTGCACATTTAGGGAACGTACATGTACAGTGACCTAAAGAAAAAGAATATACATCAAGTAGTACATTCAAATTTCAATAGTATACATAACATGATAGTATACAATAATATTAAGCCCCATTGCAATCACAGGCAAAGAAAGGCACCTTCCTGTGTAAAATGATCTCTATAAATTAAAATATTACTCTTTTAATATTTTAAAATTTTATAAATCCAAAAGCTAAATAAATTTTTAGCCAAAAGAGACCACAAAAAAAATTTGATTTCAATAAGATAAAAATAAGGTACACTTATGAATCAAAATTTATAAAGTTGCAAAAGTAAAGCAACATAAAGTCAGAAGTACCCTCTCTAAATATTCTGACTGCCTAGGAAAATAAATCATAAATTGAAACATTCGAAATGAAAAATCATTTCTACTAATCAATTTTCTCATAATATTGAAACATTCAAAATGAACAAGTCATTTCTACTAATCAATTTCCTCATAAATATTGAAACATTCAAAATGAACAAGTCATTTCTACTAATCAATTTCCTCATAAATATTGAAACATTCAAAATGAACAAGTCATTTCTACTAATCAATTTCCTCATAAATATTGAAACATTCAAAATGAACAAGTCATTTCTACTAATCAATTTTCTCATAAATATTGAAACATTCAAAATGAACAAGTCATTTCTACTAATCAATTTTCTCATAAATATTGAAACATTCAAAATGAACAAGTCATTTCTACTAATCAATTTTCTCATAAATATTGAAACATTCAAAATGAATAAATAAATCATTTCTACTAATCAATTTTCTGCATATTTATAAAAATAAATTGCAATGAGAAAGTCGAGAATATTTTACTTGTATATTCCGACAACCTAGGACTTGAATTTCATTAATCATAATAATAGTTAAAAAAAAATTGTCATAATCAGGAAAAAATTTAAATTACCAAGCAAGTGTACCATAAAAATATTTAGTTTAATTCCTTCAATAATTTAATAATAAAATTTAAATTTCTATGCTTGTAAAGAAAAATTATATTAAATTAACTTTAAACAACAGTTGAAATTAAATTAAAGAGCTGCAAAAATTTAAAAAATATTGTAGAGTAAACAGACAATCCTTCATGATACCATGGCCAGTGGACACATTCAGGAACTCTGTAAACACATTTACAAAACACAAAAATACAGCAGACTCGAATGCGTATAAGAAACCTCTGAGATCTTGTGCAAGAGATAATCAAATAATCAGCATAGAAAAAAAGAAAAAAAAAATAGTGTATTTTACAGATGTAAAGAAGCTCTTGGTATAAACCACAAATGGTTGGATATGAATAGTACTGTGAACTATTCAAACACTTCTATTTTGTTGAGAAAAAAAAGGCACAGTTAAAAACACACTATCACCAATTATGAACATTTAGCAGAATATGGTGATATACTTGAAGGAAAAATTGGTAGACACTGCTGGCAAAAAGAAGACAATGCATGGTGGTACATTTAGGAGTAACACTTCACTTAAGGATGATATAAACACATACACCATGATGAGTAGAGGTCAAGATCGGTAGTCAAAATCGGTAGTGAAGAAGCACTTTTTAATTATGATTCTTAGAGAATTGTTGAAGATTCACTGACGAACACTTCAAAAAAAGATGCGCTGGTAAATATGTTCACTAAGAATTTGTGCTTTTCTTCGTATAAAAGGTGCAAATAAAAATTTTCTTCATTTAAAAAAAATATATCTTCATGATCAATTTAAAATAATTTCTTGCATAAATTAAAAAAGTGAGGCATATGGCAGATTAAAAAGCAATTGGGTTATGAAATAAGGAAAAGGCACTATAATAATAATTGATATATAAAAATTTTCAGAAATAAGTAAATAAACAAACATTCTTGAGCTTAAACATTTCCTGTAGATCAAATAACCTTAGATTTTATAAATAGTTGTAGAATATGGTATGATGTAGAAGTCAAATACTTTCAATGCGAGGATGAAACTTTGTTGCTTACCCCTACGTAAGGATGAAAATTTTCCGCTCACAAGTAAACGTTGACTGGGAAATTCTATTGTTTATGAAAAAATATGTATATATATTAATTTAGCTTCAAAACCAACTTCAAAAACACACTGGAGAAGATCAGAAATAAATGGATTTTTTACTACATAAATTACTGTGAATTCACCAGGAACATCAAAGCCGAAAATGGAGCACAAATCTTTATTGGTTGCTGTAAATGAGGAACAGAATTTTTTTTGCAGGTATGTATTAGAATATTTTCAGTACTTTCAGAACAACATTTCCATACACCAGAGAAGTGTTTCAAAAAATGGATTAATAACAACACTCTTGAAGGCAACTTCAGCAGGTAAGTAAATGTGAATAAGAGAGTTGAGTAAAACTATTGTCATAAAATTTTATCAAACTATTTCAGACATGAGGATGATACAGGAGAATGAATTTTCATTTTTATTTTATTTTTTTTAAGTAAAAAAATGTCATTAAATTTTTATGAAACCACATAATTCTGGAAAATTGAAGCACTGAGAGTTACGATGAGAACAGTTTGTAGAAAGCAAACAGAGTTCTTGAAATTTAACTTAGTAAAAGAACACTGCACTCACCAAACACCAAATTCGATATTAGCAGTCAAATCGTGCACTAGATGACAAAAATATCTTGAGAACAAAAGTGGAAGGTGGTACAAGCAAGTTAGATATATTTTTTATAAAAAGTTATTGAAGGTATTTTTGGAACAAAAATTATAAATTGATATATTTAAAAGCAGAGAAGACTTCAAAAAATCATGCAGGATATATTGCAGCTACGAATTTCATGAAGAACTTCAGCTCCTTTGCAAGTAATAGATAAGAACAACTTCAGTAAAATAATTTAAACTTCAATAATTATCACAGATTCCAAGGGGAAAAAACAATTTGCTTCAATAAAATCTTAATTTTCATAATATATCTTCAAATTCATTAAATATTTTACTTCAATATATTAGTGCCATAAAATAAAATTAAAAAACCCAATATAAGAATAAGTATAAAAACCATAGCCTCTTGTAAAATAAATTTGTTCTTAAAATCAGAGAACAATTTTTAGAATACATTTCAGAATTTCAAAATTCATTAAAGATTTTCTATGATAAATATCTTGTAATGCACCATAAGAATAAATAAATTAGAGAATAAATAAATAAATTTCTTGATTTTTAAAATAATATATTTCATTCTTCAAAAATTTAAAAACAGCAATAATTTTGTCAAGACATATCTCAAAATGAAAACCAGTAACGGATTTTTTTTTTTTTTTTTTTTAATTATACTATGCTCAAAAATTTAAAATCATGGAATAAGTATTGCAAATTAAACTTGAGAACAAAAATTTCATTACGATGTTTGATCGATCTTCAGCCGTTAAAACAGCAAAATGTTCCATCTGAGAACAACAGAATATTATAATTTTCTTAAAATTTCATATTAAAAAATAATAATTTTAAATCAATTTATTTGAATTTACGTCAGTATTTTTCTATAAAAGTAACAAATATGCAAAATTTTATGCAAAAGAAAATACATTCAGGAACAAAATTACTTCTAAGATTAAAAAAGATTACGTTTTCTTTTTGTAAGAACAGAAAATATTGCAAAAAAAGAATAACAGCAATTATAATGCTAAAACACTTTGAAAATTTCATTAAAAAGAGCAGTTCTTCTATTTGAGAACAAAAATTTTCTTTAAAAAGAATGCATCAATCGTCAAATACGGCGAAAAAATACAGTCATTAAGTTATTTTTTAAGGCATTACGTTGTAATCAAAAAGCAACAACGCCGAAATGTTCTTTTTTTGTCACTGAAACCAAATGTGACGATTTTAATATTTTGATGAGATGCCGTGAATAAGATAAATTGAGTGATCGTATAGCAAAGATGATAAGGTTGACTTGCAGTAAAAATAAAAATAAATGGTCTTACTTAATGGATGAATAGTAGACACATTGAAGAGACAGCAGTTACAAAAATCTTCTTTATTCGTTGATTCACTTTGAGAGGTGGAAGGTAATTAGGAGTAGGTAGGTCACCGTACACATCAGAAGAACGTTCCACGTAGAATTATTAAAACTTGGAAGTAATTCCATGATAAAGATGATTACTGGTTAAAATCATTTTTTAAAGAAGGTCTTGATGATAAAAAGTCCGAAATCAAATATGCGTTAAATTAAAAAAACCAGAGACCGAAGATAAACTTTTAGATATCGCGATACAGCTATTGAAGAACATCGCTCTTTGAATTTAGGCGCTAAGGCCCGAAATTCAAACGACAAATCACATTGTCAAAAATACATACTTTCGTAAATCTTAAAATCTGATCCAATCTTAAAATCTGTTAAAAAACTGGCTGCATTGATATATATATACTGCATAAAAGGGGTTTACAAAACTACCTCCAGAAATGATTTAAATCTATTTGTTAAATTAAATTTGCGTATGAACTGTAGAACGAATGACAGCACAGGAAAAACGAAACTACAGTCAAAAGGCAAGAGGGGAGACACACCTCCAATATGACGCGGTCGACGTCACGCTTAATCTAAAAATAGATCAGGAAGAGGGGGAAAATCTGAAATCAAAGGTTCTGTTACTTGTGGTAAAAAGAAAAGGAAAAAAAAAACGATTTGAACGATGTTTTGCGTTGAAAATAAATAGTTTAAAACATGAGATAATAATGCTGCATTACAATTTAAAAAATAAATAATAAATGTGATTGCTACATCACAATGGGTGGATGGATTTTTATTAATATACCAAAACATTTGTTGTGTCATAGGATGTAGCTATACAACCCGTATTCCTTAGAATAACTGGGTATCTCCAAAATGCTTATAAATTTTTGATCTATTAAAAAGTATAGTGTAGAAAATTCATATATTCCTTTGTGACCCAGTGGTGTGGCGTCTTCAGTTTTCAAGTGGAAATTTCTGGGTTTAAACCCTTTTTCATTCTTAAACACGTTAAAGAAAAATATAGGAATGAAATATGAATTCTACAAATCTGACAATATTGTATACAATATTGAAATAATTGGATTATATCAATAAAAAGGAAGCTTTGTGCTTTTATTTTCCCACAATTTCTAGTAATTGATGCATGCCATGTGTCGTTTTTTGTAGTTGGGTTTCTTTTTATTACCAGTAGCTGTTTAATATATATACAGTAGACTCCCTCAAATCCGCACAGCTTGGGACCAGAGGTTGTGCGGATTTTAGAATTTTGCAGATTTCTGGTTATTGATTTGTTTACATTTTTGAAACATTTATTTGATTGGTAGTTAGGCAAGGGAAATTATAATGAATGCTTACAATAAAGTGAAACATTAAAATAAGTAGAATATTAAAATAACTTATTAGTTTAAAAGTAAGTAATTATTAAAATAATTATGTAAAATAAAAATTTAGAAAAATATTAAATTATTACCAATGAAATAGATTCAATTCGATTCCAAAAGTCCTATGCTGCCATCTAGTGGTGGCAAGGAGAAGAGTGTTAATGCTATTATCAGTATATATAGCTTATTGCACTCTCTGTAACTTTTTGCATTGTTATTTAGAGTCTTGAATGCTTTTCTTGTACTACTTTGTATGTTTAGAGATAAATTTGTCTATAATTAAAAAAAAAAAAAAAAAATCCGCGAACAATAATTTTAAAATAGCGTTTTGGTTCGTGGATTTTTCCATTTCGAACCCTGGAATTTTTGATATAGATATGCTAATTTTTATCTAAATCAAAAGTAATGTATATTTAGTAATAAATCAGCTGTAATAGCCAAAAGAGAATGATTAACAAAAAATTTAGTAAAAAAACATTGCAGTAGTCGCTGATTTCGGCGCCATCTTGAATTTTGTTCCTGCAACTTAACTGTAAATTTCATTGTTTACATCTAAAAAAATACGTGGATTTTAGGGTCGCGGATTTAAGAGAGTCTACTGTATTATACAACCTTCTACATGTTCTAGAATATAATTTTCACTTTATAGCATTCAAAATTTTTACATATGGCAATTGGGTATCTAATGGAGGTTATAGAGTGGTACATGCCGCATATCTTCTAGATTTTTTAAAGAAGCTTCATGTAATTTGTTTTTAAAGTAAAACTATAGCATATACTCTCTGCCTAGTGTATACCCCTGATCTTTTTACGACCACATCTCTGATGACAACCACTTTCTAAAATATAACCTTTATAATTTTTGTAAGTGTACAGGCATCTCCAAAATTACAAGCATAGTCTCTGTAAAATAGGCCTTTTTAACATTTCCCAGACCTATTGGATTCGGACTATGATAATTGTTGGAAATAATTTTTAGTGTATTACATGATGTGTATAAATTCTAGAAATCACATACAGGGCTCCACAAAAGAATCCAAACCCATTACTAGATGATATGGAGAGCAAATTGCAGAAAATGAATTTGTATTATGTGTTTTTAGATCTCATTTCACTGTACGAAAAAATGAAATTTAACAATATTGTTAGTTAGAAAGTTTCATAATCCATGCTGAATGCATGATTGTCTGTTCTTGTTTATTGTGCTTAAAGTAATGACAGTCTTACTGCTTTAAACAGCATACTAATTTTTGAAAAGCAATATTTCAAAATTGATTGTATTCATATCTAAATTTATATAAATATTTACTAATTACAAGCTTAAAAAAAAAAAAAAAAAAATCTATCTATCTAATTCCATTAAAATGTGATCTGTAAATATTGTAAACTTAAAAAATTAGAAGTGGGTTAAAAAAAATTGGAATTGACAAAACTTTACTTTTAGATTAATACTGTATTTATAATTTTCCCCTTATTTGAAATTCTGTTTAGGTTTTTTTTTCTCTATACCTTTTAGATTATAATTTTGTTCTATTATGTTTCACATGAAAAATGTTTCATTATTGATATTTTTTTTGTAATGAAATTTTAAAAATATTGTGGCTTAATATTTTTCAGTTTGTGAAAGTGAATAATTTTTTATTTCAGATGATATGGCATTTTCAAGACAGAAGACGAGAGCTGAATCAGAAGCTTATACAAAAAAGCAACAAGCTGAAGGAAATAAGGTTTTATATTTTAACTCTTTAGTTATGCACTCTTATTGAAAAATTTAAGCTCAATTTCATATTGGAACTTTTAGCAGCTAGATAGGTTAACAATGTGAGATTTCTTTATTGCATTTTGAGTTTCTTCTTTGTGAAATATTTTCCTGTTAAAGGCTTTTAATGGAAGGCTTTTATTCAACTTCTTAAATATTCTGGTATTCCATCAATACAAGTTGTGATCATTCTTTTAAATATTTTAACCAGTTTATGCATATACTTCAGTGCAGATAGTTTGTTCACTATTCATATTTAATAAATTGAGAAAAGCCTTTAATAAATTATATAATTTTTTTTTTTTTTAACAATTTGGTATTATGCAATCAAATTTTGTAAAGAGGATGAAAAAAAAAATCCCTGCCGGCTAGGGCCTACAGCCTGAGGTAGATTTCGAAGTTAAGTACTAAATTCACCAACAAAACTTAAATCAAGATTAGAGATAAACCCAGTTCCTTCACTAAGAATGAGCTCTAGGGAGCTAAACATTTTGTGAAAATTCTAATATACACGAATACACGCACGCGTGTATATGGAATAGGGTTAAAAATGGCTAAAGCAAATTCAGAGAACCTCAAAGTGTTAAAATATGTTAATATTTCCATACTCGGGTTTTTATCATGTTTTAATGTTTCTTCAAACTCACATGACGTTACATATTCACCTGTTGAGGTCCATTATATTTCTAATACGAGACGACGTTTCTAATACTCGTATGACGCAATATTTTGATTTTTTTTTTTTTATTCGTCAAATTATTTATTTCATTTTGAGTTTTCATGCAAAAATCTTGCTCTAGAAAACTTATGACGTAATATTCAATTTGTTTTCAATTCGTAAAATTGTTTACTTAATTTAATTTTCACGTGAATATCTTGCAATAGAAAAGCAATTGTTGTGGTGAGAATTTTATTGCTTTTTTTAATTGTTGGCAACTGCTATAACGAAAAATATTTATTTTTTCCTGCCATTGTTGTGAAAGAGCTGGTTTTATCAGAATCATGTTAAGACTGTATTCAAAATTTTTAACCCTCCCCATTTCCATTCCCTTGGGCCGATTTTGCCCATTTTCAATCACCGCCGAGATATTAGCCATCTCAAAGTTGTTGGCGAGTTTGAAGACGATCTGTGCATAATTGCGACTTTTATCGTGCGGACAAAATTTAGTACATACATACATACATATATATATATATATATATATATATATATATATATATATATAAACTTTTTAGGTGGGGGTTGTTTTGGGTTCCTGGGGTCATATAATGAAAAGTTATGAAGGAATTTTTCAAAAGTCTCACCATGGTAACGACTGCAATAGGTAGTATTTCTTACGAAATCTACCTAAAAAATCTGAAAGAAATAGGAAAAGGTTTTTTTATTCTGTATAAGTGGTGATAGGGAATTTTGAATAGGGATAGAAATATTTAAATTTTGGGATCTAAAAACAGAGAACACAATTTTCATTAAGGCCAGTGATCATATATTAAAAAGTGGTTAGTACAAAATAAAATAAACACAAAATATGTGGTGAAAATAACTTTCACTCACATGAACCAGAATGGACATCTAACATATCAATCACTGTAAATTCTCTGAAAATTTATTATATACAAATGTGCCAGATAATTTCTTAAGATAATCAATTTCTTGAAGTTTATTTCACTAAGAGTTAGTTTTCTTATTAGATTCAAATTTCATAATATATTTTAGACATCTCTATTTACGATAATTTATATTAACTTAATTGACATAAAAGGAAATGGCAACACAAAATGTGAACAAATTTTTTTTTTTATTTATATCATTTAAATCAGCAACATTTTTATATTTAGACAGACCCCCAAAAGTACAAATTAAAGAGTAGTTAAGGAAAATCAAACTGTGCTAACATAAGATGAATTACCAAGTTTTGGAATGGAGATATAATTTTTTATCAACACACTTCTCATATTCTGATTAATATTCATCAGATAATTATCAACATAATTGTTTTAAGGCATATATTATGAAAAGTAAAAACATTTGTAATATTTATTTTCTAAGATGTTTTAACATTTTATGTTATAGCGAAGTTCCTCAGGAAATGTCTTAAATCTTCATAAAGTGAGTTTTTCGTTGAGTATTCAAAGCAGGATGAATGTTTATCAACTCCTTGCTAGAAAGGATCTTTCCTTAAAGACAAGAATGTCCACCATTGTTGTTCCAATCAAGCCACACTCAGTGAATTTACAGAACAGATTTGATTATGTGCATAAAAATTAAAAAGTTCATGATCTTACCCAATTAATCACTCAGATGTTCAAAACTAGATCCCCTTAATGGAAATAGAAGCATGTTTTGGTCCATATAATTTATCTAAGTTGAAATTGTATCAGGGGTCGATTTAGAAAAAGAAAGTTGCATAGCAGTAACTGCTATACAAAGTCAGTTTTGAATAGCAGTTAGACACTTTTGTATAGCAAGTAAAAAATAGCTAACGTAACTTTTAAATCTTGAAAATTTACAACAATTTTTTTTTTTTTTTTAAAAAGCGTACTTCCTTGCTGTACTTCCAATGTAAATAAACACTTGGGGAGGGTGAAAACACAATGTATGTAGTGTAAAAACACCTTTAAATTTTAACTTTCTTTAAGTGTACATGACATAACAAAGGGTGTGGGAAATATGCATAGCAATGATTGCGATTTAATGCATTTCTTGGATCGCATTTTAGTTAAATTTGAATCGCAAATTGCGATGCGATACCGCTTAAATCGAACCCTGAATTGTATACAAGAACAGAAATAATTGATAATTTTTGATTCAGTATGCAAGGCTGCTACATCACTTGGAGAACCTGGAAAACCGGGTCATTTTGAAATGACCATACAAGTCCAAGAATTCCAGTAATTATTATATCCAAAATCCTGAAAAATTGGGGAATTTGATAAAATTTCATTGTAAGCACCAATTAAGTCTCTACATTTTTGTATTCCATTTAAAAAAAGAAAATAGAAATTTTATCTAAGTTACCTTCATTCCAAAATTTCTACTTCTCTCCTGGCCTAACCACCCCAACACACAATTTTTTAAATGCATTAATACAAATAAAAAAAAAAGTGATATTGTTTACTTTGTATGTCTGCTTTTACCCCTCCCTCCCCTCTCTATACACTCGCACCTTTTGCCACCCTTTTAAAGAATATAAAATTCTAGATAATAAAGTTTATCTAGACTTAAGTGATTTTATGATATAGTTGCTGAAGTGAATGATGGCTCAATATACTAATATTGTACAGAGAATTCAAGAAAGGAACCATTAATCAATGTCATCTGTATTTAGAAAATTTTATTTTCTTGCAATAAAATACTTATTCTACCCCCGTTCCCGGTATGCACTATGTCACTAAGCTGAACTTTTACTTGGAAAAGTTAGAGCATTTCATTCTCCTGTCTGAGTACCAATCCTGAATGTTATTTGAATCAAGTACTTGTAATGATGCAGTATTTGTAGTGGTGCAGTTATTAAAAAAAACACATACAATTTTTTTTCCCATTTGTGGTTTTTCAGTCTTCACAACATATTTTTCAGAGGTGATTCTGTTCTGAAAATTTAAAGCACTCAATTCTGAAATTTTTTTAAAAATCAGTCATTAGTCTGAAAATTCGCACATTAAAAAAAAAAAAAAAAATGAGAGGAGAAAAAAAAAAAAATCTGGGCTGGAAAAAAACTTCTTAATGGATATTAACCACGAGTGAATTGTGTTTCTGTAAATATTTATATCAGGAATTCCCTTTCCTTAGAAGCAAGGGCGCCATTTTAAGTTTCTTGAAGAACAGTGTTTGAAATAGCATGTGCGATTTGCATGCAGAAAAGGAAAACCCTGCATAATAAAAAATGCTGTGTGGTATTTCCCACCTCCAAATCCCTTCACGGCCTATGATTCTTCTGCGTGTATTATTTAAATTTCTTGGAAGTCTGCGATTTTTTTTTTCTTCTATAAAATTTCTCAATCAATTCATGAATTGGGCTCAGAAAAAATTGAGAATTTCTTCAAATGATTGTGGAAAAATATCGTGAATTTCATCAAAGATCTCATAAACAAATAGCTATTTTCTTCAATTGATCGCTGAAAGAAAAAAGAAAATCTCAAATTTTGTCAAAAGATTGCAGAAAGAAATCATGAATTTTGTGAAAAGATTGTGTGTGTGTGTGGGGGGGGGGGGGGGGAACAAACCACTAATTTCAATAAACGATCAAGGAAAAATGTTGCAAATTTCATCACAATGTTGCGAAAAGAAGTATCGAATTTTCTTAATTGATCATGAAAAGATATCGAGAATTTTCTTTATCAGTCGTGAGAAAATATCACAAATTTCGACAAATGACCGCATTAAAAAAAAAAAAAAATCGCACGTTAATCGGTCACAGAAGAAAATAAATTTTGTCAAAGGATTGCGCTAGAAATGCAAATTTTGTCAAAGGATCTTGTAAAGAAAATGCTAATTTCGTCAAAAGGTAGCGGAAAGAAAACGCTAATTTTGTCAAAAGGTAGCGGAAAGAAAACGCTAATTTTGTCAAAAGGTAGCGGAAAGAAAACGCTAATTTTGTCAAAAGGTAGCGGAAAGAAAACTCTGATTTCATCAAAAGATTGTGGAAAGAAAACACTAATTCTGTTGAAGGTTCACGGAGAGGAAACTCTAATTTCGTTGAAAGTTCGCAGAAAGAAAATGCAAATTTTGCTGGAAAGAAAACGCAAATTTAATTGTTAATTTCCTTTTTTTTTTTTCTTTTTGTAGATGCTGCTTACACCTGAGTATCTTGAACTGAAAAGATTAGAAGCTATTTCAATGAATAGCAAAATCTATTTTGGTTCTGATCTTCCTAAAATGTTTGTGGAAACTAGTCAAGCATCTTCTCTCACAAAAACTGTTCAAGTACAAGTAAGTATTTAATTCAGTCTTTTTTCCTCCCCTTTAGATGTAATGCAGATATTAATATCTTAAGTTGTATTACATACTTGGTGTGAAATCATTATTTACATAAGTTTGTTTTTACTTATCAGTTATTAGTTTTATTTTCTATGAATTTATTTAGTAATTCTTTTTTAAAAATGTGCACTGAACTGATTTTGTTACTTCTTCCTGAATAAAAATTACATTTTGAAATATTAGGCAAACTGCAATTTGATTTGAAATTTGACCTAAATTTTTGGGGCTCCAGAATAGCAATCAATCCTCTCTCAACTCTATGGATGTCCTAATAAATTGTAAATAAAGGTGTACGATCCACAAGAAAAAAAAATAATGAAGAATGTAATATCAGCAGTTGGATATAAAATAAGTAGACACGGAATCTCATTGGGAAGCTAAATATTTTCAGTTCAAGGCATCCAGATTATTAGAACATTGTTCACTATTTTGAAGATTTTGAGAGCCACATAATTGTTTAAAATTATGTCATGGCTTTTAGCAAAAGCTGAGTGTCTAAAATTCTTTATTTTTCATGTGTGATCTCGACTTTCGATCAAGGACTTGTAATTTTTTTTTAGCAAGGGAAAGAAGGTTTCAACTTCATTGAAACTTTTAAATTGATTTGATACTTTTGATACCTAGGCCTTGCACTGCAAACAAGCCCTGGGAGAATCAAAACTGCAGGCACTTGCAAATACAAATTAGCTTTAAGTTTTAATCTAAAAGTTGAATTTAATATGAGAGTATACATATTTGTTGAGCCAGGAAAACAGCTTAAAATAAGCTCAAAATTAGACATTAAGAATTAGAAAATATTTTAGATGGAAAATTTACATTTTAGGTTTAAAATAGGATTATAATATTGTAACAGTGTATATTTCAATTTAACAATATATTTACATGCAATTTTTTAGCAGACCTGACACACTAAAAAACATGTGATTATAAATTAAGGTAACACTTGGTAGGCATGTTACTAAAACTTGCATGTTGTCATTAAATTTATCCACATTTGTAATTTGCCATTGTATAGTACTTTAACAAAAGAAAAGATAGACTGATAACTTTGATTAACAAGACCCTAATTCTGTGTAGAGCTGAAATGAAAATGCTCACCTTCGACGGCCTGTGAACTAAATAGATAACATCATTGAAACGGTATATTTAATAAGTGGATAAGTGTGACCACAGATTGCACAGAGGGTTTCGTTAAATATATTTTTCAAAATACTTTATTTTTTAATTAATAAATGCAAATTGTTAATTTATTATAATTAAATCCTACATAGATCGGGATGACATAGAGGATTGAGGGTAGAGGGAAGTGTGAAGAATGACATTATTGGGCACATGGCCTTTCATTTAAGATATTACATGACATATCGTAGATTAAATTTGAAGTTTGTGAATGTTTTTATAGCGCCCCCTAGCGACAGAAAGATAAAAATGTGTGAGAAGATGCTAATTGTTGAGATTTGTTATTTTTTCTTAATTTATGGAAAAATTTATGGGGTAGTAATGAACAAAATAAAACTTTAAAGTATCTCTTTGTGGTGAAAAAATGAGTTAAGAGGGTGCCCATAAATAAAAGGGGCAATATGTCATTTTATATAGCCTATGATAAGAAATCAGATGCAAAATAATAATTAGTGGAGAAACGCTTAGATTTAAATAATGTACCTTACCAAAGCATTTCTTTTTAAAAAGCAATTTTTGGATGAAATAAAAAGCCCTTAATCTATTTTTGTGAAAATTGCCTATTCAGAATCAGCACAAAAAAAATAGGCATAGATGCACATTAAATATATAGAAAACTATATGCAAAAGAACGAAAAATTCACCTTAATACTATAAATTAAAACATGAATACATTAAATGATTCTCAGTTTTTATTACTAAAATAGATGCTAAAAAACAATTAAAAGATTTTAAACATTAAAACCAATATTCAGATGTTAAAATTTCCCGAGCGCTTTCAACCAAGCCCTGGTCATCATCAAAGGGTGAAAAATGAAGACATTTGAGAGGATCTATAGAAGCATTTTGAGAGTATCTATAGAAATTTTAGCCAGAGGTAGAAACACTTGTAATGATACATTATCATGTTATATACCAAGCATTTGGTTTAGTCTACTTGGAGTCAATGGAGTATTTGGATTGGAATGATCAATGTCGCTGTATGGACTCATCATACTTCCTCCCCCCCCCCCCCCCCCCATCTTTTCCAGTTTTGGAATCGCCCTGCGTTATTTAAACCGGTATGCATTCTGCAGGTCTTCTTCTCATTTTTCACCCAATTGATGATGACCTGTGCTTGGTCGAAATTGCTCGGGGAAATTTTAACATCTGAATATTGGTTTTAATGTTTAAAACCTATTTAATGTATTCATATTTTAAACATGTGCATCTATAAATTAAAAGTCCATAAATGCAGTATTTCTCAATTTTATACCCCTTAAAACAGTCCTAGTAAAAAAATTCTGTGGTTTTACCAGATGTCTCGCTTTTAATGTTGGGCGACAATCGTCTGGCCATGAAATATTTCTCAAACACCTGTGTTCTACTGCTTGTTTTTGAAAGGAAAAAGGAAATAAAATGAGTTTATATCAATCGATTTTTAATGAATTTTTCCACTTCTAGGTGGAATTTTTGAAAACTTTTTATAAATTCTGAAAGAAATCTTTTGCATTTCAAAATTTTATGATTTGTCATGTGATCTGAAGTGTTCAGCTATAAGTATGCAAAATTTCAAGTCTCCAACTTATACAGCTTCTAAGAATGAGCTGTGTGACAGACGAGCACTCACTCGCCAGATGAACAAAACCCTAAAATGGGGTACGAACCATACAAATAAAAGCTGGAGAAATTATTTTGATTTAAATAACAAAAACATTTTAATTAAACATTAAAATTAAATGAGGGGGATATGTGATGATATTCCGTCACCCTATTCTAGATCTCCTCAAAAATTCCTCCAGACTGCTAACAGAACTGATAAACGACAACTGCCGATTTATATCTGAAAAATCTGTGCTGAAAAAAAGTTATTCACTGAATGATGTCAATAAATCTTTCTTTTTATTGATAAATTACCACAATGAAATGTCCATAAATATGCATTTAAGATAATTATTGGAATGACATAAACTGTTTAGAAACAAAAACAAAATTCACTTGTAAACAGTTTCATTTGTGTGAAAGTCATTTGTCAAGGCAACAAATGTCACATTAAAAAGAATCATGTGATTAAAAATTATAAATTAAGGTAAGCATGTTACTGAAACTTTCATAGTAGATTAATTTTACTCAGAATCGTAGTTCGTTATTGCATAGTCCTTTAACGAATTGGAAGATAGGCCTTGTGGAATGATAATATAATTTAGAATACAAACAGGATGACAGGAGGTCAAAATGGAGAAAAATTTCCTGAAAATGATGAGGGGTATCAAATTAAGGGATATTCTGGTCTAGAGGCATAAATTTTGGGTGTTTTGTCAAGCTAGATTTAAAAAAAAAAAAAAAAAAAAAAAAGAAACACTTATCTGATACTCAAGGCTGGAGTAGCACAGTTGAAGTTTATTCCAACAGAGCGAAAAATGTCCAGACCAGGGATTGAACCTGGACATTGGCACGGCACGCCAAGTATCCAGGTTCGATCCCTGGTCTGGACATTTTTCGCTCTGTTGGAATAAACTTCAACTGTGCTACTCCAGCCTTGAGTATGATTTAATCCAGTTGAAAAAAAAAAAAAATAGATTTAATCCAGTTGAAAAAATATATATATATTCGTTCCCTTCATTATGACCTAATTACATGGTATACAGGAGTTTCCGTGTTAAAGTAGTTTCATCATGTAAATGCTATAGTTATAGCTCAGATGAATGAAACTAGCGCTGCAGTTCGCAGCCAAGTCCAACTAATAAGAGTGAATTATGTCAGCCAGGTATCGGTCCGGATAGCCTAACAGGTAAGGCATTGGCACGGCACGCCAAGTATCCAGGTTCGATCCCTGGTCTGGACATTTTTCGCTCTGTTGGAATAAACTTCAACTGTGCTACTCCAGCCACGAGTATGATTTAATCCAGTTGAAAAAAAATATATATATATTCGTTCCCTTCATTATGGCACTTATCTGATATTTTGAAAATATACAATTTATTTTGAAAAAATGAAAATTAAGTTTTAAACTGAAGTTGTGGGTAAAAAAAAAAAAAAAAAAAAAAAAAAAACTGGGTGTACTGGTTGATACAGTCTCAACTCTTCTGGTCATCTGAAAAAAAAATTCTTAATTAGTAAGAATGTCATTATAGCCCCTACCCCTAAGAGAAAAAAAGGGGGCGGGTCACAAAAGAGCAGCTGTCTGGGGGAGGTGGGAGGCATTTTTAGATTTTTTTTCCCATAATTTTTAATTTTTTGAAATAGGAGGGGAAAAAAAATTATACAAAAATGGTAGGGGTAATAGAAAGTTATACATTGAAGGTTGGTACAAAATTTCAGCTAAATCAGTTAAATAGAACTTGAGATTTCATGTTAACCATGTTGAAAAAAGTAGTTTTGAGAAAAACGCAGTAATGTAGTGTTGTGACAAAAATAAATGTGCAGATGTCAAGAATAGTGCTGATTTAAATGATTTAAACATGGTTCCATTAGTGACGAGTCAAGTCATTGCAATACCAAAAATTGTCGGGTAGTCGGGCATTGTTCACAGTCTCAGATTTGCTCCAGCGTGACAAGCTTACTTGCTGTGTTGCTGAAATAGTTAACTCCGTAAATTATTAGAATTTTAAATTTTTCACTCTGTGATATATTCTTAAATGTCTCAACTTTAAGAATATGCAAGAAACAAATTCTAGACCAGAATACTCCCTTAAAGGGAATTAAATGCAGAACAATGGGAATAGTGAATTAAATGAGAAAGGGTAACTATTGAAAATGTTAAATATGGATTTTTAGGGAAAATAAAAGCAGTGGCCGAGATAATGTTGCATTTTTAACGTTAATGTTAATTTTTTTTTTTTTTTTCTTAAAGTTTTATAGTCTGACGGTCGTATAAATTTTACCAGGATACAAAAATTTAATGTTTACATACTTCATTTCTTTCATTAAAATTGGCTAATGACAAAAATGTTGCATTGCATGAACTTTTAAAAAAAGATGGTGGTATCTAAATTTTGAATAAATTATCTACTGTCTTCATAAAAAAGCTAATTGCAGCAAAATAAGAATTGCTATATTAGACCTTAGGCCCAGGTACAGAAAGGCAGAACCAGCGAAAAGTCACAATTGTACATTTTTATTTATAATGAAAAAAATTACATTTGTGCTGGGCCCGAAATTTACTGGAGCAAACGGGAATGATATTCCAGCTTGTGAAATTTTGACAAATATTGTTCCGGTTCGTTCAACTATTAAAATATACAAATTTATATATATGCAGGGTTCTTGCCATTGCGTCAAATGACAACAAAATGTTTCATTTGTCGAGTAAATGGATGATTACACTTGCCAAATTGAGAGTGACAATCAGTGTTGCCAGATTGGAGATTTCATCCCCATTTTGGGGGACTTTGAACCTCTAGGAGAATTTTTTGGGGACAAGTAGTTCGTTGGGAAATTTTGGGGGGCTACAAAAAGTTTTGGAGAAAAACTTGGGGTTTTTTTTTTTTTTTTATACTATTTTCCGTAAAGATTTCTTTTAGTCCTGTAGAAAAACTGGATCTCTCTCGAACTCAATTTTGATTTGATAAACGAAATACAATCCAGAAATTGGAAATATCAATCATTATTCTCTTGGATATGTTCATGTTCACCACATTACAGTTTACACATATTACAGATGCATCAGACTCTGAAGTCTTAAGCAGCTTAAACCTGCACGTATCTGCAGGACTTATACAAAAAGTTATTTCGCCATGCTTAAAAAAAAAATAATTTAAATGGGTGGAAAGATATTTTCTCTTATGATATGCAAAAGCATATCGATTGATGCAGCAAAAATCCTTTGTGTTATGATTATGTACTTCTGTATAGGGATGACAAAAAAATTAACACAGCGTACCATCTTGGATTCATTCAAATCCCAACTGATAAGAGATTTTTAACTGATTAGAGATTTTTTTTGATAAGAGATTGTCTAAAGCTATGGAGCTAATGTAACAATAATCCAACATCGTTAAACAATGCTTTTAAAAACAAACGTAAAATAACTTGTCACTGCAAAATATATCTCTCATTCTCTTAATGTAGCTACAGAACAGAATATGCATTCAGCCCAGGTTAAAAGTTCGTTTTTTGTAAATGGGGAATTTTTTCAAAAAAAAAAAGGCTTGATTTGGAGAAAAATTTTGAGCTTAAATTACTTAACTATTTTTTATAGTGGTAAATTGAAAATTAAAAAATTCCCTTTTTGAGTAAAAACTGAGTTGGGAACTTTTGCTGAAAAAAACACTAATTTGGGCAAATTGACTTTTGACTATCTGGCAATACTGGTGACAATTTTTGCTCATCTTTTTTTTTTTGTGTGTGTGTGTGTGTGTGTGTATCAGGCCAAGGGACACTCTTATTTACATTACTGAACGATTGATGTCACTAGCATGTTCTATTGTCCATTATTTTTTACATGTACATTATTTTTAGAGAACTAATTAACCCAACACCAATTTAGCATCAGCCACAGCAATCAAAAATGTCATTTCAGTATGTTTTAATGTGCTCAATAGACAACCGTATTATTTTGAAATTGAGTTTGAAGTATGGCCTTCAATGAAAAACCGGAGAATTCTAGAAAAATAGTTTTTGACACATTTTGTTCTTCATATTTTGATTTTTTTCTGAATTAATTTAATGTAATATCTTAAAATCCTCAGTTAACTCGGATTCAAAGTTTCATTTCATAACATTTTATTGAGTTAAATCAGATTTAAAATATTTTTTTCAATTGCGCAATTACAATATAGTTTAGTTTCTGTAGCAGATAGTAAAATTTAGATGAATAACTGATCTATAAGCAGTTACAAAAACTTAGTTTATTTTAGAAAATATTGAAAAAAAAAGGGGGGGGGATACGTTAAGGGGCTAAAGATCGAATTTTCAATGTTTCACAACAAATTTGCTATTTTCTTTTTTTCATTTGGCGAATGTTTATTTCTTATTAGCCAAATTGCTAATGTTCATAAAAAATCAACGAGATATATATATCTTCTGTTTTTTTCCTTTATTATTTCAAGCCCTGCATTTGCATCAAATTGACATTTTTCAACTATTTTTCATTCCACCACTCTGTTTAGGGTCCCATAGTATCCTCTTTTCTGAAAATGGATATCATGCTATTTTTTTTACAAAATAAATAAAAATCTAAGTTATCATTTTCAACAAATGTTTTAAGTAATTGATGTAGTACTTGTTGTAACTCTTTGTGCATCATAATGAAATATTTGGTTTTTTCATTTTTCTTTTTTATATGCAATAAAATAGCACATTCCATCATTGATAGTTATTAGACTTCAAATCTTGAGTAAGGAGTAGATTTAAAAAATAATTGAAGTTCTATATTTTTAAAAACAATTGCTTGTTTCAATTTTATATTTGAATAAAATGCTGTGTATTGATTATTTTTATTTTATTTTTTCTCAGGAAAGTGACTCATTATCATCAGACAGTAATATTAAGAAAGAACTTTAATTGACTGTTGTTGTGTTTATATATTTTAAATTAAATTGTAAGAAATGGTTGTGTGAATATTAAAAATGTATAAGGAATTTATTAAGAAAATGTGCTATAAGAATGTATCAGGTCTGTTGAATTCCTGTGATTTTACATATTTAAAATGTGTATTAATTTTTGGATGTCAATTTTTGTAATTTTATAAGAAAATAAATATATTTGAAAATATTTTATTAATTTGTGAACTTGCTGTTTTGTTTTGCTTCATAAGGATGTTCTAAAAATATATTTGTGGTATTACTGTGCATTTTGAGTCAATTGTTTAGTTATTAAGGATGGGGTCATAGAAGAAAAGGGGTCTAAAAGACGGCATGACTATGGCATTGTTTCCTTTATCTAATGTATAAAAATTAAAATTTGCCTGTCTGTTTGTCCGTAATGCTATACAAATCCACATGTTGTAAGCCAGAATTGTGAAATGTTACGTGCATGTGTATTAAAACACGGCCGAGGCAACTAAAGTAATCCAGAATTGAAATAACCTATAGTTAATTTTTAATAAAAAATCGCAACTTTAGCAGCAATTTCCAATCAAATTTAAACATTTTCCGTTATAGCTGTTGCCAACAATTAAAAATCCACAATAAAATTCTTGCCACAACAATTACTTTTCTATTGCAAGATTTCCATGTGAAAAAATTAAATGGTTTGACGAATTTAAAAAAAGGAATATTATGTAGGGCCGTGGATCACTGTGCTATAAGAATAACTACCATGTCTTTCTTCTTTGGTGTATAAAGCCACAAGTTTTTAAAAGGAGTAACATTTATTCTTCAGATGTTAGAATAACTTGAGGTAAAATATATTAGTAATAACAACAGGTAAAGTATAACAATATAATCATGGCTTGTACGAACCACCTTTCCATTGCTTGGCTAGCCTCAGGCATGGATAATAAAATTCAAATTAGCATAGCTGTACCAGACAACATAAGAAAAACAGCACAAGCCAATATCAACAACCTGCCAAAGCATGACATCAGCAGAGTTGTATAATATAGATGCACGTGCGAACGTCGTGTGCGGAAAATTTTTCCAAAAAATTCGGTACTTTGCGGGGGGAAAAAGTTAAGAAAAGAAAAACGTATGTTTTTGTAACTTTTTTAATACCAAAAATTTAAAATATCCTCCAATTTTATATACGATTTATATATTGTTTGTCCACAATTCAAAGTTTAAAGACTCGAAATATTTTTGTGACATCACAGACCCTTTAATTTCTATTTTCCGCAGACTAAACTTGTCGCCGATCGGTTTTCTGTCGGCGGCTGCAGTGACAATTTAGCCTGGCAACGGCTATTAAATCGAATAATTTCGTAGTGTTATATAAGAGTGACTGGCATTTTGTGCGAAGAGATTACAATATTCAAAATAATTGAAAAGAATTCACCTTGCTATCATTGATTTTTGCTTTATTATTTTTAAATTAAAATAATTATTCTTAATATTATTTTTTAATTTTAATAGCAATTATTTTAAACTATGATTTTTAGTTCATATCGTCAAAATAATATAACACGCAATTTTATTAAACATTAAATTAATTTGCGGAAAATTTTTGACCTAATATTTATGTGCGCGGAAAGTTTTTGTTTTTATACAAGTCTGGACATCAGTCACAACAGGATAGATCACTGCATCTCTAACTGCACGCCTCCAAGCAAAAACACCTGGCTTAAATACTAAATGAACTAGTCGGATATACCAATCCCAAAACTTTCTATCTCATGCATGTTAATACTTGAAAATTTGCTATCACACTACCAAAATGTAACGGCAATCTATGCCCATCATGAGGATTCTATAGATATGAAATTCCGTGCATTAGTTCTTGAGATATGGCTATCTCCGAAATTGTGTAAATCCAGGAAAATTCAACATAGCAGCGCCATCTATTGGGTACTTTACACCAAAACCTATGTTAAACAAAACTACCAACCAACCACTTACGTCAAAGTCTAACTGAATCTGAAGTTTGGAGAAAATCCGTGCATTAGTTCTTGAGATAGAGCTATTGCGAAAATCGTAAAAAAAAATGCAGCATAGCAGCGCCACCTCTTGAGCGATATGCCCCAACATGTAATCAGCATCAAGTCATATCAAGAACTGAATCTACAGTTTCATGAAAATCCATGCATTAGTTCTTGAGATAGAGCCATTGCGGAAATCATAAAAAATGCAGCATAGCAGCGCCACCTGTTGAGCAATTTGCACCAAAAACTAATCAGCTCCAATTTGTATCAGGGACTAACTGAATATGAATTTTTATTAAATTCCGTGCATCAGTTCTTGAGATAGAGCGCCCACAAAATTTGTGTCACACACACAGACTCACAGATAGACATTTTCTAAAAACATGTTTTTCGGGTTCTCTGACCTCTAAAACGTGTAAATCCATCGAAAACCGGAATTCGAAAATTTTCATGAATCTAATACTTTCTTGTAAAGATAGAAGAAAGTAAAAAGAGGTTAAAGCACACAGTTAAATATTAATATGCAAATTTAAACTGCAAGTGTGAAGCAGCAAAAACTAACTGCAGGTTAACTGACATGAAATGGCTTCCCTGCCACACATCCATCCATCCATCCAACCATAAAGCCAACCAGCCAACCATAGTTACAATGTAAACAGCAAGGTGTGATGTGGCAAACAGGGCCAGTGAAAATACATACTCTGCACAACGGCAAAATAAAGTTCATGGCATCTATTAATTAATATTCAAAAATAATAAACTGATATCTTACACACAATTAAAAGAACTTCAAACATTTTTAGACAAGTCATTGAAACTTTACTGTTCCTTTGAAAAGACATTAAGTGTTATTGGCTGAGCAGAGAAACTGGGGAAAATATAGAAATGCATTTTTATTTTAATAAACTTTATAGGAACTTTATATATTTGAACTTAACCTCTTCAGACCCCAGGGTTTATTATTATATATTTTTTTACTTCAGTTATGAATTCATATTAACAAACCTATAACTAAGAAAGATTGAAAAGCGAAAAAAATTAAAATGTATTTTTTGTACATAAAATTCGATGATACATGGGGACCCAATAAGTACATTTTTTGACAATTTGTTAGGATTTTTTATTTTACTTTTTTTTTGCATTGCGTTGAAAAAACAATGCAAAACGTGAAATAATTATAAATTTAATAATTTTTTATTTCTAATGGACTCTACAAATGGTATCTTAACGTACTGAAAAACTATTTACGTTTTCGTTTTTGTACATTTCGTGCATTTTTGCTGCAAGCCATATTTATATCACACGTATCTCGCTAAAAAAGCACTGTAAGAAACAAATTGCTATTTTGTTTAGTTCTGCTATCTGTATAGCTTCATACACACCAATTTCCTTTTCTTTGAACATTATTTATATGCGTGAAAAAAAATTGTAAAGGTGTGTATCCTATAGGATACATCGGGTCTGAGGAGGTTAAGCCAACATATTACATCATAACTTTTCTACTGCAAGATTTCCATGTGAAAAATGAAAATAAAATAGTTTGACGAATTAAAAACAAAAGTGAAGTTACGTCATAATTTTTCTGTATTATGATTTCCATGCGAAAAATTATAATTATTTAATTTGACAGATTTTTAAAAAAATATTACGTCATATAGGAAATATAAGGGACATGGTGAATATATAATGTCATAAGTGTGGAAAATGTATTTAAGCATGATAAAAACTCGATTATGGAAATATTGCCGTATTTTGAACGTTATTGATCCAATGATGAATAGAAATAAGTTCAATTATAGCTGTATTATTTTGCATCTGTTTTATAAATTTATACATTTTTATGGTGGGTTTTCATTTGATTCATGTGTACAACACTTCGACTGTTTTATGTTGTATGTTAAATTTTGAAATTAGTTTTTCAAAACACATTCTTAAAATTCCGGGCAACGCCGGGTTACTTTAGCTAGTATGTTATACAAACAATATATATGAATTGTAATTGCCAAATTGTTGTAGAGAAATGGTATCTTTCACCTGGGAATTCCGTTTCATAGATGAAAAATAAAAGGCAGAACAGAACAGAAGAGTATTAAAGAACAAACTAAATTTTTAATACTTGCACCTAATTTTGATATCAAAATATATTTTTAGACCAGTGGTTCCCAACCTTTTATTGACCACGTCCCAATAAGCATCTGTAAAATCCCCCCCCCCCCCCAAATTAAACAATCTGTTATCGATCACTTTGATTTCATTTAATTAGCAAACTGGATTATTCTTTTTCCTACCAGATGCAAGCAGACTTCAAGGATTTAGCGGTATTTTCAATATTTCGGCTTTTCACCATGTACTTGCTCTTCAATTTGGATTATTTTTTTCAAGAAATAGTTTTATTCTGCAAAATATATTCGGCAGCTTTGATTCCCCATGCATTTCATATAATTTATTCCTTTTTGTCACTGGATGCAAGATAATTTTAAGAACATTGCAGTATCTTCAATATTTCGACTCCTGCCACATGCTCACCAGTTAGATTATTTTTCTTTGAGAGATACTGTTTAATACTGCGAAATACATTCACCAGCTTAGATTTCAATTGTATGCAATGTGTGTAGTATGTTAATAACACATTTACTTATTAAATAACATTTTATTGTTTTATTTGATTGCTTATTTTATTGTATACACCTAGCTGTTGTAATTTCGATTTAGTTATTTTTTATATAAAGAAAGTAATACTAATTTGATTGATAATTGTGTTTATGAACATATACGAATTAAATAATCCAAAAATATATTCTAAAAAAATTAATATAACAAATTTTTTAGTTTTAAAATAATTTTGACTGCTTCCCTATTCTTATCATGAATAGTTTGCTGGTATAAAACTCTTGATTTATGGAAAAATATGTATGTATACAACGATTATTATATAGTTATCTAGATGTCAAGAAAGTTTGAAACATTACAGTGGCCACTAATGAAACTGAGTCTACTGGCTACTAACTCAATTTCTCAGTTTTTACCAACCGCTCTACCAGGTACTGTTTAAAAGAGAAGAATATATCGGCATTCATATAATATTTACTCATCTGCCTGCGTGTACAGTCGTGGAAAAAAAAAGTAAACACCCCCTACTAACTCTGCAAAAAATTATAACAGAAGAAAGTTACTGGTACTAAACGACTGAAAATAGTCTACTTTTAAACGATATATATATATATATATATAATTTGCTTTTAGGCGGCCATCTACATTAGGGTGGAACTAAAAAACGAAGTTTCGAATTTTATATTCTAATAGCGATTATTTTTTTCCTTTTTAACTCCATAAAATGAAAATATTTTTCTTTTAATTTTAAAATGATATTTTCCGGTTCCTCAAAGCACATGATTTTCCATAAAAAACGAAAAAAAGCCAATAACTGCATGAAAAGTTTTTAAGCTTATTGTTAAATTTATATTTTGCAAAATGAAGTGTTAATGTCATGTAATAAAGAGAATAATTTAGTTTGAGTGCCTTAGAAAAGTTAGCCCCACTTTATTTGACTTTTGTAGAAGCCAGCGTCGTGGGCGTCGGCTTTCATTGTCTCTGATTTATTTGGCTGCGACACATAACAAGTCTGCGACACATAACAAGTTAGTCCGATTTAACGGGTGTTAACAGTTTCTTTAATTATTTTTCGATAAACATTCGGTGTCAAAAGTGACAAAGTCTGTTAACGTACCTAAATCTAGATAATTGTTGAAGTGTCGTGTATTTCGTGAACCAAAACAATTAACATTAGACTGTCATCTTTGACGAACATATGAAGAAGTTATGAAACATTATTTTTGGGTTCAATTTAACTTAAAATCTGACAGCTGGAATCTGGTACACGCTATTTCTAAAATATCTAAAGCTGTTGATGATACAATTAAAAGTGTATTGCTGAGACCTTCAATTCCAACGGTTTCTGATACACAAATCATAAAAAATGATTAGAGACTAGTGCAAGAAATGTCAAAATTTGAAGAAAAATATTAAGATTAGAAAGAATAATCCCACATCCAATATAAAATTGTAAAATGTTAGGTAATCCTGTAAAAAACATTTCTTTGTGTAAAAGCACTAAATATTATCGTTTATCAGAACAAGAACGTCACTTTCTCAAAGACCAAAGAGAGATGGGGTGATGACAATAGGATCAATAGATAAAAAAACTACAAAAAATGTGTAGCAAGACTGGAAATGGAAATGTCAAGGAAAAAAGTTATATTAAAACAAAAAAATGTTTTGATTGAATGATCGTCAAGTAAAAAAAAAACAGTTCGGAAGGAAATAGTTCAATCGGTTGTTTTTCTAAACCTGAATTTGATAATCAACACGGTGAATGAACCGGAGTATTAGACAGAAAGGCAAATATTATTGCAAATGGCACCTTAGAAGATATGGGTATTTCTGATGATAATAAAGAAAAGGTAACTGAAAGAAGGACTTGAAGATGACAAAGAGAAAAGAAAAGGAAGAATTTGAAAGAACAGGAAAGACAAAATGTGTTAATTTTAGAAGGTTAGTATTTTTATGGCAGAAAGGATAACGCTATGATAACTGAAGCAGAGGGAAAAAAGTATAAAGAATCATTAAAGACGAACATCTGGTCTCAGTTCAAAAACCAGGATAAAAATATATAGGTCATATTTCATTGATATCTTCTTCTTATATTAATATAGCCACTGCAATTTTGGTGCATTTTCAAAATAATAATACAGACATTTCAAGTTTGAGAGTTATTAGGTGAAACAGAAACACCTTTAATGCAGGATGCAAATCTGGAATTGTTAAAACATCGGAAGCAATACCCTAAAAACTTTATAATGGATAATTTGATTATTACATGCAAATGAACTTTTTTCTTAGATACTTATTTCAACATCTTGCTGAAAAACTACGGGTATAAAAGGATTTTCTGGACCAGTAGGAAAGCGACTTGAAAAAATGCGAACATATTGAAATTATAGACTATAAAAACATTGATCCTATCTTGACGGTCTGATCGGATGAAGAACTTAAAAAAAGTACAAACAGGGGATACACCTGAATTTTAGATTTTCCTTGTCATACTCAAACAGTGGAAACTTGTGTCAAAATTGTCCCACGAGCTGCGTCAACCGTCTTTAAATATTAAGCAAAAGACGGCTTAATCTTGGGAAAGTTGAATTCCCACAATGTAATGACAAAGTTTGCCTAAAAAGACAGTAGGTTGAATATCCAATTTAATTAATTCATAACAAAGGGAGGTAAGGGGGGTGGAAGTCAATATTTAACCACCTCCTCGTGGTGACTTCTGGATAGTATTTGCTAAATAAAAGTAGATATGAGCTAACAGCTACGTTGTTTACTTTCAGTTACTTTATACTGAAATTTCAAAACTTTGACCTCCTTGAGGAACCGGAAAACAACTTAATTTAAAAAAACCTTTTCAGCCAAAAGTTTGGACATCCAAAAAGGAAAAAAGTTTTCACTATTACACATTAAAATAAAGTTTTTTTTTTTACCCTATACTTAAGTTCCACCCTAATCTACATATCAAAACCAGACCAAACTTTGTTTTCTTCAATGGCAATGCCCAATTTTGCAATATATTTTAAATCTTCAGTTCAAACTATGCCTAGAAACGTCATTTGGAGGATAAGTTTTTGAATTATAAACATTCAAAATTTAGAGCTTCTAATGTTAAATTACATTTTCATATTTTTATTAATATCCTGAAATTATAATCCTAATGTGATGATTTTTTATGTGGTAATAATACTAAAAAACCTAAACATAAATACATTGAATTTGTAATTTTAAAAATTTTATAATATTATGAAATTAATATTCGAAAAAAATTGGAATTGCAACCTACAATTTTTTTATGATAGATTTATATTTGTTATGTCCTGCTTGATGCGAATTTTCAATTTCAAGTTTTTCTTCCAATTAGTTTTCGAATTATAAGTAAAAAAGGGTTAAAATGATAGTTTAAGGGTGGAAAAGCACAATTTGAAAAAAAATATATTTTACTCATTTTATTGAAACATTTAGGCTGGCAGTAGTCGAAACATATTAAGCAAGTGAAATATTCATATTGGCAAGAAATAATACATTAACAGAAGTGACAGTCATTCTGTAGCATTTCAACAATCGAGTACCGAACTTCAATTTGGATACAGCCCCTAAAATAAGCTCATTTTAAAACAATTGGTTTCTCAGAAACGAATCATATGAATTTCATAAAAATTTAGATTTAGGCTAATTGAAGGGTGTGGAATCTATTTATGGTGTCAAACTTGGGTGTTGCTATTGAAAAAAACAAACTGTGTTCATTTTTATCTGTAGATGCTTCCTAAGCAAATTCTGTATATATCATTTAAAAGTAGACTTTATTTCCAATAGTTTTGTACCAGTAACTTTCTTCTACAATAATTTGTTAGAGTTAGTAGGAGGTATTTACTTATTTTTTTCCACGACTGTACATAAGTGCATAATGTTTTTCCATGCTTTGCAAATGATTGGCAAATATGGTGACAAATAAGTTGCCATAAATGAAGCCAACTTGGCATTAGCTGACTAATTTAGAGAAATTCTCATACAAATTCAGTATTGTTGAAAATTAGGAAATTTCTATAATCTTGTTCCATTAATTTTACCTTTCATATTTTCAAGTAAAATTAGCTGAATTTTTAAAGCCAAGGATAAGGAAGTAACTTTTTCCTCCCAGTACAAGCCAGATGGACTATATTATTTTTACATTGTTTTGAAATAATGGCACAGACTCTTCATAACTGATTTCTATGACAAATATTACTACGAAGATTGTTGTTTAAATTAATTTTTTTTTCGCACTTGGCAGATTGAAACTCGAAGCTTTTTTGGGGGGGGCGGGGGGGGGGGGGGGGAGAGAGAGAGTTTAAACCGATACCTAATCATAAAGGATAAAAATACTTTTTTTTACTCTTGATCATAATTTTCTGTAATGTTTGTTTTAAAACACCCAGTAAAAAAATAGTTTTTCAAACTCAACAAAGATTTTAAAAAAAATTGTTAAATTTTCAAAAGTTAATAATGGATTTTTCTTCCGAACATCATTCTTTCTGTGACATCACCCATGTCATTAGCCATTTTACTATTAAAATATAGAATTAAATAAATAAAAAAAAAAGATTTTGAACTTAAAAATACGTAATTGATCTTACTTGATCAATCGTTAAAACATCTATAAACTGGGGTGGTGATTGAAGTCCCCGGAGGTTCATTGTGAATGGTCAGTCGGGCACTGCAACATAAATTAACCAAAGCAAACATAAAGGCATCTTAATTACTGACTGATGACCATCACCGTGATCGTCTTAACATCCATACTGCTGCTTCCTGAACTAGAAATATTTATACTGGAGCCTGAACTGAAGAGAGTCCCATGATCAAGAGTGGCTTCTTTAAGAAGATTGCATTGTATAATATGTAAGGGGGCCTATAATCTGTACCAGGCAGCCCCCGATCATGACTAATTGGGCCCTGGGCAAAGATAAATTACGGGACCCGATTCGAATCATTGCAACATTATTCAGATAGAACTGATGGTCAGTCATATGTTTAATGCATAAACAAAATTTCCGCACCTTGGATTTTAAATAGAGGAAAATTCTTAGCTCCGTCAATTCTAAATTAAGTACCTTAATTAATAAAAATACTTTTTTTCTTAGTACAGAACAAAACCTTTTTATATAACTTTAGCAACTTGTTATATTACTTTAAGATGAATTTAATAACTTCAACTTATGGAAGAGTGTCAAATACTCTTACATGTAAATACGAGTTTATCAAGTTAGTTTATTTTACATCTTTTTAAGTTGTACTACACACAACATATCAGATCAAATACATTCTACTAAGCAAGTAAAAAGTGTTTTTTTCAATAAATCTAAAAAAATGTCAATTTTAGGTTTGTTTTTCCTATTTACTCAGTTAAGAGAAAAAACTTTGAATACAGAAGAAAATTTAGCTCATGACAGAACTGATTATTTTCAACCACTAACTAAAGTTTAGATATGATTTAAGTTCATTGCTAATAGACGGCTTGCACATGACGTTACATGTCTGGCATCACTTCATATGGTGTCGAAATGTAAGGCGCATGTGGTGCTCTGCATTTGACTTATTAGATTTATTTGCATTATAATAATAAAAATAAGAAAGATCTAAATTAAACAGAAAGATAACACGTGCTTTTAACGGCAAACGAGGAGTTCTGACGTTCCGTATGTGCTCCAGATAAAATAGTATCAGTGTTCTGTGTGTTCAAAATGAAATGTTTTTCAGAGGGTGTAGTAGAATCTTTTAAAGATAAATTTGTGTTTTGTATTTAAAAATTTTCAGAGCTGGAATTGGGGAAGGGGGGAAAAGTAAATATTTTATAAATTAACATATGGAATTGGGGGGGGGGGGGCTCCTAGGCAAAGTCCCTATTTGCCCATGCGATAATAAGGGTAGGTATAACCAGGTAGGTATAACAATTCCTGTCAATGTTAAATTCATAAGTCGCATGACCCATCTTTTCCAATTAGATGAGCAGTAACTAAATAACTAAGAAAAAATTCATGCAATAAAAATCTTTCATAAATAAATTTATTCGAACACCGCAATAAAAATCTTTCATAAATAAATTTATTCGAACACCTTTTAAAATTATGATTTCGTAAAAAGTCTTGAAAAATCAAAATCAGCCATTTCTTTCTTTAAGGAATTTTTTTTTTAGAGTTCAAGTTTCTAAACCTTTTTAGGAAAAATTTAGAGAAGTTGTTTAAAACTGCATTAGAATTTTACTATAATAATTTGTAGAAAAGTACATAAATTATAAATTCACTTTTTTTTCACTTCTGGACCAGCAAAAAACCTTGAGAAATTAAAAGTAGCATTTTCTTCTTCAAATATCGTTAAAATGAGAGTTCCAAGACCAACTGTTGAATAACCACAGAAGTTGGCGACAATTATCTCATAGCTGCTTGTTACCCATACTTTAAATAATAAAGAAGATGCAAAAATAACAAAAGATGAATATAGCACATAGTATTGAGTAGTTACTACTAGCGTATTGTACATTGATAATGCCTTATTTAGGTATTTTAAATGCACTAGGAGGAGAACTAAGACAACTACAAGACTTATCCATGGTAACCAATGAGAGAAAGTATCTGTAAAACCTAAAATAATGCCTTTTAAACCTAAAACAACTATTGATCCAAGTATTGCGCTCTGAAGTACATATGGTAGTGAATTGATTTTGCCATATTTAGGTATAAAGAAGCAGATCAATGAGGCAGTGATAATGCTCAAAATTGCAACATAAAATAGAAAAACATGATCCAATAACATGCAGAGGAGTGTTTCAATGCTGTACACATAAGGCTCATTTGGAACATGAAATACAATGACCCAACATCCAGTTATACTTAGTGCGAATGCAAGTTTTCCGTATTTGTGTAACTTTTCTCCAAGAATAGTTGATGATGCTACTGCTGTCACAACTACTGTTAGCATTTGAAGAGTACAGACTATTATAGCTGGTGCAAAGTAAAAAGCCATGAAATGCAAAATGTCTCCTATTATCATGATTAACTGCCCAAACCACCAATTTTTATCAAGGAAATACCATTTTCCACTTTCCATTTTCTTCAAGCTCCATTTCTTCAGAACAAAACTAAGACCACATAAAATACTTGATAGTAAAGTTAGAGCTGTACCAACAATTATACTGATTGTAGAAAATTTCTTGAGCTTCAGCTTTTTCCTTCTCCATTTTGTTTTGTTGTCGGTCTTCTCTGCAAAGCCATACATTTTCTCTGATTCAGCTTGAACAAAATTTACATCCATTATAATTTGTATTAAAGATATATTGGAAGGAACAATGTTATTTACTTTAAAAGTTAGTTTCATACTGTCTATTGTATAATTTTCAATTTCATTTAAAAATAATGGATTTTCAGGTTGGTCTGTTTTATAATTTAAATTGTAAACTTTTTTGAACTCTTCATCCCCATATTCAGAATACACCTGTTTCATATTTAAAATAACGTCAACATGCAGACCAGAAAGTTTGCCTCTTCTTCCTGCTTTGCCCTTTATAAATGTTCGCAAATTTTCAATATCATTAAATGGCACAGAAATATTATATGTATCCAGTAAATTATAAACTTTGTTGATTATGTTTTTGTTGCATTGTTCTTTTTCCTGTGAAATGCCATCATTTTGTCGTTTAGAATTGAGTTTAAGGTCTTGAGTTTGAGATTCAAATTGTTCTTTACCCATCCAGGTACTTTTTTGGCTTCCATTCTTAACAGAGAAACTATCTGCAATTAAAAAAAAATATATTTAAATAGGCAAATTTTTGTTACAATTTATTTGTAAGTTCTTGGTCATATTAGCAGTTTGTTACAAAATGGAGGAGTTAGTCTTTAACTGGAATAGGTTTTGATTTACGATCATTTTCTTTAATTATTTTTACGTGGGATGATCATAAATTAACGTGAGATGGTTTTAGCTCTCTAGCAAGAAATCTATTGGTCAAAATAAAATACTAACTCATGTACGAGATCAGTGAAATAGGCAGTTTCGATATAATAAAAAATAGTCCAAAAGGTGACGTCCGGAGAAATTAAGGCACTGCAAGAGTAATTGAAATATTATACGAAACTAAACTGATAAGAGGTAAACTCGATCTTCTCGGTCTCGGGTTACAGAATATAAGAGAAAACTTTTTTCTTTTGATAACTCAGATAAATTTTTTACATTCGATATATATTTCTTAGAATGTCCACTAACAATACCAAAAATCATATTTATATGAAAAAAAGCAATTATGCGTTCAAATAAATTTTCGGAAATGTATTAAAAGCGATACTTTCGTATTGGCCACTCCTGAAATTAACAGCCGAAGAAATCGCCAAAGATCGCTATTTACAATCAGCCTTTTTGGCTTTGTTCATTTCGGTGTGATTTAAGGGGCTACTTCACGCACGCGAAAACATTGCTTGCTAATGTTAATTCTATGGGAGGATTTTTTTAGAATATCTTGTTCGCATTTCAATATTTTTAAATGTTTTTTAACATTGGACAGTTGAGATCGATCTTTACAAAGGCCATTTTTTGGGTTTCGTTCATCTGACGAAACCCTATTCGTCTCACTCACAGACAATTAATAAGATTATAATCTGTGGTCTCACTCCTCTGTCTGTCACAGAGCCCGTTCTCAGAAACTATATATATTGGAGACTTGAAATTTTGCATACTTATAGCTGAACACTTCACATCAAACGGCAAATCATAAAATTTTGAAAAAGTCATAATTAACGGACGTTATTAATTTAAAAAAACCAATTACAAGATCGGAAAGGCATTCATAATTCAACAAAAGCATAACCCTTTTGTCAAATTACAAAAAGATCTCTTTCATGGATTAAAAACAGGTGTCATTTTAACGGCAGATAAATGCTGGTGATTTCTTTAAGGCGCGATTACTTTTTTTCTACGCATCCCAAAAATTCGAAATTAGTACCACAAGACGGGGGAAAAAATCAGCTTTCAGAAATTCGAAAAATTATCTCGATCGTACCATAAAAACTCGAAAATTCGTTAAAAATCGAGAAAAAATTCTTTTATTTTCCTTCATTTGTGAAGGCGGCAGATGTCTGATGAGATTGAATTTTCGGTGGTAAACAAGAGAATATAAAACAGGTGCATATAGCGGTCAGAAACGAACACAAAATTTTTATATAGGACCAAATTTTTTTTAATATCGACTTTTGAGCTACGATTTTTACGCCATCCGACGTAAAATTTCGTCCTCTTTCAGAATGTGTCTTTATTTTTTAATTTCGACAATCGGAAGTGCAGATAATTAATTTTTTGGTAATTAATTCCAGAATTGTATTATTTGTACAGCAGACCACGTGACAGGGAAAGAAAAAGAGATGTTTTTATACTAGGATTTGATAATCGCAGTACAAAATTTTTTAACTATTGATTTTACAAATTTGGTTCTCTCGCATCCGGATGTTATTTCATACGCTGATTCATAAAATCTAAATAATAAAAAATCGGACCACAACTTTCCGATTTATTAAAAAATCGATTTTTAAACTTATAAAAGAGATGCTTTTTCGCACAGTTGACGAGAATTTGTTAAAATTAGGAAAACTAAAGAACTGATCGCTTTTAAAGCATTGTTCAGAACTGTGTCACATTTTTAAAAATACAGCATTAATTTTACCTATTCAATATAAAAATTTCATAAGTGTTGATACCACTGTTTTCAAATAGTAATTTCAGCAAATATCTTAAATTATTGCTTAAGACCATTTTTAAACTGTAGCGTTCTCTACCGTTTTGCGTGCGGTTTTTTGACGGCGTGATGAGATAAATATTACCTATTCAATATAAAAAATTTCATAGTGTTGATACCACTATTTTATAATAGTAATTTAGCAAATATCTTAAATTGGTGTTTAAGACCGCCACCCCCTCGACTAATGTATCTACGGATAAGTTGTAGAAAATAAGTTTCGTTGATATACACTTTTGTTAAGAATAGAGTGCGCTCCCTGGTGGTGAAATATGGAACTATCAGACCGCGATTTTATTTAAATTATGAAATCTAACAAGGCAATCTGTTTGAAATTTTAAGATAGTTTATACCACATGATAAAAGTTTTAAAAATAGTGGCGCGATGAATTTCGGGAAGGTGTGGGGGGATCGACATTAAAAAATCTTTTTAAACCTTAGCGTTTTTTACCGTTTTATGTGCGGCTTTTTGACGGAGTCCTGAGATAAATGCTGCTTATTCAATAAAAAAAAAAAATTATAAGTGTTGATACCGCTATTTTAGAATAGTAATTTCAGCAAATATCTTAAATTGGTGTTTAAGACCGCAACCCCCTCGACTAATGTATCTCTAAAAAAGTTGTAGAAAGGAGTTTCGTTCAGATATAATTTTGTTGACAATAGAGTGCGCTTCCTGGTTGTGGAATGTGGGATTAAAATAATGCAATTTTATTTGAATTAGGAAATCTAATACGGCGATCTGTTTGAAGCTTTAAGATAGTTTATAACACATAAGAAAAAGTTTTCAAAAAGAATGGCGCGAGAAATTTCGTAGGGGGGGGGGGGGGCGCAAATTTCTTTTAAAATCTTAGCGTTTTTTACCGTTTTATGTGCGGTTTTTAAGGATTTAATAATTATAAATTATATCAATTTGGCTTTATTAATTAAAGAAAAGTTAAATTAGTTCTTAAATTAATTAAAGAAGTGTTTTGAAAGGAATATTAAACGAACCCTTTGTGCTATCTGTGATCACACTTACCCACTTGTTTAATTTTGTTTGCAGGGTTTTTTATATGAGGACACTTTCATTTTCGAAACCGGTACCGAAAGTGAAAGTATTCAAATAAAAAAATTCTCTAAACTAAATCGAAAAAGTAAGAAACAACCTTTCTAGAGATCGACCTCAGTACTCCAATGAAAAAAAAAATATTTAAAAATATTGAAATGCGATTGAGATATTCCAAAAGAATCTTATCCTTTACATTCTGTAACCCGGGAGGTCCGGATTGAATCCCCTAGTTCAGGGGTTCCCAAACTTTTAGACCGACGTATCACTGAATAGAAGCTCATATTTCCGCGTACCACTAGGTGACAAATTCAAAGCTAATACAGAAAAAGAAAAACCTGTATAAACGGAATATGTCTAAACGAAATATTTTTCCAGTCTTTTGTGCTTCTGTCTAATCAGATTTTACTGTACTTAATTGCATAATTACATTATTAAATTGGTAGTTAGATTGACTGTTTTGTTTTAACATTCAAATAAAAGGTATCACCATCATTACATTTTAATAATAAGTACATTATCAAAATACATTGTTTTAGTACAAAAAAAAAAAAAAAAAAAAGCTACAATACTTAATGACTTATTGGCGTAAACTGATACACATTCAATAGGGTGACTCTTATTAATTCCCGTGTATCGCTAATGAGAAGGGTGTATTTATCATTAAAAAGTGTCTCATTTTTGGATGGCAAATATTATTTAAATCTAGTAATAGACCTATTTAAATAGAGAACATAAATACTACATAGGTTTGTTAAACTAAAAAAAATATACACATTTAAAGTCGCCTTGTTCGTCCATTTTTTACCCGACTGAAAAGAAGGGTTATATGTTTCACGCGTATCTGGGTATGTAGATTTATTTATACCCTCGAAACATCCCAACGGCTGGATGGATTTTAATGAATGAGGTCTCTATCAATTCATCTTAACGGCCCGATGGTTATAGGCTAGGTTTTGTTTTTATAAATTCAAAATGGCGGTCGTAAAATACAAAATGGCGGTAGAGACGAAAAAAAAAATTACGCACCCTATTGAGTGGCATATCATTGGATAGGTCTTTCAAAATGAAGACGATGTTTCATTGACTATTTCGCAGTCAAAAGCTCCGTTAAAATATTATACAACCTGGAAGTTGTGTAGGTAGGATCTCTAGCTTTACTGCAACTCTAACCATCATAGACATCTATAGACCTCATCAAAACAGTGTTTATAGATAGGAACTAACAATTAAACAAAACTTAAAAGTCATCAATACAAGTAGATAAAAAAATAGGTAAATAATATAAACAAGTAATTAAAAAAAAAAAAAAAAAAAAAAAAAAAAAAATCAATTCCTATTTAGCTCAATAAGAGAATTTTTTTTCTCCCATTCTTCTTTCCTCTTGAGTGGCGCTTAAAATGCCTTGATCAAGAAGCGGGCTCTCTCGGTCTTATAATACCTTGATCATGAAGAGGGCTCTGTCGATTATTGAAAATTAATTAATATTTGAAGAAAACTGGATTAACATCAAGTGACATCCACTACAAGTTTAAAAAAATTATTTGAGCTTGATTGGATGAATAATAAGTATTTTATTAACGATTGAAAATTTGAACAAGATATATATAGCGAGAGTGTGAGCTAATAGGAGGAATTGAAAAAAATAGTTTCACATTGATGAGAAATAATTAATTAGTTCGCTTTTTACGCAGTCGGGTTTATTGATTTTTTAAATTTAATTGTTTATTGTTATATTAACACTATTTTTATATCAACAGTAAAATACACTTAAGAAAATTTAGTAAATGAATAACCTACATAAGAAATTCCATATCTTCTGAAAATAAACTACTTATTAATACGAGATAGAAGCAGGGGCGGATCCAGAGAATCGTTTTTTTTTGGGGGGGGGGGGCGATCCCGAGTGACATATAATCAACGTAGTCATTATTTCTGTTGCTCAAATCATTCCTTGCAGTTAATTTTTAAATGAATATGAAATAATTAATGCGATTTGAAAATATTACAGACTTTCGATTATCCGACGTCCGATTAACCGAAACACTCGGTTATCCAACACTCTTATATAATCCCGCCCTCTCAAAATATGGTTTATTGTTACTTATTAGGTCGTAAAATTAAAAACGTTATAACAGAATTTATTTATTAAATGTCTTATTTTTTTTCTTTTTACTCTTGTACTATGGCAATTATTTATCTTATTTTTTGTTCTTTTAGTTATAGTGAACAACATTAATAACACAAGCCTGCGATGATTGTGTTTTTTATCTTTTGGTAATATATTTTGATGTACTTTTTAGCACTGAATACGAAAATGACCTTCATTTTTAACCATCACGTCACGATTTTCGCAAATCGTAAATTTCAAAGTTAAAAAGTAAAACTAGAAAACAGGAATTCTGCTTTTCAGAATTTAGTGTCGCCCCCCGATGACAAAAAAATATATGTATATAAATATAGATACAGTAATCCGAGTTAATCGAACTTATACCTTTGGAATGGATCATTTTCTTCTGATGGACTGATGGCTTCCATTATTATGAAACAGTCGTTATAAATGAAGTGTTAGGTGAAGATGAAAGAGCAGTCGTAAAAAGTTAGAACTCTGATTTTCTGGTCAGAATGGGGGGAGAAATGGCCATAATTTTTGTTTGAAAAAAAAAATGGAAGCCACCAGTCCATCAGAAGAAAATAACTCGGTGAAAGCGGAAACTCCGATAATCGGGGCTCCACTGTAGTTCAGTTTTAAGACTTATAACATGCGATTTTATTTTACATAAAGTGACGCCATCCACATCCGCTGAAGAATTCATCATTTGCTATCCAGTGTTAAACAACATCTACAGTAAAGTACCCTTAGGACGTCACTACCGCTGAATAATACACACACACGCAAAAAAAAGAGATTTCGTCATTCAAAAAACTCGACAAAAAATCGGCCATCTAAAGATTCACAAGCCTTCATTTGTTTGTATTATCATTATAGATATTTAAAATGAAATTTAGTTTCTAAAAGCTCCCTGTTTTATCAGAAATCTTTCATTTATATTTTTTGAAAATAGCACGTATTTTAATTTTTTTTCAGTTTTTATGGGAAAATGGCAACAAAAAGATATAATTTCTATTTTTCTTTCACTTTCTACAGAAATGGAGTTCTTCCGTTGCCAATATTAAGCAAATGGCTCAAAAAACTACAAAAAAAAAAAAAAAAAAAAAAATTAATATTTTAAAAATAAATGGAGATGCAGTTTTCAAACAAATTGCATTACAAAGTACTTTTTTTTTTTTTCGAATATGACGGTATAAACATTGAAAATGTGCGATGCTTAGAAGTTTAAAAAATTGCTATAGAGTATTTAATCGTACTGCTTTGTTTCACGGCTGGCTTCTGTAAGGTAACGTTATTTTTTGGAGATGTCACAAAATAAGCTGGGAGAAAGAAATAGCATACCGTACTGGAGGCTAAAAATAGCGAAAATCTCTCAAAGCAATTTGTCAAAGCATTAACAAAAGAAGGTAAATGTTTTAAATACATCTGCCACAAATTTCCTAGCTTTATCAACCGCCAAAATAAAAGAGGATACCGAGATAAACCCCATAGAGAAGATTAAAAGAAAAGCGCGAAGCAGAGCATGAGCGGTTCAAAGAAACTTCCACGCATGGAATAAAATTATAAGGATTTTAAATACACAATATTTTACATGTTTAACTGTAAAAATCCATAGTATAAGCAAAAAAATGAATAAGTTATTATGAAAAAAAGTTACGTCTATTTTATAGTAGCAGATTTTCGCAATATTTCGACTATTTAAAAATTTGCGATTTGTGAAAAATCCTGACGTGATGGTATGGTAAAAAATGAAGGTCATTTTTGGATTCAGCACTAAAAAATACATAAGAACCAATTACCGTAGCTGAAAAACATAACAAATCACATCTATTTTTTTAATATCAGATTTCTAAAAGAGGGTAATCTCTGAAAAAGGATCCCCTTCAGAAATTTGAAGGGCCTTAACATCCTTGAAAGTCAAAATGTGTCATCTAAGTGGTGTTTATACCGCTTCACAGGCGCGAATCGCCCCCCCCCCCCCCTTGGATTACAAAAATATAAATCCATCGATTATCGCGAATTGCGACAAATGGTTGCCGAAAAAAATCGATTTCATCAATCGTTCGCAGGTCAAAGGATCTCGCAAAAACGCGAATTTCGTCAAAGGAGCGCGGAAAAAACGCGAATTTCGTTAAAGGATGCAGAAAAACGCGAATTTCGTCAAAGGATCGCTGAAAAAATGCTAATTTCGCCAAACAATTGCGGAAAAAACGCTAATTTCGCGAAAGAATCGTGCAAAAAACGCGAATTTCGTCAACAGATCTCAGAAAAAATGCGAATTTTGTCAAAGAATTGCGAAAAAAATACGCGAATTTCGTCAAAGTGACGCGGAAAAACGCACAATTAGCACCAGGAAGAGCGCATCCACGGGGTGGGGGGTTTCGATCGGGGAGGTCGCCCCCCCCCCCCATGATATAAATCCAACGCTTTTAACGGCAGTTTTCGTGGAACACACAGACAAGCAAACGAAAACCAAACACTTTTCGGGTATCAATGGTAAACCTCACTGACGTTTCGGCAATTAGTGAACAAAATAGGATTATGTCCAGTCAAAAGGCATATGGCGACGTAATTTTTGACACTATGGGTTGAGGTGGGGTACGATGCCACTTCGTGTACCTTTTGTTGAATCCCTACAACATAAATTGACAACGTTATGCGGATCCCTTTAAAGTGTTGAAACTTTTTGGTTCTTTCAAAGAAGCTACAATTCTAATTTCTGTATAACAATATTTTTGAGGAGTGCTTTATTGTTTGAGAAAAGAATGGGATTCATACAATTTCCAAAGAAAGAGAGAAACAAGAAAAAGAAAGGTCCTTTGAAAAATTCAAGTATCTTAATGTTTTCTGAAGACAGCCACTAATGTGTAAAAAATGTACTGTTATTGCCACCCACAGTGGTAAATTTCAAGGGTATTAGATGAATTAACAAAAGAGGATTATATCATAATCCCAGTCAGTTAAACTGCGTATGGTGTGTTGATTTCTTATAAACCAACTTGGTAAATTTGTTCTTCTCTTCTTTGCCCCGATCGAACCCCCCCCCCCCCCCCCTTCGTGGATGCGCACCTAGGAGAATCTCTTCCCTGTGCTAATTGTGCGTTTTTTCCGCGGCCCTTTGACGAAATTCGCGTTTTTTCAGCGATTCTTTGGCAAAATTTGCGTATTTTTTGCGATTCTTTGAAGAAATTTGCCTTTTTTCAGAGATCTGTTGATGAAATTAGCGTTTTTTGCGCGATTCTTTCGCGAAATTAGCGTTTTTCCGCAATTCTTTGTCGAAATTGGCGGTTTTTTCTGCGATCCTTTGACGAAATTCGCGCTTTTTTCTGCGATCTTTTGACGAAATTTGCGGGTTTTTTTGTGGTCCTTTGATGAAATGCGCGATTTTTTGACGAAAATCGCATTTTTTCCGCGCCTCTTTGACAAAATTCGCGTTTTTTCGCGATCCTTTGACGAAATTCGCGTTTTTTCTCGATCATTTGACGAAATTGGCGTTTTTTGCGCGATCTTTTGATGAAATTCGCGTTTTTTGCGACCCTTTGACCTGCGAACAATTCACGAAATTGGTTTTTTTCGGAGACCATTTGTCGAAATTCGCGATAATCGGTGGATTTTGGGGGGTGGGGGGGATCGGTGCGCCCCCCCCCCACCCCCGTGGATCCGTGCCTGGATAGAAGCTCGTTGAAGTAAGTATTATACACACCACATACAATACAGTAATAGAAGAAAACTTTTTCTCTTTTTCAGGTGGGATTAAATATCAACATAAAATTCTAATTAATTTCATTTATATAAAATTCTAATCGAAATTACATAAAAATAAGAGAAAGCAAAAGCTGTCAAAGCAGTAATATAACAGAGTGAAAATGCTAAGGGGCCGATTAACTGAAAAATCAAAAAGAGGAGGGGGTATTGAGCTGTTTTTTGATTTCACATACTGTATTTTATATTTCATTTCACTAACTGTATCAGATTTTTGCGTACCAGTAGCCAGAGCTTCACGTACCAGTACTGATACGCGTACCATAGTTTGAGAACCCCCTATGCCCTAGTTATTTTAAAAACAATAAAAATTGAGTAAATTGCAATACCAGTTTTCAAACAAATTTCGATACAATTTTGAAACAAATTTCGATACAATTTTGAAACAAATTTCGATACAATTTTGAAACAAATTTCGATTACAGTTTCCAAACAAATTGCATTTGAAAGTACATTTTATTCCCTATTCGACGGTATAAAATTTGAAAATGTGCGATATGTAGAAGTTTATAAAAAATTGCAGCGTAAGTTAAATTTAATCGTCTGGTGTTGCCACCGTGAAAATGGCGTCAGCGTTACGGACGGACACTTTTGTTTTTTATAATATAGATTCAAACAAATTTCGATACAGTTTTCAAACAAATTGCATTTGAAAGTACATTTTATTCCTTTTCCAATATAAAAATTTGAAAATGTGCGATGTTTCAAAAATTGCAGTAAAAGTTAAAATTAATCATCTGGTGTTGCCACCATCGAAATGACGTCAGTTTGTCCTTTATAATTCACTGTAAAAAAAAAAAAAAATCCGTTAAAATACGGAAATTGTACTGGCAATGGAGACGCCAGTACTATTTCCGTATTTTAACGGAAATTTTTTCCGTAAATTTTATGAAAAAACAGATTTTTTTCTGGAATTTACGGAAAAAATTCCGTTAAAATACGGAAATAGTACTAGCGTCTCGATCGCCAGTACAATTTTCGTATTTTAACGGATTTTTTTTTTTTTTTACAGTGTATTAACAGATACAGTGGATTTTATTTGGGACACCGTTTAATAGGTACAAAATGCATAGAACAAAACTGAAAAACATCATTTAACTTGACCTCTAATATTTGGAGTAATCGCTATATTGGAACACAAGGTTCTAGAACCATTGTGTCGCAAGTAACCGGAATATATTATCATGGAAGACGGTAGTATTTCGAGTGACGCAGCCTTAAGCCTAAAATCGTATCGTATCGTATCATAGAATTCGTAGATGGCGGAACTCATATATACAGCTAACTCGACATCAAAGAAAACGCGAAAAGCCGCCTTTTAATAACTCAGCAGATATATGTCTTATTGTTCTGAATTTTCTAGAACAGTCTTATATCTGCAGTCTAATCGTATACTGAAATTTTTACATTTCTACGTGCAGTATATTTTGAGATCTAAATAGCCATTTTTAAAGTGAAAACGTTGGTATGATATCGAGGAAGTTCCTAATTTGAAAATCTCGAAAACGGTTCTAACGATTATTTTTAAATTGATACATAATATAAATGTGATTAAGGCGAGGTGAATAACACTTTTCTTTTTTCTGGGAAAACTCTCGTTCGTTAAATAATTCGATTTTTTTCTCTCTCGAAAATGACACGGGCGATTTTTTAAAAATCAAATAAATATGTTTCAGATGAACCAAATAACAATTTACTTGTTTCCAGCAAGACTCTTGTTCGTTTTATAATGCGCATGAAAAATCGGACTATATTTCTTCGCCATTCTATGGAAATTTCACCGAAAATGCATAACACTGTATTCATACACATGCTTTCTTTTTAACCACTTTTGGGGAGAAAAATTTTGTCTTCCCACTGGCTGAGTGGCTAAGGCCATCGTTTACTGATCTTAAGATAGGCAGTTCGATACTCACTGGTACGTGTTTTCACATGTGAATGTTTTTTTTTTTTTTAAGTCTGCTAGTTGACCATTATTCTCAGTTCCTTTGTAATTTTTTTAATTGCTATTAAGTTAAATAAAATTACAATTATAATGACGCCAATCTGATGATGATTATTTCTTGGCAATTTTTCAACAATAAAAATATTACCATAAATTTTATAAATATATTTAATTTCAATCACTTTACAAAAAATATACATTAATAATTATTATTTGAATATAAATCACACGATCAGAAACGTAAAAAAATAATTCATTTCAGCTCTTCTTTTTATAATATCATATTTTATTATTATGACGGTCAATCAATATATAATCACTGACATCCGTAATATTATTATTATTATAATTATTATTTTCCTTGCATAAAAGATATTGTGATGTAATAATTCTTTTATAATAAATAATTTAGTTGAAATGTTTTATTTATAAATATCAATGAAGTTTGATAACCCCGAGACAATTGTTTTTATTTAACTTTGCAATATTTACAGTTTACATAATAAGCATGTCAGAATTCTGGTGTCGCCATCTTTTGACGCAATTGCGTAGTATTATAGAGAAATGTTTGATAAAAACGTTGAAGTAGACAGTTTTTAAATCGAATAATTATTTTAAGAGATATTTAATGTTAAATCTGGATAAAATTGTCTCATTAAAAAAGTCTCATAGGAAAAAAAAATATACATGGGAATTTAATCATTTTCATTCAATTTAATCATTCAATAGAAACTCGAAGTTTGCAGAGTGCATTTATTATTTTTAACTTGCCTAATTTTTTGACGGTTTATTTCAATTTTAAATTAAAATTTTCAGAATTTCCAGAGATATTTTTTACATATTTTAGAAAAGGTTATTTTAAATTGTTGCCAATTGTTAAAACAGCGCAAAGAATAATATATCCTTTAAGGGTGTATTCGAAAAAATATTTTTCCATCCTCAACAGCTCGAAATTTTCCGAGACATTTTCAGACTCATTTTTAAAAGTAAAAACATGAAACTTGCTGGGGTGATTTCTGAAGACATGTTTAACATGCCGTGTGATTTCATTTTCAGCTCAATTAATTATAATTTGATTTTTAAACAATTATTTTCTCAGTATGGCCATCTTTTTCATTCCCAGATCGCCCGCTTCGGAAAATTCGGTTCAAAATGCCAACTTTGACAGCGTTTTTTACAGTATTTTCTGCTTTTATCAAAAAATTAAGAAGCACCGCACATTATATAGTTTCTAAATAAGAGAATTTCCAAGTTTGATGCGTTTGAGAGCAAAAATGAATTTTAAAATGAACCAGAAAATAAGCAGTTTGGATCGGAATACACCCTTAAATTAAAAATTTATTCACACGTGACTATTATAAACAGAAAAAAATCCTTTTAAATTCGAATTAAATGATAACGTGTTAAAAGCAGGAAAATAATTAAACATTACGTCATAAAAATTGTTTTTACACATGCTTACTTAAAATGAAAGAAAATTATAAAATAAACAATTATTTTCAAATTAGAATTAAATGATTACGCATTAAAAGCAGGAAAACATTGAAAATTACGTCATAAAAATTATATTTACACGTGAATATTAAAAGAAAAAGAAAATTTTTAAATAATAAATTCATTGATATGTGTTAAAAGTCGTAAATGGAGGAAATTACGTCATATTGGCCAAAGTGGCCAAAACAGTTTGCAAAACATATTGCAAAACATATTGCAAAACAGTTTAAATTAAAAAAATATATTTATATGAGAGATTTATTTCAAATTTCGAGATGATATTTTTAACTATAGTTGCCAATTTTAAGGTAGCGCAAATAATAATATTATCTTTCTAATAATAAAAATATTTTCAGTTGAATGTTACAAAGAGAAAGGAAAGTTTGGTGAAAATTATGTCAGATTTAAAACGTTACATTTAAAATCTCTTATTTCAAATCATTTTCTTATAGCGTTGTTAAAAAATACCATAAAGCAAAGACTCTGTTGACTTAGTTCCTTTTATATTTGGTAATTTTCAAATGTTTAACTAATCTTATTTAATCAAGCTCGGAAACAGCAACTAACATCAGCTGATTCGGTTTTGAAATCCTTCAGTAAAAGGGAAACCCATTTACAGTAAGATCGCCATTGATTTTTTAATTATACAGAGCAGTCTCGATTATCCGAGCTAATTGGGACTGTTAGTAAATCGGAATCGGAAATCTCGGTTAATAGAAACTGTGTGTAAAAACTCGCCGTGCTTGCGAATTTAACATCTCTTTTAAAAAAATATATAGAACGTTTTTTAAATAATAAAAATAAATATATGTAAAGTTCTGTTTCACAGCTTAACAAATTTAAAAAGAAAATCAACTACCAGTAGTAAATTTTAAAATGCAAATTGAAAAATTTACGAAAGTTCACACAGCCACTGGAAACAAAGCATTGTTCGCAATTGACTTCTCAGGGTCCAATGTTTCTTTGGAGTTGAGTGCTTTTGGGGGCAGAAGGGCCTGTATAGCACGGACAGTGAGCTAAAGCGTGTGGTTATTTTTAAGGCTCATTCAAAAGGGGGAAAAAAATCAGACTTTGTTATCGGTTCGGTTAACAGAAACCTCGATTAATCGAAGCTTGGTTAATCCAGGTTCTACTATAATTCAATCTTCCGTAATCTTTTTAAAGCAGATCAAATTAATGGACTTTAGCACAAAGTCACATAGCTGATAACTGCCATGCTTGTTGGCCACCTTTTTTTCAAAAAGTTTGCTTCACCTTATTCAATTAATGAGATATCTCCGATAAAATAAGTCACATTTTCCCGTTCTAAAATATAGGCTATTTTAAGTCTGATTTTTATTATAGACTATATAAAATTATTAAAAATATATATTATGATAGGAACTAGCGGGCTTCGTCCGCTATTTACGTTACGGATATAAAAATCATGTTTTTTTTTTAGGGAAAAAGAAATAAAAACCTATTTGACGATAGGTTTATACAGACACATTTTGTATTTGTTATATTTCCGGGGATGAGGAGGGGGGGGGGGGGCTATTTTGATTAAATATCGCAATTAGTCTACATGGCAGATATAATTATGATAGACACTAGCGGGCTTCGCCCCTCTATGGCGCCTTATGGGTCCAGCTTCCATAACTCAGAAACTACCTTTCGGACATCAATGCAACAGATTCCAAACGTTATAATTAATAATCATCCTATATAGCATTAAAGTAAATTTACGAGTACTGCATACTATTTTTTTATCGTAATTTCTGAAGAGAAAAAATTATTTCAGTTCCATTCTTAGGTACTGGTCTGAAAAATTTTGAAAAAGGGGGGAAGGAGGGGACATGAGACTGCTGTTTGGCAAACAACACAACGGGGTCTGGCTTATTCAACTTGGTTTTTGATGACTTACTTCAATTGGAAGGTGGTTTGTTTAAAAGAGTGCGTTCCCTGCCCCATGAAAATTGGAATTATTGGTGCACCATCTATGTAAGGATTTAATAATTATAAATTAACATTTTGGATTTATTAATTTAAAGATAAAGTGTTTTTAAAGGAATATCAAATGAAACCCTCTGTGCGATCTGCGATTATACTTACCCAGTTGTTTTTATATACAAACTGCTATAAGGAAATTTGTAATAAAATAGTAAAAATTAAATCTGCATTAAATTTTATAAGTATCTTTTTTTTTAATCATTTTATCACTAACCTCAAAAAAGTAATGATATCAATGCAAAAACCCTTGACGGGTTAAAAGTTTCTGACGCAGCACTTTATCTTATGCTCTAAGAATTTTAAATATGGAACTTAAAAATACTGATATCAAATTTTGAGTGACGTTATGCTATTTCTTAAAAAATATATTTGTATTTATTTCATCATTTTATTTTTGTTTTATTTATAATCGCATGTGCAAAAGTTATGTTCAACATGAAAAGCTGCATAAAATTTTATTCGCTGTTGCTTTATCATTTACATCTCTCATAAATTCAAAATATGTGTTTTAAAAGATATGATATGAAATTTAAGTGACGCCTTGATGTGACTTTAAAAGGTTTGTTTTTTAAAATTCAATTTAAATTATTTTTGACTTGGTTAAAATATTTTTTTACATCTACACAATACTTTTAATTTTCCAATTCACTGTTAAATATATCACTTTCATTGAATCTATACAATGCATTGAAATGTATTTATTTCAATAAATTGATTTATCTTTTGTGTCACGCTATTCAAAATTGTGAGTAAGATTTATGTAAATGGTTTATTTGCGTCAAACTATCCTTTTTCATACATTTCATGTAGTTTGGACACAATGACGCAAAGAAACCATTTACATAAATCTTACTCACAATTTTGAATAGCGTGACACAAAAGATAAATCAATTTATTGAAATAAATACATTTCAATGCATAGTATAGATTCAATGAAAGTGATATATTTAACAGTGAATTGGAAAATTAAAAGTATTGTGTAGATGTAAAAAAATATTTTAACCAAGTCAAAAATAATTTAAATTGAATTTTAAAAAAACAAACCTTTTAAAGTCACATCAAGGCGTCACTTAAATTTCATATCATATCTTTTAAAACACATATTTTGAATTTATGAGAGATGTAAATGATAAAGCAACAGCGAATAAAATTTTATGCAGCTTTTCATGTTGAACATAACTTTTGCACATGCGATTATAAATAAAACAAAAATAAAATGATGAAATAAATACAAATATATTTTTTAAGAAATAGCATAACGTCACTCAAAATTTGATATCAGTATTTTTAAGTTCCATATTTAAAATTCTTAGAGCATAAGATAAAGTGCTGCGTCAGAAACTTTTAACCCGTCAAGGGTTTTTGCATTGATTGTATATACACACACGGGGTGTCGTCCCTTTTTATCGCTGATCAAAAGCTAATTCCTAAACGAGTAGTTTTAGAGGTACTATAATTTTAATTTAAAAAAAAAGTTTCAAAGGTTGTTCGTCATCTTATAAAAATCAATTTTACGTAAAATAATTGTATTTTTTAAACAGTTACGAAATTAAAATTTTTATATGGTGCCTATTCCCAAACTCTCTCTATGCTTTAACAAGTAAAATAGTAAATTACATTCCTCTACGACCAAAATTTACTGAGTAATGATACTTTGAATTGCATGAATTTTCAGTGTTTTCCTGCAGTTAAAATGCGTTTTTAATGCCAGAAAACAATATTTTGCATTTTTTAGACGCATGTTTATTATTATTACAGAGGCTTAGATGGAATTTGGATCATTAAAACAGATTTTGTCATTTCAGCAAGTACAGAATTTGGTGCGACCGGAGATTACGCTACTTCTTTGGCGCGATTTCAAAAAATCGCCAAATCGGAGCGTTTTTATAACATCCAAGGTTGCCACTTAATGTCAAGTTAATACTAAATACCAAGGTTGCCACTTTGGCGCATTTATCGCCAGGTTAGGGAGAAGTAGAGTATTCTACGATTCACCCCAGAATTTTTAGAAATAGAGTGCATTTTTTATAGAAAAGATTGGAAAGTTCCATAAACGGATATGTCATGTCACCAATCGGCGCATTTTATTGAACGTGGCTGGGCGAAAATTGAATTTCATTGTAACCTGGTTTGTTTTTCAGAAGACGACTATACAATAAATTGCAAAATAAAATATCTATGCTTTAAGTTCGTGGTACAGATGTCATATTCGCCCCATATTGGCGCGATTTTTTTCGGTTGCCAATTTGGCGAAAACATCAACAGCATAAACAACATAATCCGGGTTACCACATCAAGCACTTTGGCGCAAGTTAAGTACCTGTTGCCTATATGATATTGGCGACAGAAAAAAATCGCGCCAATATGGGGCGAATATGACATCTGTTCCAAGTTCGTGACGCATTTTCGTTACTTTGAATTATATTTAGGCTACTAGTGTAAATGCCCATCCTATAGGACGGCGGGTATAAATCGTGATTTTATACCGGCAGAGTGCGTATCACGCACGCGTGTGCGCTGCCGGAGGCAGTAGGAGTCCTAACTATAGGTTCGTTTAAAAATATAAAGTCATACAAATTCGACGGTGTATGTTGCCGAAGGCAATGGGGCCCCAACACAAAATCTTTCCGGGCACGGATGTCATATACGCGCCCCATATTGGCGCGATATTTTTTTACGCCAATGTCATATACGAACCGGGTACTTAACTAGCGCCAAGGTGTCGTTATTTTGCTTGATATGGTAACCCGGATATAGATGATATAGTAACGAGGTTTTCGCCAAATTAGCGTCGGAAAAAAATCTCGCCAATATATCTCGCCTTTTGTATATGACATCTGTGCCAATTTAATTGAACCAAAAAATTAATATTTACCTTTAGTATTCTTATTAAGCTTGCCCTTGCAAGCATAAATCGCAATGCAGATGAATACGATAAAGAATTTCATACTTTCCTAAGTTGTTCTATATAATTGTAACACTGGATAATTAAACATAAAATTTTACTTAATCTTATTTAATTTCTTAAAATATTTTTTATTATTTAACTACAAAACATTTTGGAGTTATGAAAGCACAATACACTTAAATTCATATTTTTATTTATTTATTTATTTAACTGAATAACAAACATATGACTTGTGTGCTTGACATAAAGCCCGCTTATAAGTCGGAGACAGATAGCACAAGGAAATATTACAACACAAGAGAAATACACCCTGGGAGTTCCACACAAAGTGTGTGTGCAATGGAACCAGCGGGAATCGAACCCACAATCTCTTACGCACAAGCGATTAGCTGATTGGTGCTTTGACCACTCAGCCGCAAAGCCCCCCCATATTTTTTTTTCTAATAATAATTATGGAAATAAACAAGATAATAGAGTAGAAGTTTTTTTTCTTATCTCGAGGATTTTTATATTTAAAACAAACGTATTATCACGAGCAAAAATAGTTGTCTAAAATCACAGACCCATTGCGTACTCAATTAACATGAAAGGCAGATTTATTTAGCCGGTCAGATTCGTCTCGCAGTGCCTTCTGGTCAGTGCCATCGCTAAGACTTTTTATTGGTGGGGGATAGAACCTTAAATTGCAAAGTCAAATTTCCGTATTTGCCAACTCGTTTTATAATTTTGTCAACTTACCACAATTAGAAAATGTAATATAGTTTTTATTTGTTAAATGTTTAATAATATTCCCAATTAGTTTTGTAATTTTTGCCAAGTCTATCAGAAATAGAAAATATATTATAGTTTTTATTAAAGTTTTAAAAAAATTTCCCTACTAAGTTTGTAAATTTGCCAAGTGTAATAGCATTCGCTAATGTTTGGGGGGGGGGGGCTTCCCCTCCCCCTTAGCGAGGCCCCTGCTTCTGATCACCTTCACACATTATAAGCAAATGAGCATACCTTCTTTATATCGTATGCTACGCACAGACCTTTACAATTTACAAACAAAAATAATCTCAAGCCCATGCACCTTGGGTCCGAGTGCAAAAATGAGAGAACAGAAACGAGCATTATAATGATTACAGCCATGGGCGTACCCAAGGGGGGGGGGGGGGTTATGGGGCTACAGCCCCCCCACCCCCACCCTCAGAAATTTTCGAATGTGATATGGAAAAAAAGGTGCTGATCTTTTTCTTTCTTTTGAAAAATATTTGTAATTTTTTTCTATCATACAGCGGACTAGCCATTCTCATTAGTCCCATGTTAGTTCACACTGACGCCAAAGAAAAGAAAGAGGGGTGATGGGGTTAGAGCACCTCTACCCCCGAAATAATCGAAAATTAAATTTAAAAAAAAGTGTTTTTCCCTTAGTTTTTTTAGATAAATCTGTATAATTTTACTTTCTTCTATCTTTACAAGAAGAAAGTATTGGATTCGTCAAAATTTTCGACGGATTTACGCGTTTTAGGGGTCAGAGATTCCAAAAAACATGTTTTTACAAAATGTCTGTCTGTCTGTATGTGACACAAATTTTGTGGGCGCTCTATCTCAAGAACTAATGCACGGAATTTAATAAAAATATATATTCAGGTAGTCCCTGATATAAATTGGTGCTGATTAGTTTTTGGTGTAAATCGCCCAGCAGGTGGCGCTGCTATGCTGCATTTTTCAGGATTTCCGCAATAGCTCTATCTCAAAAACTAATGCACGGAATTTTATAAAACTTCAGATTCAGTTAGTCCTTGATATGAGTTGGTGCTGTTTACGTTTTGGTGTAAATCGCCCAACAGATGGCGCTGCTATGCTACATTTGCAGGATTTACACGATTTCCGCAGTGTGGGGACCTCAGATGAGGGCGGTAGCGTGACGTGATCTCCTCAGAGGCGTGATGACAAAGATTTTAGTAAGATGAAAAATTGAATGTTTCATTTTCGTAAAACAAAAAAACTCTTGGCTAAATATAATGTCAACACTGACACAACAAAATACTTAAGAAGGTAGTTTGATAAAATGAAGATTTAGTGAGGTAGGAGAATCTAATAAAAGATCTTGACAGAATAATAAACAGAGTCCAGATTAGGTATTTAAAGAGTCTCTGTAAAACACTATGGCTCCTTCAAAGTAAATAATGTTCTTTAGAAGTGCTGACTAGCAGTCACCCGTTCGATCAGCTTCTCCGCTGACAAACCCAGCTGATCGGCTTTGTTGCCGTTGAGAGAACAATCCCGTCTCCCCCTCGGAGCGACCTCTCCGAGAAATAGTTCCGTAAAAACCCTAGAGAGAATGTTTTCTCTCTCCCAGGTTCAAGAACCTCTTTTGAATTTTAGCTTTAGCTAACTAACTCTTCTAATCTAATCCTCTTGATCCCCTCAGAGATCTCGTAGATATCCTTAATTTCTCTCTGGAAAACAATGCGAGTCTCCAACATCCACTGGCATTGGTTTGCCTATCGAAATCCTTTTGACAGCTGCCCTTCTCAGTGGCGCACCCAGGGAGGGGGCCAAGGGGCCCTGGCCCCCTCCAAAAGAAAAGGGAGAAAACACTAGAAAAATAGATAAAATATTTACGAGACTAAAGTTCGTTTTTTTTGTGTTTGTGCAAAAAGTTAATTGGCGCCCTATAAATACGCGGATCCCCCCAGCCAATTTCAAAGGTGCCCAACTAGAGAAACGCGTTTGTTTGTGACCACATTTCTATATAACATTGGTGACTCGCATAACACGGCTGGCTACCCTTATATGTATTGTGAAAAAAATGCAGTGTTACCATGCAGTTAATAAAGAAGACTTCAACATATTTTTTGTTCCATTATTGCAGGCAGCTTTAGAATTTTTTTTTTTTTTAATTGCGAGAATGCAATCAGAAAGTTACCAAGAAAGCGATCACCACCAAAAAATGACATCCTTTTGGTGATTAAAGCTGAATCATGTTTGTTTCAAGTTTCTCCCGGTCGAACAATTGAGATCCAGCGTCTGGATATAGAATGGCCTAAATGTTAATGGAGTGAACTTCGTTTTGGATCATTATAGTGGAAAACCCTCACTTGGTTCGGTTGCATCCTTTGCCATTTCTTTTCCTTTTGCTTGTACTTGGAATACTATGCACAGTTATATGCGAGTACACAAAAGTTACACAAAAATTTATTTTGTATTTTACATGGCTATTTTGCAGTGACTTTATTGACTATCATATATTAATCTTCAAACTAGATTTTCATCTATTATAAGTAATCTGCATGGAAACTTTTCAGTGACATTTGCAAATTAAATTTGTAAAATATTTATTTTATATTTATTTATTTATTTATTTATCAGATTTTTTCTTCAAACCATGGCTGAAAAACGTAAAAAGAGTAGTTTATTCAAATTTAATTATTTCAAAATATAAAAAAAAGGATGATTTAAATGCTAGTGACGATAGTGAATGCTAGTGAGATAGCTAGTAGTAATGACCATAGGCGTAGCGTGACCAGAAATTTTGGGGGGGCACCAAGGTCGTGCGAAGTAAAAACGGCGCCCCGAGCGAATTTTCAATTTTGCGCCCCCCCCCCCCCCAACCCCTCCCCCCCCAAAAAATCTTTCTTTTTGTGATAGGTATAATAAAATTGATAAAGTGGAGAAACATAAATAAATTCTATCGAATAAATATTTTGCGTTTATTTTGGAACTTTAAAAGGTTTAATTTTAATTTAGGAATTCAGAACAACTAAATAACATAAAAGAAAATTGCAGTTATTTGTTAGAGAGTTCATGATGTTTAGCGACAGGGGATAAAATGATCAAGAGAGAAAAAGAAATTCCCCGAAAAATGAATAAATAAACAAAACCGTGGTTTGCAGCGTAAATTTCGCGCCCGGGGCGACCGCTCCTTTAGCCCGCTCTTTGCACGCCCCTGGAGGGCACACTAGAGGTCTGCACGGACCGCAATTCCAAGGCCCAGGCCCAGCCCGGCGAGAAAATTAAAAGTTCCACCCGGGCCCGTCCCGTTTATATTTTCACAGTTTACGACCAGGCTCGGCTCGTACAAAAATCAATGAAAACAAGCCCGGCCCGTGAAAAAATCAATTAAATCAATCCCGGTTCGGCTCGACACAATTTCTCAAAAAATTTCGATTTTTCTTAACATGCAATTGCAGGGCCACCGCTTGCTACTAAAAGCGACTATTTTCAGCAACTGGTGGCTATGGCGACTATTTTAGGTCGAAAACCATCAAAAAGCGGCTATTTCAAGAAAAAAGGCGACTTTTTCCGGATTTCAGTGACTATTTTTACTGAAAATATTTGTTCTTTTTCTTCAAAGCACCTGTAAAGTAATCTTCCCAAACACATTTTTTCAACGGTTATTTGAAGAGATTCGCGATTTTTTCCGCGACGAATTCCAAAATTCTCGATTTCGCCCCCTCCCCCCTTTAGTCTATTAACGAAAATACGTATTTTTTTCCGAAATCTTTTTATATAACCATTGAAGGAGATTTTACGATTTTTTCCACGATCCTTTGCCAAATGTCGCAAATTTTTCTACATTTTAACGAAATCGATTTTTTTTCTGCCACCACTTGTCCAAATTCGCGATACATATTTTCCGCGAACGATTGATGGTAGTTACTATTTGTTTCAGAGATCTTTTGACGAAATTCCCGATTCTTTTCCAGATCATTTGTCAAAATTCGTGATTTTCTTTTCATGACCGAGTTATAAAATTCGTGATTTTTTGCGCGATCATTTGGTTAAATTCTCATTTTTTTTTTTTTAACCAAATTTTCGTTTTTTGCCCGCGACCATTTTACGAAATTTGCGATTTTTTTATGATCGTTAGACGAAATTCGCAATTTTTTGTCCATTCTTTTAACAAAATTTGCGATAATTTATCCGCGACTGCATGACGAAAATCGCCATTTGTTTCCGTGACCTTTGGTAAAATTCAAGATATTTTTTACAGTTGTTTGAGGGGATTCGCAATTTTTCCGCGATGAATTGCAAAATTCCCGATTTTTTCCCCAATCGATTAATGATAATAGTTATTTCTTTTCGCTATCTTTTGCTACAGTCGTTGAAGGATATTTCGCAATTTTTCCTATGACCTATTGCAAATTTCTCAATTTTTTGGGGGCGATCGTATCACGGAACTCATATTTTTTTCCGTGATCCTTTGCCAAATTTCGTGTTTTTGTTTCCGGCGATCGTTTCACGGGATTCACGATTTTTTCCCGCGATACTTTGCCAAAATTCGCGAATTTTTCTGCGACAAACTGAGGAAATTTTTTCTCCGCCACCACTTGTCGAAATTCGCGATATATATTTTTTCCGCGACCAATTCATGATACTCGCTGTTTGTTTCAGATATCATTTGACGAAATTCACGATTCTTTTCCTCGATAGTTTATCGAAATTCGTGATTTTCTTTTCAAAACCGACTTACGAAATTCTTGATTATTTGTTTAAATTCTCGATTTTTTACGCGATTATTTGACCAAATTCGCGTCTTTTCAGGGGTGATTCTGTTGTGAATTTTCCGAAAATTTAAGGCATTCGGTTCCGATAAATTGAAAAAAATCGGTCATCAATCCTAAAATTCGGGCATAAAAAATATCGTGAATTTCGGCAAATGATCGCCGAAAAAATCAATTTCGACAATCGTTCACACAAGAATAGACGCCAATTTCTTCAAAGGATCGCAGAAAAAACGAATTTTGCCAAAGAATCGTGGGAAAAAACACGAATTTCTACAAGGGATCACGAGATAGCGCAAACTTCGTCTTGGAATCGCGAAAAAACACACACATTTCACCAAGGGATCGCAAAAAACGCAATTTTTATCAAAAGATCGCGGAAAAGCGCGAATTTCGTCAAAGGATCACGATAAAGAAACGCAAATTTTGTCGAAGGACCGCGGAAAAATGCGAATTTCGCTAAAGGACAGTCGAAAAAACGCGTTATTGGGGCCGGGAGATTTCCCCCCTTTCCCTCCTCTGCTGTAACCTTTGAGAAAATTTGCTGTGAATCTCAGATTTCTTTTTTTTTTTACTCAGAATCACCCCTGTCGTCTTTTTGTCCGCGACCATTTAACGAAATTTGCAATTTTTTTCTCTTGATCGTTAGACGTATTTCGTAATATTTTGTGCATTCTTTTGACGAAATATGCGATGATTTTTTTGTGACCGAATAACGAAAATCGCTATTTGTTTCCGCAACGTTTGATAAAATTAAAGATATTTTTCCACGGTCCTTTGAGGAGATTCGCGATTTTTTTCAACGACGAATTACCAAAATTCGCATTTTTTCGACGATCGTTTTATGGAATTCACGATTTTCTTTACACGATCCTTTGTCAAATTTCGTGAATTTTTCTATGACCGATTGACGAAAATGATATTCGGTATTTGTTTCAGAGATTTTTTGACGAATTTCGCGGTATTTTTCCACGACCTTTTGTCGAAATTCGTCTGTTCTTTTGTCGACTGACTGAGGAAGTTCAAGGGCAAGGAGGCAAAAAGAAGTGAAAAAATCATTTGGGGGATAAAGGCAGAGGCGGCTTTATTAGCCATGGCGCCCTGGGGGAGATTTTTTATTGTACCCCTGCAAATGCTATACTCATTTTTTTTCTTTTAAAAGTTTTTACTAAAGCCTTTTACTTTGTGCACTCCTTCCAGGACCGAAACTAGCTATATTTTAACCCAAGCAAACATGGATTTTGGCGCCCCCCTCCTTCCTCCGCAAAGTAAATTTACAAAGAGAAATTTACGAAAGTTTCCATTAGAGGACTTATTTTAAAATTTAAAATGTGTAGCAGTGAAATACGTAATAATATTGAAATATATAACCAGCTTTGTCAAATATTTATTCATTAAAACCTGTGAAAAAAATCGAAAGGAAACGGAAATAATTCCGCTTTATACAGGTTTCCGTCTTAGCAGATAGTTGGTATTATTTCTGTTGGAACCATGCAGCTGTTTTCATTTAAGATAATATTCCATTATAGAAATATTTCATATTTCTAGATTTTACTGTTGTAGCATTACAAATTATTACAAGTGAGATACTTTAATGTCATAGTGATATGAGTCCATTGTTTTAGGAACTAAAAAACCAGGATTAACACCAGCTTTGTGGAATTATCACTTATATCACTCTTCTTATTTATAGATTGATATGTCTACATACTTTCCTCAACTTTTCAAATTTAATTTTCAAAATTAATTTTCAAATTTATGTGTGACTCAAAACAACAGCAAAATTATTAAATTTTTACTTTTCATTTTGTGAATTTTCGGCCGCTTGGTTTTTATTGTCCCAGTCAGTCACCTGACCTCGCCCCATCTAAGGCCAGATATGGGGATACGCATGTAAAAAATAATAAGAAAAAGAATGGAGTTAATTATTTGCTGTCTTGTATATTGTAGGCGAATCTTTTTATCTATACGACAATTTTAATGCGCTTTACTCAGGTTTTCTTTTTGATATTTCAGCTAAAAAATATTTTTTTACACAAATTTCACACGCACATATGTATATTGTATGAAACGGTAAACCAAATTTTCCTCTGGCGCCCCCTTCGCGTGGCGCTTAGGGCACATGCCCCCTCCCCCCCCCCCTTAGTATCAGCCCTGACTCCTTTTCCCTTTAGTTTTTATTGTTCCGGGCAGCCTGGGTGGGGTTTGTTGAGCTAAAGCCAATTGGTAGGCCTCCCCACCTAGCCGAACCTGTCTCGGGCAGCCACCCGTTCTCGCTCATATCAAGACGGGAAAAATGAAAGCTCAACACTGCTCAGGGAGAGAGAGAAAAAAATTGAACAGTCTTCATGGAATCTTTTCATCAGAAAGTCAGAGTCAAACAAAATCTTCATTTGGCGCCCCCTTCGCCTTTCGGTACACTTGGAATTGGAGAAAGAATAATGCCTAAAAGAAAAGCTCTTTGTTCCAATTCATTTGCAGTCTTCTATTATAGATGAATCTTTTTTATATATTTGTAAATTTCAATGCATTTGGTTCAGTTTTACTTTTGGATTTTGCGGCTGTAAGACATTTTTATGCAAATTCAATATAAATTCATATATATTTTTGTGTGCAAAGACAAAAAAAAATCTTCATTTGGCGCCCCCTACGCTTTCTGTTCTGGCGCCCGAGGTGTAGAAGGTTGGGGGGGCATACGCCCCCCCGTGCCCCCCCGACGCTACGCCTATGGTAATGACGTTATTAACACTATAAATACCGATTTGAATTCGGTTTCCCTAGTCGCAAGTCAGTCAAAGCCATCGAATAACCTAGAAGAACAGTATTTCCTTAGCTGATAACAATTATCAAGACATCGTATTGCTGAAAGACAAAACATTCAATACTGACGATAATTTAAATGTTATGAAAAAATTGTGAGAACCAGAAGCAAATTTAAAATTTCCCGCAACCAGTGTTACACCTGCAAATCACAAACAAAGTGTTCAATACACATGGCTTAAAAATATACTTGGCTTGTGTATTCTCAAGTTGAAAATAGTGCACGTTTTAAATATTGCGTATTTTTTGCATCTCCAAAAGTTGGAAAAGCTAAATCGGAAGTAGTTGGATAGTTGGCGACGCAAGGTTATAATAATGGACGACAAGCATTCCTGACGTCATATAACATCACGATCGATTATAGCTAATCAGCTTCTCGATTTTTCCCACAACCGTTAACCAAAAGCCAATCAAATGCCACAATGCTTGTGGGAAACATTGCAAGCTCCGCCCATTGCGTGTGGTCAATTAGAAGAAAGCCATTGAGAAATTTAATAATAAAAAAAGGGATCATTTTAGGACTATTGCAGTTTTCGAAAAGCTACAGAATATTCGAGATGGAAAATACATTTCAGTCGATCGACAAATTGATGTGGGTCAAGCATCACAAGCTGCAGTTAATAGGAAACGATTAGAACCAATTATAAAAACTGTAATGGATCACAAGCATTACTGACGTCATACAACGTCACGATGGATCATAGCTAATCAGCTTCTTGATTTTTCCCACAAGCGCTCACCAAAAGCCAATCAAATACCCCAATACTTGTGGGAAACATTGCAAGCTCCGCCCATTGCGTGTGGTCAGTTTCATGCGGTTGGGCAGGAGGAAATCGCCAATGCAGGCAACTTTCGAACTCTACTAAGAACAAGAATCGATGCGGGGGATGAAAACCTCACTGAAAATTTTAAACGTTCTGCCAAAAACGCTACCTTTATTATCTGGAGCATACAAAATCAAACTATAAACGCAAGTAACAATATTTTCTTGACGAATCGACTTGATATCGTTTGGTAGAAAAAAAAATATTCGGCAAAATGTTTCTCATTTCTTGTTGATGAAACTTGTGACATTTCTACTACTGAACATCGGTCCTTGTGTGTCTAATATAGATGAAGAGAATGACAACAAAATTTGTGAAGAATTCTTACGATTTATTCCTGCAGCCTGTAGCACTACTGGAAAAAACTTGCCCGGCAAAATATTAGATGAATTAAAGTCATATATCGATTTGTCCTATTTCCGTATGGGCACGGTTATGATGGTGTCCCATCAATGAGCGGAAAGCTTAAAGGATTTACGTCTCACGTATAAGTATATATCCTCAAGCTTTATATGTTCATTGCGCCTCACATAGTTTAAATTTAGAACGTGAAATGTTGTATCCGTGACAGAAATAAGAAACTGCATTGGTATAACTGAAATGATACACAATTTTTCAATACTCCTAATAGACAGGACGCCCTCATCAACGATATTCCCAAACATACACCGGAAATTAATAACTAAAAACTACAAAAAGTTTGTCTAACTAGGTGGGTGGGATCGCAACTTGGGAAGACAGAAACTCGTCTTCTAAGGCAAAACTTTTGAAAAATTCGTTATGTGAATTTGGTTTCCTAATTTTTTATATAGCTTACAGAATATATTTGCATACGCTTTACCATCGTCTAAATTATTTCAAAAATGTGCCAGTAACTTTTTAATTGCCTTAAATTTCATTGACGATGTTGTGTCTCACTTAAATACTATTCGTAAAGCGCCAGATATTTCTTTCAAGGATATTTATGAGGAAGATTGTATGAAAGTCAATAAGTTTCATATTGACATTAAAATGCCAAAATCTGCATCAAAACAAACACAAAGATCCAATTTTCCAGCCGATTCTATAGTAGAGCATTTCAGGAAAAATATTTTTATTCCATTCGTTGATCAAACGTTCACTCAACATAATGAACGTTTCACTTGGCAACGCAACACTTCTGATTTTTTTTTCTACATAATGGAAAAAATATTCCAACAAGAAGTGAAATGAAAGGTTTTCGTCAATTGTGCGAATTTTATGTGCATGATTTGCTTTCTACAAATTCACAAATTTTGAATGCCGAATTCAAGTTCAGCTACAGAAAATTTGAGAAATAGCTTTTAATAACTCGATGCAAGAATGCCACCGAAGCAGTTTCGAAATGGGACAAAGTATTGTACTCCAACATCTACAAATAACTAAAGATATTTGCAACGTTTCCCGTTACAACCTGTGTCAGCGAAAGGTAATTTTTGACATTACACATTTTAAAAACTTACTTAAGATCCACAATGACAGAATCAAGATTAAATGGCTTTGTTATATATACACAGAGAAATTAATGTAACTGCGACTGAAGTAATTCAAGAGCTTTGTAAAATAGAAAAAAATAGAATTTATTGTGTAACAATATTTTTAATTGAATTTTTGAAGTAGTTTTTTTATTCGTTTACCTCGGCCCCATAGTCGGCTAAGCCACGGGGGCAGTAGGGGCATCTACCTTTCCCACGACTTGACACAATGCCTCTATAAGAATTTACTGCCATGCCCCACAAGAGATTAAATTCTCTATTAGTTTATTAATTCCCTTCCCATACAATTCTGAGTGACGAGTTAAATTTAAATGAACTAGCCCAAAAATTTGCACCCAATAATTCATCTCGTCAAGGCTATTTTTCTTAAACTACAATATGTCTGATAATCAGAGAGATATAAATAGGAAATTCTATAAATGTTTATTTATGAGCCCTTTAAATGTTTAACATGCATGTTCCTGGGTAATATGCACGTTCAAAAATAAGTAATATTTTTAATTATTAATTAAATTAAATTTTAAGTATAATAATTTTAATTTTCATTAAAATAAATAGCTAATTAATTGATACTAAATTAATTACGGTAATTTTATGATTAGTGTCTCTTTGTAATTTCCTACTGTAATCAAAACTAGAGAAATTTTGGCTCCACTAATTTGTTTCGCCGCGAATGTTCGGCCCCCTCCAAGATAAAATCCTGGGTGCGCCACTGGCCCTTCTAATGACTAGGCCAGGCCCTATCCACATTTTGCACACGAAACTCTCCTGTCAAAGTATGCAATGTGGAGAAGCACTTACTCGCATATTTCGGTGTCACAAAGTGGAACCCAGGTGACCATCCTTTTATCTACGCTGTTCCAAAGTGTCACCTTCGTAAGATCGATCGTGCTGAAGTTATTTACTTTTATGTTGCCGGCAAACTCTGAGACTTAGACCAATTTTCTAATCTTCGGGCAAACCTTAGTTGTCAATGGTGATTATACTGAGCGAGCCTTTTTACCGACTCTGGCGTTGTAGTGTCTCTTACGAATACATGGGGTCTCCATAGGCCGTGATTCTGTATCATTTATGAGGGTTTTTATATGTGGAAAACTGTGAAAAGGCTAAGTTTCCACAGCAGTAGCTCTATCTCAAGAACTAATGGGCACATTTTCATCAAACTTCAGATTCAGTTAGTCCTTGATATGAAATGATGCTGACTACGAGTTGGTGTAAATCGCCCAATAGGTGGCGTTGCTGTACTGCATTTTGCACAATTTCCTCAACAGCTCTATCTCAAGAACTGATGCACGAATTTTCATCAAACTTCAGATTCAAGTATACCTTGATTAATATTGCTGCTGATTATGTGTTGGTGTAAATCGCTCAACAGATGGCGCTGCTATGCTGCATTTGTCATGATTTGTACAATAGCTCTATCTCAAGAACTAATGTACGAATTTTCCGCAAACTTCATATTCAGTTACACGTTCACATAAGTTGATGATGATTAGATTCTGGTGTAAATCACCCTATAGGTGGCGCTGCTGTGCTGCATTTATATAATTTCAGCGATAGTCATATCTCAAGAACTAATGCACGGCATTTCATCTTTTTAGAATCCTCATGATGATCATAGAAATGATGATCCATTTAATTTTGGCACAGTGATAACGAATTTTGAGGTATTGACATGTTAGTCCAGTAGAAATAGCCCAAAAAAGGGCCTTGCCTTGCAAAACTTCGGGTAACTCTGATTTTCGGTATTATGTACAGATTGACCCTCTAATGAAAAAACCACGTTTTCGACTTTCTAGACCTTGTGCGTTTTTTACTATATCGAATAAACCAAAAATTTTCGGCACTTTTTTCGATTTTTCTTAATTAACTTCGTTTCAGTGCACTTTATAGAAAAACTCGTAATTACGATTTTGTAGAGGACAAAATTCTCTACAACATGCACTATTCATGTTTGCAAATTGACCAAACAGGAGGCGAGATACGGAGCCGGGAAAATGGGGCGAATTTAGGAAAAAAGGTCAACGGTAAAAAAGGCAACGGAAAAAACGTCAACGGTAAAAAGGTCAATGGTAAAAAGGTCAGCAGGTAAAAAAGGCAACGGTAAAAAGGTCAACAGGTAAAAAGGTCAACGGTAATAAAGGCAACTGTTAAAAAATAATAATTATAAATACTTCATTGAACATAAAATTGCGACATATTAGTTATTAAGGTGCATATACGTTCAGTTATAGAAAACCGATTCTATGCTTCAAGTAAAGCACGTGGTAAGAACATGTATTTGTAACCCTGTTATTGAAAGCTATATATTATACATGTCATTATACTAAAGACACAAATATATAGGTGCTGTGTATTAAAAAATTATTCCATGCCGGAGAGTCGACTGATCGTTAAAAGGTACCTGGAATGGGGGGGGGGGGGGGGTTAAACAGAAAATATACTCTGTAGATTCTTTCAACGCGCTATATGGATAGCTTATGTATAAGGACATCAACTTATATATGGAAACTTTGACCAAAGCTAGTTTTCGGGGGAGGAGAATGGGAAAGACATGAAATGAAAAGAAACAAAACTTTACATACAGAGATTTTAAAAGGTTTGAAATAATGACAAACAAATGAAAATTTTTGAAAGAGAAGAATTTTCATTATCTTGATGTTTGCAATGTAGAAGGGGGTAGAGTTAAGTAGGTGTGTGTGTGTGGGGGGGGGGGGGGGGTCAGTAAATATGAAAGATTTGGCTCAAGAAAGCACAATTTAGAGAATACATAGCAGAAATGAAAACGTTTTTACGAAAATAATTTGAAATAAAATTAAAGATTCAAATTTATTGACTATGGTGTAGAGACGTAGCATTTTGCATCGGGCTAGGAAATTCGCTTTTATCCAAAAATGACGCGACCTGCGGTTCGTGCTATATTTTTTCTTTACATATGATTTTAATTTCTACCATTTTGCTACGAATCGGTTTGACTTTCTTTGTTTCGGATTCGAGTTAGATTTTGATTCTTGAGCTGGGATTCCGGTTGACTTGATTTTGCAAAAGATTGTCCAAAGTATTCTTTCTGGTGAAGACTCTATATAGAATAATGTCTACATAGAATCTATATAGAATATCGCGTGCCATTCACACGTAATTCTATTCAAAACGCCAATTTTAACAGCGTTTTCAAAAAGAATGCCTGCTTTTATCGAAAAATGGTAACACTGTTCGACTCCATAGTTTCTGAATAAGAGCATCTCTCAATTCCATGTGTTTACGAACAAAACTAAATTCAGGAATATGTCAGAAAAAAAGAAGTCAATTTGGATTCCAATATAGTTGAAAAGATTATGCTTTTTCTGTGTGGGCAAGTGGGGCGTTTGTCCAGACCTCCCAAAATTTAGTGTCCCAAACTTGGAAGTAATTGAAATTTTATTTTCATGCTTTTTTTACTTTAGTCGAGAAACATTTGTATTTTAAAAAACTATTCATATTTCTATTATTTAATTTTTCCTAATCATAATGCTGTATTGAAACTATAAAAAATAGGTGGTGGTGGGGGGGGGGGGGGGGAGAAACATTTATTTTAAAATGTGTTATTTGTTTTGATTTATTACTGATAGAATCTTTGTGGTAAGAGGTATTAGTCATCCTTTTTTTATGTAGTGATTTAAAAAGTAACCTCTAATAAAAGTATTGTTTTAATCATATTTATCATATAATATTTGAACTAATTCTGATCACATTGGTGTTTGTGTGAGGTAGGAGAATAAAAAATTTAATTTTCAAGCTTTAATCTATCATTCGGCCAACATGATCGTGCAAAGTAATAATAATAATTAAAAGATAGGTTCTATACAGTATTTTTTTCGGGATTCGTTATCTTGATTTCAGGAGTAACTAAAATGACATTCCGCATAAATTTAACACATATATTTGGATTATTTCTAAAATGTATTAGAGAATATTGCAGTAATAATTTCAAAAATTCACACAGAAATTGCACAAGACAATTTCAAGGCAGTTGTTAACATTTACTTTGTAATTGAACCAGTGTTGCCAGATTGGGCACTTTTTTAAGTCTGTTCTCAACTGCTCTGCTCAACAAGCGCAAAACGTTTTGACACATTTACAAATTAGATAGATTAATGAAATCGTCATTACTTTCCCCCCCCCCCCCAAAAAAAAAAAAAAATTGCATTTATTTACTTAGCTTCGAAAGGACTTGGAAATATAAGTTATAAAAGATAAAATCGTAAAATCATAACAAAAATCAATGTATTCATTTTTTTTTACACTCTGCAGTAATTAATTTATGGAATTAACTTTTGTTTTGAAACTTAAATTTTTATATTTTTTCCTAATGTGAAAAATAAATTTCAGTAACATTCATTGTTATCTTTTTTCAACAATTAAAATCTAGATTTAAACATGACCTCCATTAAGAGGGGGGGGGGGGTGACTTTTTCCGCCTACCGTCCTTGGTCAAGATTTCCATAAATATATTAAAGTCGCTGTCCTTTTACATAAGCTATTCATATAGCGAGTTGAAATAATCGATACACGTGTTCAGCATTTGCTTTACTTGAAACATTGAATCGATTTTCTATAACTCAATATATAGGTACCTCATTAACTAATAATCTCAATTTTTAATTATTATTTTTTTTTTTTACTGTTGCCTTTTTTACCGTTGACCTTTTTACCGGTTGACCTTTTTACCGTTGCCTTTTTTACCTGTTGACCTTTTTACCGTTGCCCTTTTTACCGTTGACGTTTTTTCCGTTGCCCTTTTTACCGTTGACCTTTTTGCCGCGCACCAAATGGGGCACAATTTACAAAAAGTGGAAAAAAAACAAATGACGTTAGTTTTTCCTTAATAACCCATTTTTATCTTCTATTTTTCCGTTTTTAGGGACAAAAGTGTCGTAATAAACTTTGGAAAGTATGAAATGTCCTACAAGTTTCATTCATTAGAATATTAATTATCTCTAACAGACTCTAAAATCAGAACAACACGATTTATGGTTAAAACAGGAAAATACCACCTGGCAAGTCACTAATTTAAAAACGATCTTTAATTTTTGATACGGAATAAATGAAGCAATTAATTGATTATAGTATGTACAATAAAAAGTAATTGGAGAATATTTGGGGGGGGGGGGGAGTTAACCAAAAAGCATAGTCGGTAGATATAGGCGCCACCCACAATTTGGGATAAAAATCGGAAGTCGAAAGTAAAATTAAGTGCTGGGAATAATATAAAAAAATACTGCAAACATAAATAAAATATAATTTATAGATTTTAAATAGGTAAAGGAATTCTAGAGGGCCGAAACTAGAGGGGGGGGGGGTGGAGGGCATATGTTTCATTCGGCAGAGTGGGAGGCAAAGAGTGCGCAAAATGAAGATTTGGTTTGTCGTATTTGTATTAATTTGTCACACAAATTTTTGTTAGTTAGTAAAAGTTTACATTAATGGCAAATCTATCTCACATTGAGAATATTATTCCCAACATAAAGAGGACCTTATGCATACTAAGATGGAAACCTGTATAAAGCGGAATTGTTTTCAGGGTTTTTAATTCAATTTTAAATTTTAAAATAAAGCAATGGATATTATAAACTTATAAAATGCTGTATGTAAATTTACTTTGCGCAGGAGGGGGAGTGTGTGTTTGTGGAGGGAGAAGGGAAAGGGGACAAAATCCATGTTTGCCCCAGAAACACGAAAAAAAAAAAAAAAAGCTAGTTTTCAGCCTGAAAATATCGAATAAGAATAACTGTTAAAAATGAATTCAGAAAGCCCAAAGTGCCTGATTCTATAAGTTAAGAGTAATAGCCGAAGAAATATTGACAATTAATCAAGTATATGAATATTATTCTACTATGTGGCAACGCTCCTGATGTTATACTAGAACTTGAAGACTTTGACGACCTAGAACAAACAATCGAGTCAAGTACAAGAGACGGGCTACGACGGCCAAACAGCAGAAAAAGGAAACGTATATAAAGTGACTATACTTACTACATATTTGTTGATTAGTATCTTGTACATGATATAATTAATTCATGTTTCCAATATAAAAAATAAAAGCTCTTTTTTAAAATTACTAAATTGCCAGACATTATTTTCCTGTTTTTAAACAAAATCTCGTTGCTGTGATTTTCAAAGTCTATTACAAAAAATAATTACCTAATAAATGAAACTATGGTCTACTTCATGCTCTAAAAGGATGATTATGACTGTTTTATTTCTGAAGTGCACTAAAAGTGAGCTGTAAAGCAAAAAATACCGTCATTTGTGGATTTTTGTAATTTTTGCAAATTTTACCCTATTTTCTCGGCTCTTGTATCTGGCCTCCTATTTGGTCAAATTACAAACATAAATAGTGCATGTTGTAGAGAATTTTATCCTCTACAAAAATGTAAAATATCACTATTAATTAAATGCAGTAATTAGTAAATTAAATTTAAACTACAAAAATTATTAATTAAAAAAATGATGAGAACTGTGCTTTATTTTTCTTTCCCGACATAATGTCTCTCTTAGAAAAGTGTTTTTTACTGTAATTTCTTGCGTATGTTAAGTCTGTTTCAAACCAGAAGTTGTTTTTAAAAAATGAAGTCAAATAATTGCTAAACAAAAATAAGTCGTAATGTATTTAAAAAAATTTCTGGTAGAAATCAGAGTTATCGTTATATTGTTTGTTCTAGGTCGTCAAAGTCTTCAAGGTCCAGTATAACATCAGGAGCGTTTCCACGTAGTATAATAATATTAATATACTTGATTAATTGTCAATATTTCTTCGGCTATTACTTTTTACCGTATAGAATCATGCACGTTGGGCTTTCCGAATTCATTTTTAACAGTTATTCTTATTCGATAATTCCAGGCCGAAACTAGCTTTTTTTTAATTCTGGGGCAAACATAGATTTTGCCCCTCTCCTCCTCCTGCGCAAAGTGAATTTACATACAGAATTTTGTAAGTTTATAATTTCCATTGCTTTATTTTAAAATTTAAAGTTGAATTTAAAAAACCCGAAAAAAATTCCGCTTTATACAGGTTTCCGTCTTAGTATGCATAAGCATAATTGTTGGTCCTCTTTATGTTGGAAATAATATTCTCAATATGAGATAGATTTACCATTAATGTAAACTTTTACTAACGAAAATTTATGTGACAACTTAATACAAATACGACAAACCAAATCTTCATTTTGCGCACTGCCTCCCATTCTGCCGAATGAAGCATATGCCCTCCCCCCTCTACTTTCGGCCCTGTAGAATCCCTTTACCATTTTAAAATCTATAAATTATATTTTATTTATCTTTGCTGCATTTTTTATATTATTCCCAACACTTAACTTTACTTTCGACTTCCGATTATTAACCCAAACTCTGGGCAGCGCCTATATCTACCGACTTGTTTTTTTTTTGTTAACTTCAGCACCACCCCCCTCCCCCCCCCTATTCTCCAATTACCATTTATTGTACATACTGTAATCAATTAATTGCTTCATTTATTCAGCATCAAAAATTAAAGATCGTTTTTAAATTAGTGACTTGCCAGGCAGTATTATCTGTTTTAACCATAAATCGTGTTGTTCTGATTTTAGAGTCTGTTAGAGATAATTAATGTTCTAATGAATGAAACTTGTAGGATATTTCATACTTTACAAAGTCTATTACGACATTTTTGTCTCTAAAACGGAAAAATAAAAAATAAAAATGAGTTATTAAGGAAAAACTAACGTCATTTGTTTTTTTTTTTCACTTTTTGCAAATTTTACCCCATTTTCCCGGCTCCGTATCTCGCCTCCTATTTGATCAATTCACAAACATTAATAATGCATGTAGTAGAGAATTTTGTCCTCTACAAAATTGTAATTACGAGTTTTTCTGTAAAATGCACTGAAACGGAGTTAATTAAGAAAAATCGAAAAAAGTGCCGAAAAATTTAGGTTTTTTCGATATAGTAAAAAACGCACAAGGTCTAGAAGGTCGAAAACTAATTTTTTTAATTAGAGGGTCAACCTATACATAATACCTGAAAATCAGAATTACCCGAATTTTTGCAAGGCAAATTGCTATTTCTACTGGACTATGCCGTGTGTCTAGATTTTATAAATTAAGGCTTTTTCTACCGAAATTGATCATCTAACTTAGAAAATAATGATAAATCACACTATAACTAAGAATAAAACATTTGTTCTAGTATTAGGACATGAGGCCTTAGGGTTAACAAAGTGTGTGTAAAAAGTATGCAGAATTACTATATAAAACACACAGAAATATTTTTTTCATCAAAATTTCTTCAAAGTAGATGTACTACGGGGCTGTTCAAATATTACGTAAGCATGTTTTTGACAATTTTTGACCCCCCCTCCCCCCTTGTCAGCAAAAATAAGCAAATCGCAACCCCCCCCCTTAATAATTACGTAAGAAAATTGCAACCCCTCCCCCCTCCACTTAAAAGAAATTTAGGACACAATACAAAAAAAAAAAAAAAAAGAAAAAAAAAAAAAACTCTACTCGACTTTAAAAAAAAAATAATAAATGCGTGTTTTATTTCTTTACAATTCTATTTAAGAAATTTTCTTAGATCACAATTTTAGAAGAACTTAGCCATTTGAAAAATTTAAATTTGAACATGCCAATATCTATTCCGATGCTGACCACGGCTGCTCAAGCCATTTTTCCATATCTGTTATGATATTGGTTTCCAGTTTTACTTGATTATCTTCATCGCTTTCTTTTCGGATGCAATCTTGATCAACTTCATCTTCCTTGATACACTCGACATCTTCTGTATCTTTCACGAATTTTACGAAGCACATAAGTTCATTTGCTCGACGAGCAGCAATTTTCAATGGTCGTATAAGGCAGGCCTTCTCGCTTTTTTCACTGTGCTGAATTTTTTTGTGTCTGTTTGCTGACTTCTGAGATGCATGGTATTGGCCATAACTTCCACAAGTTCTTGGGGATAATTATAATTTTATGGAAGGCCAAAAATAATCATTCAGCATCTTTAAAAATCCCTGTAATATTGATATTTAAGGCCAGACGGAGACTTAAATCTATAAATTCCCCCTCCTCACTTGTAATGATGTCATTTGACGATTGTATCATTTTAATTGGAGGAGGAATGAATCGTCCTTTTAATATACGAAATAATTCACTACGTGCAGGAGAGTAACAATTCTTTTTTTCGCATTTCATAGTTTGCAGCAAGTATTGATTTTCTTGTAAGTGCTTCGAATACCAATCCAAGTCATAACCAAGAGAGTCTGGTTCGCCTGAATCAACATATGTGGCCGTAACAGGATAACCGTCAATGTTTAATGAGTTCCAGATATCTGCGAGAGTTTTACCAGCATATGCAAAGTTATTTTGCTCTATTTCTTCATCAATAGTGCTACCGTTCTCATCGAGATGGGAACCATAATGGTCATAAGGGTGTATAAGACCAGACAGTTCTCGACTGAGTGGTGCCATTCGCCTTTCTACTCAGTTATATGCACTTCTTTCAGGAGCATTGCACGCAATGAAATTTCCATCCAAATCATGCTTTTTGAAATGGTTAATAGCAAACGATATAACTTTCTGGTAGTGGGGATCCTCGTTTGGAGCTCCATCAACCGTAACTATGATTACAGGTTTGACGAAACCCTCTTCTGTTTTCACTAATTTTTCAAAGTCTTTGAGTATTAATAGAGTTTCAAAATCCTGAGCATGAGTATTTGCTGTGGAAGAACTGCGTTTCCCACTTCTTATAGGAATAAACGTTGGACCAGAATAACCTATGGCTTTTTATATACTTTGACCTGCCATGCCAGGAGCAATCACAATACCAGCGTAAATAGATGGGATAAGTTTGTGGCGTTCAGCGATGACCCACTCGTGGTCGGGTAAGGATACACGATACTCCATATGCATCAGTATCGGGGACTGTTTATTGGTTTGTGTAATTCCAAAAGGTACACGCATTATGTCATTCTGTGAAAGAAGAAACACTTGCATGGGTCCAAGAATTGAAGCTAAAGTTTCTAAATAGCGGATGGATGTCACTACAAATTGGATATCAACATAGGCGTAGCGTGACCAGAAATTTTGGGGGGGCACCGAGGTCGTGCGAAGTAAAAACGGCGCCCCGAGCGAATTTTCAATTTTGCGCCCCCCCCCCCCCCTCCAATAAAAAAATTCTTTCTTTTTGTGATTGGTGTAATAAAATTGATAAAGTGCAGAAACATAAATTCTATCGAATAAATATTTCGCGTTTCTTTTGGAACTTATTTAAAAGGTTTAATTTTAATTTAGGAATTCAGAACAACTAAATAACGTAAAAGAAAATTGCACTTATTTGTTAGAGAGTTCATGATGTTTAGCGAAAGGGAGAAAAAATGATCAAGAGAGAAAAAGAAATTCCCCGAAAAATGAATAAATTAGCAAAACCGTGGTTTGCAGCCTAAATTTCGCGCCCGGGGAGACCACTTCTTTAGCCCGCTCTTTGCACGGCCCTGGGGGGGGGGGGGAACACTAGAGGTCTGCACGGACCGCAATTCCAAGGCCCAGGCCGAGCCCGGCCCGTTTATATTTTCATAGTTTACGACCAGGCCCGGCTCGTACAAAAAACAGTGAAAACAAGCCCGGCCCGTGAAAAAATCAATTAAATCAGTCCCGGTTCTGCTCGACACAATTTCTCAAAAAAATTCCGATTTTTCTTAATATACAATTGCAGGGCAGCCACTTGCTACTAAAAGCGACTATTTTCAGCTTCCGGCGGCTATGGCGACTATTTTAGGCCGAAAACCATTAAATAGCGTTATTTCAAGAAAAAAGGTGACCTTTTCCGGATTTCAGTGACTGTTTTTACTGAAAGTATTTGATCTTGCTTCTTCATAGCACCTGTAAAGTCATCTTCCCAAACAGACTTTTTCAACGGTTGTTTGAAGAGATTCGCGATTTTTTCCTCGACGAATTCCAAAATTCTCGACTTCGCCCCCTCCCCCTCCAATCTGTTGACAAAAATACTTATTTTTTTTTTTTCAGAGATCTTTTTATACAATCGTTAAAGGAGATTTTGCGATTTTTTCCGCGATCCTTTGCCAAATGTCGCAAATTTTTCTACGTCAGATTAACGAAATCGATTTTTTTTTCCGCCACCACTTGTCCAAATTTATTTTCCGAGAGCGATTAATGGTAGTTACTATAAGTTTCAGAGATCTTTTGGCGAAATTCCCGATTCTTTTCCAGATCGTTTGTCAAAATTCGTGATTTTCCTTTCATGACCGAGTAAAATTCGTGATTTCTTACGCGATCATTTGGTTAAATTCTCATTTTTTTTGACCAAATTTGCGTTTTTTGCCCGCGACCATTTGACGAAATTTGCGATTTTTTTGTGATCGTTAGACGAAATTCGCAATTTTTTGTCCATTCTTTTGACGAAATTTGCGATGATTTATCCGCGACCGAATGACGAAAATCGCCATTTGTTTCCATAACCTTTGGTAAAATTCAAGATATGTTTTACAGTTGTTTGAGGAGATTCGCGATTTTTTCCGTGACAAATTGCAAACATTCGCGATTTTTCCCCCAATCGATTAATGATAATAGTTATTTCTTTTCGCTATCTTTTGCTACGATCGTAGAAGGATATTTCGCGATTTTTCCTATGACCTATTGCAAATTTCTCATTTTTTGGGGGGCGATCGTATCACGGAACTCTTTTTTTTCCGTGATCCTTTGCCAGATTTCGCGATTTTGTTTCCGGCGATCGTTTCACGAAATTCACGACTTTTTTTCAACGATACTTTGCCAAAATTCGCGATTTTTCCTGCGACAAACAGGGGAAATTTTTTCTCCGCTACCACTTGTCGAAATTCGCGATGTATATTTTTTTCGCGACCGATTGATGGTACTCGCTGTTTGTTTCAGATATCATTTGACGAAATTCGGATTCTTTTCCGCGATAGTTTATTGAAATTTGTGATTTTATTTTTAAAACCGACTTACGAAATTCTTGATTATTTGTTTAAATTCTCGATTTTTTACGCGATTATTTGACCAAATTCGCGTCGTTTCAGGGGTAATGATTCTGTTCTGCATTTTCCGAAATTTTAAGGCATTCGGTTCCGAAAATTTGAAAAAAATCGGTCATCAATCCTAAAATTCGGGCATAAAAAATATCGCTAATTTCGCAAATGGTCGCCGAAAAAATCAATTTCGATAATCGTTCACAGAAAAAAGTCGCCAATTTCTTCAAGGGATCGCAGAAAAAACGAATTTCGCCAAAGAATCGCGGGAAAAAAGCACGAATTTCTACAAGGGATCACGAAAAAACGCCAGCTTCGTCTGGGAATCGCGAAAAACACACACATTTCACCAAGGGATCGCAGAAAACGCAATATTTATCAAAAGATCGCGGAAAAGCGCAAATTTCGCCAAAGGATCGCGATAAAGAAACACAAATTTCGTCGAAGGATCGCGGAAAAACGCGAATTTCGCTGAAGGACAGCCGAAAACACGCATAATTGGGGCCGGGAGATTTCCCCCCCTTTTCCTCATCTGCTGTAACCTTTCAGAAAATTTGCTGTGAATTTCAGATTTTTTTTTTTACTCAGAATCATCCCTGTCGTCTTTTTGTCCGTGACCATTTGACGAAATTTGCAATTTTTTTCTCTTGGTCGTTAGACGAAATTCGTAATATTTTGTGAATTCTTTGACGAAATTTGCGATGATTTTTTTCGTGACCGCCATTTGTTTCCGCAACCTTTGATAAAATTAGAGATATTTTTCCACGGTCCTTTGAGGAGATTTGCGATTTTTTTCGACAACGAATTACCAAAATTCGCATTTTTTCCGCCGATCTATTTACGGAATTCACCATTTTCTTTACAGATGCTTTGTCAAATTTCGTGAATTTTTCTATGACCGATTGACGAAAATGATATTCGGTATTTGTTTCAGAGATTTTTTGACGAAATTCGTGATATTTTTCCCCTGCCTTTTGTCGAAATTCGTCTTTTCTTTTCTCGACTGACTGAGGAAGTTTAAGGGCAAGGAGGCAAAAAGAAGTGAAAAAATCAAAGGCAGGGGCAACTTTATTAGCCATGACGCCCTGTGGGGGATTTTTTACTGCACCACTGCAAATACTATACTAATTTTTTTTCTTTTAAAGGGTTTTACTAAAGCATTTTACTTTGTGCACTCCTTCCAGGGACGAAACTAGCTATATTTTCAGCCGGGGCAAACATGGATTTTGGCGCCCCCCTCCTTTCTCCGCAAAGTAAATTTACAAAGAGAAATTCACGAAAGTTTCTATTAGAGGACACGTAATAATATTGAAATATATAACCAGATTTGTCAAATATTTATTCATTAAAACCTGTGAAAAAAATCGAAAGGAAGCGGAAATAATTCCGCTTTATACAGGTTTCCGTCTTAGCAGATATAACTGTTGGTATTATTTCTGTTGGAACCATGCAGTTTTTTTTCATTTAAGACAATGTTGCATTATAGACATTTCATTTTTCTAGATTTTACTGTTGTTGTAGCATTACAAATTATTACAAATGAGGTACTTTAATGTCATAGTGATATGAGTCACATTGTTTCAGGAACTAAAAAATCGGATTTACTGTACGCATAAAAATGAATTCCAGATTGTAAAATATCTTCCTGTACTATCTACACCAGTTTTGTGGAATTATCACTTATATCACTCTTCTTATTTATAGATAGGTATGGCTACATACGTTCCTCAAATTTTCAAATTTATGTGTGACTCAAAACAACAACAACAAAATTATTAAATTTTTACTTTTCATTTTGTGAATTTTTGACTGCTTGGTGTTTATTGTCCCAGTCAGACACCTGACCTCGCCCAATTAAAGACCAGATATGGTGATATGCATGTAAAAATGTAATTATAAGAAAAAGAATGGAGTTATTCATTTACTGTCTTGTATATTGTAGGGTAATCTTTTTATCTATTCGACAATTTTAATGCACTTTACTCAGCTTTTCTTTTTGATTTTTCAGCTAAAAAATATTTTTTTACACAAAATTTCACACGCACATATATACCGGGTGTCCCAAAAAGGACTGACTGATTTTAAAATTCAATAACTTGCAAACGGTGACAGATATTAAAAAAATTCTTGCAGGAGGGTTATGCATAAGGTCAAAAGTTTTTTTACAGTGATTTTCAATTTTAGTTCGATTTACAAACAATAGATGGCGCTGTAAGCAATAGTCGCTAAATACAGGCTCGATTTCTAGTCCTTTCTCTTGTTCCATGCTGAAAAAGGAGATGGAAATGTATTATCCGGGCCACGAAGAACCAAAAATCGAGCCTGAATTCAGCGTCTATTGATCGCAGCGCCATCTATTGTTTGTAATTCGAACTAAAATTGAAAATCACTGTAAAAAAAACTTTTGACCTTATGCATAACCCTCCTGCAAGAATTTTTTAAATATCTGTCACCGTTTGCAAGTTATTGAATTTTAAAATCAGTCAGTCCTTTTTGGGACACCCGGTATATTGTATAAAACGGTAAAACAAATTTTCATCTGGCGCCCCCTTCGCGTAGCGCCCAGGGTGCATGCCCACTCTAAACCCCCTTAGTTTCGGCCCTGACTCATTCTCCCGTTAGTTTTTATTGTCCCGGGCAGCCTGGGTGGGGCTTGTTGAGCTAAAGCCAATGGGTAGGCCTCCTTACCTATCCGAACCTGTCCCGGGCAGCCACCCGATCTCACCCATATCAAGACAGGAAAAATGAAAGCTCAATACTGCTCAGGGAGAGAAAGAAAAAAAAATGAACAGTCTTCAAGAAGTCTTTTCATCAGAAAAGTCAGAGTCAAACAAAATCTTCATTTGGCGCCCCCTTTGCCTTTCGGTATACTTGGAATTGGAGAAAGAATAATGCTCAAGACAAAAGATCTTTTTTCCAATTCATTTGCAGTCTTCTATTATAGATGAATCTTTTTTATATAATTGTAAATTTCAATGCATTTAGTTCAGTTTTACTTTTGGATTTTCCGGCTGTAAGATTTTTTTATGCAGATTCAATATAAATACATACATATTTTTGTATGTAAAGACAAAAATAAATCTTCATTTGGCGCCCCTTTCTGTTCTGGCGCCCGGGGTGTAGAAGGTTGCCCCCCCCCCCCCCCCCCGACGCTACGCCTATGGGTATCAATGTGAGATCGGTAATAATCAGTCTGAACCGAAGAAAGTTTTATCGGCACTGTGGTGACATGTCTTCGACCCTCGATGGTTGAGGATTTTTTTGGAAGCAAACGAAGATATGTTCCACTCATGCTTATTGCAAAACCAACCTTTTTCAGTTCTACAGTCAAGTTATCAAGAGTTTTGACACTTCGTATTGACTCGCTTCTTCTTTTTGCATCTGCAGCGCTTCCAATAATAGCTATGTCTGCTATTGCCTTAAGCAATAATGGTTGATCTACATTTAAACTTGGTCTTCCTACTGATTCCCTCAAAGCTAATTTTTTTTTTAATGTCTGGATTATCATGGCAGATTTCTTCAAGCTTTGTTCGTTTGGTGGTTCGATGTTTTCTTTGGTATTCATCATTTTGTCGTTTACTTTTTAAGGATTGTTTTTCTTTTTTTAGATCACTGGAAACATTATTTATCTGTTTTTGAATTTGAGATACACTGCTTTCAATTCAATTGGATTACATTTCATTTTTAGTAAGGTACAAAATTAAGTAAGCCGATCGGAGCTCAGCTCCGGTACTTCTCCGTCCTTAGTAAATATTTAAATATTGATCGGAATTCAGCCGAGCTCATAAATACAGGGCTCCAGAGCCCAGTGTAGCAACGCTTCCGAAAAAATGAAGCCTAAATTACCCTTTCATTCCTTCCCATCTCCAAGTTTTGCATTCTTTTTTACCAAAACAATTATATGTGACGTAATGTGTCGCACACGTAGGAGATGGAGATGAAACGGATTCAATTTTTATATCAGTTTGTGGTCTTGGCTAGAAAGCAGTCGAGCAGGGTTTCCCCTTTTTCTATAAAAGCATCGAATCTTTCCAATAACGGTGTTAAATTTTTAATTTAATCTGATTTTCGGGGACTCACCACAAAAGATCGTTATACGGAAGGAATCGATTGTAGTTTAAGATATGCACCATTTATAGGAAATTGAAAAATGTTGTTCCATTCTTCAGCATATAAATATAAATCTCTGTAAATTTGATTCATTTTTTCATAAAAATGCATAGCTGCGAACTATTCCTTTTTGGTGTTAACACTATTTCCGAATCATAATCCTTACCACATTTAATCGCAGAATTCTCCAATTAACAACATTAAAATTAGGCAAAGAATTCTATTCGGAAGGAGTGATTGCTAAAAAGTGGAATAGTTCGCAACTAAGTATATGCTGATAGATACATTTAAATTTTTTATTTTTCTATAGAAAAAAATACTTTACATTTTGGCAAATAATGTATGAAATATAAATATGCAGATTGCAGTAGCAGGAGGGGAGGGGGACGGTATGGCTGTTAGTACCGGTACCGCAGAATAGTAGGGCTCCGGTACTTTTTTTGTTAGAAATTAAGCCCTGCTCATGCATCAAACATGAACAGTCACCTCTAGATAAAAGAGATTGTTTATGTTTTCCTTGTGCGGTCAAAATAACTGACATCAGAACTTCAAGATAAGTATTCTTTTGCTATTTCTTTTTTTCAATTTGAAATTTTTAATTTTTTTTTTACATGTTAAGAGATTTTGAAAATGTCTTACGTAAGCATCATTCAAACTCCCCCTCCCCCCTTGTCAGCAAAAATAAGCAAATCGCTAACCCCCTCCCCCCCCCCCCTTAGGTGCTTACATAATATTTGAACGGCCCCTACCCTACTGATTTCAATACAACTATGACAGCACAGGTCTCAATCTTCCATACTTTTTAGATAGGTAAATGGGGGTATGGCCTTTAGCTCCTTCTGCGAATCTTCTCTTATGGCCTCAATTGACTCAAAACATTTTCCTGGAAGTGATAATTTTAGCTTCGTGAACAGAAAAATGTCACACGAGGCCATACCAGACATATTCGGTCCTTGGTTGATGACATTAGTTGCGTTTGCGGGCAAAAGCTCTTGCGGAACAATAAGAGAAAATTGAGCTCTTTCGAAATCAGTCGCGTGACGATGCGTTTCAAGTGCAAATAACTGGTGATATCTTTATGAACGGACTTAAAAGATATGTGAGATATCTTGAGCCAACTCTCTTTAAGACACATACGATACTTTTCAAGCACCACACTGTAAACAAAAATGGACATTGTACTGGCAATCGAGACGACAGTACAATTTCCGTATTTTAACGGAAAATTTCCCCTGTAAATTACAGAACAATTTCCGTTTTTCGGGATATTTGCGGGGTAAAATTTCCGTTAAAATACGAAAATAGTACTGTCGTCTCGATTGCTAGTACAATTTCAGTATTTTAGTCCTTTTTTTTTTTTTTTTTAACAGTGCAATTGATTTATTGCTGCCAGTTTTGTGTGCAGAGATAGGCTGACAAACTGTCCATTAAAAAGTGATGCCAAATAAAAAAATAGGTACTTTTCGGTTAGCCGGGCGCCAGTGTTATATATACATGGATGTACATACATATATATGTATATATACATATATTGTATATATACACATATATACATTTGTATGCACATATTTGTATATGTATATAGATGTATGTATATATACATCATTATTCATTATATACATATCCATGTTTATATATCACTGGCGCCCGGCTAACCGAAAAGTACCAAAAAAATGGATGCGGTACTTGTGGCATTTGTGCCAGTAAATATGGTAAAATCGTAGTTGTAAAGTGGTATGACAATAAAGTTGTGAAACTAGTATCTACATTTCTGTCAGATAATGCGAAGGATATTGTTAAAAGATGGAGCAAAAATGATTCCACTTATATTGATGTATATAGGCCAGAAGTTGTGAAGTTCTATAATAAAAGAATGGGGGGGGGGGGGGGTCGACAAACATGACTTCTTACCGTCATTGTATCGAACTGCTATAAAGTGTAAAAAATGGAAACTTCGAGTAATATCTCATTATTTTAGTATGTCCATTATTAATTCTTGGTTAGAGTATAAAAATGATGCAAAATGCTTGGAAGTTCCTTTAAGATCAAATGGATTTATTGGATTTCATATTTGAAATAGCAGAAGCTCTATCACTCAAAGACCAGTCGCTAATCCGTATCAAATGTGGAAGGCCTTCATCAAGAAGCTCTGTTTTCCCAAAGAACGAAAGGCCTTCTAAAGATATTAGATTTGATGGAATGAACCATATGATTGAAAGGAGTGAAAAGCAACACAGATGCAAAATAGAAGTTTGTACATATAAAAGTATATGTTTTTGTGAAAAATATAAAGTATTTTTATATTTTCACGCACAGAGAAATTGTTTTAAAGGATTTCATATGAAATAAACTCATTTTATTCATTCTCATGTCCTTTACATCTTACACAATTGTAAATGTGCACAGAAGATAAAATTGCTCATTTTGCGTAATTTAAGTCCTGGTGTCCTATTATTAGAACACTTTTTAATTAGTTTACTAATTATGGAAATGGTATAATGCTTCATATTATAGTTATCTGTGTCTATTCAAGCTTATTTAATCTGCAATTTATTTTTTATCTGTCTCCAAATTAAATCAGGGCCGTAGGGGTTAAGATAAATCTGTAACTTTGTTTTCTGCAACTAGGGGGCTCGGCCCCCTACGAGCTACGCTCGCCAACCCCCGTCCAGACACCGCAGACTCTAAATGCACGCTAATTTGATCGGCTTTAAAAAGATTTCGAAAGATTGAATTATAATTTAAAAAACAGTGGCGATCTCTTTTATAAACGAATTTCTATTCATTTCTCTTTGATTGGGGAATTGTAACGCCAAATCCGCTGCGGTACTACTTGATTATCCTGTCGACCAATTTCACCAAATTATATAAATCGCCAAACCACTCGCCAAATTATACAAATTGATATAATTTTTATTTTAAATAACGAAAGAACAAATAAATTCGTACAACATTAATAAAAACACAAATAAAACGTCGAAATAAAAATAACTTGATGACGTATACACGTGTAACAACATTTCAAAATAAGCTAATATAAAAGGAATTACGTAAAGAGAGTCTTTGTCTCCTGGTATTTTTTAACAAAGTGAAAAGAAAGTTCTTTTAAATCAGACATTTTAAATTAATTCTCAAAATATCAAATAAATGTCTAGCGCAATTTCTAAATTTAAACTTTTTTGCAATATTATTTTGTGTTCATTTTATGTAATAACTATAATGTGACGTAAATATGACGTAATTTCTCCTAAGACTTCTAACGCATGTTAATGAATTTATTATTTTACAATATCCTTTCTCTGTTAAAATTCACGTGTATACTTTTTATGACGTAATTTTTAATAAGTTCCTGCTTTTTATACGTAATTATTTATTTCTAATTTGAAAGTTTTTTCCTGTTTATAATAGTCACGTGTAAATAAATTTTTAATTTGAAGCAAACATTATTGCTTGCGCTTTTTATACAGTTGGCAACAGTTTAAATTAGTACAATTTTCTGAAATCTGTAAAAAATATCTCTAGAAATGCTGAAAATTTGAATTTAAAATAGAAATAAAACCTGAAAAAATGAGTCAAAATAAAAAAATTAATGCAATCTGCACTCCGGCAAATTCTAACGCATAAAATGATCTAAAAATGATTACACTGCAACGTATAGTTTTTGCTACTATAAAACTTTTTTAGTGGAACGATTTTGTCCAACTTTAGCATTAAATAACTCTTAAAATAATTCTTCGATTTGAAAACTGTCTGCATCAGCGTGTTTATCAAACATTTCTGTATAAAACCACCGATTTTCATATTTTTGTATGCATTATTTTTGTTAATATTAACGAAGAAAGGCCTCCGGACACAAAAAAATCAAAACCGACGGCGGCGGTAGTTACTTTTTTTTAGAATAGAGAGATACAACGAACTAGCCATTCTTTTTAGTCCCATATCAGCGCACAATTACTCCACAGTAATCCAACGAAGGGGAAGGGGGTTGTTGGGGTTACAAGCTCCCTTTCAAAATAGTCGAAAATGAAAAATGTGTTTTTTTTTCTTTGTGTTTGAGATAAATTTGTGATTTAGTTTTCTGTTTTGCCGCGGATTAGCTATTCCCGTTAGTCCCACATTAGCCCACATAGACACTACAGCATACCCAAAAAAGATGAAGGAGACTGATGAGGTTACAGTTTGCTACTCCCTTCTGAAATAGTCGAAAATGACATGGAAAACAAAAGCACTGATATTTTTCCCCCTTTCTGTTTGAGATAAATTTGTAATTTTTTCTTCCAATTATTCAACGGACTAGCCGCGCTCTTCTCTTTAGTCCTATATCAGTGTACAATTGCACAGAGAGGTTAAAGGGGGCTAATGGGGTCACAGCCCCTCTCAAAATAGTTGAAAATGAAATGAAAAAAATGCTGATTTCTTTCTTTTTGTTTGAGATAAATTTGTAACTTTGCTTTCTGCAATACAACGAACTTGCCATTATGTTTAGTCCCATATCAGCGCACCGTTACATCACTGTATACCGAACGAGGGGAAGGGGGCTGATAGAGTTACGGCTCCCCAACCGAAATAGTCAAAAACGAAATGAAAAAGTGCTGATTTCTTTCGCTTTCTGTTCGAAATAAATTTGTAATTTAGTTTTCTGTTTATTGTGGATTAGCCATTCTCGTTACCCCATATTAATCCACACAGACACCACAGCCAGAGCCCATCCATAAGAAGGTGAAGGAGACTGATGCCGCACTGATGACAGCGCGCCGCTCCCTTCTGAAATCGTCGTAAAAGACGTGAAAAAAAAGTGATGCTTTGACGAAATTCGCTTTTTTTCTGTGGCCCTTTGGCGGAATATCTTTTTTTTTTTCGCGATCCGTTGCCGAAATTCGGGTATTTTTCCGCGGCCCTTGGACGAAATTTTGAGTTTTTTCCGCGGCTTTTTAGCGAAATTCGCGGTTTTTTCTGCTGCCCTTTGACGATATTCGCGTTTTTTTGCAATCCTTTGACGAAATTCACGTTTTTCCGTGGCCCTTTGACAGAATATGCGTTTTTCACAATCTTTTGTTGAAATTTGCGTTTTATCCCGCGACTTTTTGACAAAATTCGTATTTTTTCTGCGGGCCTTTGACGAAAGTCACGTTTTTTCCGCGATCCTTTGTCGAAATTCGTGTTTTTTCGGCGGCTTTTTGACAAAAATCACGTTTTTGCGTTGCTTTGGCAAAATTCGCTTTTGTCCGCGGCCCTCTAGCGAAATACGTGTTTTTTCGCGACATTTTGTCGAAATTTGCGTTTTTTTCGCGATATTTTGTCGAAATTTGCGCCTTTTCCCGCGGATTCGGACGGAATTTGCATCTCATTTCAGTGGTTTAAGTGCGTAGTTCCGATTGCATGCCTTCAAGTTGTGTTTTATTTATATTTTATTTATTGATCGATGAAGTTTTAATTTAAAAATGGAATATAAGTTAGAAACCAACGCTGAACTATTAATTTATAATCAATTTAAGTACAAACGGTAACTTTTGTAATCATCTGATCGTGATAGCGATCGATTAAAAAAAAAAAAGTTCACGCTTGGGAAAAACCCCATGAAAATGAATAAATTGCGATACAATTTTCAAATAAATTATGATAGTTTTCAAACAAATTGCATTTGAACGTTCAATTTTTCACTATTCAACGGTGTAACAATTGAAAATATGTGATATTTCGAAGTTTAAGTATTTGCAGTAAAAGCTAAATTTAATCATCTGGTGTTGTCACCTTCAAAATGACGTCAGCGTTACGCACAGACACGTTTGTCCTTTATAATATAGATATTAGTTATATAAACATGAAGGCAAACATTTAAATCCAAGTGTAAATGTTTTGTTTGCTACATGCAAACAAAAAATAAAAATAAAAACAGGGGTTTTAGCAATGAATTGAATTTGCACAAGCTTGCTAAAATACATCAATTGACTGAAAATCTGATTAAGAAACTTTCCCCAATTGACTCGAAAAATACTAACTTTAGAAACTAAAGTGTGAAATGTAGAAGACATATTCTTTTTACTTTTATATCCATTTGGCAAACAATATATATTATATATAAATGTTTTTCGAATGGATATACACAGTAAAAAATAACGGTGAAAATTACAGCAAAAAACACTGTTATTGTTTCCCGAAAACTAAAAAACACAGTTCACAGCCTTTTTGCTGTTTTTTCTGGCTTTTTTCAAAGCGCCCTCTACTGACCAAGTTGCGAAAGTTTCGTAACCGAATTTCCGAATATAAACATAGTAAGAATCATCCTGGATAATAATCGAGAAGTCAGAAATATCTCAATTCCTCGCTCAATTCTTAGTATCATATTGAATTTCCCCCACTCCCTCTCTTTTGAAAAAGTGAAAAAGAATGTTTGACGGGAAGTAATCTGCGCTTGCGTCGTCGACACTAGAAAGTAGATGTCGGGAAGCTCGGGCTCTCGAACAACCAATCAGAGTAAAAGAACGGCAAATCGAAGCCAAAGCTTCGCCAACGTGAGATAAATGAATCCTAGTAGCCATGTTTGATGTTTTGCAGTACAGGGTTGCATTATATGAATAAGTAAATAAAAAATATTCCTTCGTTCATTTATTAAGAGGAGCATTGTGTTTATATGTTTTAAGGATTTTTTAAAGTTAATTTATCATCATTTTCTTCCATGGATGCTTTGAGACGTATTACAGCCAATGCAAAGTGTATTCAACCTGCATTCTATGCAATTTTTTCAGATAATTATTTTCAATTCAATTTTATTCATGTGATGTAACAACAGTGGATCAGTTTGTTACAATATATCTCTAAAGAGGATTTAATATTTCTTATATCTATTATTAGGAAAAGACTGTAAAATAATAATGAAGTCACATTTTGCTTTAAAAGAGCATACTGGTAATTAATAAAGCTCGTGAAACTTTCATAAGTTGCAAGATGGGATATAATATTTGATTGAAAATTCTAACTAAAAATAAAATGTTCTGTTTTAAAAGATTATAATTTAAAGTAACAATAAATAAAAACAAAGCCGAAATAAGATAATCATCTCCTATAATTCATGTAAATAATATAGCAGTACACAATATTTATTTCCTTTTTTATATCATGTCCATTGTGATCTAAAGAAGCAAGTGTTGTAGATGTTTGCTTTCTCATTTTTTTAATTAAAAGTTTCGTGTTGATAAACTTTGTTTATATATATATATATATATATACACACAGTGCATTGAAAAATCCATACAATTTAAGGCTAAAAGCTTTGTTTATTTCGTGCATTTCAATTCTGATTTGTTTACATTTTAAAACTTTATCAGAGTAATCAGATCTTTATGAAACAGAAAATTGCTATCTATATGTTGTTAATGCTAATAAAAATCAGGATCTACTGAAAATACAAATAATTCACTTAAAAACTGTTTATTTAATGAATGATTTAAAAAATATATCATCACTGTTAGAAATTTATATGATCAACAGTACCAGGGCAATTCCGAACCAATGTTACCATTTTCAGTATTTCATTTTTTACATCAAATAGGTAATATATATGTTTTTTTTTCTGATAGCATTAAACCTATATATTTTTTTTTATGTACAATGCATTTTATAAAATTTTGAATAGTCAAAATCAATAAAATCCTTCATAATCAGCCTAGCTTCTTTTTATGTATTTATTTGTTTGTCTGTTAGATGTTCAATGTTGGTCTGTTACAGGTAAGATGACATATTTTTCATAAATATATTGTGGCAACACTCAAATTTTGTGAAAGATGCTCATTTATGAACTCCCTCTGAATGAAAATACATTTTTGTTATAATAAATTGTATGTTGTTTTATAATACAGAAACAGATAAACATTGAGCTATCCAAAAAGCACGGTAATTCCTGTTTGTCTGTTACAATATACCATTTTTTTTAATAATTATTATTTACATTAAGTAATTTATTCATAATAACTATATTAATTTATCTTAATGAATTGTCAAATGCTACTTGTAGCTATCTTTGAATTACAGAATTATTATTATTTAAATAAGGTACAGGCATTTTTCCCTCTATGACTGTTAGTCTGTTACAATGGAATTGCCCACCACCAGTTTAAGAATATTCATTTTATTACTTCAAAATCTTTTCACCGAATCTACAATCAGCAGTTTTGTTCAATCATATAAGTATATGACTGTAGGAAATTCAAATATATACCTTCATGATTATCTAAAATGATTATATCTTATCATTATATAATTGCATAAATTTAAACCGATGTATGTGTATTCTAATAAGGTGAAAAAAAAATTAGTTATATCCATTTAATTCTAATTCCTACACTTAGCACAAGCTACTAATTATTATGGAAAAGATAGTAGGGGAGGAGAGTGGAGTGGAATGGGACAGTAGGTTTTTTCTTTATGTATCATTCTAAACATATCATCAATCACACACTAGATGAAGCAATGGTAGCCCAATCTTCATTTGAAAAAAGTTGCTGATCTGCATAAGCTTGCATTTGTATACAGAAAAAGATTATTTAAAGAATCAAAATCAAAAGTAAATTTGCTTCATATACTTTTTATGCTTTCTATATATTAATGACTTGTTTATGTAAAGTTGTAATAGTTTCACTATTTATGGAACATTAAACTGTATATTATCCATAATTTAAACTAAGCCTAAAAGCTAAAAGCAGCATTTTTGTTTATACAAGAAGGTAGTGGGGAGGAGTGGGACATTCCAGCAAAGGGCGGTATGGGACAAGTCCAATTCCTTCTTTTTAATAAGATGAATGTTAATTGCTAAAATGCATATATTTTTAGAGGGTAATATATTAACACGTTGAGTGCCATGTCAGTCGCTGATGACTGACACTGAACTTTCCGTTTAGGCTGTGTCAGTCATCGGTTACTTATACTTATTGATTGTGTAGTGGGCAGGGGTGGGGAATTTCTAGAAAATCTTATCAGCCAAGGATTTATTTCACCAGCCAGTAAAATGCAACGTACAGTTTAAAATTTTTATGACAAAATTACGCAACTCAAAAATAGTTGGTTACTATTATTTTCATAAATTTTTTCCTATAAAATTAAGAAATATAAACAAGAGATGAAAGTTTAATGTAAAGTAGAACTTCATACCATGTTTACATTGCAGTAATTAGGAAAGTTGAAAAATATAGCTAACTACTAAATAAAAAAACTTTTTGACATACCTCTATAGTTTGCAATTTTCAAAGACTACCTAAAAAGTCACTCACCCTGTCAAAAAATTCACTCGCCAGTGGCAAGTAAAATGATGCATTTTCCCACTCCTGGTAGTGGGAATCTTATTTCATGGCCCAAACGGAAAGACAGACAAAATTGACTTGGCATTCAACATGTTAATTATAACATTGATATTATATTCATTTACTTCAAAATGTAAATAAATGTAACTGATGATTTTTTTAACGTCATCTGTGACTGACAATCCTGAATTCTGGAATCTTCTATGAAGTTACCAGAATTTGATATTGTGGCACAGACATTATCAACTTACAATCTTTGTTAGACTGTATATATAGCCAACACTAGACTACTTGTGCTTGTCATACCTTGTTTTATAGCTGTCCCATATCTCCCTGTTAGTGAGGAGGTATGGGTCATTCCATGTCAAATCAACCAATGGTCTGAATCTTGTCATCTCAGAAATTTATAATTTTTGGTGCAGTGGTAGTCAGTCAAGTTAACAAGAAAAACCAAAATTTCCGATTTTTTGCGCTTTTAATTTTTGAGTTATTGATTTTTGAAAAATGAAAAATTGTCGAAATTTGACTTCACTTTGACACTTTTAAACAGCTGTAGATAAAAAACTATTTGACTTAGAGAGCTCTAATTGGTGTCATTCTCTTCTGTTTTTAATGATCTTTAAATTGATATACAACATGATTAAAGTATTTAAAATTTAAAATTTTTATTAAAAAATTTAAATTTTAAAATTTCAAAAACATCCCTTTTGATTTTTTTGAAAAAAATATATGTTTTAAAGACATCAATTGACTATGTGTATGCCAACTTTCATAATGGGATGGCAATGGGTTCCTATGGAAATTAATATTTTTGTATTATTATGTATGAAATTTGCTTGTTTTCCATGTTTAAAGCGTAACTGTAAAGTGTAAACTCATTGGTTAATGTTTGAATGAATATGACAACTGATCTATTAAGTAGTTTTTGTAATACAAATAAATATGAAAATTTAATCTATTAAATATAATATCAAGTTATAATGCTTGTTTATTTAATGACAGTAGAGCAGGCATTCTAATACATGGTTAACTTTTAAACAATAAAAATATGCAAAAAGAAAAACCAAACTTACAGGCTCTGTGTCTAATTAACTCTCTAGTCTTTATAATCAATTTAAAATTATCTTAATGGAGATCAGGTACTTGTAACACACAGTCCACTAAAATTGCTTGACATATTATATATAAACGTATTAGCTAGCTTCAATGGAATTTGATATTTGAAGCTTTAGGTGTAGTTATCAAGAGGTAGGACTCTTTTAACACCTGCTATCCAATTGTGCTTAATTCATGAAGCAGCTGTTTGAAACATTCAGTGCACACATGACTTTATTAATTCATAATATTTGCTACACAATTAATATTTTATAAAATGTTATTAAAAATTGAAATTTCTTTGTAATTAAAAACATAAGTATGCAAAATAATTTCATTTCAAGGACTTTTACGATAGGAATTTTACAAACGAAGTCAACTTCATTACTCAGAATATAAACTTTAATAGTTGCAGTAACGGCTCAACTTTTTGCAAAAAGATGTCCCCTGATACATTTAATATATCATTCGATTGTGTATAAAAAAAAATGAAATTGTTGGTCCCTTTGAATCTAGGAAGCTTATTTTATATTCACTTGCAATTGATTATACAGGGTTAATTTTACACTGAGCCTGTAAGTTAATTTCCTTTTAAATATCTTTATTGTTTAATTTAAAAGTAAACCATATATTAGTATGTCTACTCTATTGTCATTAAATAAATAAACATTTCGCAAATTGTTATTACCTGATATATTTAATAGATTAAATTTTCATATTTACTTGTAATACAAAAACTACTTCATAGATTAGTAGTAGTATTCAAACTAGAAGTATGGGCTATTTTTATTCACGACACTCGGGCCGGGCTAGGCTTGGGCCTTACTTTTTTCTGAAGGATCGGGCCTAACTTATTTTTTCAGAACCCAGCCAGGGGGCTGGCTTCATTCTTCCTAGGTCTGCACAGGTCAAAATTTTTAGTTCTTGTCTCGATCCAACCTGTATGAAAATCATTGTCTCAGCGTGGTCTGGGCCGTGCTATCAGTAAAATTTGGCCCAATAAAAATTTTAGCAAAAAATGCATATTTTTAAATCGTCATTCTACGATTAAACTTTAAAATTTATTCCTTTTAAAGAATAGTAAATTTCTAGGCAATAAAATTAAAATATAGCAAAACCTGTTAAAAAGAACCTGCCTATGACAGAATCTTGTCTTAAAAGGAAAAATGTGAAAGTCCATGCAAAATTAATACAGTAGACTCCTTCAAATCCGCACAGCTTGGGACCAGAAGGTGTGTGGATTTTAGAATTTTGAAGATTTCTGGTCAGTGCCTTGTTTACATTTTTTAAACAATAATTTGAATGTAATAATGCAATCAAAATTATAATGAATGCTTGCAATATAGTAAAATATTAAAATAAGTAATAAACTAAAATGATAAAAAGTAAGATATTTTTAAAAATGATTAAATTATTAAAAGGCCAAAAAGATAATTAATAATGTATAATTAAATATGCATAATAAAGATGAGATACATCCCTTGAATTTTTCAACAAAACTTCCCTTTTAAAGGTACTTTATAATTTCACATCAAAATCATAAAGTAAGGAAGTTTTATTTCCGGTTTAGCCAGTCTTAATAACCAAAAAAGCTTGATTACTGCATAAATATATTTGGTAAAAAGATTGTGATTACCAGTGATATCAGCAATATCTTGGATTTTTTTCAGAAAAAAAATTTATACTTGCTTCATGAAAAACCACGAGTTTAGTCATATTATCGAGAATTACATATTAAAATGCATACAGAATGTTATAAAACTAAAAAATTCTGTAATTTTGTCCTTACATCTGAACTGAAAGTTTCATCGTTTACATCTGTGATGATGTACGGATTTTAGGCATTTGCGGATTTGAGGGAGTCTACTGTATAATAATACTCGTATGTGAGAAAAGAATATAATACATTCACACCTGCCTTTTTTTTTTTTGCTATGCGATTCCATCTTAGAAGATTTTACTGTATAGCATTTTTCAGATTTTTAAGTCTCCAATACTTGGAGTATGGATTAACAATATTAATGACAACTGAAACATTTAGAAGCAAATAGAGATACATAAAAAAAGAAAAAGTCACACCCTAGGGCCCTTCTTTAAAAATAAAGATTATAAACCCGAATAATAATAAAAGGCTAAAATAAATATTTTTGATCAGAACTTCTCGTACGAGACAATTTTTAATCACATCGACGTAAAAATCCATGTTTTGTAGAAATTCAGTTGGGTTGGGCAAAAATTTTAACTTTTTTTCTTAGCTGGGCTGGCCAAACTTTTAGCTTTTATGCTGGGCCGGGCCATTATTTTTGTTGTACGGGCCGGGGCTGTGCCCAAACTGTTAACTTTTATACCGTGCCGGGCTCAGGCCAAACTTTTCTACTAGGCCGTGCCATTAATTTTTTTTTCTATGGGCCAGGCTGAGGCCAAACTTAATTTTTATACCAGGTCCAGGCCTGTAAATTTCAACCTGTGCAGACCTCTAATTCAAACATTAACCAATGAGTTTACAGTTACGCTTTTGACATGAAAATACAAGTATAGCAAATTTCGTATATGATAATACAAAAATATTAATTTCCATAGGAACCCATTGTCATCCCATTATGAAAGTTGGCATACACATAGTCAATTGATGTCTTTAAAACATATATTTTTTTCAAAAAAATTAAAAGGGGTGTTTTTGAAATTTTAAAATTTAAATTTTTAATTTTTTAATAAAAAAATTAAATTTTAAATACTTTAATCATGTTGTATATCAAATTAAAGATCGTAAAAAGCAGAAGAGAATGATACCAATTTGAGCTTTCTAAGTAAAATAGTTTTTTGCCTACAGCTGTTTAAAGGTGTCAAAGTGGAGTCAAATTTCGGCAATTTTTCATTTTTTGAAAGTCGATAACTCAAAAATTAAAAACTCAAAAAATCAGAAATTTTGGTTTTTCTTGTCCACTTGACAGGTACAACAAATAAACAAAAACTTATAAAAATCTGAATCCTGAAGGTTCAAAAATAATTTTTTTTTGGTTGATTTGATATGGAATGACCCGTATGACACACATTCGAATCTTACAATTTCTTTAGTTATGAAATTGTTTCTGCAAATTATGTTTCCATATTGTTCAAAAACATTAGAAATATATTAATTTTCTATTCTATAAATTGAAATTTTTGTTTTTGTGTCAAACTAAGTTAATGTTCTTATTTTTGTCAAAAGTGTCCCATTCCTCCCCACTCTTCCTTACTTTGAAAAATGTGTATGCATCACAAAACGCATGTGGTAGTGCTGTATACTAATGAATATATCAAGTATCATAAACGGAAGGCAGAAAACTTTCTTTTATTTAATTCATATTTCCTTCAAGAGCATTGGTAGCGAAATATGAAAAAACAAAGCCACCATTATATGTTCCTCATTAGTGTTTTTCTTTTCTTCTTTTTTTTGTGTATGTGCATAAAAGGAAGTTTAAAGATCAAAATACTTTTCATCTAAATGAAGGTTTACTCATTTTTTCTCCCCAGATGAGCTAAAAAGTTACTTTTATGAAACTTCACTAAGTATGAGGGGGGGGGGGGGGGAGTCTGAAAACAGTTGAAAAATATTTATAACTTCAATTTTCTCTGCCATCTTTCTGTGCGTTAATTTTCATATATGCGGAGTGCCTTGTAATTCGTATATGTTAATGATAATTACTATGGCGTATTTCAAATGAAGTGTGTACATTTATAGTTCATTTACATGGACTTTCAAAAGAATTCCATTACATTATGATCTATAAAGAAAAATATTGAATATTAATGATGTCAATTATCACATTGCTACAAAGCGTAAACCAACTTAGTGAAAAATGTCCAAGCCGGGAATCGAACCCGGGTCCCTGGAATAGATCTCCAGTGCTCTACCACTAAACCACAAGGACGATGTCCAGCTTGGCATTTCTCACTTATATAAGTCAGTAAGGCTGCTACTGCAGCACAAGATAGAGAAGTCTTCATGAACACACATTCTAGTGGCGTAACAGGAGACGCAAATAAACCCAGCATCGGTGAATATACAATTTTAATTAATTTTTCAACTACATTTCAGCAGTGAAATTACGCTTGAAATTATTGAATATTAATGATGTGAATTATCACATTGCTACAAAGCATAAACCAACTTAGTGAAAAATGTCCAAGCCGGGAATCGAACCCGGGTCCCTGGAATAGATCTCCAGTGCTCTACCACTAAACCACAAGGACGATGTCCAGCTTGGCATTTCTCACTTATATAAGTCGGTAAGGCTGCTACTGCAGCACAAGATAGAGAAGTCTTCATGAGCACACATTCTAGTGGCGTAACATGAGACGCAAATAAACCCAGCATCGGTGAATATACAATTTTAATTAATTTTTCAACTACATTTCAGCAGTGAAATTACGCTTGAAATTATTGAATATTAATGATGTGAATTATCACATTGCTACAAAGCATAAACCAACTTAGTGAAAAATGTCCAAGCCGGGAATCGAACCCGGGTCCCTGGAATAGATCTCCAGTGCTCTACCACTAAACCACAAGGACGATGTCCAGCTTGGCATTTCTCACTTATATAAGTCGGTAAGGCTGCTACTGCAGCACAAGATAGAGAAGTCTTCATGAGCACACATTCTAGTAGCGTAACATGAGACGCAAATAAACCCAGCATCGGTGAATATACAATTTTAATTAATTTTTCAACTACATTTCAGCAGTGAAATTATGCTTGAATGCTGAAATGTAGTTGAAAAATTAATTAAAATTGTATATTCACCGATGCTGGGTTTATTTGCGTCTCCTGTTACGCCACTAGAATGTGTGTTCATGAAGACTTCTCTATCTTGTGCTGCAGTAGCAGCCTTACCGACTTATATAAGTGAGAAATGCCAAGCTGGACATCGTCCTTGTGGTTTAGTGGTAGAGCACTGGAGATCTATTCCAGGGACCCGGGTTCGATTCCCGGCTTGGACATTTTTCACTAAGTTGGTTTACGCTTTGTAGCAATGTGATAATTCACATCATTAATATTCAATAATTTCAAGCGTAATTTCACTGCTGAAATGTAGTTGAAAAATTAATTAAAATTGAAAAATATTTTGCAATATATTTTAATCGTTACTTTATTACAAACATAATTAAACTAATATTCATTTCTAAGGTGTGTTAAAACATGTTTTCTGTAAAATATGAAGTGCAAAGCATTTATCATTAATTTAAAGTGTTGCACTAAAGAATTCGATTACATAATGGCCTACAAAGAAAACTTTTTGCAGTGTATTTTAATTATTTTATGTATTTCAAACATGATGAATTTGATGCATATTACTGAGGTTCCCTACAAGATGTTTGCTGTAGAATATGATGTGCATAGTATTTAATATTAATTTACAGGAAAGCACAGCAGATATTGTGGGCAGAGTACTGTATATTATCGATTATTGATGTAAAAGCATTTTTAGTTATAGTATGCATTGATAATTTTAACTAAGTTTTTGTATATTATGTTGTGTGCATAAATTTTATAAATCATATACAAGGCTACATAAAAGAATTTGTAAGCAATAAATAGTATGGGTGTAAATTGTTTAAAAGTGTTTTTTACTGAGTTTTTCATTTTCAAGCTGAACTGTATTTGAAGAGTATAAATAAATTTATATACAAGGCTACCTAAAGAACAGGATACATTGCTGTCTGTAGTTAGTAATTTCTGGAAGTGTGATGCTAGTAGTTTTAAGCATTTTTTGGCTAAAATTAATTTTAGTTTGTCTTGTGGTATAAACATCTGTAAGATAATATATAGGACTTTAGAAATGAATTTAAGTACATTTCCGCCCATTGGCAAAAGTGAATTTTTAACAGGGTTATGTATTTCTTAACTAAACTAAATTTTCCCTTCCTATGTATTATATATAGAAATCTATAGATCATATACAGGGCTGTACAAAAGAATTTGAATACCTTTTTCGCTATGGATGGTGCTTGCTGAAATCTAGTTTTCAAATAATCTGCTGTGTGTTTCCTAATTTGTTTATTTGGGTATTTTCTTTACCTTACTAAACAATGAAAGTGTTTCATAATCTATGCTTCATGCGTAAATTTTCTCTGTTCTCATTTCAAGGGGAACATTTACATATGTTTCTATAGCAAAATTGCACAAAAAATTACAGTCATGTTTTGCCATCCAAAGTTAAATTTTACATTGCTGAATGGGGGAATCATTTGGAAAATATTTTTAAAAAATTCAAATATGTTAATATCCTGATTTTTCACAAATTTAAAAAGAAATCAAAGACAATGCATTCCCTTATAAAATGTATACACATCTGGGCGACATCTGCTCTATTCTCAAATGAATTGTACCCTTACTTATTGCGATATTTTATTTTGATGCAATCGTTCACGTTCCTATAGGAATCAATTTACATTCTTCCATCTCCAATTTAACTGCAGCAATAGCAAAATTTAACAGGGAGTTCTCATTCAGGAAACAAATGCCAAAAAATTGCTGAGAGCAAACTTCACTATATTAGGCTAAAAGATTGAAACAAGATTTTTTTGTGAATATAAAAAAAATATCTATTACATGCCAAAAATTTTATAAACATTTTTTGAAAAGTTAAAAAAATACAGAGAAAAAATTTGCTATATTCAGCACCCTGTGAAGGAAAAATTGCTTCTGAGCCAAGGTTTCAATTTGCACTGCCGCCACCACCTTCTCTTTATGACAGGTGTTACAAAATTGAAAAAAGGCAGAAATAGAAATAAGTTGTACTGAATACATATTTCACATTTATTTTAGAACTTTAAAAGTTTAATTTTAGTTAAGAAATTCAGAACAACTAAATAATGTAAGAGCACTTATATTTTGGCAAAGAGGATTTGGGAACTGAGTGTAGAAAAAAATGTGTCTAACAGTGCAGTACAACAGTGTAAATGCAACCCTTTTGGATTCCAAGATAGAAACCTCATACTATTTTAAAAGTTATGTTTTTATCCTTAGTACAAAAATAAAATTGCAGACTCAGGAAAGAGAAGGTAACAAAGGAGATAAAGACCTAAAACAAGTTTTAAAAAAGTTCTTAGTCAGAAATTTGTTTTGGTGTGTGGATTAAGGTACAGTTCAATAACTTTGAAACGATAAATGTATGTACTTTCATGGGTAAAAAATTCCTGATAAATATATATGTATATATATATATATATTGGTGGTCAGTAATGTTTAATTAATGGTTATATATATATATATATATAGGGTGTATCTGAAATGCTTCAAGAAACTTAGAGGGATGATAGTACTTATGAAGACAAACAAAAAATACAATGGGACATGGTGTCGCAAATGATGTTTAAAAGGCGAAAATCGAGAAAAAGTGTCTGGAAATGGACAAACTGGACAAGAAAGAAATACTCGAGAAAATTATTTATTGCACAGAAAAGGCACAACACAGCTCGTGATGCCCAGAGAAAACAAATATTTTACAATAATTGTTCAAAGTGTTGAAAGCTGACTTTATTACACAGAGTAGGTACATCTACGGAGGAACGACTGGCAGACACACTCAAATTTGCATATGTGGATTCCTGCTCAAAGATTTGTTTGGATTTCTTCCAAGTTTTTGATATCTCTTTCTGACTGGATATGCACAAAGTGAAAGCAAAACCAGCTTCGTGCTACTAGCCAGTTCTGCAGAAAAGCAGCATGCGATATTTCAATATTTTTATTAGTTTTGTGATTATCACCCTTTAAACATCAGTTGAGACCCGATGTTCCATTGCATTTTTTGTTCATCTTGATGAGTAATATCATCGCCCTAAGTTTTTCGAAGCATTTCAGATACACCCTGTATATTTTACAGTAAAACAGGTAGGAAAATCGAGGTTAATAGTATTAATTTGGCCCCCTATATTTCAGCGACTGCTTTCTACCCGCATCACACAGACCTCACTATATTGCACTAAATTATTGAAACTGAATTCTTTTTATTAATTTTGAACAATCAATATGAAAAAACTGTGAAAATTGCATTAAAAAATTCAATTAAAGAAAATTGAAAAAAAGCTTATTTCGAGGTGTAGAAGGATTTTATATATTTAAATGAAAATCTATCCAAATGTACCAGAGTATGTACCGTATCTATCCAAATGTATTGAAGTAGGGGAATCCCTGCTGCCGGCAGCATACTATTGGGTAAGTAAGGATTTTTGCATTCCGGTCTATTTATATTTTTAAACGAAAGACTGGAGCAATCCGGGTATGTAATACTAACCTTAAATATACCTAAAGTCAGTGTTGTATGAATTGAACATGAAAATCTTTCCAAACAAACATAATGTTGGGAGCCCCACTACCTTGATTGTTATGTTCTTATTTGCCTCTCCTTAAATAAAGTAAATAGGTTTTTAAAAAATCATTGAATCACCTGTTTAAAATATTGTATTTTTAATAAGGCAAAGTAAAGAAAAAAAACGGTGAGGTAGAGAAAGAAAACTGTCACTTAATGTCTGACCCTTTTTTAAATGCTACAGCAAAAAATTACAAAAAATGCACGTGCAGAAATGATCGGCTGCACAATAGCAAATAAAATAGTGATATCTTTAAGACATTGAAAAAAACTAAATCTCTCCTGGTTCCCCCCCCCCCCCCAAAAAAAAAAAAAAAAAAAAAATTAGGAGGCTTTTTATTTCACATTGACCGTCATTGAATCCATTAGGGTCAGGTGGGGGAAAGTGGTGGTAATCTAAAAAAATGCACTTTTTTCACAATAAATGCACATATTTTTACTTTTTTTTTCAATTAATACATAATTGGAGTTTGTGACAAATATTTCTATTAAGATTTGTAAATCTGGCAACAAGTTTACTGTTGTTTATCTTCTTGTTTACATATATGTGCAGTTTGTTCTTAACACATGGTATTGATAAACTTTATTCTTGATCCTTTCTCACTTGAAAAAATTAGTATATTTTGATACATTTCTGTAGAAGAACTTCTTAAAAACAGATTCATGCATCAAGGTAAGAATTATTTTATTATTTCAATTTTTTATGATTTTTTCCTGAGGTGGGGGAAAGGGGTGGTATAGTTAGGCTTAGCTCAATGTTGCATGATGATTCAATTTTAGACTGTAGATGTGATTAATTTTTAAAAATGAGCTGTAATAAAAGTATTAATAAAAAAAATAGGCTTTATTTATAAATTTTAATTTGAATATGATAATACAATTAAATTAAAAGTTATTTTTTACATAGGGTCAGGTGGGGGAAAGTGGGTCCGTGGGGGTATATTGAAAAAAACCTATTTTCTCTTTTAAATTAAGATATTTTGTTAATTCTTTTTTAGAGACATATATTGAGATTATGGCAATTATTCTTATTTTAGTTTTAGAAACTGGAAACAAATTTAATGTTTACAAACTATCTTGTTTATGCTCATTGCATACCGTCAAAAAGTCGATCAGCTAAAATAATCGCCCAAGTGATAAAAACTAATACATTATATCACATAAAGCATTTGAATAAGTCACCATTGGGGAACTATTAGACTTTTCTTGCTATTTGGGGGTGAAGATTATATAGAGTTCAGCAATATATGCTACATACTAAGTGAACCTAATTTTGATAGTCATGGGCATTATTTCTTTAATTAAATAATATCTGAAAAATATTTTTTTTTGTGCATTTGTACCTTTAAAAATAATTAAGATACATTTATTTCAGTGTATTTTTATTTAAAAAACAATATTTACACATTTTTATTTAAATATACATTAATTTTGGAACTACCCCCCACTTTCCCCCACCATGGGGTAAAGTGGTGGTATCAAAACATGCTCTTTTAAATGTATCACTGTCAGAAAACAATCGAATAAAATTGAGTGGTTATGATTCATGTTTAATCTATATGAATCCAATGTATAGAAAATGCATCAAAAGTTTCATTAAAATAAATTTAATAGTTTGATTTTAGGGCCTTTTCTAAAAAAAGCTTGATTTTACCACCACTTTCCCCCACCTGACCCTATTTATTTTTTTAAATAGTTTTTTATTGTCGAAACTCTTTGAAATTTTTATGAGTTATAACTATAATATTTGATAGGCCTTTATATATATATATATATATATATATATATATATATGCAAAAATATTGATATTTAGTTGCAAAAGCCACTGGTGTAATATTCATGATGTAAGCAAATATTAACCAGATTTTTTTTTTAAATGCTTCTAATTCTCTAAATTTGGTTTTCATATGTTATATAATGGATGTATCAGATGACTGTGTAAAGAAATTGTGTTAAAATACCAAGATTTAGTTTCTTTTAGCCTTGAAAAAAGAATGTTAACTAATACAGTAGAAATACATTACAGTGAATGTCACTTATACGAATTTTTCAGTTTAACAAATATTTGAATTGCTGAAAAAAAAATCCTATTTCATTATAAAAATATTCAATTTAACGGATTTTTCAGTATAGTAAATTTAATCAGTGCTCCCCAGAGATTTGTTGTAATGAAATTTCACTGTATTATTTTTATAAACAAGCTATTTTATGCTCATAACCCTTTAAGACCTGACCTACACAATAGTGTAGGTGATAATAAAGAAAAAGAAAAAACATTTTCCTCCTTTTTGTTTGATTTAAAGTCGAGCCTGCACCCACAAAATTGCGTGGATACTCCCTTGACATAACCTGACATTGGATGTATATTTTAATCAAATATGATCCTATTAATTAGGGGAAACCACCAAAACTTTTCATTTCTACCAAAAATCTTGCGGTCTTAAAGGGTTAAAGTCGATATGTTTTGTTTTACCGTATTTTGATTTCCTAATCAGATACAGGATTTCCAATAATGTAATAGTAGATGAAGTTGCAAGTAATTCTCAGAGGCTAATTTCTCTGGAAGGGTTAATATTAATATTTCAAAAAACCTAATATGTCTTTTTAAAGTAAAATGTACTATCCTTAAGTAAGAGTTATCTGCTTTTCCATATTTTGATAAAAAAAAATAGTGGATGCAGAATTTCAAAGTGTGCTAAAAAAATTAAAATTCACCCGAAGGAACTTTCAGAAAGGAATTTGGTTGAAAAGGGTTAATATTTGTATTTTTTAAATGGATTGCACTGTTCAAATGAAAATCTAACATATAACTATGTAGTTTGGAATTTTTCTTATTTTCATACTTTGATTTCCAAAGCCGATGCAGATTTTTCAGCATTGCAGAGTATTACATAACCAAACCTTGAAACTTCATAGAAAACTCTTTTCTTGAACCCTAGAAAACTTTTCCTTAAACCAAGATTAAGAGGGTATTTTTTTATTTTCTTGCATTCTGAAAAGTCGAGCCGATCCAAGCTTGGAAAGATGGGGAAAAACAAGTTTTTAAAAGAAATTTTTTCTCAGAATTAACATTCATATTTTTTTAACAAATTTTTCCGTTAGAAAGTTAAAAGTATTATACTTTGGTGGATATTTTATATTCAGTATTTTAAACTGTTTAGCTGATGAGGCTTTGGATCTTCTCTGCTAGTGATATTCCAGTGTGGATGTTACATGCCATTTTGAGAAAAATTTCATCTTTTTGATGATTGTTCATTTTTACCCGACTGCGAGGAAGGGTTATGTGTTTCACGCGTATCTGGGTATGTGGATTTCTTTATACCCTCGAAACATCCCAACGGCTTGATGGATTTTAATGAATGAGGTCTCTGTCAATTCGTCTTAACCGTCCGATGGTTATAGGCTAGGTTTTTTTTTATAAATTCAAAAAGGTGACCGTAAAATACGAAATGGCGGTTGAGATGAAAAATTTTTTTATGTACCATATTGAGTGGCATATCATTGGATAGGTCTTTCAAAATTAAGACGATGTTTCATTGACTATTTTACAGTCAGAAGCTCCGTTTAAATATTACACGGCCTGGAAGCTGTGTAGGTAGGATTTCTAGCTTTACTGCAACTCTAACCTTCATAGACATCTATAGGCCTCATCAAAACAGTGTTTATAGATAGGAACTAATAATTAAACACAACTTAAAAGTCATCAATACAAGTAAATAAAAAAAATAGGTAAGTAATATAAAAAATAGTTTCACATTGATGAGAAATAATTAATTAGTTTGCTTTTTACGCAGTCGGGTTTTTATATTTTTTTTTATTTAATTTTTACTTGTTATTTGTCATTAATATCTCAGCTAATTATTTAAATATTTGAGTCTCAGTGTGTGCATTCGCACAAGTCTTGGACTATGTCATGCACATTTTCAAACCTCTACTTGCAATAGATTTTCCTAGCCATCGCACACAGGCAAACTTAGTGCTTTATTAGTATAGCTTAATATTTCCGATATTTTTATTTATTTATTGCATGCCAGTTGGCATATTTTACCAAGAGTGTTTGGAAAACAGTTTTTTTTTTTTTTTTTTTTGCAAGTCAGTTTTATTTACGTTGCTGCCAGTAGATTGATTGACTTCAGGGGCGTCGCCATGGGGGGTATGGGGGGGAGCCTCCCCCCCCCCCCCCAATATATGTGAAGTTGGCAAATTTGAGCTTAGAGTTGGGAAATTCTAGATTTTTGAGACATTTTCTTTTTTAAAAGTAATAGTAAAAAAATTCTAAATTTTTATTGTTTTGGTGATTATTTTGAGTACTGCAACAGTAAACAAGTTAAATTATCAAAAGAAATACAAAAAGAAATCAGCCACACTCAATCTATCATTGTATTTTTCAGTTCTACAAAAATATTGTACATCACCCAGACCTAAATTTCTCTACCCCTGTCCATCAATAACTGACTAACCAGTTCCTTTATTTCCTCCAAAACTTTGTTCCTTTGTCAAAAATTTCACCCTACCTCCCCTTCTCCTCCCAAAAGAGAATCCAGCTATTTTAATCCAAAGGGATTGCAGCTTCTTTTGAAAATTGGAGATCACTTGTAGCAAACAAAAAGGAATGCAGTAACCTACTTGAAACACAGCTATGGGCAAGAAGCTTTGATGAGTTTTCACAACTTTTTTGACTAATTTTGCAATTTTTGGACAATATTTTCTCATTCTTATGATTTTTTTTGCCGCAAAAATTAGTTAACCTTTCGCTGTCAAGTAAAAAGCGTTATATGAGCAAATGCAGGATATAAGAAGTCGTTAGTTTAGACAAATTTGTCACATTTTACTTTTATTTGTTCGCGGAAATATATATCAATCCTGTTCGTTTATATTCACATGTGTTTATAAATATTTTAAACCAAAAATCCAGTGTTCCGTGTTTAAAGCTGTTCTAAAAAGTTACTATAAATCTCAGCACGAAGAAACCCTTCATAATAGGAAAAGAGTTTTCATGCAAGATTTTGGAGCATCTAAAAATCCATTCGAGGATGAAAAAGGTAAAAAATGGACGATTTTAATTTGGAACAGAAATATGACCATGAAAGCAGTCCATCAACTGAAGACACTGAAGTAACACTGACATGTTGCACTTGAATAAAATTTTGAAGAAATTAAGATTTCCTTACAGACAAGCTCACAAACAATTATGAATATTAGGATGTGACTGGAGAAGCTGAGTTCCGAAAGCACCGTAGGAAAACGGTTTCACCAAAGGCAATAGATAAAAATTATAGCACAGCAATGGACATTGATACACATAAATTTTACAGTAAAGAATTATAAGAAATACAAGAAAATTTCGGGAATTTAGTAATGGGCTTAAATGACAATGTTCCCCATATCAAGAGAATATTGCAGCAATGCATTCCATATTTAAATTACAATTCTGCAAGGGAAAAGTTAATAATGTTTCCACCTGGATATGAGAAACCAGATGTACATGACTTGCAGAGTCAAATAGAAATAAACCAAATCCCAACTCACTTAACAAACCTTTTACTCATGCCATGAAATTCAAAGATTATTTGGGTCACGCCGTCAAATTATATACTCGTACCTTAACATGCAAAGCAGCTTATCTTTATGGAGTTGCATCTAATGAAAGAATCTTTAGTCAAATAAAAATTTAAAAACCTAGGGCGCTCTGCCCCCTACGAGCTACGCTCGTCAACCCCCGTTCAGACACCGCAGACTCTAACAGCACGCTAATTTGATCGGCTTTAAAAAGATTTCGGAAGAGTGAATTATAATTTGAATCTGACAATATAATCTGACGTAATTTTCCCCAAACTTTTCTTTCTATTTTTAATATTCATGTAAAAATACTTTTGTTAGAAATGAAGTATTATGATCATCTTAAAATACCAAATAAATATCTCGCGCAATTTTTAAATTTAAACTGTTTTGCAATATTATTTTTTGTTCATTTTACATAATAAATGTAATGTGACGTAAATTCTCCTATTTAAGACTTCTAACGCATGTTAATGTATTTATTATTTTACAATATTCTTTCTCTTTTAAAATTCACGTGTAAATATAGTTTTTATGACGTAATTTTCAATGAGTTCCTGCTTTTTATATTTTCTGTTTATAATAGTCACGTGTAAAATAAATTTTTAATTTGAAGCAAACATTATTGTTTGCGCTGTTTATACAGTTGGCATTTGGCAACAGTTTAAATTAATACAATTTTCTAAAATGTGTAAAAAATATCTCTCGAAATGCTGAAAATTTGAATTTAAAATAGAAATAAAACCTTAAAAAATGAGTCAAATTAAAAAACTAAATGCAGCCTGCACACCGGGAAATTCTAACCCATAAAATGATCTAAAAGTGATTAAATTCCTATGTACAGTTTTTGCTCCTATAAAATTTTTTTAATGGAACGATTTTTTCCAACTCTGGCATTAAATATCTCTTAAAACAATTCTTCGATTTGAAAACTGTCTGCATCAGCGTGTTTATCAAACATTTCTCTATAATACTACCGATTTTCATATTTTTGTATGCAACAGTTTTTTTAATATTAACGAAGAAAGCCATGCTTAAGCATTCAAATTGGATGCCGATCTGCCGGGAATATCTACGCAGGTTTTAATTGGTCCATTTCCAAATCAAAACTTTTTTATATATATAGAAGGATATATATTGCAAGCTAATGAGGGATGACAGACTTGACAGCCTAATGCTTTTAAAATATGAATGTGAAATAGGGAATTTTATTAAACTAAGCGATGTTATTAACAGGTGGGCTTCTTTGAAGACCACAAGAATTAATATTAAGTGAAAACTAGTCGGATGCGCCAATCCCAAAATTTTAAAATTTCCTTCTACTCCATACATGTTAATGCCTCAAAATTTGCAATCACAGTGCCAAAATTAAATGACAATTCTTTGCCTATAATAACAAACTCTAAAGGTATAGATTTGTTGAATTGTGTGCCTTTAAAAAGGATATATAAGCACAGTATTTTTCAAACAAATCATTGAATTTTGGCACCCAGCCTCTTAGATGTCTGCAACCAAAATTCCTTACTCAAAGTGCACAAAAGCGATAGCTTTGGACAGTATAGACCCAAGCCTAATAAGGATCTGTTTATGTGGAAGTGCTATTTATATCTGGAATATGAAGTTTGACTAAATTCCGTGCATTAGTTTTTGAGATACAGCTATCGCAAAATCGTGAAAAATGCTGCATAGCAGTGCCACCTGCTATATGATATACATAAAAAGCTAATCTGCATCAAATTATGTCAAGGTTTAACAGAATATGACGTTTGATCAAATTCCATGCAATAGTTTTTGAGATATAATTATCGCTAAAATCATGTAAATCATGAAAAATGCCGCATAGCAGTGCCACCTGTTTACGATTTACACCAAAAACAAATCAGCAACAATTTTTATCAAGGTACAGTCAAACCTCGTTAACACGAACTGTTTCCGATTGCCTCGTCCAGTTGTATGTAATGTAGTTAAGTTCCGATAACACGAACTACTTTTAATACGAACAAAACAATTTTCCCCTTGAGTGTTCGCGTTAACGAGGTTCCACTGTATAAGTGAATCTCTAAAGTTTTATTAAATTTCGTGCATTAGTTCTTGTGTTAGAGCGCCCACAAAATTTGTATCGCATATAGACAGACAGATATTTTCTAAAAACAGTCGAATCGTGTTCAGGACTTACTAAAACGTATAAATTAGTCTGAAACCGGAAGTCGAATTTTTTCACGAATCCAATACTTTCTTCTTGTAAAGATAGAAGAAAGTAAAAAGCGTATTTATTTTTTTAGTAAACAAACCCATAATTAGAATTTTTATGTTTTCAATTTCAGAATTTTTCTTTGGAAAGGAATTTTTATGCAAAAGTATCATTATAATTATTACACACGTTGTGCATATCATTTTAGTCGAAAATTGGAGCAATTTGTTTCAAGTTGGGAAATTTTCGAATTCTCCCCCCCCCCCCCCCGAAAAAATATCAGTGGCTACGCCCCTGATTGACTTTATGAATAAAAACATAGCACATGCTTATATTTAGTGTGTCCAGCAGTTTGTGTTATAATGGACCTGAACCCGAAAATTCTACTTTAAGACAACCCGACCTGATCATCACACTCTTCAAACTGAAACTGAAATTAAACCATATGCTAATATAATTGCATAAAAGTAGTCTACAATAATATCTTGAATATCAATTTTATCTCTTAAGTAGCAAAATGAACAAATTTCTATACTATTAATGTTGGTAGGTGCCTGTGGGGGTGGGGTCGGCCGAAACTACTCTTTTCACACAGAGATGCGAGAGCAGTGTATAAAAAGGAAATATCGGGGGAACCCGGACTTTCATGTCTCAAGGTAATCCTGTGGGAAATAGGTACCATAGAAATTAATAACTTACCATCTCATTAGAAAACATTGGGAAACAATCCAAAAACAATAAAAAAGAAAAGTGCACAGCTAAACTGATGGCATTGAGCTCACAGGCTATTCACACTAATTGTATATTATACTCTTATTTTAAAGAATAATGCCCTTCAAAAAAATAAGTGAAGGGGAATTAGCCCCCGTTTCCCCCTTTATACTTAACCAGTGAACCTCCAAATCTACTCAGGGAAGCTCTTTATCATAATAAACCGGTATACCAAATTTGCAGCAAATCGAATAATCCTGCAAAAAAACCATTTATCTAAATTAAGGGGGTGGACTAGCCCCCCTTTATCCTTAACCAATGAATCCCCAAAACGAATCAGGGAAGCTCCTTAACATAATAAACCGGTATACCAAATTTGGAGCAAATCGAATAATTCTGCATGAAAAACCCGTTTATATAAATTAAGGGGGGTGGACTAGCCCCCCTTCCCCCTTTATCCTTAACCAATGAACCCCAAAACTAATCAGGGAAGTTCCTTAACACAATAAACCGGTATACCAACTTCGGAGCAAATCGAATCATTCTGCATCAAAAACGCATTTATCTAAATTAAGAGGGTGGACTAACCCCCCTTTTCCCCCTTTATCCTTAACCAATGAATCCCCAAAACGAATCAGGGAAGCTCCTTAACATAATAAACCGGTATACCAAATTCGGAGCAAATCGAATGATTCTGCATAAAAAACCCATTTATCTGAATTAAAAGGGGTGGACTAACCATCCTTTTCCCCCTTTATCCTTAACCAATGAACCCCCAAAACTAATCAGGGAACTTCCTTAACATAATAAACCGGTATACCAAATTCGGAGCAAATCGAATGATTCTGCATGAAAAACCCATTTATCTGAATTAAGGGGGGTGGACTAACCCCGTTTTTCCCCCTTTATCCTTAACCAATGACCTCCCAAAACTAATCAGGGAAGTTCCTTAACATAATAAACCGGTATACCAAATTCGGAGCAAATCGAATGATTCTTCATGAAAAACCCATTTATCTGAATTAAGGGGGTGGACTAACCCCCCTTTTCCCCCTTTATCCTTAACCAATGAACCCCCAAAACTAATCAGGGAAGTTCCTTAACATAATAGACCGGTATACCAAATTCGGAGCAAATCGAATGATTCTTCATGAAAAACCCATTTATCTGAATTAAGGGGGTGGACTAACCCCCTTTCCCCCCTTTATCCTTAACCAATGAACCCCCAAAACTAATCAGGGAAGCGCCTTATCACAATGAACCGGTATACCAAATTCGAAGCAAATCGAATGATTCTTCAGGAAAAACCCATTTATCTGAATTAAAGGGGTGGACTAACCCCTCTTTTCCCCCTTTATCCTTAACCAATGAACCCCCAAAACTAATCAGGGAAGTTCCTTAACATAATAAACCGGTATACCAAATTCGGAGCAAATCGAATGATTCTGCAAGAAAAACCCATTTATCTGAATTAAGGGGGTGGACTAACCCCCCTTTTCCCCCTTTATCCTTAACCAATGAACTCCCAAAACTAATCAGGGAAGCGCCTTATCACAATGAACCTAGAAAAAAATTTTGAAGCAAATCGGATGTTTCTATCAAGAGTTATCGCGTTACGTACTTACATACGTACGCACGTACGTACATACATACAGAAAGGGCGGGCACATTAGCTCTCAGGCTTTGATAGCCTGTGAGCTAAAAACGGGAAACTAGCGCACAAAAAGAATGCAAATTTTGGTTTCACTTTTCGAAGTCCAATCGCGAATTTATAAAAATAAGGAAAATTACTAACTAACCGATCGATTTTAAAATTTCAGATATTTTATAAAAAAAACACCTACAAATTTTAAATAAGTCAGAGGAGTTGGATTTCGGAGAAGGTGGGGGGGGGGGCATGCAAAGAAATTTTTAAAACATAGTGTTTTATACAATAAATATAGTTTTAGATGTGGTTTTTTGACAGATCCCTCAGTTAAATAATTATTAAATGTAAAAATTTCAAAGAGGGGAGGTTGTGTGAATTCCGAGTGGTATTCAGGGTGCACGAAAGTGGACCCATGGAGTGGGGGATTTTCAAACTTTTTCCGAACCTATCGTGATATATGATCAGAATGCCCTCCGATCACTCCTCCATATTATGAACCTTTCTGCCCCCGCCCCCCGGGGGCACTTTTCTAATTTTTTTGAAATCTCAGCGTTTTCATCATTTTAGATTGGATTATTTTACAGAGCTTTCCCATAAATGTTATTTATGATATGTAAGAATTTCTAAAAGGGGGTATTTCGGGGGTGATGATGGTAGGGCCCCCACTATGGGGCACTTTTCTAACTTTTGCCGACGCCCCTCATGTGAGACATCGTTGGACAGTCCTGTGGCCACTTATTCATGTTATGCACCTCCGGTGTCCCTTCCCTCACTTTTCCCCCTGGGGAAGAACTTTTCTAAATTTTGTCGACACCCCTCATGTGATATATCATTAGAAAGGCCTGTGACCACTCATTCACCTCCCCTACTTTGTGGGCTGGAGAGGCACTTTTCTAAATTTTGCCAATACTCATCATGCAGTATAGTGTTAGAAAGCCACGTGACCACTTATTCATACTCTGCACTTCCCGTGCCCCTTCCCCAAACTTTTGCCGGCACCCCTCTTGATATATTGTTGGAAATCCCTGAGCAGTGGAATCGAAGACTACGGTGCCGTAGGCAGCGGGGATCTGGTTCGAGGTTTGTTCGGTTTTAAATTTAATATGAGTTCAAGGACCCCGGTGAATGCTATAGACGTGTTGCACATGACGTCACATGTCTGAAATCGCTTCCTATGGCGCCCAAATATAAGGTGAATTGGTGCTCTCCATTTGATTTTTTAGACTTATTTGCACTATAATAATTAAAATAAGGAAGATCTAAATCAAAGAGAAAGATAACACGTGCTTTTAACGGCAAACGGGGAGTTCTGTGCTCCACGTGTGTGCTCCAGAAGCTATAGTATCAGTCGTTGCTAATAGCAACGTGACGTCAATGCAAGGGGTCTATACGTTGCTGCAGGCTGTGGGAACCCGGTTCGAGATTTACGTATAAATTAAAGATTCGTTTTAAAGGAGTGATCCGTTAGCAGGCGAAACCAATTAGTTTACTTATTAAAATTCATTCAAATTGTAATTTCATCAAAATCATTAAATTATATTCCTACCAAATCTGTCATCCTCGATTTTCGATAGACTAGTGCAGTAGACTTAATTAATCATTTGTCACAGAGCACTTTCATCTCCTCTCTCCCCTTTGTTGATTTCTGCTTAACCGAGCCCTATCTTAATAACTCAACTTCTGTTATTCATACCTCTTCGAGACTAATTCCAATATCCATTAATACCTTAATTATCATCTCATGCTGTCTTAAAGTTAATTTATTAGTAGTTGTTACCACTATTTTAGAATAATAATTTCAGTAAAATCTTTAAATTATATTCCTGGCTTATCTGCCAGTCCCAATTTTTGATAAAGTACTTAAGTAGTCTTAATTAGATATTTGTTGAAGAGCACTTCCATCTCCCCTCCCCCGCGTCCTACCTATGTGGATTTCTGCTTAACTGAGCCATATCTTAATAACTAAACTTCTATTACTCATATATCATCGAAACTAATTCCAAATTACATTAGTATTTCGTTTATAACCTCTCACAGTCTTAATTTATGTGTAATGATTACCATTATTTCTGAATAATAATTTCAGAAAATATCTTAAATTCTTATTCGAGTCCTCGCCTCCTCGACTAATATACAAGTATCTACGGATAGGTTGAATAACCTAGTTTCGTTTGGATATAGACGATTTAGTTTAGAACAGAGTGCGTTCTCTGGCAGTGGAAAGTGAAACTAACAGATATTGCAAAGCATGTGCAGCACTCGTTCTGTATTGTGCCACAGGTACGGGGACCTGTATTGGATGTTCATATAAAACATATTGCGCCCTCTAGCAGTAGAAAGTGGAACTAAAGAATTTAGCAGCACCCCTGCTAAACGATGCAGGAGACAGCGTGGACACAAGTTTGAGTTTCGTTCGGAAGGTGGTTTGTTTAGAACAGTGCGCCCTTGGCGGTAGAAGGTGGAATTAGAAAATTTTGCAGCACACCTGCTATTGGAACTTAAAAAGGCTTATAGTGTGCGCTAATCGCAGCTGTCGGTATAGGAGAATTGCCCCTTTAACTAATGCTAAAGTGCCATTGAAATCATTATTCATTGTAAACGTATTTGAAAGTTTTATAATTCGATAATGTTTAACTTCTCATATAACACACAACGCTAATGTCACATGAAAGCTGAAATTGTGCAAAAAAGTAATCTTGAACAAATTAAAAATACATGTAACGTAATGTGTTTGCACGGGATTTTCCAAAAGCGATAAGTTATTATCTTTTCTCCACCAGAGGCCGTATTCAATTGCTTGAATCGCCCGTACGGTACAGGGACGCGTATCAGAGATTCATATGAAACATATTGCGTCCTCTAGCAGTGGAAGGAGGTACTAATGGGTTTTGCAGCAGTCCTATACGATGGCTGGAGCAGCAGGGACACATGTCGGAGGTTCGTTTTTTGGATAAAATTCATATAATTTCGCCAGCGCGTGCGCAGCACGTCCACTATACGATGCCGTATACAGCGGAAATTCGAACACGAGGTTCGTATATTGTAAAATTTTCATATTAATTCGACATTCGTTTTATTCAAGGTTCGTATAAATTAGAGGTTCCGATGTAATTAGGAGCCCGCTGTTGGGCGAAGCCAGCTAGTCTACTTATTAATATTCATATCACATCATATAGTTTTCATCTGAAAGATACTTAGAATAATTTTTTATTTGAAAAAATGGGTCAACCCTAACTTGAAACGATTAAAATCTACCCGAGTCCCGAGTTGCAATGAAATAAAATCTGATTACCCTACACGAAGTAGAAGTTATTTTCTGTCCTAACTAGCAACCCACATTCTTGAACTTGACGATACTCATCAACAAATAGAGTGATGAGGGCCCACCGTGGTTGAGTGGTTAAAGCACCGCGTCGCTAATCGCCTGAGAGCGTAGGTAGGTTCAACTGCCGCTGGCTCCGTTGCACACTCCTAGTGGAGCTCCCGGATGTAATTCTCTAATGTTGTAAATTTCCTTGTGCTATCTTGTCCTTGTATATTGACGATGACTTATAAGCGGCATTTGATGTCAAGCACAAAAGTCAGACGTATATGTTCAATAAATAAATAGAATGGAGATAATGACAAGCTTTTGTTCAAAACCCTTTTAACCTATCGGATATTTATCGTATGTCGCCTAAGTAAGATCCAGTAGATGGAGCATTCATAAATGAGGTCACTTGATACCTTTCCTACTCCCGTCTGCATCTGCCATATTTAGCCGCGTCTTGTGCAGAGGACGACTATCGATCAAAGTCATATATGGCGTACGTGGATGGTGCGGAAAGAACGCGTTTTTCGTCTGCAGAGCTATCCACCGTGGAAAATTGATATATCCATTCTTCTCTTGAATCTTTTAATAATCAGATCGCGCGCAACGCCAGGAGCGTATTCTGAGCGCTGTCTGAACGATTTCAATATCATTAGTGTTGGAAACAATAATAGAGAAAAATGTTGCCATTGAAATGAACAACGACAGCGTTCAGAATCGAATTCATAGTCAAACGTCTGTCATAGCAAACTTGCATCTTCCAGAGCTTCAAAATACCTATTTGAGCTAGTGATACACATTAACGAATACTAAATTGGCGATAAAGGATTCTCAAGATGCTGGGCGATTTGTTTTTGTCCATCCTTAGTTATACATGTATGTCCGCAATGTTCTCATATCAATCGCTGAACGAATTTAAAGGCAACTTTTTTCACTGCACCTTGCATTACGGAAGGTTTTAATATCAGAGTAGTCATCATATTATGTATGAACTCTTTTAATATAAACCGTCAACTATACTGTTAAAAATATCATGAAAAAATACCTCTGTTTTTAAAGGCTATCTATTTTCTGACCAATGAGAACGCTACATAGGTGGTTATGTAGCGTTCTCATTGGTCAGAATATAGATAACCTTAAAAAACAGAGGTAATTTTTCAGACTACTTTTAACAGTGTATTTTAATTTACGATTGTTTTCTGTGATACAAACATTTGCAATACGCAAGTTGTAATAAGCTGATGATCTTTTTATCAGCCAATCACAACTGCCCGGTTGACCTCCAATCGCACGCACAATCCTCTCCGCTACCAATCAATGGAGGATATTCCATCCTCCTAGGCCTCCTAGACAGGCTACCGCGGTGGGTCCGATTCTTTTTTTTTTATAGACCCGCTGGAGTCACGTGATGCTCTTTTCGCAAACTTTCATTGGTGCATTCGAGCATCACGTGACTCCAGCGGGTCTATAAAAAAAAAAAGAATCGGACCCACCGCGGTAGCCTGTCTTTCTCGTTAGCCTCGAAACTGTAATTGGTGACTGGTCTATTAGACGAATGAGACAAGTCAACAACTATTAGCTTCAGCGAAAATGCCAGAGTCAAAAAGATGTTTAACGATTAATTTTTGATCAAAATCCTTTCAATCAATCTTTATTTCCCCTATGTCGCCACTCTCATACGGAGGAACCCGTACTTGTTCTCAACATGATCATGTTTACCAACCACAACTGGTCGTGTTTATAGCGTACCTAGACATGAAAATGGATGAGTGTATAAGATTTGATTTGATGAGACGATTCTGATGATTCGCAAATCGCCAAGCACCTTGGAGAGATATCCACTGTCGTCCAGCATGTCTGACTACGGAGTCCACAGATTAAATATCTCATAAATAATATGTAAAGTATTTAATCTGTGGCGGAGCCTAGATATGATGCACAGTTTGTGCTTAGAGATACACACGCGTTTGTAAAGGACTTTATACATGTGACGTCAGCCGCGGGTAAACAGAAGAAAAACACCAATAGGCGTGACGAACATTTTAACACTGCTTCCCCTTCGTCCAATAAACAGTTCTTTTCGGATGGTATCTACCCGCATAGGCGTGGCTGTTGCCATTCGTGGGTAAAGTCCAATGCGTAAACTGTAATTTTCAATAGAGCTGTGCAAGGTGACGTCACGAACAGGTTTTTGCTGCTGCTGTAGGACAGCTATCGCTACCTTTATCAATGCTTTTTCTGTTTGTGTGTCCTACAGCTTTTTTCATTGTTCTCCGGTAAAAGTCACGTGATGTGAACTGCTCTATATCGCATTTTATAAAAACTGTAATTTCCAATATCACAAACGTTAACGCAGTGTACTTGCAATCTGCCTTTATGTATTAGAGAGTGGCGAAATGGGCTCCACTTTACGCATGTGACATCAGCTGCAGGTAAGCAGAAGGAAAACGCCAATGGAGTTTACCCATGTGACGTCAGCCGTGGGTAGATAGAAGAAAAACACAAGAATATGGCATGAAGATATGTATAATACAAGGCATGAAGAATATTTTAGCACTGCTTCCCCTTCGTCCAATAAGCAATCTTTTTCGAAGGGCACCTGCCGGCAGAAATGTGGCTGTTGCCATTCGTGGGTAAAGTCCATAGGCATGAAGAACATTTTAACATTGCTTCCCCTTCGCCCAATAAACAGTCTTTTTCTGAGGGTATATTCCCGCAGAGGCGTGGCTGTTGCCATTTGTGGGTAAAGTCCATTCGATCAGTAAATATAGACCTTTGAAAATTAAAGGGTATATGTGCCCCTGGTAATAGAGGATATTCCATCTCCCTCCGTTTTGATCACGTGGTCAAGGTAAAAACTTCTAGCGTAAAGAAGGGAAGGCTCCGTAGACGTGTAATGTAAATCCTCGCTAGTCAATGAAACAGTTCATGATGCAAAGCAGTAGTATCTTCCCTTCTTATCAGTTAGAAGTTCTTTGGGTAAATGGTGGATATTCCATCTCCGTTTTGATCACGTGGTCAAGGTAAAAACTTCTAGCGTAAAGAAGGGAAGGCTCCGTAGACGTGTAATGTAAATCCCCGCTAGCCAATGAAACAGTTCATGAGGCAAAGCAGTAGTATCTTCCCTTCTTATCAGTTAGAAGTTCCTTGGGTAAATTACCGGTATCACGTGACTTTTTCCAGCCTCGAACCCATATTTGGAATATCCTCCATTACCGGTATCACGTGACTCTTTTCAGCCTCAAACTCATATTTGGAATATCCTCCATTATAAGATAGGGTGTCTTTATAAGAGAGTAGGACATACGCGCATGGCCAGACTGGAGGTTTTGTCCAAGCTATGGCAAATCCCAATTTCAGAGCTGGCAATTCTCGCCTGAACGAATTCGATTGATCAATTTCAACCACGTGACCCCAATCCAACAATTATTATAAAACTAGTAAAAATCAACAGAAATTAGTGGATTAACAAAATGCATACCACCTTGCTAAGTTATTTCCTGGGATATGACGGGAATAGACGATTTCAGTCGTGACTTCAGTCATGACATTTTGGTTGGAAACTGACTCCAAACAAACGGTTGCTATGTTGTATTTTCTATTTTGTTTGTGTGTTGCAGCTATATCTTATGTCTATATCTCACGTCTAAGTGTTTTAATACTTGATATGTACTGGTAATATTTTCCACGATTTATATTTAAAAACAAATGGCGTATAGCAATCGTTTGTTTGAAGTCAGTTTTCAAGCAAAACGTCATGACTGACGTCACACTGAAAGCGTCTATTGAAACTTGTCCACCGCCTAAGCCTGAGCGTTTACACAAAAATGGAGACTGCTGAAGGTGGATGTTTTTCAGGTGGTGAACGGTCCCTTGAATTTTGGCACCAACAATTTTCAAAAGTTTTTTCACTTTATTTTTCTGAGATTAAACAAGTCAAAGAAATCTTTTATAAAATACTAGTGTCTAAATTTAAGGGACCCTACATATGTTAAAAAAATCCGCCTTCGGCATCCGCCATTGTTGTGTCAGCACTCAAGCCTTGTATTTAGGGGGTGGTGACTGGTCTATAAGACGAATGAGACAAGTCAGCAAATATTAGCTTTAGCGAAAATAGCAGGGTCACAAAGATGTTTGACGATTCATTTTTGAGCAAAATCGTTTCAATCAATCTTTATTTCCCATATGTCGCCACTCTCATACGGAGGAACGCTACATACTTATTCTCAACATGATCATGTTTACCAACCACAACTGGTCGTGTTTATAGCCTACCTCCACATCAGAATAGCGGACTGTATAAAACTTGATTGGATGAGACGATTTTGAAGAAAAGCAAATCGCCTAGATATGAGAAAGGTGACATATGATGCTCAGTTTGTGCTTAGAGATACACACGCGTTTGCCGAAATTACGGCAAACATAGGCTTTTTATTTTCCAGAATTTGGCTATACTCGCTTGGACGAGTTCAATTATATATGACCGCGACCAACGACATACAAGGCCAGTTCATGACTTTAATGCTGCGTTTACACTATATGGCCTGTCAGGTCTATAAACGTCACACGGAATGGATCATCTTTACACGGCTATTGGCACAAAACGACGGGTGTACCAATCATCGTGTAAAGATGACCCACTCTATGTGACGTTTTAAAAGACAGGAACTGGCCTTGTATGTCGTTGGTCACGGTATGACAAGCTAACAAACATTAGCTTGGCGACGGCAGACCCGCCAAGATGTTTGGCGATTTGCTCCTGTCCAGAATCGTTTCAACCAATCAAATATTTTACACCGTATCCGTCGCCTCTTATATCTAAGCTCCTATTGGCATAATCGAACTCGTTCAAGCGAATATCGCCAAATTTTGGAATAGGAAATGCCAAGATTTGCCATAATTTGAGCAAATGTATCTGTCTAGGCACCGTCTGAGCATCATATGTCACCTCTCACATATCTAGGCTCCCTATTACTATAGACAGCTTGCATTGACGTCACGTTGCTATTAGCAATGACTGATGTTCTAATCTGGTGTTGCATCTGGAGCCCACACGGAACGTCAGAACTCTCCGTTTACCGTTAAAACCACGTGTTGCCTTTCTGTTTAAATTAGATTTTTCTTATTTTTATTATTATAGTGCTAATAAGTCAAATGGAGAACACCACATTCGCCTTATATTTGGGCGCCATATGAAGCGATGCCAGTTTCTTCTGAACATGTGACGTCATGTGCAAGCCGTCTATTTATGGTGCGTCATATCAACGTCCCCTAGATATTTGAGAAAGCCTTGACACGCGTCATAAAAACGTCACACAAAGCAGGCAAAACAAACAAGAAAGATCATTCGTTACCTCGTGGATATCCACCAGCTAATGAATAATCTTTTTTCTTTGTTTTGCCTGCTTTGTGTGACGTTTGTCAAGGCTTTCTCAAATATCTAGGGGGCATAGACCCGGCGGGTACACCGGTACAGACATGAGGCACAAAGCGTGAATCCGGAAACAGCTAGTTCTGTTTCTTTCCTGTTAACTGTTAACAGAAGAGAAATAAATTCGAATTTCAAAATTTGTATCCTGTCTCATGCAATGTGCCGCGATTCTCCCTGACGCCCAAATGCTTGTTTACAGAAAAATATGTTGCCAATTTTTCTTTTCACAATACATCAACGAGGATGTGTCTATGCACTCAAAAAGGAACTCTTCGCACGTTTTCGTGCTCGCTTAGCGATATCTTTTTTCAATCCACTGTTGAAGGGCAAGTCCTCATCTCTATAGACTTTCAATATCAGGATACTTTTAATAAAACTAAAGAGTTGAATGAGCCAGGATGAAGTTTTTACATACAGCCCAAAAACGAATTGCAAATTGATTCTCAATCTCTCAAGAAACGATCTGAAATTCAGTCTAGAGTGCCTCTGTACGAGAATGGCGACGTAGGATAATCAGATCATGTTTAGACAGATGCATTTGTGTTTTGTTGCTGTTTGTAACGGCCGAATATTTACATGAGAAATATAAGCCTTAGATGCGCTGTGTTCTCCGGAGCTCTCAGGTCTTTCTAAAAGGAACCTAACCCGTATTTACGCAAGGTTTCCAAAGATTTGAAGAAAACTACGAAATACTCCAAACGTTTAGGTCAACGGACGCGATTGGATTCGACCCAGCACCTCTCCTTCTCGTCAGCTTTGACAGTAGAACCTCTCAGCCACCAGACGCGTTTGTCCAAACTATGTCAAACCCAAACCTACATTCCAGAACTTGGCTATACTCACCTGGGCAAATTTGATTATTCGAGTGAGACTAGGGCTCCTCGAGATGAGATTGCCGGCATGTGGAATAGAAAATTCGATTAGTTCCCATCGATTCTTGACTAAAGCGAATTCCACTAACGTCAAGCTGATGTTTCCTAACTATCTTAGTTACGATCGTATTATCGAATATCGAACTTGCCCAGATGAGTATCGCGAAGTTTGGAATGAAGGTTCGTCATAATTTGGACAATAAGGCGCGCCACACACCAGAGAGACATGCGACAATAATCATGAGACATGAGGCAAATTCTGCTGTTCAAACCGGTTTTTTCTTTGTTAACAGGGTGCAATTGTCACATGCCTCACTCTTTTCTGCCGCATGTTTCCCTGGTGTGTGGTGCGCCTAACGTCTAAGCACAGTATGAGCATGTATCCTGTACGTATGTTGCATAGTGTTTCTTTTGTGGTGTAACGGAGCAACGTAGATAGGAACCAATGAAATATTTGGAAAACTGTCGCAGGAGGAGCCAGCCTTGTTCGTCGTTTAGCGGCAATTATTGTCTCTTCAAATTGTCCAGTGTAATTAGAAACTTACGGGTTGCTTGGGATATCCGAAGATCGTACCCGAATCATGCACGCTGATATCCTTTTCGTCCAACGCGTTGTTGTAGGAATGAACAGGCCTTCAAAGGTTTTGGGGTACAGCGAGGAATACTGCATAGCTACGAGTAGCGCCACAGGTCCTTGACTGGCAAGAAGCGAATCAAGGACCAATGGCGCGACCAGAGGTGATCTAATCGCCGTCATATGAACAGAGCCTAAATCTACAAATACGGTGCCAATTAAAATTTTATTCATCGACAGGAATTTGGGCAGAAATTTGACGATCCTATAACCATACAATTATCAAACAGTGCATGTGGGCACGATTTTTGTTCTAAAATGGCCGTAGTTCTCAGGGCCTGACTAGCAAGTTTTTGAGCTCAGGGTACTTTCAAATTTCGTGTCCCTTGATTGGTTGATTTACTGATACTAGTTTTTTTTTTTTTTTTACATATTAGATATTACACACTTTTCCGAAAAGTGTAAAGTAAAAAAATTAAGTATTCCGGAAAATTTAAAAATAGTTCCAATAAATTATTTTTTCTATTATTTATTGAAATGTGCTTTTAACCATTCAGATATATTTTTGCCATTTCATCGTATTAATATCTCAAATATCCTATTTTTTCACAATATGACTTTTAATAGAAATTTAGATGAAATTATGAAAAATTTTGTGCCCCTCAAAAATTTCGTGTCCGTGCGCCTGAAGTTCTTCAATCACAGCTGATTGTATTGAAGATGCTTGATTATTCCATAGCATTTTGTCAGAATTGCTTGTCATCATCATGCTTAGATAGTATTCGTTAAAATAAGTCACGTATAGTTTGGAAACATTGCTGATGCTTGTCGACTGCTGATGTAAGTTTAAAACCTTGTAGAGTCTAGTTTTAAGAGCTTATCTCAAAAGTGAAAGTTCATTCAAAACAAATCGATAGGCATTTTGTTTGCAAATCGGATTTCGTCGATGTTGATACAGGCTGACAAATTGATGATTTTGATTCGGTGGATACAAACTGAAAGATTGCATTCCAGGTCCGGCGCAACATCGCGTGGGGCTTTGGCAAAGCAGTTAGTATTACTCAATGTATACTGAGATAGTAGACTAATAATTTTTTTAATTATGTGTATCATACGTAATATAGATAATACAAAAAATATTGTTTTAATTCACACTCCCAGGATCATCAAATCTATACAGCCCTGACAATTATGTCAATTTCGTCTGTAAGAAATAAAGTTAATAGTCATTTTTTTCTTGCGAAGAAAGATTTAAAAACAAATCTAGAACAAAAAAAAATATTATTTTATGCGGAGGAAACGTTCTTTTGAATTATATATAAAGAGTCGGAACCCTGGTTTACCCGATGGTTAAGGCGGCCCTGTTGCGATCAAGTGCTTGAAGCTGTTACATTGAAACCAACAAGATATATGTCTTTGGTTGAAACTAACCGTGACGTGAAGTAAGTAGTCACTTTTGTTGGCTCCATTGGACGCACCCTGATAAAAACACTCTACCAGCAACACCGTAAATTAATGCAGATGACAGCCAATGTTGTCACAAAAATAGTACTTTCTCTTATATCCACCTCATAGCACGTAGGTATAGTACCTTGTACAATACCCATACAGTAAAGAGAAATAATAGAGATGCAGTGTGACGTAAAAACGGTTTGCAATATGATGCCGGTTATCGCTCAAATTCAAATGCCCTCATTTGGCCCAAATAAAACAAGCACGTGGAATAAGGGCCGAATTCTTTGACGTCACCTGTGCATTTCTCTAAATAAAAGTGAGCTGTTTATGTTTAAGTTTAATCCTTTAAACAAAAAAGAAGAATGGTAAGAGCGATTTTTGGGCAATAACAAACGTCCAACAAAAGAATTTTGTTCCTTTCGAACTTACGCTTCTGATACTGATGCTAAAATACATATGATAAAATAATCAAATAATTCTTACTTGTGAAATGATATATTAGTCATTTTAAACCCAAATTTTAATCATACCTAATTCTTACTTGTGAAATGATATATTAGTCATTTTAAAATTAAATTTTAATCATATCTATAGTCAACACGCGAATAAGGAATAACAATTCCTAATGGTAAAAGCAAAAGCAAAGAAATGTAGGTTTGAATTGACAGACGCGTCAAAGCAAGTTATTGTGTGTTGGGCTGGATGTAATGAATATGAATTTTAGAGCTGCATTTCCGGCGTCACCTCCAGACACCACACCTCAACACTATCCTTTCTCTTTACTCTGTGGCTTATAAGGAAAGGGCACGTTTACAAACACTTCCGTCAATCAATCTACCACTACATTTTTATCATAGCGATGATTGCAGGAATGGCGACGTAGGCCAATCATATCATAGATCTGTTAAATACCAATCAAATTCCCGGAGGTCATGTGTATAGTAGGCGTAATAATGAATGAACAGGTTTTCCTTGCTGACCAACAGTAATTCGACCAACAGTGACGTCAGCTGCCCTTTCCTTATACCTAACCACTCTTGCTAAGTAACGTGCTTCTATATGAGTGGCGACATATGATGTTAAGATTTTGACATGCGCATTTTTTAGACATGCGCGTTTGTCCAAACAAATGGACTTTACCCACAAAGGGCAATAGCCACGCCTCTGCGGGGGAAAAACCTCCGAAAAAGTCTATTTATTGGACGAAGGGCGAGCAGTGTTAAAAGGTTCTTCACGCCTACGGACTTTACCTCAGGCTAATGAGAAAGACAGACTACCGCGGTGCATTCCACGTACCTTTTTTTACAGACCGCTGGAGTCACGTGCTGCTCGAATGCACCAATGAAGGTGTGCGAAAAGAGCATCACGTCACTGTAGCGGTCTGTAAAAAAAGACACGTGGGATGCACCACGTTAGCCTGGACTTTACCCATGTGACGTCAGCCGCGGGTAGATAAAAGACTGTTTATTGGACGAAGGGAGAGCAGTGTTAAAATATTCTTCACGCCTATGGACTTTACCCGCGAAAGGCAACAGCCACGCCTCTGGGGGGGAAACCCTTGCGAAAAAGACCCAGTAGATACCCTCCAAAAAGAACTGTTTATTAGGGTGGACCGAAAAAAACTTTTTTTTTATTTTCGATGATGGGTAGTGCGGAAAAGTGGCCACTAGTGGCACCAAGTTCACACAAAAAATTTGAAATTTTTAGGACAATTCCTATATTTGCCGCTTTTGGCTTGAAGTTTTGCTAAAAGGCTGATTTTTGAACTTTATTAGAAAATTTTTTTAAAATGTTAAATTAAACTTATTTTAATCGTATTTACTTGAAAAGGCATATTTTATGTTCCAAATGTATAAATAAGCTCTGATAATGTATTATTTAATTGCTATGTGTATTTTAAATAAGACGATTTTTATAGCCTTTTTGCGTTTAAGTGAGCAAAAGTTGCATGTATTGTTTGAATCTTTCAACGGTTTCTCTCTTTTGTCTTGTTTATGTCCCTTCGTCTTCTTTATTTTTTTCGATGCTTTAAGGGTCATATATTTGGGTGACGGACAGCAGAATCCCTCAGAAACAGATCTGGAAGGAGAGAAAGGGGTGAGGCGAGAACTTAAGCGAACGCAGTGACTCATTGCGATGTTGGGGGAGTGAAGGAGGAAATACAGGAGAGGAGAAAGTGAATTAAGGGATGCTTATTATTTTCAGTGTTCCGTTTCCCTGAGACATGGCGGACGCTGTGTGAGACAGGAATATGCGTTTAGGAGTGTTTGACTTTGAAGGGTCTGGTTCAAATTCAGATTCAGTCTAACTGCTTGCTTGAAAGCTCCCACTACTTGAATCTTCCAACAATATAACTGTCTTCCATCTGGATCTAACTCCACTCGTTGAAGGCTTTGTCGCAGAACCACTATTAATCGTTGAAATTGTATCCCTCTCCATTTTCCGCGATATTTTCTTTGCAAGAGTTTTGCTTGTTTTTAAATCAATATTTCCGATAAACATTTTTCGAACAGTTCTTTGATCCTTCAAGAAGTTCACCTACCGATGTGGAACTTTACGTCTGATGTCGCAGCTAAATTGTTCAAGCCTCTGCACTTACAAGCTGCAATGTCAAAGAGAGAGGTTTCCGCATTTCGTACGAAATCTTCGCAGATCGCCTTGTCTTTAACGCCCGTATGATTACAAGATTTCTCCAATGATCTACGCTCATTGTAATAGTTTTTAATCTCTCCGTTAATTGTTCGGTGGGAAACACTGGTATGGAAGATTTTATCCAGATTCGGAAACTTTTTCACCTGCCAGTTTAATAATATCATCCACTGGTTGAAGATAAATATCTCGATTTTCTTCTATATCGTTTCGCAACCAATAGTAGTGGCGCATGATGTCAGCAATAGTTGGCAATTGCAAGTCTTTCAATTTGCATGGTGCCCCAAAATGGTTACTTTTCACACTATCACATGTCTTTACATGATCATGAACTTTCGCATTTCCAAACTCGTCGTAATAAAACGCACAAAACACGGTAAAGTCACGTTAAACGATCCAAAAAGCAATGCATTGCACGAGAAAAAGGTTTTACTTTTACACTGAACAAATGTCACAGGGAAACCGAGCACTGAAAAATAATAAACATCCCTTATCGCACTTTCTCCCCTCTTGTATTTCCTCCTTCACTCCCCCAATATCGGGATGAGTCACTGCGTTCGCTTAAGTTCTCGCCTCACCCCCTTCTCTCCCTCCAGATCTGTTTCTGGGGGATTCTGCTGTCCGTCACCCAAATATATGACCCTTAAAGCATCGAAAAAAATAAGGAAGACCAAGGGACATAAACAAGACAAAGGAGAGAAACTGTTGAAAGATTCAAACAATACATGCAACTTTTGCTCACTTAAACACGAAAAGGCTATAAAAATCGTCTAATTGGACGAAGGGGGAGCAGTTTTAAAATGTTCTTCACACCTATTGGTGTTTTTCTTCTTCTTACCCGCGGCTGACATCACATGGGTAAAGTCGAGGCTAACGAAAAAGACAGGCTACCGCGGTGGGTCTGATTCTTCTTATTTTACGGACCGTTGGAGTCACGTGATGCTATTTTCGCACACCTTCATTGGTGCATTCGAGATTCACATCACTCCAGCGGTCTGTAAAAAAGAAGAATCGGACCCACCGCGGTAGCCTGTCTTTCTCGTTAGCCTCGGGTGAAGTCCATAGATATGAAGAACATTTTAACACTGCTTCTCCTTCGTCCAACGGTCTTTTTCGGTGGGTACCTATAGTCGCAGAGGTGTGGCTGTTGCCATTCGTGGGTAAAGTCCATTATGCCTTGTATAGGAAATGACAATTATGGGACGATTCAGCTCTATATGGTATGGTCCAGAGGCAATCTTTAGTAGTATAGACGCTTTAAGTGTGACGTCAATCATGACGTTTTGCTTGGAAACTGACTCCAAACAAACGGTTGCTATGTTTTATATCTTATTAAATATGAATTGTAGAAAATGTTACCACTGCATATAAAGTATTAAAACATATATCTACGAGATATAGCTGCAAGATATCGCAATAAAATATAATAAAAATAGAAAACACAGCATAGCAACGGTTTGTTTGGAGTCAGTATCCAAGCAAAACATCATATTTGACGTCACCACTGAAAGCGTCTATTGGTAGGCGTATTTTATTTCAGAACTTGGCAATACCCTCATAGCATGCATGGTCACAGTGACGTCATTGTGACGTTACTGTAAGTCACTGTGGTCACGTCACAACTGTGACCAAAATGCCACCACTTAGCGACGTCACATTGTGACTGATATGTGAACTTCTTAGAAAACTTTTAAAAATTACAAAAATTCTTTAAAACATGTTATTTACCGTAAAAAATATTTTTCTGGCAATTTAAAAAAAATTGTGACGTCATTGTTATGACACTACATGTAACGTACGTCTCATTATGTGACAAAAAACCCTACCATATTGTAAACTCACAGTGTGACAAAACATATGTTAAGATTAAAACTTCCCACTTCAAACAATAAAAATAATTCAGTGTTTGTTCCCGGCTAATATTCCACAACAAAATTAAAAACTTCATCAAAAAATGTACATAAATAAAACACAAATATAATAGACATGTAATCGAACTACTCGCTTAGACTATTAAAACTATTTGAATTAAAAAAACTGTTGTAAATAGTAAAATATTTGGCGATTTTTTCGACTATTAGCTCTTGGAATGTTGCTAATATGAAAGTATCGCTATTGAATTTTAAAACTTTATTTGAATACATAATTGATATTTTTCTTATAGAAATGTTTTTTTTTTTTGGGGGGGGGGGGGGGTTATTAGTGGTCAATATACAAAAATGTATTAACTGTAGAGATTTCAATAATAAGAAAATGTTTTTATCCTGTATTCTATAATCCGGGAAATTGGTTTGTTATCTATAAATTATTCTTATCAGCGGAAATGGCAGAAATTAATATACAGGTGGAGAATGCAAAGATTTGTTTGTGTGTGGGCATGGGCAGGGACGGAGTTTTGCAATAAAGCAATGCTTTATTATATAAATAAAAACACTTGCATATTTTCAGTAATAAATTTTCCTGCTAGTGTTTAGTTATTTTTAGTAGTAATTCTTAAAAAATAAATTTGGCTACTTGTGTCACACTTTTTAAATAAATTTAACTTTTTGCGAATATAAAATAAAATATACAAAATATATGCAAAGCACATGGCGTAATTAATTATTCATATTTATTTATATTTTTTTCGTTTCTGGAAATTTATTTTGAAAAATACTGTTATCTTACAAGATGTTTTATTCTACAGGAAATTAAAATAGAAAAAAAATGACAATTGCCTGATCCCCCCCCCCCAACTCCCCCATTAAAAACATTATTTCTCCAGTTATTTTATTTCTTTTTTATGTTGCATTTACTACCTATAATATAAACTTTAATTTTCTATTTTCAAAAGACCTTGCACTATTGCATATTAAAATGAATTTTAAATACTCTAAAAATTTAAACATTCTTTAATTTGTTACACTCCCAATATTAGTTTAATTATTGTCATATTCGACAGTAGCTTTACAAAACTTAAAACTTGAACTATTTTGAAACACATAAAAAAAAAAGTTAAATGCATCAAAAAATTCTAGAAACGAGAAATTTTAATTGGAAATATGCTTTATGTCATATAAATGTATAAGAACGGAAAAGCCATCTGTTCTTGCCTTGATAAAAAAAAAAAAAAAGCGCGCTAAAAACCGCAGACCAAACGATAAAAACTAGTAAAAACAACACATTGCTTTTAATCTTTGGAACAGGCGGAAGGAGTTATTTGTTTGACAACAGGTAGCGTTATGAACATGCAGTCTGTCAGATATAAACATTTAACCTAAAAAATTCATAGGAATAATCATCCCAAGATAATACTTTAGACAAAAATATCCGTCCGAGATATTTACACTAGCTTTGGTGTGGTTTAAACGATTCCTATCACTGCTATTGTATTTATTAAGGACATATTTTCTACTTCAAAAATTTGTTCTGCCTAAAACATGGATTACATCGGAATAAAGAACGGCGTAAAGGAAAAAAAAGGTATGAACAAATATTTTATTCCAGAGTTTGCTTTTCTTTAAATTATAATGATTTTAGTATTTTCTTATAAACATTTCATCAACCTTATAAAGATTAGTAGATTTATTATTTAATTTATTGAAATAAATAACTGTATATCAACAATTTTAATCAGATGATTAAAATCAGTTATATAAATTTATTTTAATCAGATTTGTTTTCTTTTAAAATATTATAGGTTAAAATCACATATTTTCTCAAACTTTAAAATAACGTATAAAAGTATTATAAACAAAGTTTAACATAATTAGCAAATATTTAAATGTATTTAATGTACTAAATAAAAAGGCCTTTTTATAGAATAAAATTTTTTAATGGTCTGAAACAATTTGCGTTGCACATTTTTATTTAAAAATTAATATCTGTTCAGAAGAAAAGAAGATAGTTTATTCTATTTAGAAGAAATAAGAATTTTTTTTACATAATGGAGAAGTACTATTTAAAGGATATCATGCATATGTAGTATTAAGCGGGAAAAATCAGTGCCAATGAGTATTATTCGATGTGAGAAAAGTTATAAAAATTTATAAAGAGATATCCTTAGTTGGTAAGAACTTTTCAGTTAAACATTATGAACGAAAAGTTTTCAACGTAAACCGGTGTCTCAATTTGTTGACAAATATAGAAATTATGCAACCCAGTGAGAATTTAAATATGGTTTTATTGAAATATTTTAATTATTAAAAACATATCCATGTACTTGAATGAAGGAAGCTAAAATGTAAAATATATTTCATTATTTTTTTTTCTGGATACTTTTAATATTTTACTTCTTGAATGATTTTATACGCATAAACTTCAAAATAGCTATACTATACACTTTATTAGAAAACAGACTGATTAACCCATATTGAAGCACACCGATTAAATATTTTTGAAAAATTTTAAAACTTCAATTACATCATTAATATTGTGTAATTAAGTAGATACTAGCAAAATTTTGAAAAAAAAGTTTTTAATTTTTTAAGTAACTAGTTGTCCTATAAACAGGACATATTAGTAGGACACATAGTAAGGACATATAAAATGCATACATAAACTAATTTTATGAGCAAATATTTTATTTTACTTTAAAAAACTGTTTCTGTTGTACAAAAATACTCTATGATTTCTCCAATAAAAAGATAATAATAACGGTAAAATTCTAGGTTATAAGATCGCAATTCTTAAAGAATTTTTTAAATAGATTTTTTTCAATTAAATTTTAATTGGTTACTTGTTTTTTTTTTGTTGTTGTTGTTTATATGTTATACTTTTATGTATTTTAAAGACGTCATAACAAAATGCATCCAAAAAATCCTTACCAATTTTATTTAAAAAAATGTTTTATTAGCTGTCCTATTTATAGGACAGCGGTACAATGTGGGTTAAAGGGGTCTTGTTATTTATAATTATCTAATCCTGTAAATAAAATAATAATAGTAATAATGAACCAATGTTTTTTTTTTTTTTTTGTGCTTATGGTTTGAATTTTTATACTTTATTCACATAAAAATAGCTAACTATTTTATATTATTTTCATTATTTTTTATTTTACTGTGTCATGTAAAAGTTAAAAGTAAATATGGTTACCTGCATTTGTAACAGAGTGTATATATAAAATTTTCACCACACGTTATTCTAAAACCTTTATAGTAAATTAAAAACTTCATCAAAAATTGTACATAAATAAAACAAATTTAATAAACATGTAATCGAACAGCTTGCTTAAACTACTAAAACTATTAGAATTTATAAAAAAAAAAAAAAACTGCTGTAGGTAGCAAAATCTTTGGCGATTTATTCGACTATAAACTCTTGGAATGTTGTTAATATGAAAGTATCGCTATTGAATTTCAAAACTTTATTTGAATAAATAATTGATATTTTTCATATAAAAATGCTTTTTGGTGTTTTTAGTCAAATGTATTAAAAAGAGGTGCTAGTTCAGTAAAAACAGAGAATGATGACAGAGCTTCATGAGTAAATGTAATATTAGTAATGTGTTTAGTAATGCTATAAGAAAAAAGTATATAATTTGTTAATATGATAAATAAAGTGACATTAATTTTTAAGGATTTTATGAATTACAAATTGAAAAATACAATTAAATAACGACATGATTTAACAATATCTTGTATTTTCTAAAGAAATAAAGTTCTATAATTTTTGCAAGGTCTTGGGCACACTGATTTAGAAATACTGTGGTATGGGGAAGTTTTTTACAAGAAATCTCAGATTGCAACTAAAGGAGAATTTCATTTTTTTTTTTTTTTTAAATGATGTATTTCGCCCATTTTAAAAAGAGCAGGGTGCTGCAACTTTAAAAAATGGTCTAGATGAAACAGTAAGTAATTTCAGAATTAATAAAAACAGCAAATAAATATAATTCAGTTAGTGGCACAAATAACAAAACAAGCAAATATGGTTTACAGCTCATCTTGCATTTGTACAAAGGAATATTACTATTAATCTCCGACGCTTTGGACAGAAGTGAAGATGACATTTTATGGAATGACGGAGATTCTTCATACACCGATTCATATTACAATAGTGGTACTGATACCTTCAGGGAAAGTGATTTATTATGAGAATTTTTTGTCAAAATTTTAACAAAGATTATTTGTAAATTTTACGTCTATAAAAATATTACCATAAAAAGAGAAATGGTATTTAATAAACAGCACATACATTGGAAACATTTGATAAGTTACTAATTTTATTATAATGTGTTTTTTTTTATACCAGTAATGTTTTAGCATTAGCGTGTACAATATTGTGTAGTAGATTTCCCCGCATAATAGTCGCACTTAGACTTTCACAATGAAAAATTGGCAAAAAAGTGCGACTATTACGCGAGTAAATACTGTAGTTGTTGAGCAGATATCATTCTTTCCTTCTTCTTTAGCTCCAATTTGCTGTAAATTTATTATTGCAAAAGCAGAATGAGAAAATATTACCTAATTATTCTTTTACTCTCAAAAGTTTTTTATACTTGCTATGATGTTTATAGAAAAGAAAGAATAGATTGGTTAAAGGTGAATTTCGTAAAAGGATCGCGAAAAAATGCAAATTTCGTCAAAAGATTATGGAAAAAAAGCGAATTTCATCTAAGAATAGCAAATTTTGTCAAAATTTTGTAGAAAAAACGCGAATTTCGTCAATGGGCCGCATAAAAGGCGAAATTTTTAAAATAAATCGCGCAAATAAGGCGAATTTTGTCAAACGATCGCGAAAAAAAATTAAATTTTTTCAAAAGGTAGTTGAAAAAAACGTGAATTTAATCTAAGAATCGCAATTTCGTCAAGAGATTGAAAATAAAACGTGAATTTTGTCAAAAGATCGCGAAAAAATGCAAATTTCGTCAAAAGATTATGGAAAAAAGCGAATTTCACCTAAGAATAGCAAATTTTGTCAAAAGATTGCAGAAAAAACGCGAATTTAATCAATGGACCGCATAAAAGGCGAAATTTTGTAAATAAATCGCGTAAATAAGGCGAATTTTGTCAAACGATCGCGAAAAAAATCTAAATATCTTCAAAAGGTCGTGGAAAAAAATTTAATTTCATCTAAGAATCACAATTTCGTCAAGAGATTGAAGAAAAACGTAAATTTCGTCAAAGCATAGTGAAAAAAAGCGAATATTGTCAGAGCATAGCGAAAAAAAAAGCGAATTTCGTCAAATGATAGTGAAAAAACATGAAATTTTTTCAATAAATCGTACAAATAAGGTGAATTTCACCGAAGGATTTCGAAAAAAACGTAAATTTCGACAAAGTATCGTGAAAAAAACATTCTGAAATTTTTCTGTGAACTTCAGAATTTTCTTTTACTCATAATCACTCCTGCCTCCATTGTCATGGTTCATTGATTGAACTCGAATAGCGATTTCATTTTTCAATAAATGTATTGCATCCTAACGCTGTCACAACATTGTCATTGTAGTCACATATTCGTCACAAAAATGACAAAATCGTCACAAATTACACAATTTTCACAAAATTGTCAAAATGTGACTTCTCAACATTGTCACTGTCGTCACAGAATCATCACAGTGTTAATGACAATTTCGTCACAAATGACACATATTTCACAAATTGGTCACACCGTGACTTCACAAATTGGTCACAATGTGACGTCACAAATGAGCTCTAAAACGGCCATAACGACCTCACATTCTAGTCACTGTGACTTCACATCGACGTCACGTGACGTCACATCGACGGTCACAAAGTCACAGTGTGACTTCACAACGACGTCGCCGTAACGTCACCATGCCTTACGGGTACTCGCCTGCATGAGTTCGATTATACGATTGAAACTTCACAAGCGTTAGCTTGGCGATTTGTTTTTGTCCACAATCGACTAAGGAATCAAATACTATACCCAAAGACTTTGAAGATACATAGACCGGCAATTTCCATTCAAAAGCATGCGAAATCATGACAGCCATCTGATTTGTAAATTGAAACATCTGAAATTCAAGGTTTGTACGTCAGCTGTGAGTTATTTACCATTAAGTGCTATGGCTGGAATGAGCTTTAAAAATTTATTTTTATGAATACATATCAAGTTTATGCCATATTTTTTTACATGAAGCTATTTTTTATAGCTAAATATGCGTTATAAATATTGAATTTCCAGAAATAAAGTTAAATAATAATAAAAGTATTTTTTGTTTTAAAGCCTAAATGAAATAGGGTAGACTAATACTTAATGAACCGCAATAAACAAATATGCTGATAAAAGCATTTTCTTTGGTAAATTAAAATATAAAACATATATACTGCCGTACAACAGCTGTGATAAAAAATCCTCAGTTAAACTGACAGTTTGCCGGTCTTTGTATCTTAAAAGTCTCTGACTATACAGTCCAAGAGCCGGCAGCACAAAAACCTATGTTATCAAGCACAAGAAAAAAACCTTTATTTTATGGGAGAGTATAAGTAGGGAAATCTAATGATCCATGTCTGTTGGAAGTGAAGTGGTGCATAAGCCACAAATTAATACCACCAGTGGCTGACTCGTAGATTTACCATTGTGTTTTCCTGCTCCCAGTCCTCCATGTTTTCATATCTTTGTTTGTAGGACAAACACAATGATAAACCTACGAGTCAACCACTAGTGGTATTAATTTTTAGCTTATGCACCACTTCACTTCCGGCTGACATGGATCAGATTCCCCTACTTCTACTCTTCAATAAAATGAAGGATTTTTTTTTCTTGTGCTTGATAACATAGGTTTTTGTGCTGTCGGCTCTTGGACTAATACCTCGTATCTCACTATTTTCTTATTGCGGCAGCCTACTGCTAGGTGTCTCTATATAAAATGCCACATACAGGAAATAAAATTGATTTGGTTGAGGTGATTTTGGACAAAAACGCATGCATACAAAGTGGTGGTATGACAAAAGGAAGAGGTAACTCTTAAACTCTGATTTCTTTTTTAAACTCACTTGTGGACAACCTTTTAAATGCGACTAAAAGATTAAGCTTTCAAATATTTTATGAATTACTCTTTTAAATAAAATTACTTCGCTTTTCGAAAGTTTAGAACTCGCTTTTATGTAAATATGGCATAAATATATAGTAGAAGGAGAGTTAATGAAGTGTTATTACACATTCAACATTTACTTAGCTGGCAGACGCGAAATGCTAGGTTCGAACTCTATCACGCCCGTAAGCCTAATCGTTCGGAGTTTTTCGTGGTTTTCTTCGAACCTTGGATTTTCATGCGCAAATACGGGCTAGGTACTCTCAGAAAGACCCCCCCCCCCCACGGAGGTCATTCCCCCTCGGCGCCAATATCCCTCGTGCCGTCATAAATAACACCAACAACATTTACTTCGAGTTCCATTACTTTTGATTTATTCTGTTGAACTGTTTCAGATAACAGACTAGATGTCTTTAAAGGTTATCAGAGTGAATTGTGTTCACTGGATTTGTCCATTATAGCTGAGTTGGTAGAGCGTTGTCGGTTTAAGACAAGTCCTGGGTTCAAATCCCAGTCAGGACACTTTTCCCCTCAGTAGGAAAATTACTACTCCTATGAATTATTTACAAACTTGAATAATTGTGTTGAATTAATGATGTATATATAATTACTTATTCAATGCATACTTGGACTTCCATTACTTGCATTTATTCAAAAGGTTTGTAGTCATTTGTTGCCGATACGACAATTATTATTTAAATTTTAGTCCACCACACGTAAAGATGCAAGATATGTTTCCACCACTGTTATAGGTAAGTGATACCGGACACGATGTGAGAAGGTTGGGAATTAGTAACTAAGATACTTCAAATAATACTGAATGAAAAATTTATTTACATTTACAACAAAACACTAATTTCATTTATAGACATGGATATAGTAAATCTTGCCAAATGTTAAATTACACATTAAGATATTATCTACATACTAGGTCATATCATTAAAAGTATATACTCTTCTCATCTCTATTGACTGTACTCAACTAGGCTTATTCAGTCCGATAACTGCACAGGTCTATCCAGAACTCTCATACTTTTCACTAGAAAAATACTCATGCCCACAGCACAAGTAGTTAATTTCTCCAAACCATGCGTTTCACCTCTAACCCAAAGATGAAAATAAGGAATTTTGCTTAGTGGCCACTGGCCGGTAGGCTGATTTTTTTTAGTAGCCAGCTACTGAGAATAATTTCTTTAGTAGTCAGTAAAGTACATTTATGTCACTGAATATTTATTTGAAAATATATGAGTTTAGAGTAAATAAGTAATTTATGTAATAACTAAAAATATTTTAATTCATATTGTTTTGAATAAATTTGAGATACTAATTTCCAATCTATTTTAAATTAAGTTAACAGCAAAGTTATATGCAACATGCTTATATAGCTAACTACATACGTACCACTATGCTTAGGTATTTTTCAAAATTAAAAAAAAAATCTGAAATTTACAGCAAATTTTCTGAAATGTAAAGGGGGGGGGGTCCCTCCTGGTACTAATTATGTGTTTTTTTCATGATACTTTAACGAAATTCGCGTTTTCCGCGATCTATAGGCGATGTTTGTGTTTCTGAAGCGATCCTTTGTAAAATGTGCGTTTTTTCGCGATCTTTTGACAAAATTCGCACTTTTTTCGTGATTCTTTGATGAAATTTGCATTCATTTTCACGATTCTTTGACGAAATTCTCTTTTTTTTACGCGATTCTTTGACAAAATTAGCGTTTATTTCACCATATTCACGTTTTTCTGCGATCTATTGACGAAATTCGCGTTTTTCTGCAATCCATTGAAAGTATTTGCGTTTTTTCTGCGATCCATTGACGATATTTTGCGTTTTTTCCGCCATCCATTGACGATATTTGCGATTCTTTGACGATATTTCGGTTTTTTAGCCATCCTTTGACGAAATTCAGGTTTTTCTGCGATGCTTTGACGAAATGTGCGGGTTTTTTTGCGCGCTTTTGACAAAATTCTCGTTTTTTTTTCGGGATTCTTTGACGAAATTCGCCTTTTTTTTCGCGATTTATTGACGATATTTGCGTTTTTTCTGCGATCCATTCACGATATCTGCGTTTTTTTCGCGATCATTTGACGAAATTTGGGTTTCTTAGCTATCTTTTGACGAAATTCGGGTTTTTCTGCGATTCTTTGACGAAATGTGCATTTTTTTTCGCGATCTTTTGACAAAAGTCTCGTTTTTTTCACGATTCTTTGACGAAATTCGCTTTTTTTTCGCGATCTATTGACAATATTTGGGGGTTTTCGTGATTCTTCGACGAAATTTGCGTTTTTTTACGATCTATTGACGATATCTGCGTTTTTTCCGCGATCTGACGAAATTTGGGTTTCTTAGCGATTTTTTTCATGATTCTTTGACGAAATTAGCCTTTTTTCGCGACTTATTGACGATATTTGGGATTTTTCGCGATCCTTCGACGAAATTTACGTTTTTTCGTCATCCTTTGACGAAACGTGCGTTTTTTCGTGATCTTTTGACAAAATTCGCAGGGTTTTTTCCGCGAATCTGTGACGAAATCCCTTTGAAATATCCTGAATTTGGCCGGTACTTTCCATATTTTAATCGCCAGTTATTCACGTTTAGTCACCGAGTGGCGACTGCTTATTTTCATCTTTACGAAAACCGAATTCCCTTACTGGTACTTCTGTTGGGCTTCAGGGTTTCCACCTGCAAAATCAAGGGCAACCCACGCAGTGTCATAAATAAACCAGAGGGAATAGATTAGAGTCATGAACGTTAATGGCTAGAGTATATACTATAGCTTTATTTGAGAAACAGATGATATATGGAGCACTTAAGGTATACAGGATATAACCTCCACTACATCCCTTAACCAACATGTCCCTTTAGACCCCGCTTCTTCACTGACCGGTCATTACAGGAGGTTGTCTTTTGTTCATCATCCTTGCTTGTCACTATCTGGCTCCCTATTGTTATCCACATTCCGATATAGAAAGAAACCTCTTCTAGTATTTCTTTTTATACAATACAGATATGAATACAGTGGTACTCTTAATCACATAAATATGAAAAACTGTCCATAACTGAAGTACGTAGATAATGATATACAGAATAAATAGAATAATAAAGAAAGTAAAATTAATTAAAAGTAATTCTCATTAGGCATTTGTCTCATTAAAGTCAGAGACCTGACAAGGGTGTCTGAGTAAATTGTGTTCACTGGATTTGTCCAGGATAGATGAGTTGGTAGAGTGCTGTCAGCTTAATACAAGGTCTTGGGTTCAAATTCTGAGCTGGACACTTTTTTTCCCTCAGTTGGAAAAACTCCCATGATTTTGTCACCAATTAGAGTAATTGTATTGCATTAATGAAGTGTAATTATATATCCAGCGTTTACTTGGGCATACATAATTTGCAATTTATTCTGTTGAACTGTTTCAGATAACAGGCCAGATATCATCATGAAAAAGTTGTCCGAGCAAACTGCGTCCCCTGGATTTGTCCAGGGTAGCTCAGTCAGTAGAGCATTGGCAGCTGCTAAGGTCTATGGTTCAAATCGCAGTCTAGACACTTTTTCAGTCAGTTGAACTTCTACAGTTTATTTACAAATTAGAATAATTGCGTTGAATTAATGAAGTTTACTTACATAAACTTCCGTTACTAACAGGGCTTAATTTGCGCTGGAGCCCAGCTCCGGTACTTCTCTGTTTTAGTAAATATTTGAATATTGGTTGGAATTCACCGGAGCTCATAAATACAGTCAACTCTGTGAAATCCGCAAACTTAGGTACCAAGGGTTTTGTGGATTATAGATCATCCCTTTGTTTACATTTTATTTTTTAAAGTCTTGAGTATAAAATAGGAACAACTGTACAATTACAATGGAAAAGAAAAACATGATGCAACACTGGTTTAAAATATTCAATAACTAAGTTAATTTAAAAAAAATTATATACAATACAAATGTTACTGATTATTCGTTATTTTAAAAATTGACACAGTACAACGGAAGTTTCAGATTTGGTTTGTTGTCAATAATTTTTTTCTGTAGTGTATGAACACTTATTACTTCTTGCTGTGAGATAAAACTTTGTTACTCAAGGAAATTTATATTTATATCGAATTTATATTTAAATATTTATTCATTGGAAAATTGATAACTGGAAAAAAATATATACCAATTCAACTTTATGAGTTTAAGTCTTAAATGACAATTTTCATTGTTTACATTCCAAAGTGTAGTGCAGATAATGGACGTTTGCGGATTTCACAGTTGACTGTACAGGGCTCCGGAGCCCAGTGCAATAGCGCTTCCAAAAAACCGAATTTGCAAATTTATGTCGGCGACGTCACTCAAGAGACTGAACAATGAGTTTGCTTTCAGTTCGATTTTCTTTTGTAACAGTAGGATAATTTTTAATTGGTTATTTTTAATAATTTTTTTATGTTTAATGATAATGTTTTTTTTTATTTTTAATTAAGGGGGGGGGGACGGCACAGTCGTTAGTAACGGTACCGCAGAATATTAGGGCTCCGGTACCTTTTTGTTAGAAATTAAGCCCTGATTACTAATGATTCTCTGTTGCAGATAATAAACCAGATGTCATTATCAAAAGGTTGTCTGAGTGAATTGTATTCGCTAGATTCGTCCAAAATAGCTCAGTTGGTAAAACATTGGCAGCTTAAGGGAACTCTTAAGTTATATGAAGACACTCACAAACTAATGTTAAGTCTATGGTACGGTTCTTTTCAAATTTCTTATTTGAATACATTTTTTTGCATAGGATAGATAAGGTCGACTTCTAATAGGACCATTTTTTACTTTTTCGATTTTGGTTGCAGATTTTTTAAAATGTACTTTCACTCTGGGAACTGGTTTCAAAGGGAAAGTACCTTTATTTTAAAAAGATCTGCAACCAAAGTTGAAAAAGTTAAAGGCTCTATTAACGATGACCAACTTAGCTATCGCATGCAAAAATAATCATTTAAAAATATTGAAATTCAAACGAGTAATTTGAAGATGATCTTAACCTCTTTTTTTTTTTTTTTACAAATATAAATTGAAAAATCTTAATTTCCATACGAATAGCTATTTACTTATTTCCCATTCTGACAATTTGGACATTAAAAAGTTTCTTTGAATCAACTGTAGCTCCTTGCACTATGTGATTTAAAATATCTGTTGCAAGATGGAAGGGATTAATTATAGTTTTTTTTTTCATTAATAAAGATAGTTGAAATAGTTACATGGACAATATATTATGGTGTTAAGTTTTCCATATACTACTAAATCAATCCAATGTTCACTTGATTGAAAGAATTGAATTTGTTCTACAACTGGTTTAAAAATAGAATTTTTTTTTTCCAATACAAATCCAAAACATTTTGCTTTAGCTGCTAAGCTTCTTTACTAACTGTCATAATTTGACAGTTCTCTTGGATAATAGATTGTCATCAAAGTGTATTTTTAATATTGCTTTCTAAAGGGTTTAATACATGTTATTGGTTCCTTTGTGCATGTTAATGTATCACAACACATTTCTCATTATGACTGGATGCTGGTATAGTCTTACTTTTTCATCCACTATTGGAACATGAACACCATTGACCGGAAGGCAGCTGCACAAACTATCACCTAATAGAGTTGATGGCTGAAATTCCAGGATTACCTAAAACTCCATTTGGATATTGAAATGCAACTGGTCTGCAAAGTCATATCTTGGATGACTGGTAGGTTTACCAATGTGTTTTTCTGCTCCCAGTCCTCCATGTTTTCATGCCTTTCAGTGCAGGAAAACACAATGATAAACCTGCCGATCAACCACTAAGCATCTTCACTACTTGGCAGATCAGATGCATTTTAATATGCTACTCGAGTTCTGTCTAATTCTAGAATTTCAGCTGTGAACTCGATGAGGTGATGGTCTGTGTAGCTGCTTCCCGGTCTACTACCATTTTTTTTTCTCAAGTAAATCCCTGTTTCCCCTTATAAAGGGCTACAATTAACATGATGCACATCCTACCTGAATCGTACATTACCACTATGAGATTAGAAAGAAAACTTTCTCCTGCTCTTGTATTTAAAGATGTGTATTTATTTGGTATTATGAGACAAAATTATAGCCCCTTTTTTATGCACTAAAAACAAACTTTAAAATCACTTGGGTGTTAAATGTTTAAAAGAAAATGCAAATAACTTCTCAATTTAGTTTTCTTGGTAATTTCAAGGAATCATTTTTCATTTTGAATTCAACTGAATATTGCATACAAATTGTTACTTTGCTTGATGGTCCTCAGTACAACAATTACATTTGTTTTAAAAATAATAATTCTAAATTTACTAGCATTATCAAAACATAGTAAATAGAAAAGGTTTGCACGGCTACACAATCGAACAACATGTAGGCATTTTTCTCTAACTAAACTCAAAGCTGCGATCCTATTTGAAACATTCTATCCTATGATTTCCATTTTCCAGATTATGATATTTTACAACAAAATATGAAAATACCCAAGTTTTGGATATTTATCCCTGGATTCAGTAAATAACTGGGTATATAACCAAAAAATAAATACTTATGCACTTGGTATTTATCTTTCTCCACATCACTAGACACAACGCATTCAAACGACTAAAACTTCACTATAATTCATGTAGGTGTGCATTTTTTTTAATAAAAAAAACATAAGCAAGGGGATTTATTTGTTAAAACCCTCTACCCCCCCCCCCAACCCAAAAAGGGTAATATAAATAGAAGCTCTTGGACACATTAAAATGGCTATAACTTTAGCTCTAATTATTGAAGGGTGCCCAAATTTTATGCAAACATACATAATTATAATAAGAGGTAACTTTTCCATTTTTTTGTTATTGAAGCTGTCTAGATTTTAGCATAAATAAAATATAAGGCGTGTCAAATTAAAAATAATACTGTCATGAAAAAAAAAAAAAAAAAAAAAAAAACCCTCCTCAGTTAAAAGCTTTTAGCATTAAATAAAATTTAAAATAAATAATACTTGAAGAGATGATGTCATTTAAGCCTATGATCTGATTTATATTTAGTAATTTAATCAATATTTATTACTTATTTATGTACTAGGGTTTTCTTTCTATAGATAAATTATCAAACACAGAAGATATAAATTTAGTTTTTGAAAAAGTTGATATGATTTTAAAAAAGTATTTTGATTTGAATGGGAAGTGCTTAGGCCCCAAAAGCCCTTGCATTTTCCTACTTCCTGATAAAAATTTTGTTGATATGAGACAGAATACAGATAAGTGTTAATACTCCCAGTTTACATCATGCCAAGTGGAAATGTCATGTTATAGTATTGACTGGCATATTTGATATAACAATGCAATCAAAACTATAATGAATGCTTGCAATGCAGCAAAATATTAAAATAATTAAAGTAATAAACTAAAATGATAAAAAATAATTTAAAAAGCATATTAAAAGTTACTAGTAAGTAAATAATGTATAACTAAATATAACGAGATACATTTTTCTTGAATTATTCAGTGAAACTTTCCTCACAAAGGTACCATATTCACATCAAAATCATAAAGAAAGGAAGTTTTATTTCAGGTTTAGAAAGTCTTAACCGTTTCGAGACGGCATCCCTTAAACAAATTTTATTTGAATAGCACCACTTTTTTTTAAAACAGTTCCCTTTACTTGTAAAATACCAGAAAATACTTAAAAATGATAAATAATACATTTACTTATTAATGGTGCCAAAAACAAATTCTGCATGCATCCGTTGATGATGCATATATGCACCACCCGTCCCGAAAGGGTTACAAAAAAAAAAAAAAAAACTGATTAATACATAAATATATTCTGGTAAAAAGATTGTGATTAGCAGTGATATCAGCTTGATTTTTTCCAAAATTTATACTTCCTTAATTAAAAACCACTAGTTCAGTCATATTATTTAGAACTACACATTAAAATACATATGAAATGATATAAAACTAAAAAATTCTGCAATTTTGTCACTACATCTGAACTTAAATTTAATGGTTTACATCTGCGATGATATGCAGATTTTAGGGAGTCTACTGTATACTAATATTATTCTATGGAGGTAAGAAGAAAACCATGTATCAGAATTTGCCAGTACTATAGAGGATTAATAAAAAGGTTTTTGGAAGATCTAACTGGCTAGATGAACAAATCCTGTGTCTATGCTGCTGACTGCTAAGGCCATAGATAGAAGGTGAGATAGCCGAACACTAGGTTAATTTGAAACTACTCAGTTTATAAATGCCTGCAGAACAAAATCCAGAGAGTACAAGATTTTTGAACATATGTGCCTGTAGTGCACAGCCAAGACTTCAATTTTTTATGAGAATCAGGAATAGAAATATGAAATAAACTACACTAAGAATTTTTTTTAATCAGAAACCCACATGAAAATCTATTTTTAACATATCAGCATAAAAGCAATACAGAATTCTAAAAAATAACACATATTAAAGGTCCAAAAAATAAACTTCTACTGGCATTAGGCAAAGAATTGAAAGAGTACTATATTCATCCTTCTGAATACCCAGTTTAAGACTATCTTTAAACACAAAAACATATAAAGGAAATCAAAACTACAAATTGTCTTCCACTTTGGGGGGGGGGGGGGGGTAAAAATTCTCTGATCCATTTTCTCTTAGTGTTAATGTACTTAAATCACTTAAAGAGGGTAGCACTAAAATTTTAAAACATTCTTGAGACGGTATCTTATTAAAAATAGGTGCTCATGGTGGCAGGGAAAAATACTTTTGCTAAGGTATGAACGATAGCGCATGTAAACACAAATTAAAGTGAAAGAAAGCTAAGCGTCAAATTTAACGACTAGGCATAATTATGTGGTCATGAAATCCAATAATTTAGTTGCATTTGATGACTAACAACCGCTAATTTCTAACCCTACTTGAGTACATATAGTCAGTTCCGAATATAACTTATAGATTGAGATATAAACACATACATTAAAAAATAAAAGCAATTGATATTCTGTTAAGGCATTAAATAAATAAAATGCTCTGAACAAGAATTAAATATTCATAATTTCAGAACTGTTTGAATGGAATTAGGTGAAACAATGAATTTTATTTTTACTATTAACTGTTTTTTTTTTAAAAAATTCATCAGGAATGTCCCACTTCTTCACTTTTACTATGCTAAAAAAGTTATTTTTAAAAAGTAAAATGAAATTTTTTTTAAAAAAAACATACAGGAGGATCTTAATTTTTAATATTTAGAACCAATAAATGTCATAATAATGATAGTTGCCAACTTTTATGCTTTTTTTTCTAACACTGTCAACAGAAAATTTCCATTATTATATAAAATTACAGAATATCAGAGTTTATTAAAAATATGTCAAATGCTTTGACACTCGCATACCATACAATTAATCCTGCAAACTATTTTCATTTAATATACAGTTAGACCTCCCTAAAGCGACCACTTTCCGTTCCAATTAAAGTTGCTAAAATTTATTTTTCATATTAGGAAAAAATATAAAAATTTAAGTATCAAAACAAAAATTAATTACATAAGTTAATTACTGCAGAGTTTAAAAAATGAATACAGTGACGTTTGCTATGATTTTACTGTTTTATCTTTTACAATTTTTATTTCCAAGTCTTTTCAAAGTTCAGTAAATAAATGCAAATTTTTTTTGGACGGAAACAAATAATGATGATTTCATTAATTTGAGAGTTTCCTGACAGAATAAAGCAATGGAGTTTATTGACTGTCATTCTTAATTTGTCATCAGAGTTAAATTCATTTCCTAAAAAGGCACAAAGGGGGTTTAAACACTTAAAAGTTACCGGAATTTTAAAAAAAATCTAAACTTAGTTTAGAAATTTGATGAAAAATGCACTCTCCGGAATTATTTTTCTGATAAAATCTTCAAGCGACCTGGAAAAAATGGAATTTGCTTAATTTTTCTTCAAAGAAATGGGTCGCTCATGGAGGGAGTTCAACTGGGATGGTCTCTGAATGGAGGTAAAATTAATATTGAACCTATGGGAGGTGGTCACACAGGGAGGTTTCACTGTATATATGTTAAAATGAAACAAGAAATCTGAGCAGAAAATAAAATAAAGGGAAAAAAAACTAATTTTGGAATGTACAGACATGCCAAGTTCCAGAGGAAAAATCAGGAGTTTATTTTTAAACAATAAACATTAAAAAAAAAATAATTTATTTGAAATAATATTGCAGTTATATGTACTTAATAAATTAAAAATGCTTTTAATTAAGGGGCTCAAGGTACTTTTAACTAAGCAAATGAGATAAAAGTGTTAAAACAATTTAAAATTCATCATTATAAATACAAGGAATGGATTTTGTCTTCTCATACAAATTTTGCCTCTGAAAAATTAGAAAAGTTACAAATGATAATTCTTAATAAAGAAATTATTAACAAAAATAAAATTATGCATGGTGATTCCATTAAAAAAGGAGACTAATTTACAGTGTGCAACATAACGTTACAATTTATTCATTATAGAAAATAAAATTAATGGTACCAGATTTTTGCATTTAAGAAGGAAAACTGAAATTTTGCCCATAGTAAGTCAAAGTTTTAAAGAGGCATCCTATATATTTTATCTGAATTTGTGTCATATCAAATAGCACTAATCAAACAGAGAGAAGAAATAAACATCCAAGATTTTTCTAGCATATTTAGATATAAAATAACAATGAGAAAAAATGTGTTAGAAAATCAGGAGAAATATGTCAAAAATCAGGAGTATGTAAAAATAAGCAAAAATCAAGAGTATCCTGCCAAAATCAGGAGACTTGGCAAGTCTGAATGTATAACTTTAAGAAACAAACATGATTAGACATTAATATTTTATACTCAGATCAATGTTTTTTGGGGGAAAAAATTCAACAGTAAGTAAGCTTAGCAGCAAGCTGTTTAAAAGCATAAACAAACACTGGTTTTCTACCACAGGGTAAATCACATGTGCGCCATAGCCTTTACAAGCCAAATTATTTGGCTGTATTCGTATTGCCATGCCATCTCAAGAAGAATGTTCAAATGTTGAGGGATTACAATTAAGGCTGCATCCTAGCTTTTTGAAATTTTAGTACCGTTTTGCTAGTGATTTTTAGCCAGAATTGCAAATATGTCAGTTAAATTTTAAAAAGGCATACCAATTGCTTTATGCTGTCCTTAAACACTTTTAGGTTACTAATTAAGTCACTTTTTCCTCACAAACATTTAAAACCATTTAATAAAACCAATATTAAAAACAGTATTATGAAAAAACTTATGTAGTTATTTTTTTTTTTTTTTTATATATACACTCACATGTATTAAGATACCCTTGAATATTCTTAATTGATCTTTCAACATTCGCCATTCTATGATTTAATCTCTTCATATGGACTTATCACTTAGTAACAGAAAATATTTTTCAGATACATTATTTTTATAAGTCATTAGAATACTGATTACTAACCAAATATGGATGTTCTTAAGAATTACTTCAGATAGGGCAAAACTGGGAAATTTCATTAACAGCCAGAAGGAGCAGTTTTAAGAGTTCATTTTAAACCAGGGTTGGGTTTTTGATGTGGCATAGGTTTAACAAGTGCTTTAGTTTTAACTGGTTTAAACCTTCAAAAACACAAATATGTAAGTAAACTCAGAACAAAACAGAAAAAATGCTGTTAATATAGCATTGCTTTTGTTTACTGATAGTGCAATGTAGTTTTAGTGTACATTAAATTGTAATCAAATATGAAATTATATTTTTTTTCTTTGTTTATGACTAACTCTCCATGACATGTGGATTTCTGATGTGCTTTTTTTTTTTCCCATACTTGGATGGTTGAATACCTTATTTTTAAACATATATATATATATAGCTTTTAATAAATACTTTCTCTGCAGCATTAATTATTTTTCAATTTAGTACGAACACAGAAAAATTAAAGTAACATTTATTTTATAAAAGAGAAAATAATTAAATGTTGGGATACAATGATTAAAATGTGATACTTTAAACCTTTTATCCAAAAATTAATTTTTTGTTAGTGACTGACAATCACATCTTACTTATAAAATTATCTTATTTACGGAATATCTCCTGAAATTAGGACAAATGAATAGATAATGTAAATGCGACATAACTCACCCAAAAGAAAGACATACTTAATACATGGAAAATATTCCAGAGAGAAACATTCGCCTTGCATACAATATTTCAAATGAAAATCAAATTTCAAATGAATTGCTTAAAAGGCGCAAAGGCCAACATAGTGAAAAAGATTCCAAGCCGGGACTCGAACCCGGGCCATCAGTATAGCACACTGACGTTCTACCGACTAAACCACTTGGAACGATACCTAGCTCGGAAAATTCCTCACTATTATATGTTGGCAAGGCTACAAACACAGCACAAGATGGAATATTTATCGTGAGTCACCGACCTGGGACAAACACGAAACATAATTAAATCCAGCATCGATAGAAATTATATTAATACATGGAAAATATTCCAGAGAGAAACATTCGCCTTGCATACAATATTTCAAATGAAAATCAAATTTCAAAGGAATTGCTTAAAATTGTGGATGGAATCTTTTTCACTATGTTGGCCTTTGCGCCTTTTAAGCAATTCCTTTGAAATTTGATTTTCATTTGAAAGAAAGACATACTTCTCAACTTGGAGTAGCCAGAAAGTAACAATTCTTGCAGAGTTAGTATTTATTAAGTATTATTTCCTACATATAATACAATATATTATAACTACATGAAAATTACGACCATTTTAGCATAATTTCAAGCGAAGTTAGAATTTTTGCCTACATTAAGTTGAGTTATCATGCAACAAGCCAGTTTGTTGACAAACGTGCATATTATCTATAGTTTACCATACCAGTAGGAAAAAAATAGTTATTTAACTTAATTCAAAACCTGTTTCAAAAGTGAAAGTATCCTAATAATAATAAAAAAAATTACAAGCAAAATCAATAAAGTAAAAACCGGTCTTTGTAGATCGATATTAGTTATCCAGTGCAAAAAACATTTAAATATTGAAATGCAAACTAAATATTATTAAAAAAAAAAAAAAAAACTCCTATAGAATTAACGTTATTGAGCAGGTTTTTCATTTTTACTTTAAGAAAAATCATTTAAATGGATGAAATTTCAAACAAAATTCTCCTCTATAGGATTAACATTAGCGTGTGGGTGTTTTCGCATTAGTAAAGTAGCTGCTTAAGAAACCTTTTCCTTAAAAAAAATAATAGGGTGCAAGAAAACTGGTTTTGTACTAGAAGTGAAATATCTTCGAATTTGTTCGATCTTAAGGAAGGTAAATATGCTCATTAGATACGAATTTTGATAGATTAGTTTCTGCATAGATTAAACCTACATAATTTTAATGATTACAAATAATTAAGGATTTATTAACTCTTCATTTTAAAAGCATGCATTATTCAAATAATAAAAAAAATCATGCAACTCAAACTATTTGCAGTTTACCATATTCTATGCAAATATGTTTCAAGAATATATCTGTGCAGTTTATACCCCCACACTTTTAATGTATTTATGCAGTTTTATTTAGAATTTATTGATTAAAGTCTAACTCTGCTAAATAATTCTTTGATATTATTTTATTAAATCTAGGTTTTTAACACTTTTTGGCATAAAGGCTTTTGACACGACGGTTTAAACCATGGTTAAAATCAGTCGCATCATGTCAAAAACTTGCCAACCTTGTTTTAAATGGCTGTAAATTACCTTCTATATATATATATATATAGAAGCAGGCTTTAATTAAATAAAAAAAAAAAAAAAAATTGGCTATTTTTTTTTTAGGCTGGCTAAAATGCAGCAACTTTGCACATAAGCATGCGAAAATATCAACAAAAATAATTGCTTTAGGCACACAATATGAAAAATAACTATGCATGTGAAATTAAGGACACCAAAGCCATTATTTTTATTCACCTCTATTTATATATGATAGAGTTTTAAATACACTTGTGTTAAAATTTCTTGACTGTATTAGCGAAGCTAATCAAAATGAAGCCAACAGCATTGTTGCTAGAAAACACAAAATTTGCATCCTGTATGACCACAAGAATATGTACATTTCAGTTTTTTTTTTTTTACTTAAAAAAAAAAAAAAAATTAGACTATTCTATTCAGGGATCTCTTTAGGAAGAAAATTGGTTCTTTAAAGGACCCTTCACATGTCACAAAATTTTTCACCTCAAAACAGGACCCTTCATAAAACTTTTCCCCATTAAAAAAGACCCTTCACAAATTTGTTTGTCTTAAAAATAGGCCTTTTATAATTTTTTTTTAAATCTCTAAACTGAACATTCCACAAATTTAATCATTTAAAAGTTAAATCTGACCTGTCACTTTTAAATATATAAAGAAAAAATGTATATTTTACTTACATATATCTTCTTAAAAATGTATAAACAAGAACCTGAATGTAACGATCATTTCAAATTCACAGAATTATGACTAGACACAATTCATTTGTTCACAATTTCACAAAAACAGGACCCTGTAAAAAAAGGCTGGACAGACCCATGCAATTAATTTTATTCTTCAGCCTCTTTGATTTTGTATTTCGTGAAATTAGAAACACTGGGAAAAAAGGTCTACATGTACAGTACAGTCATTGTTATGCATTTTAAAATAAATTTATAAGTTAATATTATTACTGTTTTATGTTACATTACAAAGAAACTTAAAGAACAGAATTTGTACATTGAAATTTTATTTAATCCCCTTAAAAAAGGTGAAAATTTCCTACCTGTCAATATGGAAAATGAAGAAAAGCATAAAATAGCAACATGATACATTTATGCTGTGCATTTGAAATTCATTAATAAATAATGCAATCGACTAATTTTTTTTTTCTAAAATCACAGAATTTTTTTGGAACTTAATGGAAAATTTACTTATAATGCATGGAAGAAAATTCAATGGATTTCTTTTTGCAATCATTTTGGATTTGAATTTTTATAACATATAAATATATTATATTAAAATGTTTTATTAAAACATGATTATTTCATTATTTTTTGACATATCACACATGCAACTGTCTTTAAAAAAAGCGAGAGGAATATCGCTCAGCATTGACATTTTTTTCAGCTCAGTATAAGGATTACACTTAGTTTGATGTTTTTTTCAGTCAATATTTCGCAAGTTAATTTTTTTTACATGACATTACTTAAATTTTAGTTGTGTTGTAACATTTTTTACGAATGGATTTATTCAACCAAAAAGACGGATATGGTCAACGCTCAGAATTTACATATTTAATTATATAATTGAATACATTATTGGATAAAATTTGTAAATTTGTTTTTAAAATGAAATAAGCATTCTTACTCTCAACATTATGCAAATGAAAGTTTTAACATAAAAGGAAATGCAAAACAAATTTCACACTAATAAATATTTTCCAAAATTACGGATAAAAGGTGAAATACTTACCTTATTTAAATATAATTCAATTTTAACAAGCAAAACAATTACATCAAGCTATTCGATCTTGAATGGAATTCAGCAATTCGCCTACAACGTTTCCAATGTCATGTTGTCCAGCCGCCATCACGTTGAGCATAATTGAAAAAAATATTGCTAGTGTATATGATACGAATTATAACATATATCAAAAGCAATACACATTCAATTAAAGAGGATTTGTAACTTCTTTAATAACAGATTGTAGATTTTTGTCCGATTCCACCTCGCTTAAAGTCAGACCACGTGTATCGTCACATTTATTGCGATTAATCGTCGCTTCTTAAGAACTTCGTATACGAATGTGTCTTTAGTAACTTCTACATTTAATTTTAAAATGTTATAAAAAATATTAATGATTTCTTACTATACATGAATCAAATCCATTAATATGGATGTTTGCGAGAACGGGCACGCCGACGACAGAGCTGCTTGCATTCATTCATGGAGTCGAGGGAGCTCGTTCTGCTCGCGTCGGGAAGCTCGAAATTGCTCTTGGCGCGTTGGCGATCTGTGGGCAGAGCCTCCTTCAATGGTTCACTGTGATTGGTTGTTGAAGAGCCGAGCTTCCCGACAACTACCGTCTGCCGTCGTCGACTGATGTCTACTCCTCTGCTGAGACGACAGGAACAGAACATGCACCATGCAGCGGCAGCCATTTTTTGAGCATTCCGTAGATGCAAGTATTTCACCCACAAGTTTTCTAAAGACGAAAAGGTAAGTGTTGGCTTTATTTTCTCTTCTTATGTCACTCTAATATTTTTTCTGTTTTAAAATTGATCATGTGAAATATGATATGTTATTTTTTTTTCGAAAGTCACATGTCAGCGAAACGTAATAATATAAGATGTATATAGGATTTTTTTTAATTTATTGACATTCAAATGCATTATTAATGATGCTTTACTGATTTATTAGTTATTTAATTAAAAGGGCAATTACATATTTTAACGGCAACACTATAATATTAAAAGAAAAGTGTCGAAAAAAATGTTGCAATGCGTTAGCTAGGTTTGCACGGTCCGAAATTTCCGAGCCCGATCTCCCCTTAGAAAAAAAATTCGGCCCAGCCCGATACAAAGATTAAGCTCGGCCCGAGCCCAGCCAAGAAATCAGCTTTTTTTTTTTTTTTTTTCTTCCCCATGTTTATAATGCGCATTTTTATAGAAGTGCCGTAGCTTGCGATATTTATTTTTTTAACTAATCACTATTTGTTGTATGCAAGTGTTTCAATTATTAATAATAATATTTAATCCATATTCCATGTATTGAAGTGTTAAAAATCAGAAAAATGCTATACAGTAAAATCTTCTAAGACAGAATTGCATAGGGAAGAAAAAAAAAGATGAGTTATAGCCAATTTCCCTTCTTAACGGGTGTAAATGTATTATATGTTATTTTCTTATGTATTAGTATATTCAGGGGTGGGGAATTTCTAGAAAATCTTACCAGCCAAGGATTTATTTCACCAGCCAGTAAAATGCAACGTACAGTAGAAACTTTTTATGACAAAATTTACGAAACTCAAAAATAGTTGGTTACTATTATTACTAATGCATTTTCATATTTTTTCCCCTGTAAAATTAAGGAATGTAAACAAGAGATGAAAGTTTATTATAAAATAGAACTTAGTACCATGTTTACATCGCAGTAATTAGGAAAGTTGAAAAATATAGCTAACTGCTAAAAAAAAAAAAAAAAGTTTTAGCCTATCTCTACACTTTGCAGTTTTCAAAAACTACCTAAAAATTCACTCGCCAGTGGCGAGTAAAATGATGCATTCCCCCACCCCTGAGTATATTCATTTTGCATGGATCAGTACATTTTTTAGTTTAAGATTCCGTCATAGGCAGGTTATTTTTCACACGTTTCAGTATATTTTAATTTAGCCATATTTTAATAAGCGTACAAATCTACTATTCTTTAAAAATAATAAATTTTAATGTTTAATTGTAGAGTAATGGCGATTTAAAAATGTATGCATTTCTTGCAAAGATTTTTGGGCCAGGTCTAATTTTACTGACTTTTGAACGGACCAGGCCACGCCGAGACAAGGATTTTCATATGGGCCGGGTCAAAACCAGGGCTGAAAATTTTGGGGCGTGAAGGCTAGAAATGAGATACCAGTCCCGGCTCTGTACGGAAAAAATAAGTTATGGCATGGCCCGATACTTATGGAGAAAAGTAAGACCCGCCCTGGACAGGAAAAGAGTAATCACTTGGCCTGGCCCAAGTGCCGGGAATGAAAATAGGCTGGACTACCACATTTTGCTTATTTTGGGCATCCCTCCTCCCTTTACGATATCATACATTATCATTCTTCGACCCCTCCTACCCCCCACCAGATGATATCCTTATAAACGCTTAAAAATTATTTTATTTTTATATTCTTTTTATGCACTTTCAGTGATATACGCATATGAATATGCATTTATTAGTCCCATACTTTACGGATTCAAGAAGTCAATAAAAAAGTCAACAGTACATTAAATAAATTTGTATTCTATAACATGTAAATGAGTTGGTTACTATTTAAAAGTATTTAATAAGCAGGGTTGCCGGCTTTTAGCGGGGCCAAAAAAAAAGCCGGCCGGCTTTTTTTGGTTTTATCCACTTAAAAAAAGCCGGCTTTTATTGAAAAAAAACCGGCTTTTATTTTTAAAAGTTGGTTTACAGTTAATTTGTTTTAAATTTGAATCTATTAATTTTTAATACACTTATAATTATTTTCTACTAAAAAAATTATGAAGTTCTATTAAATTTTGTCAAATAAATAAGTTTTTATAACTACTAGAAGGCAACTGTGAAGGCATTATGTCTGGAAAAAAAAAATTATAAATATTGAAAACGAAAATAATTACTATAAGTTGGACTCCAAACTGGTGTTTTGAAATTATATATTGCATAGCTCTACAAATACTACACATTTTAAAGATTACATTTAATTAAACAATGACAAAATGTAGCACATCAAAATGGAAACATTCTTATGTGTCCATATGGAGAGGCTAAGTTATAAATGTTAAACGAGGAATTGGAAAAGATACAATATTTGAGGAGGAGGATTTGGTACATAAGTGTATAAAAAATAGAGCATTTAAACAAGAACAGAAAGTAAATTAATAAAAATTCTCTAAATAAAATTTTGAAAAGCTTGTTGCTAAGCGTATTCGTAATGTTTTTTAATAGTGAGAAATGGTGCTTTTATATGACTATGTATAATTTCAAATATTAGAAATAATTAAGTGATAAAGCCTGTAAACATTGTCCTCTTTAATTTTATAAAGCAGTAAAAATGAAAAAATGGGGGGGGGGAGCTTAAAAGTCAGTGTAAACCAGATAAAGCAGTTGGTATGATCCTTTTAAAATTTAGCTGACATATTTGCAATTCTGAATCTAACTACAAATCACTAGCAAAATTATCTAAGTTTTATTCCAGTATTAATGTCTTCATGATTGAGAAATTGTTACTTATTAAACTCTAAATCAATTAAATGTCATTAAAAGCACTTTAAAATGTGTAATTTAAAATTACAATGCTTCATTGTATAAAAGCCAATTTTGGCCAAAAAAAACCCGGTTAAAACCAATAAAAAGCCACCGGTGTGGCTTTTTTAAAATTTTAGCCGGCTTTTTTGCAACCCTGTTAATAACAGTATATTGTTACATAATGCATTGAAAAACGATATTGTCTTCTTGCACTTGCAAGTTTGGTTGGATCAAAAATGATAACGATATCAGAAAACAAACCATCCCCTCCCCCCCCCAAAGATATGTTATAATATCAAGAGCCAGACTTCCCCCTCTCCCTAAAGTGATAATGTTATATATGTACAGCCCCTTACTTTCGGTAGATCAGATTCAGCTGACGTTGTAAACATTTATCCATCAACCAAGAAGAATAATTAAGAAAATAATTTAAAAAAAAAATATAGGGGAGACTGGGGTACAGTGGAGCACTTTTGCATTAAAATTTTTTTTTCTCTTTAATGGAAAGTCCAATCTGCCTCAGAATTTTTTCCGAATATAGTTTCAAATACATTTAAGAAAGAAAAAAAAAATGTTTGTTACAAGGCCAGTGTGTCCCAGAAGCGGGGTACACTAGAGCACAGTGGTCCACTATTATTGAAGTATTATTGAAATACAATATAAATTTATTTTTTATTAATTCAATTCCTTTTTATTTCCCCTTTACCCCCAAAATAACATAATGCAAATTTTTAAGCTGTAACATTTTCAAACAAAACAGAAAGTTTTTAAAAACAAGTAAAATAAAGTCATTGTCATTAAAATTTGAAAATGAAACTTCAAACTACTTATGAGCCTGAAATTTTCTGTATATATTTTTAGATCTGAGAGTAATTTTACGATAACACTGATATAAACAACAGAAAATAACCATTAAGTTTTGACTCCAAATTTGTTTTATTTTACCTGTAAAATGAGTAATAAAATTTCAGAACCTGCCACAAATTCTTTTAGTAATAACAGGCTACCATCAATAGGGTACTTTTCCGTTATACAGACACCATGCCAAAATGTATGCTAATGTTAGTGCAGTGCTAAAAGGTACTTGTAATTTTATGCCAGCAGTTTAATATGAGTTTTATTTTATTACTTTATTGTATAAAAGTTATTTGTTCATTTATTTTTAGTATATATTTGTGATTTAATAAAATAGTTCGTAAAAGTCTGTAATTTTCAAATGTTATATTTTTAAAATGCTCACTTTACTATCAACAATATTTTTTCTATTTTTCAAATATTTCAATTCTCGTGATTTTCATTTTGCACCAACTATTATGCTTGGCGACGATGGCATCCGTATAATGGAAAAGTACAGATATTTTTTAAAAGCAGTAAATACAAACCAAAATATTTCTTACATTTTCTTTTGTTTACTTTATTTTACAGTTAAATAATTACTTTAAAACAACATTTCTTTGTAGAGAATAAGCAATTATTAAATATTTTGAAAATTCTGCATTACAGTAACAGTAGATTGGTGACCACTGTACCCCAACAGCTGATGGTCCACTGTGGCCCATGTTGAAGTTAAATACATTCTCATAAAGATGTTATTTAAAGCTTTCTTTTAAGCATATTAACTTCAAAATTAAAAAAAAAGAAGTACCTTACCTTTACAAAAAAGCTGTTTTATCTTATTTATCTATAATCTTTAATTACTAAAAAAAAAAAAAAAAAGTATGATGAAAAATTTTACTTTTAGAAGCTCAAAACAACCAGTCGGGATAAAATGGTTCATTTTGAGTTAATGATTTGTTTTGAAGGCTGTAAGTGCTGTAATCAATTAGCCTAAAAGAAAAGCTTTAAAAATTAAAAAAAAAAATCTAATATAAGGGGTGGTCCACTGAACCTTGCTCTCCCCTATATACAATATTTTTTCTGTTTTCATTATTATTGTATATAAATTTTATAATTTAAAATTATAGATAGTAATTGACATTTTAGTAAGTGTGACTTTTCCTCTTTCTGGGGGAAGGGGGGCATGCTTATGATGTCACATTCACTACATGTTCCTGATTTTTGGCTAATGCTCGTGTGTCCTGAATACGAAAGATGGCAGGGAATGTCCAATTTATTATTATTTTAAGTGCAGAGATTGTTGTTATTTATTTTTGTTGTTGTTTATGTTGTTAAATTAAGCATAAAGTGGTTATAAATGATCAACAAAGAAACAGGATGGCGGTCTCCGGGCGTATTCGCAAGTTGTTCCAAAAATAGATTATGTGTACGTATTTATATGTAGATTATAAGTACGTCACATGTAGTGTTGAATTTAAAATCAAATGTGATGTCACACTTTTGTATTATTGGCATTATATTCTGTAGTTCTGCGATAATTTTTTATTGTTGCATTTAATAAGCTTATTTTTTGCGAATTAAAAATCAGTTAAAAAATATTTTTGTTGTTGTAAACTGCCATTTGTTCATAATTGCTGTTCATAATTTAATAAGTTAATGCAAATTATCAGGGTTGGCACGGTTTAAACCAAGTGGTTTTAACCATGGTTTAAACCACGGTTTAAACCAATTGGTTTTTTTTGTCAAAAAAACCATTTGGTTTTTTTAGAAAAAATCTAATCTAATATTTTCTCTTTTTTGTAATTTAATTTTTTTTAATTATAGATAAAAGTAATTTCTAATTTTAACACTTCATCTCAGCAGTCAATATGAGACATAATGAGCCTAGGTCATGTTTCTATGCATGTAGAATGAAAATTAGCATGTGCTGATGAACATATCTGGTATCCTAAAGATTTTTCTTAAAACATGTGAAATTAGAAAAGATAAAATAGGTAAATAGTATTCAATACTTAGCATAAAATATTTTCATTTAAAAAATGCAGATTATTTACAGCAGTTAATAACAAAATACAAATCTTTTAGATTTTGGTTAAATTGTAAAAGAGAATTTTCTGGATTGGGATTGGGGAAGATTATCCTTAAAGAATTTAAAAAGAGTGACTTAAGATATCAAATTGAATAACACAGCGTGCAAAAATTGAGTACTAGTTATAGCATTTCAATAATACCAATCAATCTTTTCTGTTAGTTGCTGAATCTAATGGTCAAAAATGTTGACTTTGGACACTTGGAGTTATCACTCAGAAAACAAAATAACCAGAAGTATTTGGATATTAAAAAAATAATAATAACAACCACAGAATAATATATTATATTCATGAAACTGCATCAAATATTTATTGATTATATTATTAATCAAAGGATTCTTCATATGATTTTCAAGGTATCAATGTTTCACTATGTAGAGCAGTTTACTTTGAACATAAGACATAGCTGTTACTAATAATGTTTAAATTAGAAATGATTTCAATTTTCTATATAATTGACTGTAATGATTTAATTTAAATATTTTCAAAAGTTATATTACTTACATAATATCCGAAAATGTTTATTTTATCAGCAGATATGCATCGGTATGCAATAGGAAATTATGTTTAAAAAAAACCCGGTTTAAACCAAAAAAACCTGGTTTAAACCAAATAAACCGGTTTTTTTGGTTTTTTACAAAAAAACCCGGTTTTTTTCCAACCCTGCAAATTATTAAAAACCCTTTTTTCCTTTTTTAGAATTTAAATATTTCATTCATTTTATTAAAATTTGATTTTACAGTAGGCTCCCTCAAATTGGGGACCTTAAAATTTCCAAACATCTAAAATCTGTTCATCATTGCAGATGTAAATAATTTTCGAAAACATTTCTAAACCAAGCTTTTTTGTTTATTATATTCTTATCTAAGATAAAAATACAGCACAACAGTAGCTGTCTCACAATATCTGCTACTGTAACTGTTGTTTATGTTTACTATTTTGCACTAGTTTTGGTTTTAATCTGTAAAGATTCTTTTTCTTGATTTCATACATAATTCTGCATAATAGGGTTTAAACCTCAAAGTAGAATATTTGCAATGTTCTGCAATGAACTTCAGTTGATCAAAAATGTTCTGCGGGAATAAAAAAGATAGACACAGGGAGATTTTCTTATATATGAAGAATTGCAATTGCATCTTTTATAGAAATACAAAAGCCATTTTGTAAAACGCTGACATACACACACGAAATAAACTATTGGCGAATTTTGTACTTTTATCCCGATCAAATGGTGGATTTAGTGTTTTTGTCTAACAAGCAATTTACGATTATCACAATATTTCGTATTTTTTCCTCTGTCAACTGCCAAATTTTGAGTTTTTTTTTTTTTTTCTTCGAACCCACATCTTCAAACACCCCCAACCCACAACTTCACATCATTAATATTCAATAATTTCACTGTGGAATTGTAGTTGAAAAATTAATTACCAATTATTGAATTTCGCAATTTTTTTTTTTTTCCGCGACTGATTGAAAAACATTTGAGACTTTCTACAATTCTCTGGTGAATTTAGTGCTGTTTTAAAACTGCAATTGATAGGTGAATTTTGCGATATTTTTCTTCGACTGATTGGCAAAAATCTTAGTTTTTTTTTTACCGATGACTGATTGGTGATTGTTCCAGCTTTTTTCTGTGACAGATTGGGAAAAAATCATGGATTTTTTCCGCAATTGATGGAAGAATTTTGTGTTTTTACGGTCTTCTGATTTTTTTTTCCCCCAATGATCCACTAAAGGATTTCACAATTTTTTAGCTGACCGATGGGCAAATTTTCTGATATTTATTTTCTACTGATTGCCAAACTTTGTCGCTTTTTTAAGTCTGATTGGCAAAAATTGTAGATTTTTTCCATGGCTGATCGATGAATTTCCGATTTTTTACAAACACTAACATTCGCATTTTTTCTCATGACCAATTGGGGAATTTTGTGAAATTTTCCTTGTACCAATAAGCAAATTTTGCAGAAGTTTCTTGCAACCGATTGGAGAAAATTGTGCATTTTTTCTGCTACTGATCGACAGTCATATAATATAGACGAACACGCGAACGCCGTTTGCAGAAAATTTTCAAAGTTTGCAGACAGTTTTGATGTTTTTTTACAAGTTTTTTATTTTAAAAAAGAAATTATCAAGACCCCAGGCGGAGAGTCGGTATAACGCACACTGCAGACTATTGGCAAGGTCTGTAGACCATTTGTAAACTATTTAGAAAAAAAAAGTTTGCTAGAAAGTATTTGCCATGTACCATGGTACAGTATTTTTTGGAAGAAGCGCCGCAGCTCATACGAGTTAAAAACTTTAAAATATTGTTAGTGCGGTGCTTATGCCAGAACGATGGGTATAATTCCTTTTTTTTTCTCCTGCCAGGGCTGGTAGCAGAAACAGTGCAGCACCGAAGCGGGTGCTGCAGATTAATTTAACAGATTAAAATAAATTTTCTGTTAAAAAATAAATGTTAAATGTTGATCTCTTTTTAAATAAAGTTTATTTGGTTGGAAATTTTAGCGAATGTTTATGTGCTTGTATAATATAACTTTTCATTTTTTGCTGTTTACGGCGATATAGGACTCGGGAGGGGCGCGGCGTTTTTTGTGCAGAAAATTTTAAAGAAATTATTTGAGTTCGCAGACAGTTTCACATTTTATCTAAGTCTGCTGATCGATGAATTTTGCATATTTTTACAAGCGACTGTTTGGCAAATTCCGCGATATTTTCTTTCTTTTGGTTGGCAAATTTTTCTGCCTTTTCTTGCGAATGATTGATAAAAATGTTTTTTTCTGTGACCGATCGACTAATTTCACTATGTACCTGCTTTTCTGTGACCGATCGACTAATTTCACTATCTACCTGCGACAGATCTGTGAATTGGCCGATATTTTTTTTCTTCCGATAGGAAAACTTTGCTTTTTTTAACCACTTGACTAAATCTCTGGTTTTTTCCCATGACTGATCGACAAATTGCTGATTTTTTTCTGATGCACTGACGAATTTAGTGTTTTTTACATGTGACCGATTTTTAAATTTCGCAATATTTTTCTTGTACCAACTGACAAATTTTTGCGACTTTTTCTTGAGACCGATTGGAGAAAATCAAAAGTTTTTTCCACTACTGATCGACAAATTTCGCCATTTTTTAACTGCGACCGATTTGCAAATTTCATGATAATTTCCTTGTACCGTAAACAAATTTTGAGGTTTTTTTCTCTCAACCGATTAGAGAAAATCATCGCAGTTTCTTCCGGCGATGCACTGATGAATTTCGTGTTTTTATTACCTGCGACTGATTGGCCAAAATCGAGGATTTTTTCCCGCGACTGTTCATTGAATTTTGTATGCTTCTTTACAACAGGCTGAAGAATTTCACAATCTCCATGATTGACTGACGAATTGTGTAAGTTTTTCTCGCAACCAATTGGTGAATTTCGCAATCTTTTTAAATGAATGATTAAAGCATTTTGCGGGGGGGGGGGGGGGGGGGGGGGGTTGTTGTTTTTGTTTTGTTTTGTTTTTTTCCCTGAGCCATTGAGTGACCAGTTTTGTGATTTTTCCTTCGATTGAATGGTGAATTTTCTTAAAAATAAAAATTTTTAATGTTCTGCGACATACGTCGCACTTTTAAGCATATTCTGCTTCAGGGGGCTGATACAATATTTCTAATGAAAAAAAGCAGGAAAAGACAGCACCTTAGTTTGACAATATTTGAAAAAGCTTGATTCTGGTTTTTAAATTAAACTTTTATTATTTTATTTTATGTAGTATTTATTATTAAATTAATAAATTATTTTAATATTTTACATAATTATCTGAATAATTTATTTTATTGTAAACCTTCATTATAGTTTCCAATGCTTGGAAAATGGGAAAAATTTCGGAAATTTTGTCAGTTTGTTGCAAGATTTGCCAATTGATCACTGAAACTAGTACAAACTTTGATAATCGCTGGAAAAAGAATTGTAAATTCAATCATTCAGTTAAGGGAAAATATTGAAGTCGGGGGGGGGGGGGGGGGGGACACAAAATTCATGGATTGGTCACAAGAAAATATGAAAAACATTGATTGGTTGCAGGAATATATCACAAAATTGTAGGTTATAACAGGGGGCTCTAAATAAACCAGTTCAAAATATGTCTTTTGAATAGGACACAGGTGTCCTTTTTGAGAATAGTGTGTCCTTTTTAGGAACAATGTACCCTTTTTTAATTAATTCATGCCTGGTGACCCTTTTTTTCTGGAGTGGGCACAATGGTCGTCATTTCTCAACAGATTCTTTTCAATTACCTCCTTCCAACATTAAAATTGAAGGTTAGCCCAGCTTGAACATGAACCGCATTTAAAAGAAAAAAAGGGGAGGGTGTTTTACCACCTTAAATGATGCAGGTCAATTCTTGTTTCTATAATTAGTATAGTTTTATGTGAAGAGGTTATTCACGGTGGTTCGACTCTTAACATTGTGTATATATTCTTTTTAAAAATAACATGTTTAATAGAATTCAATACATTTTAAAATATCTTTAAAAGTTTAGCCATGCTTGAAATAATAGTTTATGAAAGTTTAACTAGAAGTATTAAATAAGGACAAATAGAATATTTTATTAATGAATAAATTTAATGATTATTATATTGATAATTATTTTAGGTTGCAGTGTACCAACTGAATCTACAAAGAATTGTGAATTTGCCTTGTGTATCATGCATTCTAGTTTCTGGTATGTATAATAGTTGTAATAATTAATCAAAATTTGTTTCATAAAACACATTGTACGGTGAAATTTTGATAACTTTTTAAAATAAAATGGTTGAACATTTCTTATTTAATAAAATTCTTGGACAGCTCAATTTTTTGCCATATCTCAAAATAACTTTTAACTTAACTGGTGTCTGTTTTTATTATCCTATATAGTCCCCACTAGGTATTTTTTAGTGAAGCCTTTTCAGGTAGATTTCGTAAGAAATACAGTAAACTTCCAATTAGCTGCCACTCTATCAACCACCACCTATAGGTGAAAACTGGGAAATTGAGTTAGTAGCCAGTGGCCGGTAGACTCAGTTTCATTAGTGGCCACTTTTTAAAGTTAGTGGCCACTATAATGTTTCAAACTTTCTTGGCATCTAGATAAAATTATAATCGTTGTATATATATACATATTTTCTATAAATCAGAGTTTTATACCAGCCAACTATTCATGATAAGAATAGGGACACAGTTGAAATTCCAGAAAATTACTTTAAAACTACAAAATTGTTATCATATTATTTTTTTTAGAACATATTTTTGGATTATTTGTAAATGTTCATAAACACAATTATCTATCAGATTACTGTTACTTTCTTTACATAAAAAGTTAGTAATTAAATCTAAATTCCAACAACTAGGTGTATACAAAAAGAAAAAAAAAATCAAACAAAACACAATAAAATGCTATTTTGATTTTAGTTAATAATTACATGCCATATACATTACATAACCACATTACATACAGTTGAAATCTAAGCTGGTGAGTGTATTCTGCAGGATTAAACAGTATCTCTTTCAGAAAAATAATCTAACTGATCAAACACATTGAAGATATTGTAATGTCCTAACCCTTTAGGGTCCATTTTTTTTTTTTTTTTCAATTTTGAGAACAAAATTACTTTTATTTTAATAATCTTAATCATAGCTATCCAAATAGATTTACTGATATGATAATATGTTAAGAGTTTTTGGAGACGTTTGGAAAATCTCATATTACAAGGGGGTTTAACAGATATTACAACTTTATAATGTTTTTTGTGTTTTACCACACGATTCATTCAGAAAAGTAACCTATATTTTAAATTTAAAGAGTGAATATATGTATAAAATAAATTACTAAATGTCCAAACATAAATGAACTCATAATAAGAAAAGCATAGCCATATACTATCATTACTATGTGTAGATAGTAACAAAAGTCATTTTTAAGACAAAATAATACTTGATGAAAAGATATGCAGTATTAGTAGTAAACCAGACCCGAAAGGGTTAAAATCCACTTGCATTTGCATCCAGTAAAAAAAAAAGGAATAAATTATTTGAAATGCATGTCGAATCAAAGCTGATGAATATATTTTGCATAAAACTATATTTCTTGAAAAAATAATCCAACTGAAGAGCGAGCATGGCGAAAAACTGAAATATTGAAAATACAGCTAAATCGCTGCAATCTGCTTGCATCCGGTAGGATAAAGAATTAATCAGTTTGCTAATTAGATGTAATCAAAGTAGAGATGCATATTTCCATGAAAAAAGTTGTATTTCAGTTGGTGATCGATAAGATTTTTTTATCGCCACTTGGCGAGTGGCGACTATAGTGGCGATCGATGGCCGATATTTTAATCGCCACTTTTACAACTTTAATCGCCACGTGGCGAGTGGCGACCGCTAATTTACACCTATACCGCCACCTCCCTTTTCTATTTTTTTATGTATTTTCTTTTAATCAGACACGAACAATGAAAATTCAAATGCACAAACCTGAGTACACATATCATTATTTTGAATTATTATATTTTGATATAATCATTGTAATCAATTATAAACGTTTTTTATCTCAATACAGTAGACTCTCTAAAATCCACAAATGCCTAAAATTTGGAAATCATCACAGATGTAAACAATGAAATGTTCAGTTCAGTTGTACAGGCAAAATTAGTTTTTAATTTTATATCATTCTGTATGTATTTTAATTTATAATTCTTGATAATAGGACAGAACTCGTGGTTTTTTATGAAGGAAGTTTATATTTATTTCTGAAAAAAATCGAGATATTGCTGATATCACTTGTAATCCCAATCTTTTTGCCCAATATAATTATGTATTAATCCAGCTTTTTTGGTTATTAAGACTGGCTAAACCTGAAATAAAAGTTACGTACTTTGATTTTGATGTAAATTAATAGGGTACCTTTATGAAGCAAGTTTCATTGAATAACTCAAGGAAAATAAATATACCTCATCTTTATTATGCATATTTAATTACACAATATTATTTACTTGACCTTTTAATAATTTTTAAAATTACAGTACTATTTTAGTTACTTTACTTATTTTAATATTTTACTATATTGCAAGATTTCCTTATAATTTTGATTACATTGATTCAAATTAATGTTTAAAAAAATGTAAACCAGAAATCCGCAAAATTCTAAAATCAGCACAACCTCTAGTCTCAAGCTGTGCGGATTTGAGGAAGTCTACTGTATTGTAATTATTTTGAGTAAAAAGGTTGTCTGACATCAGGAACAGCAGCCATAAAGTATTTCTGAGGAAATCAGACTGGCTTAATTGTGACAAGAAGGATATTGGTTATGAAGAATTAACAGATAACGAAATTATTCAAGATGATTTGAATCCCGAGAAACCTGAAGCTGATTAATGTGATGAATCGGTCAGTGATCATCTACAGCGTTGAATTCAGACACTTTTCTCCGGGAGGGATTTCTGAGGTTCCGGGAGGGGGGGGGGGGGGGATTGCACTTTTTGGCTGTTGAAAAACACAAAATCTCAAATCTTTTGGGAGGGGTGGAAATGCCCCCCCCCCCCTCCCCAGGTTCAACTCACTGATTATCTAGGAGTCAGTCATTCCACTATTTCAAAACTTTATGTATATATAAATATCACTTTTTTATGGACATGGTAACTTCCATAATTCTGCACAATTCTCTTCCAAACTGATGCAGAAAATCTCTGTTAAGTTTGTTAATGGGCCAAATGGGACCAAGGGGGTGGAAATGAGAATTTTTGTGGAAACAGAAAAAAATCCTGTAACTTCTTAACCCCTTGGGGATGAGCGACCGGTATGCGTGCTGCGTAAGATGCTCTGAATCCGTGATTATTCTCATCAGTAAATTTTCCTTGTAAATTTTGCCTTATTTAATCTGAGCATTTTCCGGATTCAATTAAGGCAAAAATTTCTGTTTTGAAAAACCGGTGATAAAATATTAAAAATTCTGTAAAAGACGCTCGTTAGGGTGTTCCAAAAAAAGAAAAAAAAAATTGAAAAGTGACATGCATAGGGTCTTAAATTGTGAGAAATGATGAGATAAACGCACTGTAAAAATTTGAAGTTTTTATTTTAATAACAACTGACCTCTCAAGAAGCTTAAAGATTTCATAATTGTATTTTTTAAGCTTGTCATTATACCATGGAAATAATTGCAGTAACGCATTAATTTTCCTCATAATTTCCTCTATCTATGACACCACACAGTACGTAATGGAAATATAGTTTATTAAAATCTTTATTATAAATTGCATAAAGTAAAGTGAAGAATAAAAAGTGCAAAAATGGAAGTGAAGTGAGGTATCTAGTATTTCCTTAGAATAAGCGTTATTTTAATGACGTTGCAATTGCACATAGTAGAAATATATAGTTTATTAAAACCTTTATTATAAATCACTTAAAGTGAAAAGAAGAAGAAAATTTTCAAAAACGCAGTAAAGAGAAATGTCTAGTATTTTTAGAGAAAGGAGCTTATTTCATGTTGGTTGGTTTCATGTTCTGAAATCTGAATTATGATGTTCCAGTTCAATTTTTAACAGTTTCTTTATAACATGTTTCCTCACAATTACTGTGAAAATTGATGAAATTGTTGTATCAAATACAAATTTAAGCAATTTGTTTTGTCAAAGAAGACGAGTGGCATATCTCCAGTAGAAAAACCAAAAGTAATAATGTGGTCTTCACATCTGATTTCCATTTTTCATAAAGAACTTTATAACCGATTATTACCAACTACTGGTCAAACATTACATCGTTTGTACATGATGTTAAATTCAAGCTTCAACATACTTTAAAAATTATTTTGTTTATTGCTTTAGAAAAAATGCACATCAATTTGTAGATTTTCGAAATGAATGCCAAGTTTTTAAAAGTGTGACAGGTTTGAGAAGTTACTTAACTTTTTCCTAGTTTCTAGAATTTTACAAAATATGCTTATATCATTAAACCTCATAAAATAAGAGGGTATGCAGTATCAAAATAAAACATCTTCATGATCAACTAGAAGTGCAGAAAATGATTACGTTTCATGAGGATAAAATGTTTGTACAGCGCGAACATAAGAAGCATCATAACCTTATAATCATAGCTTCTGCTGTATTTGACTTATTTTCACTTCACCAGGAATCAGGACCTCAAATCGCTATTTTGGGTAGAATTAAAGATTACTGGCCATGATAAATATTGCCAGCTATGCAACAATTGATAAGGATACTGATGGTTGTGTTTTAACTGAAAATGAAAAACACTAGCTACAACTAAACAGAAGTGTCATTGTAGCCTTCCTTTACAAACAGTCACAGAAATATTCAAACTTGTGATGATTATCTGAAGTTCATAAAACTAACCCGGGATGGCCACCTTATCCTTATATACCATTTATCCTTTTATACTTAGATGTATCAAATGGGCTAAAGTCATGATGGTAAGTTAATATTTCAGTACAATATAAAGAAAATTCATCCCTTCAACTATTGAATGATAATTTTTATCATTTCTTTCATTCAAAATTAATGAGCCCCTCTTATGATTTACAACAAGTTACCTTTTGAAATAACCCTTGATCAAATAAATGTTATTATTAGAGGCATTTGTGTTGCTATTTGTCAACAATTTTGTAAAAAATAGAAAATAAAATTTTAACGAACTTTTAATAGTTGAACCAGAATATGCATAACACAAAGTTCTAAAATTTATTCAACACATATTAAAAGTACACGCAAAATCGGAGACTAACAGCATATTAATAATCTTGAATCTTCTGCAATATTTTGTAGTAAATATATTTTCAATAGTTCTTTTTAAAAAAATATTGCTGAACAGTTTAAATTTTTCTCACACAATCGCATCATTTTTTGTGTGTCTGAATTAGAATAGTTGTAATTTTTTTTTTCCATTTAAGAATTAAAATTGCTTCATAAATGCATCCAATAAGCAGTTTGCAGTTGAGAAAATCATTGCATAAAAAAAGTATATTATCCGGAATTTATTGGCTATAAATATCCAACAATATTTGGGCAATTACTATTCACTATTAGATTAACCGAATATTCAGCCGAAAGATCAAATATTCATTCTATCCCAAAGATAATACTAAATCATTAAGAATATCTAGAAACCTTACTTTTTTTTTTCTTTTTTTTTCAGATGCATAATGAATATTAATCTCAACAGAGGAAACAAGCAACAAAAGAATTGTGTAGCAGATTGAATAATGTCAAAAGTGTTGTCCCTGTTAAATTATATAACTGGATTATGAGTTGTAGTTGATGTACTTGTAATTCTTGTAGAAATTAAACTTTTTAAATTTCAATTTTCATGGTTTTTTTTTTTTCTTATTTTTTCTTATTATTTAATTCCAATTATCTTTCAGGCATATTTCTAATGCAAATTATGTTTTCTTGCAACGAAATAAATGCAAGAATATTATACATATTAATGTGCCCATGATCTTAATTACTTTGTTTAAGATGTCTTAGACTGCGTTTTTTGAGGCTGTACTCTCCTGTAATTCAATCCCTGTTTGCATCTCAAAACTCATCTAAGATAACACTGTGAATCTGTGAATGTCACTGTGTCTGAGATCTGAACGAACGAAATGTATGTGTATGTACATAAAATAAAACCAACAGCCAATCAGTTAAAGTGAAGCTTTATGGCCAGAGTGAGTGGTAGTGCCTGGATCTAACGGAAGAAAAATTACTCGCCGAGGTAGTTTATGAATCTTCCCAGAAAAGACTAATAAGACCCAGAAAAATCTACAGAAAAGACTATTATTTTGGATAAAGAAACTGAAAATACCATAAATGTAATAAAAAAATTAATAATTAAATTTATTATTTCAAATTATGGTGCAAAAACACCAAACGTTCTACAGTATCAGTAGACAGGGCATTTCTTTTACTACTATAAATTTGGCCTGCCTCTGAAAATATACGTTCAGAATAAACAGTGGTTGAAGGTAGAGGTCTGCACGGATCGACATTTCCAGGCCCGGGCCCAGCCCGACTCAGAGAAAAAAAATCGGCCCGGCCCTATACAAAAATTAAAATTTCGGCCCGGGCCCGTAGAAAAAATAATATTGGCCCGGCACGGACCAATAAAAAAAATTAAACGTTTAGCCCGGGCCCGGCCCGGCCCGAGTGAACTTCTACAAAACATTGATTTTTACGTTGAATTGGTTAAAAATTTGTCTTGTACGAGGAGTTCTGACCTAAAATATTTATCTTAACTTTTTTTTTCATGTTTATAATCTTTATTTTTATAGAAGTGCAGCAGGCTGCAATATTTATTTTTTTAATGAATCTCTATTTCTTGTATGTAAATGTTTCAGTTATCATTAATATTGTTAATCCATATTCCATGTATAGAAGTGTTAAAAAACGGAAAAATGCTATACAGTAAAATCTTCTAAGATGGAATTGCATAGAAAAGAAAAAAAAATGCATTATAGACAAGTTTCCTTCTTAGCAAGTGTAAATGTATTATATATTCTTTTCTTACTTATTAGTATATCCATTTTGCATGGATCAACACGTTTTTCAGTTTAAAACAGGGTTCCGTCATAGGCAGGTTCCTTTTCACACATTTTACTGTATTTCAATTTAGTTATATTTTAATATGCATAGAAATCTACTATTCTTTAAAAATAATAAATTTTAATGTTTAAGTGTAGAATAATGGTGATTCAGAAATGTATGCATTTTTTGCAAAAACTTTTGGGCCAGGCTTAATTTAACTGACCTTTAAATGGACCAGGCCACGCTGAGACAATGATTTTCATACAGGCTGGCTCAAAACTAGGACTGAAAAGTTTGAGCCGTGAAGACTAAGAATGAAACCAGATCCGGCTCTGTACAGAAAAATTAAGTTAGGCGCAGCCCGGCCCGAACCTTCAGAAAAAAGTAAGGCCCGGCCCGAGTGCCGTGAATGAAAATCGGCCCGTGCAGATCTCTAGTTGAAGGTGCACATAAGAATTTTTTTGCAAGGTTGCACACAATCGGAATTTTTTTTTTTCCCCCCCACCATACAAATGGAGTGTCAGTTTTACATAAGTCTTCTGTTAAGAAAGCCTGTATTGCTTTTTGTACCTCTCTTTATATTTTTCTCTTTTCTATTTTTAATCAAAAGAAAATAAGGTACAGTTACAAAATAAATATGAAATGTTTTGCATTATTCAATGAATTGTTACAGTAACCAATAAACATTTTTATTTTTGATAGACAGATTTCAGTTATCGGAATAAATTGGAGGGTTGAAGAATGTTTTAATTTTATATTGGCTAATAATTGTACTTGTTATGTGTCAAATCTCCTTTTTTTGCTACTGTTTTGAACTGTCAAAAATTGTCTTTAAAAGGTGCACAAATAAATTTCAAATTTAATTAGTTAATTTATATATACTATATACGTATATTATATCTATGTACACACAAGTATATATATATGTACACACAAGCTCACATTATGTGCACATCAGCGTGTTTTCCCTTATTACACAACTACTCGGCCGAGTAGTCAGTGGCCGGGTACTCGGCTACTCGGTCAAAGTACTACTCGGTACACCACTACCAAATAAGAAAAGAAAATTCCTATGGCCCTAATGTGGCATGCTTTATCTAATTCAACTTGATGTCAGTTTTACTATGTTCAACATATTTATTTTTTTACAACCAATAACAGTGATAGCACTAGCAGTGGCAACCAACCATTATTATTATTTTTTTTTAAATAGTAATTGGAGTTAGTTATAGCTCAAACAATACAAGTCTTTGGATAAATTTAATAAATCATTTTCATTTTTCAAGACAGTCTTTGAAGGTAACTATTTTAATGAACTTTTAATGGAAACAAAGCTTATTCAATCCATAACTGTTTCATTATGAAGATTTTATTGTATGAAGATTCACTGTTAATAGAAAAATTAAAAGTATCTTTTTCTTCTTTAAATTTCAGCTCCAAGATAATTTTATTACAGTATGGGACCCGTTATCCGGAAACCTCATATCCAGAATGCTCTGAAATCCGGAATGCAAAATGATAACTGAAAAATAATTTTTCCTTTCAAAAATGTAAAAATCTGCAATATTTTTTAATGGTGTGAATGAGCATTAAGTTGAAGACTTTAAAATTTAAAACGAAAAAGAAATTATTACAGAACTGCTGGACTAAGCTACAGAACTTTCATGTTCAGAAACTCGATTGCTGGATCAAAAACCAGAAGATTCTATACTTGCTGATGATGATACTCCTGTAAGTGACCAGATGACTGGCAGTAAGATTTGCGACATAATGCCAAGGAATATTTCTAATGGAAGTGAAGATGATGGCAAGCAGAATGAAGTGGAAAAAAGATTTCAAATGATCTTTTAATGTTTTCCAATTGAACAGATGATTTGTGGAATGCAACAAACAAGCTACTCCCACAAACAGCAAATCATGGCAGTATACAGAAGCAGTTAGTGCAAAAGATACACTATAAACAACCAATCTTAATAAAAATGTTCTAGAAAACCAAATCAAAGGATTCTGCTCTCTTATTATACTAATTTGAATTGCAATTTAGAAGGGTTTTTTATTTTGTGTAAATAAGTTATTACATTAACTAATTTATAATTATGTATCTTCATATATTATTCATATTTTATACATTTCATACCGTTATTTTGTATTATTTTTAACATTTATGGTAAAGTGTTCCGAATTACGGAAAAACCCCTTATCCAGAATGTCTCAGGTCCCAGGCATTCTGGATAACGGATTCTATACTGTACTAAACTTATATACACATGTTTATGTGTATACTTATTATACATTTAGCAAACTGACAAGCAAAAGCTTCATAAATCCCATGATCATTTTATGCATCTTAGATAAATTATGAATGAGGAATATAGCATCCCTTCAACTTTAAACATGATGATTTTTTAAATTAAAACTGCCTCTATTCCTCGAAAAAATCTGTTATTCAAATTAAGTTTATTTACAAAAAAAAAAAAAAAAAAAAAAGTTTACTGAATAAAATAGCAGAACTATTTAATTTTAAAACAAATTATGTTTCAGATGAAAAGAGATCTGTTTCACATTTTACTTCTTATCAGAAATTTAATCAGCTTCATATAGTAGAAACTAGATGAGAAAATAAAGTAGAAATTCTTAGACAATTGAATTAAAGAGAAAGAAAAAGTAGGATGGAGTAAAACTTATAAAATTGGAATTCTGTTATAGAAGTATTCCATTTTTGCAGGGTTTATGTAAAATGTTTGATAAAAGAAGGGTACTCTTCAGTTAGCTGGGTGCCAATGATAATTCACCAAGTATTGCTTTGTTTGGCACTAGGTGGTATATTATAATCCAGTAATGAAATTACTGTAACAGCTAGTGGTTTAGTATAGTATAGTACAGTAATTAAATATTTGATATGGTGGTTGGCAATCAGTGTTGCCCAACTAACAGAAAGTACCATTAGGTAAACTTGGCATTGAAAAAATCATTAAAACCTACTTGTCAGTGGAATATTTGGAAAGAATCCATCAGAGTTTTTCGGGAGATAGACAGCCCTGGTTTATAGATTTTTTAAATCTTAAAGCTAGTCTAATAAGGGCCCCATAAATCTAAAGAAGCCCAAGGCATAATTCATTAATGCTGCTGTCCCATCAGCAAAGACTCTCTCAAGCTAATGCTAAACTTTTGGAAAGGTTATATCTCATTTGCATTTTGATATATATATATATATTTTTAATTGTATAGCTGATGTCAATTCCCACATATGCCCTTTTTACTTTTTTGATTACAGTTTTTTTCAATAAGGTTACTTAAATTTTCAGAACCAGTTTCGAAAATAAGTGTCATCAAAAAAAGAAAAAAAAACCCAAATTGAAAAAGTAAAAAAAAGGGTGGGGAGGGAGCAGATGTAGGATCAACGTCAGCTATTCAATGCAAATCCATAGGTTCAACATTAGCTTCCTAGTGTCTTTGCCTGACAGGATGGGAGACTTACAGCTCCTTTCTTATAGTTTTTTTTATTAATGCCAGCAGTTCAAGGTGTGTTTATTAAAGATTTGTTTTTCTAAAATTTACCGAATTTATGAGCTCTAGCCCCAATTGCCAATGATTTAATGGGGCCACGATCATAAGTAAATAAAATTTTGCTTGGCATATCATTTAAAGGCTGTGAAGTTTTGGATACCACTATTACCATATGGAAATTTTTCTTATTTACTGAAATTCTGATATTATATCAGGAAAAATTATATTTAGAAAATAATGATGTTCAAATTCAAGTATTTTGTACGTTCTTCATGGTATGGTTGTATGCTGCTTCTCACAAAGTTGTTGAAAATAAAGGTGTAAAATGTCACAGCCTTCGTACAAAATTTACAAATGTTCTGTTTAAAAAAAATTGCTGTACTAAATTAACAGCAAGAAATTATGTAAAACATAAAGCTGGTGATAAATTAATAGTAAAAAATACTGAGAATCTACAAATTTCTGTATAATCAAAAAACAAAATTTTATGTTGAATAGCAAAAAAAGCTGAAAATCTACAAAAGTACTGTAAAATCTAAAAAACAAAATTTGTTACATTAACAGCAAAAATGCTGAGAATCTACAAAAGTATACTGTAAAATCTAAAAAACAAAATTTTATTAAATTAACAGCAAAAAATGCTGAGAATCTACAAAAGTACTGTAAAATCTAAAAAACAAAATTTGTTAAATTAACAGCAAAAAATGCTGAGAATCTACAAATGTTCTGTAAAATCTAAAAAACAAAATTTGTTAAATTAACAGCAAAAAATGCTGAGAATCTACAAAAGTACTGTAAAATTTAAAAAACAAAATTTGTTAAATTAACAGCAAAAAATGCTGTAAATCTACAAAGTACTGTAAATTCTAAAATACAAAATTTGTTAAATTAACAGCAAAAAATGCTGAAAATCTACGAAAGTGCTGTAAAATCTAAAAAACGAAACTGCTGTAAAATTAACAGCAAAAAATGCTGAAAATGTACAAGAGTGCTGTAAAATCAAAAAAAACAAAATTGCTGTAAATTTACGGCAAAATTTGCTGGCACCCATATTGCCAGCATTTTTTGCTGTAAATTTACTGTGATTTTTTTTACAGTGTACATGGAAATATTGTTAAAAAAATAAATATATATAATATAGATTATGGCAGATGAAACAACGTTTAAAACACCAGAACTTTTCAACTTATCGCAGTCTGTTTTTGGTAGAATTAAGTATGGCACATGTCATACAAAGATATATGCAGGCTAATATTAAACCAACTGCAGTATGCTTTTTAAATTTCTTGTGTGCATTTAGATAGTTTTAAACGATTTTTTTTTACACATATGATATCTGAGATCGTTGTCTAACCAGGTATCTTTTTATCGATTTTTGTTGCTATTTTTTTCTTCTGCGGATACATTCACTTTCAGAACCAATTGACGTCAGATATCCTAAGCAAAAAAAACTAGTATGTTGTGGCCATCACAAAACTTTCTTCTATATAAATCACGTCAATTAAATCCTTTAAATAGTACAAGAAATAACAACGATTTAGCACCAATTCATATCAAAGTATATCTGAATTTAAAGTTGGATGAAAATTCGTGCATTAGTTCTTGAGATAGAGCTATAGCGGAAATTCTGAAAAAATGTAACATAGCCGCGCCACCTGTTGAGCGATTTACACCAAAAGTAAACAGCACTAAACGATATGAAGGTATACCTGAATCTGAAGTTTGTTGAAAATCCAAGCATTAGTTCTTGAGATAGAGCTACTGCGGAAATCGCAAAAAATACAGCATAGCAGCGCCACCTGTTTAGCGATTTACACCAAAAATTAAACAGTACTAATTTATACGTCAATTCATGTCAAGGACTAACTAAATCTGAAGTTTGATGAAAATCCGTGCAATAGTTCTTGAGATACAGCTCTTGTGGAAATCGTGAAAAATGCAGCACAGCAGCGCCACCTGTTGGGAAATTTACACCAAAAATTAAACAGCACTAATTTATATCAGGGACTAACTGAATCTGAAGTTTGGTGAAAATTCGTACATTTTTTCTTGAGTTAGAGCTATTGCGATAATCATGTACAATGTAGCATACCAGCGTCACCTGCTGGGCGATTTTCACAAAAAAGTAATCAGCACCAAACTATATCTTGGACTAACTGAATCTGAAGTTTTATGAAAATCCGTGCAGTAGTTCTTGAGATATAGCTATTGCAGAAATCGTGAAAAATGCCGCATAGCAGCGCCACCTGCTGGGCGATTTTCACCAAAAACTAATCAAGTCCAGTTTATATCAAGTTCTAACTAAATATGAAGTTTTGTGAAATTCCGTGCATTAGTTCTTGAGATAGAGCGCTCACAAAATTTTTGTCACATACAGACTCACAGACAGACATTTTCTAAAAAACATCAAATCGTGTTCTGGGCATTCTAAAACGTATAAATCCATCGAAAACCGGAAGTCGAAATTTTTCACGAATCCAATACTTTCTTCTTGTAAAGATAGAAGAAAGTAAAAATGTACTTAAAAATATCAAAATGCACACGATGAGACGTTTGAAAAGAAAGCTGCCATTGATTTAACAGCTGTTAACATAGGTTAACAGCTTTTGCAGTATCTTCGCGTGTCTAGTGTCCACGCTCGGCTCTAAAACCTACAGCATCTTTTAAATTTGCAATAAACTCTGTATAACTTTCTTTAAAATAAAGCTTCATGAATTTCAATTGTGAACACTATCTGTTGAAAACTTGAGTGTCATTTCATTTTTTTTCTCTTTTCTTTTTTACACAGTATATTTTTTGAGTTTGGTATTCTTTTAAGAGCTACTTTCAGCCATGTGACGATAAGCTCTCTGCATTGCAACACACTAACTGAACTAATCCGCTGTACTTCAGTAACAAATCCTTAATTCTGCTTAGTGAATCCTATTGAAACACACTTCGAAGTACAGTGTGTCCGGCAAAAATCCGGCATCAAAACCATCTTTTCCCTTTCTTTTTCTTTTACACTTTCAAGTTATGGGAGAAGAAAAATAGCAATTCTTTATGAATTAAAAACTCAACCCTTTCACCGTCCGAGGGTTTTGCACTAATTTTATAAGAATGCTTGTAAATCCCAGGATATATATATTTTAAATCTCAGTTTGATGCTATATTATCTTTAATATCACTACTTTCTATATAAGGTTAAAAATAAAATTCTGTTTAAAATATTTTGGTCTACAGCCATTTTAACATGATTTCTAGGAACGGAAAAATCCGGGCCAGACGGTTAAAGGGTTTTAAAGAGTGAAAGTAAAAATGAAAAAAAAAATATATTTGACTTTTTTTTTTTTTCATTTGTCAGAGACGATTATTTTCTGAACAAATTTTCTGGGAGCTGCACAGTTGCATAGCAAGCAAACAACTTTGTCGAATGCATGGCACAATATATGGCTGGAACGAATTTTCGGCAACGGCGACATCAACGATGAGGAAGAATTTTCAGGCTTTCACATTTCCCGTGAAAAGACCACAATTTATGAGCTGATTGAACGCGCAAAATCTGAAAATGCATTAAGTGTCAAAAAATGAGATATAGATAATTGGCTAGGCATTATCTAAAATGCATCAACAACGAACAATTTAACGGACAGCGAGATCGCTGACGCTGTGCTAAATAGAACCGTCGAAAATGCTAGTAGCAGCTCAGAAGACGAGGATGAACAATCGGCTGAAGAAAAGGTGTCACTAGAAAAATGCATAAATTTGACTGGAGAATTAATATTTGCTGTAGAGAAACAAGACTGTATTTCCGAAATAGACATTCTTCCTTTGTATAAAAAAAGAAAAAAGAAAAGAAAAAAAAAACCTTGTTAAAGAACGGCCAAAAAACAAAGTTGACATCGATGTTTTTGAAATTACAAAAGAAGAAATAATTTTACTCTTTATTAGATTTTTTTTCTGTAACATAGAAAATATTAATTAAGGTACATTTTTTTAATATTTAATTTTCTCGTTTCTTACATAATTATCACTTAATAATGAATTAAATTATGGCTAAAGGCACCATTAAGAATATAGTACTACTTTTGATATTCCTAGTTACTCTTTTGGTATTCCTTCAAAAAAGATAGAATAATCTCAGTCCCGATGATGCCGGATTTTTGAAGTTATACAGTATGTAGTTCATAATTAAAGTGATGCACATTGTTATGTGTAAAAATTAAATTAAAATCATTGTGAGGTCATCGGTGTAAAATCATCTGGGTTTGCAAGTTAGAAATGGGAAAGAGATTACACGAAATTTGAATTGCGTAGGGACCCTAGATGACTTAATTTGGTCCTAATGTACAAGGAGAATACAATCGGAGAAACACGAAAATGGTTCTGTTTGTCGTTTCTAACAGCAGTGGCACCAACTTATATGGGCCCATGAGGCACGAGCCCACACAATAATTTGATCTCTCCGCCCACGACAATTTCAATTGATTTAATTCATAATTCTTTTTTTAATTATTTAATTGCTGAAATGATATTTGGTTTTATTAATGTTCTAAAAAAATAGTTTTGTTTGAAAAATAGCAAGGATATCAATTAGATTTACAGGAGCACTGAAAAGCCCTTCAGCAGAGTTAAATTTCTCATGAAAGCAAATTTCCTACCTATTTTGCCATCTGTTTCGATGTCTTGAATTGATAAAGCACTTAGCTGAATATAATGTATGTTTTTCTTGACATATAGTTTTTTGTTACATATAAACATGAAAATAAATATCACAAGATTACTAAATAGTGTATAAACTCTTGCAAAGTCAAAAAACTATACAAACATTAAAAAATAGTTAAAATATTCAACGTTTCGGTCATCTTCTGTGACCTTCATCAGGAAAACGTTGTTGTAATGTCTTCTAAAAATAGAGCAAAACCGTCTTGAATTCAAAAGGTTCGTTATATATCCAGTCAAAAATCACTTTAACCAATTACAATCCAGAAAACATGCAATGGCACCATCTATCAGACAAAAAATAGACTACAATTTCAAATGATTTAGATTATGGTGCCATCTATCAGGTGGAAAAGGAATAAAAGAAAATCGAATGAACAATGTGGCATGCAGTGGCCACATCCATTGTAAGGCAATGCAAATAAATGCAGAACTGAAAACAAAACAGAAAAACTTTGCTAAAATCAAAAGTAGCATTGCATACTTGACTTTGACAAATACGAGATGAATAAAATGAATTGCAAAAGATTATTTTAATTATTTTAGTAATCTTGTGATATTTATTTTCACATTTATATGTAACTTCTTACGGTGTAAATGTCCAGCTCTTTTATTAGTTTTTTGTTCTTTCAATAGTTAGCAGTTCCAATGTTATTTAAAATAAATATTAACGCATTTAGAAGGAAGAACTTATAAGAATATAATTTAATAAAATTATTTATAAAATTATAATTAAATTATGATAATTTCAAAATTTGCTTACAAAAAACAATTTTATTTCGAATTATCATCATCTTTAATCATTCACTCGTACCCTTTCCACACACATAAGGTAGACCGGGGCTAGTTGGCCTGCTTTTTCTTCTAATATTTAAAAAAAAATTACAATTCAACATTTTATTTTTCTTTTGATGTTACCACTATCAGCATACTTTCAGGAAGAAGTCACATTAGTAAAACTTGAAAATAATAACTTTAAGTATTAGTTTAGAAGCTCAAATTGACACGAAGTCGCTTGGGCCAACCTGCCCCGATTGCGGGGTAAGTTGGCCCACGTAACTTTTTAATATTCTGATAGTGTAGAAGTTTAAGAAATTATCAAAATTTTACCAAATCTTAATTTTTATTTCTTGCAAACGAAAACACTCCTAAATTAAAATAAAAATTTTAAATATTAAAACTGTGATTTATTTAAATTATTAACTTCGACCAAAAATTGCTTTAAAAATTGCTTTTATTTTCTCATAAAAAAATGTCTTTAATACATTACGGAATAGTAATAAATTTTAATAAAGGCATGCTAGGTGTTAAAACACCGTAAGTCTTAGAGTACAGTAATTTAAGAAATCATTAATCCTTAATTAGGTGATTTATTATAAACACCAGATGACAAATATATTGTATCAAGGCCTCTGTACATCTTTTAAGTGCAATAATTCTTTTATTTCGTTTATTATGTTTTTCTAACTCATCATTCCCTTCAAATTTCTGTCAGTAAAATGTAATATTGCTTCATGATGCTTTGGGTAATGCCAGCTTCTTTGAAATAATGATAATTTTCATTTATATAAAACTTTAATTCCTAATCAAGTATAAAAAAAAAAACATTTTGTTTATCATGAAATTTATATATTATTGATTACATTCATGATTTATTATTGGTATAATGAGATTTAGATAATCTAATAAGTTAGGATATGGCAATGTGCTTGATATAATTATGTTGGATGATATCATTTTTTTTATATTTTTTGTTTGAACTGCTGATCTTTATTAACGGTTCAGGAAGTGTAGTTTTATTCTTCCTGTGGAAGAGACAACATGTCTCTTAAAGGAAAAGATATTTTTTGATAATTAAAAATTTGTTTCCTGCAACTGCCCTTTTTATGGATTATGAAGATAGAAAGGATTATTTAGTTTCAACGAATAACTACACAGGTAAGAGGTTTTCACGTCATAAAATGTGACGTTATTACAGCATTATTTGTGGCAAACTCTTCTCTGTAAGGGGGAACAAGGGGATTTTATTAATAATTGAGAAATATCAGAGTCCGGTAGATTTTAATTGTTAGATTTGTTACTTTTAGCAGTTTTATGTAACACTCGGAGGCCGAACTTTTAAGTAGATTTCGTAAGAAATATTACCTATTGCAATCACCCATATGTTGGAATTTTTGAAAAACTTTTGCAGATCTACACCGATCATGTCCCCTAAAACCCAAAACCACCCCCAGTTCAAAACTTTATCTATCTATCTATCTGTATATATATGTATATATATATATGTATATATGTATTACTTTTCTATGGACAAGATAACATATCCAATCAGTTTAAAGTTTTCAAAATTTCTAGGAAAAGGGCCAAAAAATTATGCATGACAGATTTTTGATATAAATAAAAATGGCTTCTAGGAGTGCAAAAAATAGGGTTTACAGAAGAAAAAAAAATCATAACTTCGTCAATTCACAAGATATCAAATTCACTTAAATTTATCTTAAATTCTCTTAATATTATCTACAACTTTTGTATCGACAAGCTTTTGATAGGAGCAACTCTTACAGCAAAAAGAAATTAACAAAAAAGGGTGTGTGGGGGGCGGGGGAGGTAAAAAAATCACATTTCCCTTTACCCATTAAATTCTTAGTGAAATTAGTACTTAACTTCGAAATCTACCTGCGCCTGTAGGCCGAGCCAACAGGAATTTTTCTATAATTATGAAAATTATAAATGTTTTTGTACAACTGGAGCAGCTGATTTAATTTGGGGCGGAGGTAAACAACATTATGACTTCATTTTTTAAAAAGATTGACTGGAATAACCAGGAATTCAATTAATAAAATAATTCCTTACTATTAATTAATAATAAATTAATTAAAATAATAATAAATGTTTATTAAAATAATTCATTAAAACTATCAAAATTCTAATATCCTAGAACCAAATTCCTACGGGGCATGTAGGCCCGGCTGGCCAACATGCCAAATGGGCCAACTAACCCCGAATCGCCATTTTTGCTTTTCATGACTGTAAGGAATTATTCTGAAAATATTTCAATAAAAAAACATGCCCTACAATAAATAAGAACAATTATTTTTCTGAATTATTATATATCAAAATTTAAAATGTAATCTACAAACAAATAAAAAACGATTATTTATAAGAGAGGAAAGTTACTCACCTTTGCAAAATTTTGAAAATCTCAAGAATTCTTTAATGGACACTCCGACTTCAATGGTGCTGATGTTGGAGGAGGAAAGCGAAGCAACGCATACTTGGCTGGACTGACAATGTCATCTAATGCAAAGTTTAAAAAATATCGCGACTGGGCCAACATGCCCCTATGGCCAACTAGCCCCAGTCTACCCTACACACTAAGGGGGGAGGGATGTGTTATGCATTATTTTACTCAAAAGTTTTTGAGCCCACCCAATATTTTTGAAAAGTTGGTACTACTGTCTAAGAGGGCCATTTTTACATAATCAGTTTACTACACTCACAAGGGAACCACTTTTGGTGTTGCTCGCACCTAGCATCGAGACATGGTGCGTTTTGTAGCCCTATACATAAAATTTAGAGTACCGAAAAAATTTCTCTGTTTAAATAATATTTTATATACTTTTTTATACTTTTAATTTTTTATTATTACATATTTATTTGTTTATTTCACGCCAAAAGTGAGTTAAGTCGCCAAATATGACACTACAATTTTTCCGCCCGCTTTATCCAAAGAGAAAATGTACAGAACATATTACTCGAATTATATCAGATTGCGACTTTTTATTTTATAATTGACAGCCTAAGAAACAAATATTTGGTCTTTATTTTTTTTCTATTCAGACGATAAATATATAAGTAATAAATATAATTCTATAAAAGCTTTGAAGATCATTGAAAACTTTTTTTTAGTGAAATACAAAATAAGCAAACTATTTTCTTTTGAAATTGAATGAAATACAGTTTCGAATGTTTAAAATAAAATGTTGCTGTATTAAATGGTCCTTTGGTAAAAGTAATCACAAAGTAAATTAATACTTTTACACAATTTAGAAAAATTACTGTGGCGAAATAGGTCGAACATTGCAATTTCTAGCTATAAAAAATTCAGCTATGACATTTGGCTAGGGTTGCCGGAAAGCTCTACTTTTGAAAATAAACGCCAACTGTTTCACCGACAAAAAATATGAATATAAAGTTGCAATTTTTCAAAATCAAATTCGTGGGTTTTTGAAGGATATTTCAAACTTTTTTCAATATTTTATACTTATTATTAACTAATTTTTATTTTTAAATGCTTTCCTTTAAAAAAATTCAATGTTAATAGTCCGATAAGTGGTCTCTAAAATTGCATTTTCAGAAAGTTATGCTGCTGTATAATCAAGAAATATCATTTTAACAGAAAATTTTTTTCAATTCTCAAACTTCATAATATAGGGCTTTAAAATGCACCAGGTCTCAATGTTAGTTACGAGCAACACCAAAAGTGGTTCCCTTGTCAGTAAGAACATTGGATATACACCTTCTAAATTCTGTTATGTGCCCATATACAGAAGCTACTCCATCATTGGGAAGAGATTTACAGTGAGCAAAAAAAGCATTTGCACACAGACGATTTTTTGCATAAGTAACCATAGAAAGCAAATTTGATACTATTCTCTTAATTATTCATTTATTTAAATAAGAAGAATATAAAAATAACTACGCATTTTCCTTAAACAGTAATATTACACATTTTAAAAAGTAAATTAATATTTTCTCATACCTAAAAAGTATTTGCACAAGAAGCATTGACTGTTAAAAAAGGCATTAAATGTGAACATTACGCAAATGTTTAGCATATCAGTCCCGCACTGTAAAGTCACGTAATATATTAACTGGAGCAGGGATTCTGGGGAGTTTTTGTTCTAATGGCGCCGAAAGCGTGTGAACTGTCTGTTGCTACCAGTGAGAAGATTATATTTCTTTACAATTCTGGATTAAGTTACCGAGGAATAGGTAAAAAATTAAATCTAAACTTTTCTAGTGTTCATTATGTAATTAAGAAGAAAAAAGAAACTGGTTTGACAATAAATAAGCCGCGAACTGGGCGTCCAAGAAAGCTAAATACCAGGCAAAAGAGAGCCATCATAAAAGAATCTTCAAAAAACCCTTTTCTAAGTGCTTGAGAATTGGCTGTTGATGTCGCTTCAACCTCGGGAACAATAGTTACACCACAATCAATTAGAAATATTCTTCATGATGCAAATATTCGAGGAAGAGACCCTCGAAAAAAAAAAACATTTATTAGTGAAACAAATAGGGTGAAAAGACTTGAATTTGCAAAAGTTTATGTCAGCAAACCCCTAGAGTTTTGGAAAACTGTTATTTTTTTCCGATGAAAGCAAGTTCAATATTTTTGGCTGAGATGGTAAGAAAACTATGCCGAAAGCCAAATACTTCTCTTCAAATTAAAAACTTGAAACCAACTTTAAAACATGGCAGTGGTCATGTAATGATTTGGGGATGCATGTCTTTTAACGGAGTTGGCGAAATGATCTTTATTGAAGGCAATATGAATGCTAAACAATATATTAATATATTGCGAGATCATTTATCTAATAGTGCTCTGAAATTAGGAATTCCTAATTCATATTATTTCCAACAGGATAATGATCCAAAACACACTGCATATATTACAAGGTTATGGTTGCTTTATAATGTAAAAAATCAATTGAAAACGCAACCACAATCACCAGACCTCAATCCGATTGAAAATTTATGGCATATTTTGGATGTGAAAATAAGGAAAAAGAAAATTTCTAACAAATCAGAACTTAAGCAAGCTCTTAGGGAAGAATGGCTACAAATCAGCAGTGAAACATGTCGCAAATTAATAGAATCAATGCCCAGACGATTACAAGCTGTAATTGAAGCAAAGGGCATGCATACTAAATATTAGCACTGTTTTTAACTTATAAATAATCCCTCTAGTTCTATTTTTATTGCTAGTGTGCAAATATTTTTTTGGCAGTACAAATGCTACTTTTTTATGTTTCATATTTTAAATATAATTATTAAATCAGATATTAAATATGTTTATTTGATTTGTAAAAGTGTTGGTATTTTTAACTCTTAGTTGCTTTTTATTTATTTATACATATGCTACAACAAATTTACCTGGTGTGCAAATACTTTTTTTGCTCACTGTATAAATAGTGGAAAAGGTGGACTAAATTTTGTATGTTATTAATTTCAAAAAAAAAAAAAAAAAAAAACTTACGACAGTCAAAAAACACTATGAACTTTTGCATCAATCGAATACAAAACAGAATAGAACACTCTATTATGGAAGATTTCTCTTTTATTTTGGTTAAATCATGATAATAATAATTTAAAAAAATAATAATAATCAGCAAGCAATAAATTAAAATTTGAAATAAAATTCAGCTTTCATTTAAAGTATGTCACCATTACTTTTTTAGTAATTATGTCTTTTTTTTTTTTTTTTTTCAAATGTATATTTCAGATGATTTTTCACAAGATGAAAAAGAACTTCAAACATAGAAAAAAAAAAAAAAATCCTGGTACTGATTACGGAAAAGGGATGAAGAAAAATCATTAACAGATTGTTAACCAAAAACATAAAAAATCTGCTTCATTGGCATATTTCATTTGAGTGCAAAATATTTCTTAACATTTAACAATATTTATTAATCTTAGCGAATCACTATTTTTATAGTTTACTTTTATAATTATTAACCAAATTTCAACAAGAGTGATTTATTATACAACTTTTTTGAATATATTTCTTTAATGTGCCTTCATTCAAAACTTTTGAACAGATGCTCCAATTTTCATAATTTTTTTTTTGTTGTTGTTGGAAAAGGCATGTTCTGGAGCTAAAGGTAAACCTGTATTGATTTAGTTAGTATCTAAAAATGGTATTTTGGCTTTCCCACTAATCTTTTTTTACTTTATAAACTCTAACTTTCATAAAAATCGGTCAAATATAATGAAATTGGAATATGTTGTCATATCATGTACAGTTCTTTTAGAAGACATATCAAAAATTTTAATATATGACCATCTACTGTGCATCAAAAGAAGTGAAAATGTCAACAATAGGATTTAAAGTGACTATGGATAGCAATAAAGAGTTGCCGCAAAATACTCTACCATAACAAATCATTCTCACTAAAATGTGCCAGCTGTTGCAGAAAAAATGAATATCAGTGCAACCTACACTAATAAATAAAGTAATAAAAAAACCAATTGAAGTAACTTTATTTTTTTTCTAAAGATAACTTGTTTTTTTAAAACTATAATTTGAAAACGACATTTCAACAATAATTAAAGTTCTTATTTATTTTGCAATCCACATGAACATAGACCTTATTTATTTTACTTGCAATTTTGCCTTTGGATTTGACGATCCTGCTCTAAAACAAATAATTTTTAAACAAAAAACAAAACTTACTTCAAGCAATTGTTCTTTTACCCAATGACTTACTTACAGTTATGTGAAAACATTCATGTGAAAAATTGCCTATTTAAAAAAAATATATTTATTGCATGCCAGTTTATGCATTTTAATGAGAGTGGGTTGACAAACAGTGTTTTCTATAACAACTTTTATTATTATGATCATATATTAAATTTTTTTATGTATCTGTTTTAAATAAATGCTTTGATTTTGATAAATAAAAGCAGCTTATTGATCAAACAATATTAAAACAGGTTGACCTTTAGAAGTTTAAAACTGAAAATGATATATAATTAAGCATTAAACAAATTTAAGATCAATTTACTTTATTTTTTATAAATTGAAACACTTGATACATAGTATTTCTATCAGCTGATGGAGGACAGTTCATTTTAACATAAACTTTATTTTTTCCCTTTATGAATTGAAGATAACAATATAACACTAACCCCTCTGGTTCCGTATTGTTAGGATCAACATAATTTCCCTTTGATTCTTCCACTTTAGCATCCCCATTTTTATTTTCTGTATCAGAGAGTCTTTCAGTTTTATTGCATGAGATATCAATAGTATCATTTGGTGAAGTTAAAGAATCCTGAACTAAAACAGAATGACTACTGACATCACAGTTACATAATGTCTCAGCTTCAGAATTTAACACTGAAGATTTATCAACAATGCTTTCAGAAAGCACATTTTGCTCAGCAGGAATAGATTCAGAGTTTTCATTGTCATCAATTTTGCTTTTTTTACAAGTATTTGGATCTTCTGAATCTAGGTCCAATTTTCTTTTCCTACTTTGTAATAGCAATGAATTCTCTGTACGTTCAGACTCACTGACGTAAAGTAATGATGTATTATTTTGTGATTCGTCATTTGCATTAATTTCTTGACTTCCAGGACAAGTGGTTTGGGTACCTGCACTACAAGCCTCCATAACTGAATTATCCTTTTCTTCTATAAGTACTTTAACATCTTCACCAGGAAGAACAGTTGCAAGTGTCCCATCTGTTTTTTTACCTTCCTTTTTTTGTCGTTCTAATTCCCTCCTTTTTCTTCTTTGATGAGACCATGTATTTTTGTCTGATTTTAGTAACAGTTCAGTAAAATTTTGGGATGATCTGACAACTGTAAATGGTATCTAAAAGAAATTATACTAAAATTATAAATTTATCAATAGCAGAAATAAAAATAAAATAAGAATAATTATTTGAAAATTTTAAATATATCAGATTTTTTCATTTACAATGTACGAATACAAAATCAATGAATGCAGAAAAATAATTTTAAATAGCAGTATTAAAATTAACGTTAAAAAAAAAAAAAAGTACTGTGAGAAATGTCTTTTTATTTATTATAGTAAATCATTGGCTTATCAAAAAATCCCTCCCCCCTCCTGAAAATTTTGTTCCCCTTCACCCATATTTTACTCTGCAAGTGCTAATTAAAAAAAAAAAAAGATTAAGATAAAGTACTTGTGACAATTGGGATTTAACAAAAAGATACAGTCGAACCCAGTTAAGACGCTTTTCAAGGGAGTGGACAAAAGTTGCGTATTAAACATGATTTGTACAATGTTGCACTAACTGGGCTTATTCACACACCTAATCGTCTAAATGAACTTAAGAGTTTTCAATTATATGTTTACGGCCGAAAATTGTATCCCACTTTAGCTCATTACTCTTTTTATAGGAACGACTGAAAGAATAACTGAAAATAAAAAATGATTTTAAGTGGTTTTATTGTGGATTAATATGTTACAAACAAACAAAGAAAAAGTTCCAGCTAGTCTAATTTTTTTTTTTTTTTTCTTTTTTTTACAGAGATAAAAAATATTAAACTTTTGAAGCTCCTGAAAGAGTAACTGAAAATAAAAAATGATTTTAAGTGGTTTTATTGTGGATTAATATGTTACAAACAAACAAAGAAAAATTTCCAGCTAGTCTAATTTTTTTTTTTTTTTTTACAGAGATAAAAAATATTAAACTTTTGAAGCTCAGCCCAGTTGTTAAAATCATATTTAGTACCTGCAGTAATAAGTACCATTATAACCTCCCCTTCTTTTCACGATAGGAAAAAACTATCCTTATTAACCTTAGTGTAAAAAAATATTGTTAGCACAGCCAGAAGTAAAGAAAACATAAAAGAAGCATAACAACCACAGTCGTATTTAGTTTATCTATATGAGTTTCATTTTTTTTTGCCTATAATATGCATTATGAAACATAGTAGGGATATAATGTACATTTAAGTCCTCCCTAGCAACAGATATGATCATCTTTAATCATAATAATTTTATGACATATCTGAGTATCCTGAAATTGTCTACATCTCTCTACTACAGTAAGAGTAACAACATATACGAAGCAAGAGACAAAGAATGTTGGGAGGTGGGATCAAAGAATTGCAGTGTTGCTAATTTAGCAGATATTTTTAAATTAAAATATCTACTGCTATTTCAGATTAGTAATGTTCACCTTAAATAATATTAAATAAATTATAAAATAAAGTAAATATTACTATTCGGAAACAGTCTTTTTTAATTGAGTATATAATATCCGGTAAATTGGCAACATTGGAGAAGAAGCAAGGAGTTTGCGTATTAGGGGTGATTTTTTGCCTTAAGGGACCGGAAATCTCTCGCGTATTAAATGTGATATTTTTGCATTAGCCTTATGAGCAATGTTCAAGGAATCGGAAAAAATCTGCATATTAAGCGGAATCACATATTAACCGTGAGTGCCTTAACCGGGTTCCACTGTATTATCAAAGGTAAATTATTACACTAATGTTTGTAGATATAATGTATGTAATACATGGACCTCACAATGGGTTTGAACCAACAGCAATGTAGATGAATTATTTTGTGTTTCCTTAAATGACATTTTCTTAAATTTATGAAGTTGGAAAGTTTAAAAATAGTTTCTTATTTCATATAGTTACAGTTATATAAATACTTAAATAAAACAGTGACACATGTACAGAAAACTAAATTATGTTATAGGAGATATTTTTTTTTTTTATAGTAATGAAAAAAATAATAATAATTCATGTGATTTGAGACATTTTTATATAACTTCTTGATTAACATCCTCTTTTAATTTTTTCTGCCCCCTGAATACCATTGGTTGTATGATTATTTTAAAATCATCTTTTCACTTATAGGAATAGCACCTTAATGATTAAGTTTGATACATTAGTTCATTGTGTTCTAGTTTCCTATTGATTTTTCAGAGTGGGGATTCTAGAATACATTTATAAGAAAGCAGCAACATATCAGGGCCGAAACTAGGGGGCGCGGGGGCAGAGGGAGCATGTGCCCCGGGCGCCAAATGAAGGATTATACCTTTGCAATGGATCATTTCCTTCTGACAGACTGATGGCTTCCATTATTATGAAACAGCCATTATAAATGAAGTGTTAGGTGAAGATGAAAGAACAGCTGTAAAAAGTTAGAACTCTGATTTTCTGGTCAGAATGCGAAAAAAAAATGCCATAATTTTTAAAAAATATATTATGACCATTTTTTTCCCCCATTCTGACCAGAAAATCAGAGTTCTAACTTTTTATGACTGCTCTTTCATCTTCACCTAACACTTCATTTATAATGGCTGTTTCATAATAATCAGAAGAAAATAATTCGGTTAAAGTAGAAACTCGGTTAAGCAGGACTCGGATAATCGGGACTCTACTGTATATTTCATTTTAAAAATGATCTTTAGAATATTTTTGTTGGTGTTCAGAGGGGGGTCATGACACCCGTGACCTCCCTTTTGGATCTGCCATTGTAGATTACATAGTTCAGTATTACATATTTTATGATTACATATTTTAAATTTTAAAATAAGTCAGCTATTAGAAAATCCTCTTTGTAAATAAACTTTGAGGAAGAGTGTGAGGGTGCCAAAATCCATGTTTCTCCCGGGTGCAAAAAAGGCTAGTTTCGATCCTGCAACATATGAGCAGTAAAAATCCACCAATTGAGAGTATTTTGCATAAAAACAAACTAATTATATGAGGCCTGCCATTATTAGCAAGACAGAAAGTTGAAAAATTGCAGCTGTAAAAATAATAGTGATTTTTCCCAAGTGAACTGAGTGATTGTTCAAATCTGAACATTTGCATATAAAAAAGCATAAACCACAAAAAAGCGCCATAAATACTGGTTATATTTCTAATACATTACCTACATATTAGGGACCTCAGCACCAGTTTTGCAAGTTATATTTTTATTTTGAATGCTTTTTATTTAATATTTGAAACACTTTCATTCCCCTTTTTCATTAATTGTAAGATAAAATATAATCACAAACACTGACACTTTAGGACTGTTTAAGTGAAAATCTTTTTATTATATCATTGGGGCTCTGCCCCTCCCCCACCTTCCCCAATGAATCTGGAATTGCTACACCACTGCTCAAAATATCTAAAAAAGCCACAAATATTGATCCAGTTTTACATTTTAGGATGTTGCAGCCTTAGTCAATTGATGTTGCTTTAATCAAGTTACTAATTCAATGAAACCACATTAAAGAAAGGTACAAAAAGTTATCTTTTTGCCCTTAGCTTTAGAGATAAACAACTAGATAAATAAATAAGTGTCTAGGACTAGGAATCCTAGATAAATAAATATCTGGGATTTTAACAATCAGTATTTGAATAACTCTACTGTACAATTTCATCATGATGGCAACTTTTAAGATGCACAATTTTACCTCTAAACTCCTTAAGTAAACTTTAGCTTGTTTCACAACAGTATCAAGTTTACACTTCTTAGGATTATTTATAAAGATTTCATACTCCAATGGAGGTTTGGTTTTCTTGGGTTTTGATCTCTTTTTGGTCTGCAACAAACAAACAAAATAAAGCCATGAGAAAAAAGTCATAACATTAATAACATAAAATTATAAAACCACTTGAAAAAGAGTAACTCTAAAGCTCCAAACCTCTCGCTGAAACTGAACAGACTGGTCAAAGGTCCATGCTATGCCCCATCTTATTGTATTTCCTTGACAAAATTCAGTGCTTGTAAATTTTACATCCTATCAAATAAAATGGTATGAAATTAAATATAGTTGAAAGATAGTTATTTCTGAAAATTGGTAAGTATATATGAAAGGATAAAAATTAAATCCCTTTCATTAAACTTAATATTCAAAATTTCTAACTTCTTTTCCTAATTTGAAATTTAATTGTAAAGCTAAGTTTCATCTTTGACATTGATTGATGTAATGAATACTTAAAGTCATAATAAATTTCAGTTAAACATTAGGTGATTTTTAAAAACCCATAACTAGCAATTATCTTTTGCCATGGTGACAGATATTAGATTCAGTTGATTACTTCAAGAAAACAGATTATATTTTAGCAATAAATTTTAATTAACTTCCTCTATATTTGACAGTTATTAGATGTAGAACATATAAATCAGATTACATAATTATAATAAAAGATAATTTCACATTAATTTTGAAATATGTATTTGAAATTACATAAATCTTAGTCTTTCTAGCTGACATTTATGAAAAGATAAATCATCATTAATGTCAAGGATGGTAATTAGATTTTAGTGGTGCAATCAAGATGATGCAAGACATGTGTAATCTCAGAAAACACATCAGTAAAAATAGTTTTAACCAATAAAAGTAAAGTTTCCTCCTATTATGAAAAGTCTGCCCTCTGGCAAAAATAATATGAATTACTCCTTTGATGTATTCAAGAGCAAGTTTTTCCCATGGCTTCTTACCATCATGCATTGTTCAACTAACATACGTTGCTCAACTGTGCATTTTCAGGAGTATTTGTGACTACTATGCCATCCAGCTGGACCTGGTTCCCAAAAGGAGTCATGAATAAAAAGGATAATAAACCAGGTCCCAAGAACTCCTCTTCATATTTACTGTGTTTTTAATTGGTCACAAACACTTCTATGCAACTCTAATCCAAATGCCATGTGAGGAAGAGAGCGGGACACGATCCTTACATATACAGTCGGACCTCTATTTAACAAGGTCGCTAAATCCCGAAAAAAAGTTCTTTATATGGAAAATTCGTTAAATAGAGAGTCACCTTTTAGAACACTTTAAACTACATAAAACATGTCCATAAACACTAAATATAATTAAAAAAAGTAATTAACCACACTTTTTTTATAAATTATATCTATTTGTTTTATTTGTTTTACCCATCAAAAAGAAATCTTCAAGGGAAATAAGAATGAAACAAAACATTGTCTGGAAATACATTGTATTTTCAATAAAAAAAATGATCTTACATTAAAATCACGATTTTTTATTATGGTTGATAAGCTGTTTGGAGGAATGCCAAATTTTAAAGCAGTATTCTTTTTCTTCAAGCCTTTATCCACCTCATCAAGTTTTTTTTTTTTTTTTTTTTTTTTTTTTTTATGTTCAAGCACTTTTGCTTTGACATTTTCGAGCTACAAGAACCGAAATTACCAACACGACTGATCATGATCAACAATCTAGAAAACGGGAGACTCTAAGGACACGGGGCAGATCCATTGAGGGTTAAAAGGGGATATTGAAAGTTTGCACTTCTTGGATGAAAAGCAAAGAATCACAGCGATTTTATTGTTCTCGTTGAGTTAGGTGCCTGGTAAGACCTGGTCTTGGCCATTGATCATCATAAAATGTGTTAAAAGAAAGAATAAGTTTGAAATGTCCAGTAATATTTTACGAAATAGGGAGAAAAAAAATTTAGATCCCAAGAAAAATTCCGTTAAATAGAGAATGCACTTCGCTATTTGGAGGTTATTTTACGAAGAAATTTGCAAAATTTTCTTCGTTCTAAGTAAAAGTTCGCAAAATAGAGAAATTCGCAAAATAGAGGTGCGACTGTATATTTACACTTGCAGATATAAAAATGTACCAGTTATAAATAAATTTAATAAACTTACTGGAATTTCTTTCAGGTCTTTCAATATTTGTAAAAAACTTTTCTTCTTTCCAAACATAGACGTGAAGAGACTAGTAATAAACAATGAGATATTTAGCATAAAATTACATTTAAAGATACTATTTACATTAGCATAATAGACTATTTAAATACTTAACAGAAAACAAAATGGATGTATGAAAAGAGTAATGTAAAACTAAATTTTCTATTTTTAAATAGTGCAATGATTTGTCTCTGATCATGTGACAATATTTCAAAATAATCAAGAGTAGACACCAAAATCAGTCTTAAAATTACTAACTCCAAATGAAGTACAGTAGAGCGCCGATTATCCGAACAAGTTGGGACCGACCTTAGTTTGGATACGCAAAAGTTCGGATAAATGGACAGACAATATAAGGGATGTTCCTGACTATACTAAAACCTCCACACTTTATCCAGGCTTAAGACTGGCAGCACCAGTTGGTGCTAACGTGTTTAAAAATTGTTTTTAACTCTTTTATCATTTAAAATTCCCCTTTTCTCTTTTTATCATTTTCTGAGCTCCAGAGATTATAATTTAAACAAAAAAGCTTTCAATTGTTTCTTCCTTCAACTAAGACATTCTTTCCAATGCTGCCATATCTCGAATTCTTCTTAAATACGTTAGTTGAATGTTGAATAGGATCAGGGTTCTGCTGTTCGAGCCATTTCATAGCTGTTTTCAATCATTCAAAGGCTTCATTATGTGATGGACCTGGGTCATTTTCAGAGCATTCATTTTCATTTCTTCAATTTCTTTTTCATCTTAAATCTCATCCACAATCTCATCATCATTAAAAAAAAAAAAAAATTGAGGGAAATAGGCTGTTCGGATAATTGGAAGTTCGGTTAATTGGAGTTTGGATAATCGGCGCTCTACTGTATTCATAAAAACTATAGCAAAAGTTTATAGTCACTCTGTAAATAATTAGAAAATATGTTTATGAACAATTTTTGTTGCTTGTTTAAACTGTTTATCCTGAGTAATGCAAATATAATACTTATGAATTCTTATTACAATTACAGTAAAAACTGTGAAAATGTAACCAGTCTATAATTGAATCCTGTTTTTAATGGGTAAACTTCATGGTCTCAATGGAAGAAATACCATATAATTATACTTGCTATGCTGAAAACCTGTCTAGAGCGGATTTTGTTTTTACCATCCTTAGCGATTCCATTTTCAAAAGTTTTGCCATGTTTCAATGCTTTATTAAAACATGATTAACATTTCCCTCATTATGATTGCCATTGTACTTTAACATAAGAAATACAGTCCAGTCTCTCTATAATGAAACTCCATACATCGAATTTCTCCATATAACGAATTTGTAGTAGGAACGGTCCCCTTTTCTCATGATCTCATTAAAAACAGTCTCCATATAGCGAAATATCTATCTCCATATAACGAATTTTTTCATAAAATGCTCTTTATTTATTCCATTTTAAAAAAGTTTCCAAATCACATGGAATCAATTTTCCATCACTGATTCCTGATTTACCGTTCAGCGCCGAGTTTTTTTAATCTTACTTTTCTACCTTGAATCTCCTTATTCTTTATGTCCAACGAATTCATCTCCCCCCCCCCCACCCCCTGCACACACACACACACACCTTCCAACATCCTTCTTAAAACAGTATCAATTGGATTGTTACAGATATAAGAGAGGGATCAGAGAGGTAATTGAAGGTGAATGAGATCGAAGAATATTCAGAAGGTTAAATTAGAAAAATAAACTCTCTTTTAATCAAGCACAACAAGTCGATATACATAATATTCCCTGCCAGAAAGTTTCCGAGATCCACTGGCATAACATGTGACCTGATGCACCCCACAAAAAAGTGGGCGGGAAAGAAGGCGCAAGCCGCTATTGTTTGAATGGACAATTCTCCCTCGACAGTTGCAGCCGCGAGAGCAGATCACTGCCACCATTTAGAACACATTTTCATCTACCAAACTAAAGCTCTCAACCCTTACAGTTAGAGTAGATGTTTATTGTATCTGGCTTTCTTTAGTGTGAAAGATTCACAAAACTTAATCTGTTTGAGTGCGTTTTTTTACTGCTTCTGCAAAAAATGTCTCTTAGGAACTGCATAACTCTCTGTGATAAAGGGAAGATTTTGAAAGAAGCTGATAAGGGATTGAAAAAAAAAAGATGTGGCAAAAAAGTATGGGATTCCGGCAAGCACTCTGTCAACAATCATAAAAAATAGAGAGTCAATCACCGAGTAGAATTCGGATCTTGGTTCGATGTGAAAAAGAAAAGGAAGTGCCAATACAAGGACTTGGACGAAACGATGTTTAAGTGTATTAAAGGTATAAGGGACTGGAATCCACCACTTTCGAGACCAATGATTTTAGAAAAGGCTCTAGAATATGCTTCATCTCTTGGGCACTCTGACTTCCAAGCCAGCATTGGTTGGCTAGAAACGTTCAAGAAGGGACATGGGTTATTCCAGAAGATTGTCTGCGGTGAAAGTGTGGATGCTCCGGTGACAGCATGTGAGAACTGGAGTCTTAAAGTAGCAGAAATTCTAAAATAATTCGCTACTAAGAACATTTTTAATGCTGACGAAACAGGCCTCTTTTACAAGTGTCTCACAAACAAGACTCTGGTGTTTAAAGAAGATAAATGTTTTGGCGGTAAACAAAGCAAACAAAGGATTGCTATTCTGTTGTGTGCTAACATGGCAGGGAAAGGAAAATTAAAGATGCTAGTCATTGGGAAAAGTAAATCTCATCGGTGTTTTAAAGGCGTGAAGTCCTTAAAAGTGGACTATGATTTTAATAAAAAGTCTTGGATGACCACTGAAATTTTTGACAAATGGTTAAAAGCACTTTACAATCAAAGGAGAAAACAACCCCGAAAAATTGCTTTGCTTATTGATAATTGTTCAGCTCGCTCACAAAACTGTGAAGAAAAACTGCAAAATGTTGAAGTTATTTTCTTACCACCCAATTGCACATCAAAACTGCAGCCCTTGGACTTGGGAATAATAAAAAATCTAAAGGTGCATTATAAAAAAAGAATTCTTAAAAAACTGATCATAGCTACTGAAAAAAATAATTCCACCCAAGACATCATAAGTCTCAGAAAGTGCATTGCAGAACTTTATAAAGCTTGGAGATTTGATGTAACTGAAAAAATAATTTACAATTGCTTCAAAAAGGTCGGCTTTTCTAAACTGGAGAATAATGTGAATTCTGAGGACGAAGAAGATGTGGCTTTAGCAGATTTAAAAGAGAAATGGAAATTAATTAAGGAAAGAGGAAATGTCGAAGAAAATGTTGCTCTCTCTGATTTTTTGGAAGTGGATGACAATCTCACTATTCCACAGTATCCTACTGATAGTGATATTTTAAGCAGCGTTATGAACAATGATGGTAAGAGTGACAATGCGCATGTAAACTAAAACACACAACAAGAGAAAAAACCATCACGCAGTGAAAAGATGAGTTCTTTTGATCTTATAAGGAAAGGACTTCAAATGGAGGAAAATGTTTCCGATACAATTTTTCATTCCTTGCTAAAGTGTGAAAATTTTTTCGAGAGTATAACAATTCTGAAATCAAAACAGCGAAAAATTACAGATTTCTTCGTCTAAAATTAATGTAAGTTTTCCTTATGTGATTTTTATTATGCTTTCAAATAAATGTCTGTTCTCTTTTTTTAAACTGTTTAAATAATTAAGAAATACAATATTAGGTTAATATTTATAGTTAAACATTTCAAATTCTTAATAAATAATTTAAAAAATAATTTTTGTTCAAAATTTACACATTTAAATAGGAATTTTTACTCATTCTCTATATAACGAATTTATCTATATAACGAATTTTTTACTGGAACAATGGCTTTTGTTATATACAGACTCGACTGTATTTATATAGTTTTTAGGAAGGTTTCTGTTATTAATTCTTCCTTTGCCTCCAATAAAAAAGGAAATGAGACTGGAATAACTGATGAACGTCACATTAACTCTATGACAAAAAATAATGATAAAAGTCAATATGATAAGTCTTAAATGATAAAAGTCATGCTTATTTAATTATACAGTAAATCTGGGAAAAGAGAACATGTTAAAACAGAATCCTGCCTTGAACAAACAATTTCATGGAGCGGTAAAAAGAATATACAATAGGAGAGGATGTACAGTCAACCACAATAACAACAAACGAACACCCTATGCATTTTAATCTCCAAATTGTCGCAGAAAAACCCGAGACAGCCATTTGACTTGAAATTGTACTTTTTCAATTTATGTTTTTTCAAAAAAGCTTAGAGAGTCGTCTTAATATTGAAATTGTACCAAGATTTGAAATTTTTAATGTGAACACCTAACTTTGACACCGCATGTGACTTTTTTGGCAAAGTTTACCTTAGGATACCAAATGAGAAGCCATTCGGGTAAGTAGTTTAGGAATTTGAAAGTTTAAAATTTGGGAATCCTAATGTTAAATAAATTTGTAATTATTGCAAAACAGATAGTATAGCAATGAGGGTAGTTTTTACACTCTTTTATTTAACTTAACTTGAATTTTGTATGTAAAGACAAACTTTTGGAATCGATTTTTTATTTACTTCCTGACGAGGCATTAAAAATATTATGTATACAGATATGTTTCTGATGGTTATACAACATTTTGAGAACTTAATTTTAAAGAATCTTTCTGTTAGATGGCCACGGGTTATAAATTGACAAATATATTTTTTTCTATTATAACCCTATTTGTTGCTACCACTACTTTTGTAAATGTATATGAGTAACAAAAAACAATGGATTTAAATATGCATCAAACCACACTGACCAAAATAGACAAATTGACAGAGAAACTGCATCAACAACATATTTTAAACACTAAAAAGTAGAATAATTAGTAAATAAATAATAAAGTGTAATATATTTTTTCAAAAAAATGTATTAATAATAAAATAAAATAAATAATTAAATAAGAATAAATAAATAATATAATTATGATTACAGGGGTCGATCCAGGGAAATTTTGAGACCTATTTAGGGCCCCTTCACAAAAATCCATTTAATAAAACAGGCCTCTTCACAAAATTCAATTTCATAAAAAAGGCCCCTTCACAAATTCCTCTTAATAAAATAAGCCCCTTCACAAATTCCTCTTAATAAAATAAGCCCCTTCACAAAATTCCTCTTAATAAAATAAGCCTCTTAACAAAATTCCATTTCATAAAAAGATACTCTTCATCAATTATCTTTATTTTGTTAGATTTTAAAATATGTAATTTGCAAACAAAACAAACTCACAAAAAAGGACAATTTAAAAAGTACTTAGAGTTAATAAATGCTTCGTTTGAATATGAGTAACTGGATTTCATCTTGCGTTTCCAAATGTTATTTTACACAAAAATATAATAAAAATCACAAAAATAACTTTTACTTTTCACAAAATGGGCCCCAAGAAAAATTCCCTGCATGGATCCCTCAATTATATATTGCAAAAACAATTTTGAAATTCCAAATAGTTTAAATAATGTTTTCTTTTTTCTGTTGCCATATCTTAAAAAAAAAAAAAAAAAAAAAACAGAACAGAAATTATATATATTTTAATAAACTAACTTGACTTCCACATGGTAGAAAGTGTGAACTAGTGCTGGATTTTTCATAATCAAGACCCATGCCAAATTAAAACTTTGTAACGGAATTTTTCTTGCAATGTCATGAATTGCAGTCATAAAATTAGACATGATTTTTAAAAGAAAAATTTAATGCTTATAAAACAGAGTTTTGAAAAAAACTTTTTTTACTTTTATACTTATTTAAGGATCATAACTCAAAAACAACTACTTAGCAGAATAAAGGTTCCAAAAATCGATTTCTATTAAAAAATTTCATAGATTACAACTCTTTTTTTTTTTTTTTTTTTTTTTTTTTTTTTTTTTTTTTTAATATTTTCAAAATAAATTTTCGAAAAAAATATTAATTGTAACCTATAATATTTTTAAGCAGAAATCAATTTCTAGAAGCTAAATGTGTGAATCTAAAATATTGTTTTATTCTGCCAATAGTTTTAAATTATGCTTAAAAAAACTACAGACATTGCAGTTTGTTTTTCAATTATTAATAATGATTTAACATTAGGAGTTAACTTTAAATTTGTGTAACTCCTAAACTTCTTCACCGAGTGACTTCCCCATGATATCCTGAGGTAAAATTAATCAAAAGATTGCAACAATGATGTCAAAATTAGCTGTTCATATTACATTGAAAATTTCATTCAGTATGAATGAGACTCCCTAAGCTTTTAAAAAAAGACATAAATTTTAAAAAGACATAATTTCCAGTGAAATAGCTATGGCTGGTTTTTTTTGTTTTGTTTTTTATTTCTGGAATAATTTGGTGATTAAGGTGTATGGTTGTTCTCCCCTTCCCCCTTTTTTTTATAGTGTGTGTGTGTGTGTGTGTGGTGAGGAGGGGGGAGGGGGGGTTGATGGCTAAAACTGAAAACTGTCTACAACAGAATTTCCTCCAGTTTTTTATGATTCTGTCTTAGCAGGTTTGACTGTACTGAAAACCCTTGTAGCAGAAAATTACTATGCTTTCTGCGAAAAACATCATTAACAGCCGAATCTTTCTGCATGAGCAGTCCCTGATGTCACAAAAAGAGTCATAACAGACCAAACTACAAAAGAAGTACTTTCTTTCCCCTCCCCCTATTTAGCAATCCCCCATTGGGAAATTTAGAATGGTTATTTTTCGTTGCTTAGAAGTAACAAATAAGATAACCAAGGCACTAAGGCAAGGCAACAAACAAATCAGACAAACACATTTTAAAAATATTTTTAACTTAGTATGGTGGAAAGAGGGGGGGGGGGGGAGAAGTAGACGTTTCAGGGGAGAATAGAATTTTAAAAATACTTATTTATCATTTATAAAAAATAACAAACACCACAAGAAAACTTTAAAAATTAAAAATTAAATGAAATAAAGAATTTTAAATACTTTAAAATTTGTGTGTTAGGAGAGGAATAGCGAAGCATTTTGGAGAGGGGGGGGGGGGGGCTTGGAGAGGGAATTAAATGATTATTTATTTATTGTTATTTCAAAGTAATATGTAGGGCAGGTTTATTTTTTTGTTATAAAAGGGTTTAAAAAGATATTAAACTGCATGATGGTGGAGCAACGGGGAGGTGATTGTAATTTTTGAGGAGAGGGGGAACCTATATCATTATTTATGTATAAGTACTTCAAAGTAACAAATAAAAGCACTAAAGTAAAGTAACATTAAAAAAGAGGATACAATTTTTATTAAATAAAACAAGAATTTTTAAGATTAACAACTTTATCACTAAATTATTGTTGGCAGTCTCACAAACCGTTGTTTACTTAAATTTTCACAGCTCAACTATAGATACTAGTGAAATTTTTGTTTTGTTCCAATCCCTAGTACTATCGCTAGAGAATTTTACATAGGTAAATTTTAATTATAATAGTCCTGTACATAAAGTTTAGTACAAAAACAATATCCTATGAGTTGACCACCCTTTTTATTTATCTTTTGATGAAGCAAGTTCAGAAGCTGCTCGCAGAATCTATGCAACAATTTTCGTCTCAGCAGTTAAGCATTAATGCTGGGTAGAGAGGAAGGGGGGGGGGGGGTAAAGAGAGGGAAACTAAAATTTTCGTGGGAAGGTAGATGATGGATCATTCATTTATTGTTACTTCAAAGAAATAAATAGGGCAGTTATTTTAGAGTTTTGAAGATTTTAAACAATATGAGGGAGAGGGAAGTTATGATCGGAATTGGAAGGTTCAGTAGGGAAAGGGAAAAGTAGATGATTCGTTAGTTATGTATTAGTATTTTAAAATAACAAATAAAACAACTAGAACAAAACAATATTAAAAAACTGGACAGTACTTAAAGACTAACAATTTTAGAGATTTTAAACTTTAAATGTTTAGAGGAGCAAAGGTAGGAAAAGTAAAATTTGGGGGTGGGGTGAGCGATGGCAGATTCTGCAGAACATCGATTTCTGCAGAACAGAAATGTACAGAAGATCCTTTTGCTTTTGCATAAATTTTCTCTCCCTCCCCAAAACATATTTACTTCCAAATGAAATTTTTTTTCTGCAAGAGAACTTCCCCATACTGTGACATTGTTGTGATTCTGTCATGGGGCTTTGTTTATTTTATATCAATTTTTCAATAAACAAAATATTGGAACAAATTTGGTTCCTAATAAAAAATGAAACAATCAACAAAACAGAAAAAAAAAAAAAATAGAATAATACCTATAAATTTAGTCTAAAAAATGCACTAAATAAAATTAACTAAATAACCTTTCAAATTAGACAGTATGAAGACGTGCAAGCTGAAATTAAATAGATTAAACAAAACATCAAATAATTAACAGTGACTTTTATAAAAGTGAAAGATACATATTATATTTTATTATTTAGTTTTGCATAATGAAACAAAAATTTAAGAATATTTTCTTATGTTATGATAAAAAAATCCTTTTCTTTAAATAAAAATGGCTGAAAATATATTGATTAGAAAGAAAACAACAATTGAAAAATATAACAAGTCTGCAAATTTACCTTCATTTAAGAACAGAAGAATTAAGCATTCCAATGTACTAAGTCATTACAGATAACTTACAATATCATCACTACCATGCAGAACTAACAGTTATCGAAAAATCTATTTTTTATTTATTTACTGTTGTGTTTAAATATACTGTTTAATTCATTTAAATGCTAAAAATGTATCAGAACTAAAATAAATACAAATATTCAAAAAAGTAAAGTCGACAAAAGGGAATTTGTATCCTTAATGCTAAAAGCACACATAACATAGTTAGAATGGTGAACAATTTTCATAGAAAAAGTAAATATAATAATTAATACTAACCAAATTCTTTTTTTGTAGACAAGACTATCTTTTAATATATTTCGCACAAAGTCCAATTCACCTCCTTTGACAAAAATCTCATCCTTTTGTGCGACATCAGCAATTGTTTCATCTGAGTTCGGATGCTTCTTCCTTATTTCTTCAGAGTTTTCAAAAAATGGTGGGTTGCACATACAAAAATGAAAACAATCTGCATTTGAAGACAAAACTTCATCTAAAGAACTACCTCCTTGATTTACTTTAACAACTGTAAAAGAAATGAATAAAGAAAATAAAAAAACAAAGAAAGTCATTTAAAAAACTGCTGATATTTTATATGATAGGTTTAACACGTGTTTACATAGAAAGTACATATATTTTATAAAGTATTGTTTCTGTTCTGTATTTATAACTCTCTTTGGCGATGAAACACATCTCCTTGCTTCTTCCGTGCAATGCTACCTAGTAACCCTTTTGCTGTGACAAAACAATTCAACCTCTGCACATTTTGTTTCTAGAGGTAAGGATCAGTGTTAATGGTAAAACTATAATTTTTCGGCTTAGAATGGACAGTTAAACTAATATTTTTGAAGGAAAAAGGTAATAAAACAATACATACTGTCATAATAATACTAAACTGCAAACTTGTGAACTTAAAATCACAAATAACAAAGATTTCTAAAGGTGTGAACAAGAACACATTAGATGCCGTCGAACTGAAAGCTCACCTAGACCTGATTATTAAAGTACAAGAAAAACTGGATTCTCTTAAGGAGGACTATTACAAAATTGCCCAGTAGCAGAAAATTCCCCAAGTGTCTGCGACAAATATTTCAGGGACAAGAAATAATCTGCAGGTAAAATATTTTTACAATTGAAGCGTTTATTAATCAAACAATCAGTATTAAAAAATCTTCTTAAAACACCGTCAAAAACTTTTAAATGCGCTAGGCCTTTCGAAAGATTTGAGTCTTTCTTCGTCAGGTACAAAGAAGACATGCTTCTACTATGAAAGCAGCAGCAAGACCATTATTTTGTTACTCTTTCAGGCTTAAATTCAAATATGCAGCTGAAACAGCTACATCAGTCTTGCTGCTGCTTTCATAATAGAAGCTTGTCTACATTGCACCTGACGAATAAAGACTCAGATCTTTTGAAAAGCCTAGCACATTTAAAAACTTTTGACGGTGTTTTAAGAAGATTTTTTAATACTTAGTGATTCACACAAGTTTCAACTTATTTTCTGTAATCAAACAATCACTTACCTATCACTTAAACAATCACCTACTTTTCATGCATTTTATTAATAATATTTTTTTGTATTAAGTAATAAAGAACTAAACATAATATAAAGCAAAATAAAGGTTCGAAGAAAAAGAATCTGCAAAAGAGAAAAGAAAATCTGCGACGCCCGTCACCCGTCTCGAACTTTCTGCTACCGGGCAAAATTGTTAATGAAGAAGATTTGGTACTTTTCGGTTAACCGGGTGCCAGTGTTATATGTATGTACATATATATATAAATACATAAATATGTATATATAAATACATATATGTGCATATATACTCATATATGTATATATATATATATGTAGCATTTTGCTACCGACTTTCAGATATTTAGGCGACACCAGTACACCTCGACATAAAATGTAGTAGAGCAATCAAAACCATCCATCCGTTATATTGAAAATATCGGATTGCAGTCAGGGTGGCGAGAAAAAATAGGCTCGAAAAACATTGATAATTTCCCTTACGTAATGAATATAGAGAGTCATCGTCACTTTTTAAACTGTTTTTATTGACAAAAACATAGTAAAACACTTCCAGTAGTTATTCCATCCGCTCTCAAAAATCGATCATCACTTCATAAGACTTTAGATGTTATAAGAATAGGATCTACACATTAGAACATTCACTCCAAGCGACTCAGCTTAATTAGACAACCAGAAAAACGTAAAAATCTTTGCTCCATCGCCGATGTAACGATATTTGTACTCCGAACGACAACGCGCGGACGGTTACAGAAAGGTAACAGACCAATGCTAGAAGAGAGGTGGGGGAGGATGGGACATAAAACAAATTACGATTCGATGGGAAAGGATGACGTCGATAATGAACTCTTTTATACGGCGTCAGAATTAAAGTGCAAATAGTGCTGGCGGATGCATGGAAATGTGGGTATAGAACATGAAAGAATGATATTAAAACGTTCGAAAGAAAGAGCATTTAGTTTTAGAATAAAATGAAAAAGTAATTTAATGGGTTTTATAAGATTAGGCGAATGGATTAAGGTTTTTAGAATAATAAAAGAATATACAACTTTTAAAGCATGAAATAAAAGACTTAAGATATTATTAAAGATAGGTAAGGAAGGAAAAATATTAAGAATTTGGAATAGTTTTACTAAGAAAAAGAGGCAAAATTTTTTATTATTACATATATATACATACAAATGTATATATATGTATAGATATATATGTATATGTAACACTGGCTAACTGAAAAGTACTGAAGATTTTGAACAAACAGAAGTACTATCACAGCTGGATGACAAATTCAAAAGATAGAGGGGAATCTCAAAACTGGTATTAATAATAAAATTCTAAATGATTATTCAAATCATATTAGTGACAGTTCTACTCAATATTCACACTTTATAGAATCCTGATCACCCTACAAGAGGCATTGATAAAACTTCCAAAATTTTCACTACCTATTTTTAGTGGTAAATTTGAAGGGTATAATCTCTTTAAAAGTACATTTAATACTTTAATCAATGATATAATACTGACATCTAAAAATGAAAAGCTCTTTTGCCTTTGTGGGAAGATTGGAGAACACAAAATTCTAGAAATATCTCATGATAATTATACTAACTCTTTTAAGACATTAGAACAGATGAGAGCAAAAGGATCATTGTAGATTGTCACATTAAAAGTATTTTTAATAGGCAACTAATTGAGCATGAATCTGCCAAAAATCTTAATTTAATAGACAATGCAAAGAAAAATCTTAGATCACTAAAAGCCTTGGATTTTGATAGAGACAATTTTTCTTGTGCTAAACGTTGTTCTGGTTAAATTAGTTAGTGAAAGAGTAACAAGTAAGAATTAACACTAAAACACAATGAAGTACCCAGTTTTGGTGACTTTTTTATATAACAAAATATTTATTTTTATTCTATCAGCCACATTGCATCTTTTATTATAAACTTTGAAAGAAACTGAATTTTAAAATATTGACGAAAAAGATGAAAAGTTTCGTGGAAAAATGTCTGTAATAATAAGAGTTTTTCTTGGAATGATATTAAGCAATTAAAACAATATCTTACATAGGTGTCAAGGGTTTACGCTATGGATTTTAAATTTCCTTATTTCTTAAATTTCTTTCATTTTATTTAATCTCAGTTTTCTGCGATTAATAATCTAAACATCATTAAGATTTGAAATTTGTTTGGGTGGTTTATAATAAGTTTTCATTGGATTGTAATTTTTCAAAGCATTTTTCATATGGATACTAAAATGTACTATCAAAAGAAAAAAGATTATTTTAACAAATTCAGTTGTTATTTGAGAACTTTAAATATAAAAAAATTCAAATTGTCATTAGTTTTGGTTAAAGTATATGAAAATACATGTTAATAAAGTTTTTTTTTTCTTTTTACAAGTTCAAAACTGCCATTTTAAGTAATGAAATAGAAGTTCCATAAATTATGTAATGATTCGGGCTAACATATTTGAGTGTTCTATAATTAATGTGTAATATGAAAATATTTTTTTCTTTTATTTTCTAAATATACCAAACAAATTTTCACACACACTGCATAAAATCCACATACCACATCTGTAGACAATTTTCACTGAAATACAGTAGACTTCCTGAAATCCGCGACCCTAAAATCCGCGTATTTTTTCAGATGTAAACAATGAAATTTACAGTTAAGTTGCAGGAACAAAATTCAAGATGGCAACGCAATCAGCAACTACCGCAGTGTTTTTTTTACTAAATTTTTTGTTAATCATTCTCTTTTGGCTATTACAGCTTGTTTATTACTAAATAAATTTACATTCCTTTTGATTTTGATATAAATTAGCACATCTATATCAAAATTTCCAGGGTTCGAAATGGAAAAATCAACAAACCGGAACGCTATTTTAAAATTATTTTTCGCGGAATTTTTTTTTTAAATTATAGACAAATTGATTTCTAAACATACAAAGCAGTATAAGAAAAGCATTCAAGACTCTAAATAACAATGAAAAAGTTACAGTGAGTGCAATAAGCTATATATACTGATAATAGCATTAACACTGTTCTCCTTGCTATCACTAGATGGCAGCATAGGACTTTTGGAATCGAATTTAATCGATTTCTTTCGTAATAATTCAGTATTTTTCTAAATTTTATTAATTACTTACTTTTAAACTAATAAATTATTTTATTATTTTACTTATTTGAATGTTTCACTTTATTGTAAGCATTCATTATAATTTCCCTTGCTTAACTACCAATGAAATTAATGTTTCAAAAATGTAAACAAATCAATGACCAGAAATCTGCAAAATTCTAAAATCCGCACAATCTCTGGTCCCAAGCTGTGCGGATTTGAGGGAGTCTACTGCACATTCATTTCAAAGAGTTAAAGTGCTATCAGACTTGCTATTTCTTCAAAAAGGAATTTTTGAACCAATTTTAACTCTGATTTCTCCATGAGCAAACTTGAAAGAAGTGTAACGAGTGTTGCCAGATCCAATGCCACAAAAAGCAGGACAAGTTAACGAATAAAGCAAAACAGCAGCTTCTAAATTAGGGAATACAAATACAGTAAACCCTATGAAAATGAAACCGGGTGTTTGGAGCTGGACTGTCGTGTGTGTAGGTTGTGTGGGGCGTTAACTGACTGTGCGGCAGGCTTGCTGTGGTCTCCGGGTTTGTAGTTATTCTTGATGGTTGTTTTTATCTTAGTTTGCTTTCCGAGTGAGGTAAGCGTTTTGAATAGCTGAAAATTTTCCGTCCAATATTGATATGGTGGATTTAGAAGATTCCAGTGAGGAAACCAGTGTTCATTTTTCTGAAATAAATACAAACTTAGCTTGTTCTACTATTCCGGTAGATGGTCTATTACAATTGGCTACCCAAAACGGTGGAAGAAACTTTAACATTTTTGTCATCAGTTCTGAAACTTCAAGTATCCCCAAGAAAGATCCTCGTGCAGTTCAAACCGCACTTAAAGAAGTAACTGAACACTTTAAACATATTTCAAATATTCGATTTACCCATAGAGGTACGGTCATTATCAGCACCCATGATTTAATGTGGCGCTGTTGACATCTCGAAAATGTCCTCTTTTCTGGGAGTTACGGTGACTACCAGAGTGATTTGGGACAACATTACTAATAGGTTCTTGTTATTCAATATCCCGGTTAATATCCCATTGGCTGAAATTGGACAGGAAATCTCAACTGAGAACAATCTGGACATTTTGGAACTCCAAAGATTTCACCACCAAGGAAACACGAATGGTGTGTCTCCTGTGCTAATTACTATTTTGGGCACAGCCCTCCCCAAGGATGTTAAAATTTGGTTCTCCAATCAACAAGTGAAGCAATTTATTGACCATCCACGTCAATGTCGTAAATGCTTTAAATACAATCATGCTACTGCTAAATGTCAATCTGACCAATTATGTGTTACTTGTAGCTGACAACATGATGGACCGTGCACGAATCCTATTAAATGCAATAACTGTAAAGGGGAGCACCGGTCTGACTATAATCAGTGTCCATCCCGCCTTCAGGAACTTGAATTGTTAAAATTTAAAAGCAACAACTTCCTATCATTTGTTGAAGTGCGCAGACAATTCTCTAAAAGAACGGAAGCCAAATCCTTTGCGAAAGTTACTAGCAAACAGGTCTCTGACTTTGAACAGTTTAAAAATTTAACTGAAGCCCGCACTAATGCCATGCTCAAAGTTATCATTGACTATATGTCTCAATACTCAGAAAAAATCAGTGAATCGATAAGTACTTTAAGCACCACGATTATGAACTGCCTTGCCAAGATTAGCGATCAGTCGCCTGATAAGCGCAAACGTCACCACAATAGTGCGAGTTCCCACGTTAAGTAAGTGTTTTCTGCTATGAACTATATTTTTATTCTTTTGGTTGGGGTGACTGCCAGTGTCAGTTTCACCTGGGTCTGTTTAAGTGTTTGAATATTTTTTTTATTGTGTGTCATCTTTCTTGTTACTAACCTCTCTATTTTTATGGGATTAAATATCATCCAGTGGAACTGTAGAAGTATCACAAACAAACTGGCCTGGTTCAACCTTCCCCCCTTTTCCACAGCGAACATCCTCATCCTTCAAGAAACCTTCTTGTCTACTGATAAAACTTGCCACATCCCCGGGAAAATCGTCTATCGACTGGATAGGTCTGGCCTCTCTGGTGGTGGCCTTATTATTGCAGTCGACTCCTCAATCTCCTCTTCATGGATTGACTTCCATAATGTCCAGTTTGATTCGGAAATTATGGGTGTTCAGATCTTTTTCGGTGCTTTCTCCATTAGTATTGTAAACATTTACTCAAGCTCAGGAATTGCCGTCACGGATATCTCCAGGGTTTGTCAGCTCCTTTCAGGCCCTTCATTTCTTTTGGGTGATTATAACTTGCACCATCTGCTCTGGGGTTCCTCGTCTGCCACTTGTGCCAGCGAAGAATTTGTAGATTGGTTAGCTAACAGTTCCTTTTGCCTACTCAACTCCACTGACCCGACTCATGTATCTACCGGCGGATTTTGATCTCTCCTTGACCTCTCACTTTGCTCTGCTGATCTGTACGCTATCTCTTCCCTGAACGTCGAAGACGAGCTCTTTGACAGCGACCACTATCTTATCTCTATTACTCTTGATGTCAGCCCTCCTGTCCAATCTAATCCCTCCTTTTTCAGTTGGAATCGCATCTGCAATGATTTCAATAACACCATTTCTGAACATCATTGTTCAGATTACGATAGCTTCTCCGACTTGGTTCATCAAATCATGAACAACCACAAGCATCCCCGCAGCTCTCCCTCCAGAAGCTTCTTGGCCTGGTGGTCGGCCAGATGCTCCAATCTAAGCAAGCAAAAAAACTTTCTCTTGAGAAAAGCTCGGCAATCCGTATCAATGGACTACTGAATGAAATACAAAAAAGTGGCTGCCAAACTCAGACAGGTGATTAGAACCTCAAAGTGCCAGTTCTTGGATACTGTATGTCAAAACACCAGCGACTCATACATCCTCCACAAGACATTCAGAAAAATTAGAAATAGGTCTTGCTCCCCTCCTGATTCCCACCTCTGTATCTCGCATGATGATTCCTTAATTTCTGATGCCTTTCTTCAAACTGAGATCTTTGCGGATCATTTCAGCTAGGACACTGCTTACGAGCCTCTTCCTTTGAGTTATGGCAACTATGAGAGTGCAACGCTCAACGGCCCTCACCAGTTGTCAGAGCTTAAGGATGCAATTCGTAGAACCAAGGTGACGTCTCCGGGCGAGGACAGAATTAGTGCCAAATTTTTCAAAGGATTAGATGAAAACTCACTGACTCTTTTGCTTCGTATCTACAATCAAATTTGGAGCTCTGGGAACATCCCCAATTCGTGGACCTCTGTTACTGTCTTGCCGATCCTGAAGCCAGAGAAAAAGAGAAAGGAAGCAACTTCATACCGTACCATCGCACTAACTTCCGTTCCCTGTAAAATCTTTGAACGTATAATTGCCAGCCATATTCTAGAAAATAACATCCTGAACCATCGTCATCTCGGGTTTCAACCATTCAGAGACAGTCATACCACCCTTGCAATCCTTCATCATGACCTATCCCAAGCAAAAAGAGACAAGAAGTACGTTCTAGGCATTGCCCTGGACCTTCAGGTGGTACGACTCAGTATACGTATATGGGCTAATTTGGAAGTGTGCTCAGACTGGTATTACTGGCCCTATCCTTCGCTGGCTACATAGATTCCTTTCCTGCAGAAGCATCAAGGTCTACTGGAGAGGTCGGTTCTCTAGGTCACGCTCTACAGGGAGAGGTGTCCCTCAAGGGGCTGTTCTCAGCCCTATCCTTTTCACCATCTTCATGCATGATTTTTTTGAGGCTCTTGATGGATTGGGAGTGAAATATCTCTTGTATGCAGATGATATTTTCATATACTGCACTGGTATCTCAATGACTGCATGCCGTGATAAATTACAAGAAGCCCTGCGGTTAATTGCTCAATGGTGTGCATATTGGAAATTATCTATTCGCCCAGACAAATGCTCTGCTATAAATTTATCCCGGAGAAAGGGTGATTGTGAGTTTGATTTCACTATCAACGGTGGTCTTATTGATTCGAAGGATGAAATCAAGTTTCTTGGTCTTTATGTAACAAGATGTGGTGGCTTCCATTCGCACGTAGAATATCTTAAACAGAAAGGGCTAAAGAGAATTAACATCCTCGAAGCACTCTCTCAGAGAAGATATGGAGCTCGCTCATACCATCTTTTAACCCTGGCTACTTTCTCCATCTGCAGTATGATAGAGTACAGAGCAGCAATTCTTAACACAGCCTGTGACTCTCTCCTTCAAAAACTGGAAGTGATACAATCCTCTGCCATCAGGACTGCCCTTGGGTTGCTCCTGTGGGTCCCAAATATTGTTCTACGGAAGTACGCTGGCATTCCTCTCCATAACAGAATCAACTCGCTTGCCTTTGGATCCTGGATCAAGCACTGCTCGCTGAACAAGTGGTCTCTGCGCTGGGATTTCTTTGAAGGAAACTTACATATGGCTACCAGCGCTGTCCCTGGGGTTGCCAAGATTTTTGAGGAGATCGATGGCTGCTCAGATCACTCTTCTTGATTTCCAGATATCCCTGCCGAGCAATACAGAAGCCATCCAGTACATTCTTGACGATCAACCATTCCAAAGTACAGATCTTGACAGTAGTATCATTGTCCTTTTTTACAATGACTTCATTCAACAGTTCACCAACCCTTGGATCATCGTAGCCACGGATGCTTCAAAGTCTCCTTCTACTACGTCCATAGCAAGGTGCACGGCCACCTCTAACTTTAGTTACAGAGTTCATCCAGTTAACTCAATCTTTACTGTTGAAGCATTAGCAATAGGCACGGCTCTCGATGAACTGTGCATCTGGAATCACCCCACTGTCATACTCACGGACAGTCTGTCCATCATCAAGGTGCTTCAGGCAGTTACAATCAAGTCTCCCAGAATTATCTTCTGGCTTCACAATAAGATCAATAGAGCTGCTTCGTTTTGGGGCAAGATTTGTATCTGTTAGGTGTCGGGCCATCGGGGTATTCCCCTAAACGAACAGGCTGACCGTCTAGCGAAAAATGTGTCTGACTCTGATGTGCTGCTTAACTGGCTCTCCTCCGATGATCTTGTTCGATACCATCAATGGAAAACCAACCTAATTTCTGATCATCAGTTTAAGTCAAGCAAATACTTCTTGGCTCTGGGTGACATCCCATCTATTAAGCAAACTTTTAGCTGGGCTTCGAACAGATGCGAAGATGTTCTGATCTCACGGCTGCTCTGCAAGATGCTTATTATTCTTCCGCTTCGGGCTGATTGACGATGACAATATTGGTAGCAGCATGGTTACTGACTCTGTGGAACATATTCTATTCTCATGTGCTAGATACCACACTCTTCGCACTTTATGCTGGGACAGCTCTGTGTTAAATCAAAGTTGCTTTCATTCCTATAAGGACTTTCTGAACATGTTCTGTCGTTCTATGGTCTGTCGTATGTCTACCCTTCGTTTTTTTTAAAAGTATTGATCGCTTCTAACTCCTTGTTTTGATGTGTCATTTCTTGTTCCTGCTTAGTGGATTATTTGAGACAACATCCTGCCGCTATAGGTCTCAGAGACCTCCCCCCCCCCCCCCCCCCTTCAAAGTTAAAAACAGAGCCTGTCTATAATGGAAATCTGTCTTAAATGTAGGAATTTCAGGGTCACTACGGTAGAAATTGTTAAAAAATAACTTAACTGTATGATTATACTCTCCATGTTTTACTTAACTTAATATTTACTTCCCAGTGGCAACACTATTTTATGTATTATGTATTGGCATCAGTTGTAACTTGTTGTCGATTCAGTTCGCAAGTAGGGCGAAGTATATAGCTTATATTTTACTATCTTTTTATATTAAACTTAATCCAGATTAAATAAAATAACCTTCGTATATTTTTCGCTGCTTTTAACATTAGCAAATGCTAATAGGTTATGGGCCCAGCACGCTTCCACTGTGCAAATTAGAAATAGAGCAGCGATAAAAGTTAGCGACAGTTATTAAGCCTAACACACGAGTTAGATTAAATAAGTCAGGACTCTGTATAGTTCATTAAAATGGAACAAGGGAAGATCTCTGTTAAGCCATTATGTGGAAAAAGTGACTGGCCAATATGGAAATATCGAATTAAATTCGTATTAAACTATCACGAAGATGCTTTAGAAGTCGTTGAAGGTAAATTGCAGAAACCGGAGGAGCCTGATACAGCAGCAGCTGAAGCAATCCGAACGGAGTACAAGAAGGACCTGAAGGATTATAATAAAGCAAACAATAGCGCTATGATGGTTCTTACAAACTCCATGACGGAAGACACATTATAAAAGGTAATGAGGTTTGACAGTGCAAGGGATGTATGGCTCGAACTCCACAAAATATTTGAGGATTCATCGGACAATCAGCTATATAACATATGCCTGTAATTTTTCAAAGTTAATTGGTCAGGTGAAGATATGACAGCCCATCTATCCAAATTGAAAAATTTGTGGAATGATCTGAATAGCGGTCTCGAAAGCAAGAAGGAAAATAGGCTTCCGGATATGTTACTGATTTGTAAAATTTTGGACACTCTTCCTCTTTAATATCGCTCTTTTAAAAATCTAGTTGGTTGCTCTTAAGTGATGATAAAAGAACATTAGATGAGTTAACAACAAACTGTGCACCCATGAAAGGGAGTTAAAGAAGGATCCACATTTTACAGAAACCTCAGATCAAGAAGCATTGATAGCAAGTTCAGGAAAGCAGAAATCATTTTCAAACAAGAGTTCCAATTGCCACTACTGTCATCAGAGGGGTCACTGGATAAAAGTATGCAGAAAATGGATAGCAGATGGAAAACCACCAAAGTCAAACAGTTCAAACACAAGGCCACTAAGTAAAGTAGGTAAAAGTAATGCTTCTGCAAATATGACACTTTTAGCTTTAGATGAAGAAATATTTTGTGCTGAAACACATTCTGATGATTGGTTCATTGACAATGGGGCTTCAAGACATGTCACCAATAATAGTCGTCGTTTTGTTGACTTTGAAAAATTTGAGATCCCCATAACATCACTGTAGCAAATGGAAAATCATTACCAGCAGTTGGAAAGGGTACAATGAAAATAATGACCATTGTGAATGGAAAGAACCAAATAAAATTTCTAGAAAATGTCTGGTATGTTCCAGAAATTAGCAGGAATTTGTTCTCTGTCTTGGTGACTCAGGATAGAAACCAGAATAGTATATTTGAATCAACATTCAAAGACTGTTATTTAAAAATTGATGATGAAGTAGTTCTACATGGTACAAGAAATGCTGGAGGCGGTCTTTTTAAAGCTGCAATGAAGACATTAGTTCCAGAAACCCAAATCGACATAAACATGGCTGTGAGCACAGATTCGCTTCTTCAACTTTACCATGAACGTTGGAGCCACCAAGACAAACAGCACATTAAAACAATTATTGAAAAGGAGTTAGATGTCAAAGTCAACCTGACATGAAATTATGTGAAGCCATATTCAAAGACGTCTACACAAAGTTTCGATACTGTTTCTTCTTGAAACATAAGTCAGAGGTTAAAGATGTTCTTGAAAGTTTCATAGTTCATGCTAAGAATTTAGGGCATAACATTAAAGAGATACTCAGTGACAATGGTGGAGAATACGACAGTCAAGAAATAAGGAAAATATTGAGGAAGCATGGAATTTCTCAAAGACTAACAGCTCCATACACTCCAGAACAGAATGGAAATTCTGAACGAGAGAACAGAACAGTCGTTGAAATGGCTCGAACATTGAAATATTCAAATGAAGAAGTAGTTTTCCCAAATTCCCTGTGGGCAGAATTCATCAGTACTGCAATCTACATATTGAACAGGACAGGCAAATCCTCAGTTCCAAACTCAAGTCCTTATGAGCTATGGATGGGCAAGAAACCCAGAATTAAACATATGTGCATCATTGGATCTATTTGTTAAGCTCATATCCCAATCCAGAAAAGAAGAAAGATGGATAGAAAGGCAACTAAAGGATATCTTGTCGGATATGATGGAGATGAAAGGTACCGCATCTATATCAAAGAAACAAGAACCGCCATCTGTTCCAGAGATGTCATATTCGAAGAGAAACCTTCCATGTCAGAGAATGTGATAACACTGTCTTGTCAACAAGCTGCTGAAAGAAATCAATCTTACACGGATGAAGATGAAGTTATTGTAGATGAAAATTTGCAACTGGAAGAGGAGAAAGTGACAGAGCTACAACCAAAGGAAAGCCGACCCAGAAGACAAATATCTGCACAAGGGCAGATCTGGAGAGTCCTCAAGGGGGGGGGGGGGGGCGATTTTAGAAATTTGGAAATTCCAATTTGCTACACGGGTCGGGGCTAATTTTTTTTCACTGCGCGTCGTGTTCCTTCTACTTTTTGCCGCAGGTCGGGTTCGGGTCCGGTTGACTATACTTTTAGGTAGCTTTCATTACAAAAAGCTACCTATTGCAGCCGTTCGGAGGAAAGCGATTTAAAAAAATTTTGGTATATTTTCATCGATCATGACCCCCAGACCCCGAAACCACCCTCCGTTCAAAATTGATATATATATATATCCATATATATATATATATATATCTGACCTATGTCACACTGTAACTCTCGTATTTATGAACCGATTTGGATGTAATTCGGTGTGTACATGGTACACACCAATGTCTCGACCGAGTTCGTTGGCCAGCTTCATCCGCCATTTTGTTTCAAAATGGCGGCCATTTAAACTTTTTTTAAAATTTTAAAATTTGAAATGTGGTACCAAAAAATTGAAAATGGAAAAATATTTTTTTCTTATGTATTTGACCTTTATACAAAGACTCCGGAGCAGTTTTTGTTTCGTCTATATCTTAAAAAATGGCTGACTTATAGCATTTTGAATTTCTAGCGTGGCTGACATTTTAAAACGTCCTGAATTTTGTCACGCGATAAAAGGCGTATTTATGAACCGATTTGGATGTAACTTCGTTTATACATAGTACATACCAATGTCTCGACCGAGTTCGTTGGCCAGCATCATCCGCCATCTTATTTAAAAATGGCGGACATTTAAATTTTTAAGAAAAATTTTAATTTGAAATGTGGTACCAAAAACTTGAAAATTGAAAAAATATTTTTTTCTTATGTGTTTGACCTTGATAAAAAGATTCAGGGGCAGTTTTTGTTTCGTCTATATCTTAAAAAATGGCTGAGTTATAGCATTTTGAATTTTTAGTGTGGCTGACATTTTGAAGTGTCCTGATTTTTGTCACGTGATAACAGATGTATTTATCAACCGATTTGGATGTAATTCGGTGTGTACATAGTACACACCAATGTCTCGACCGAGTTCATTGGCCAGCTTCATCCGCCATCTTGTTTCAAAATGGCGGCCATTTAAAAAAATTAAAAAAATTTTAAATTTAAAATGAGATACCAAAAAATTGGAAAATGAAAAAGATTTTCTTCGTATGTGTTTGACTTTAATACAGAGATTCCGGAACAGGTTTTGTTTCATCTATATCTAAAAAAATGGCTGAGTTATAGCATTTTGAATTTCTATTGTGGCTGACATTTTAAAACGGCCTGATTTCTGTCACGCGATAACAGACGTATTTATGAACCGATTTGGATGTAACTTGGTCTGTACATAGTACATACCAATGTCACGACCGAGTTCGTTGTCCAGCTTCATTCGCCATCTTGTTTCAAAAGGGTTTCCATTTAAAAAAAAGTAATTTAAATTTTAAAATAAAGTATTAAAAAATTGAAAACTGAAAAATTTTTTTTTTGTGTGTTTGGCCTTGATACAAAGATTCTGGAGCAGTTTTTGTTTCTGAAAATTTGTTTCTTTGTTTACATCTTAAAAAATAGTTGAATTGTAGCACTTTAAATTTCTAGCATGGCTAACACTTTGAAACGATCTTGTATTTGTCACACGATAACACACGTATTCGCCTATTTTGAAGGAAGAAGGCATGTGGATAGTATACATCAATATCTCATCCAAGTTCGCTGGCTAGCTTCATCAGCCATCTTGTTTCAAAATGGCGGCCATTAAATTAAAAAAAAATTATATTTAAAGTGAGGTGCAAAAAAATTAGAAATTGAAAAAGGATTCTTTCTTAAGTATTTGACCTTGATATAAGCATTCACGAGCATTTTTTGTTTGTCTTTATCTTAGAAAATGGCTCAGATATAGCAGTTTCAATTTTTAATGTGGGTGACATTTTGAAAAATCTTATTTTTTGCCTGCGACAGCACTCGTATATATCAACCGATTCCGATGTAAGTGAGCATGTGCACAGCAATTACTAAGGTCTCGACCAAGTTCACTGGTTAGCCTCATCCACCATGTTGTCTTAAAATGGCAGGAACTTTAAGAAATCGCCGAATTTGGCAGCCAAATATAAGTTACTTTAAATAAAAGCAGCTTGGATAAAGCTGACTAATTTCGCGAAATTCTCATTCATAATGATTTAGTATTGATAAAAATTAGTATTGAATCGCCTATATTCGGTTTCTACTAAATTGAGCTTCGTGTGTTTGAATAATATAAGTTGGCTTTTTTAAAATAAGGAAAATGAAAGCTACCTCTTCCTCCCGGCACTGGCCGGAAGGACTTTTTTGCTGTGGGTTGTGCCTGAGTCCAGTGGACTTCTACTTTTCTGCTGCGGATCGAGTTGACTTGTACCTTTTAGCTCCGGGTCGAATTGACTTGAATTTTTTAGCTGCGCTCTAGCCCGAAGGGTTTGGGTCCGGTTCACTTCTTCTTTTCTGCTGCGGGCGGGGTTGACTTGTACTTTTTAGCTGAGCTCTAGCGCGTTGGGTTTGGGGCAGATTGACATACATGATTTCAGGTTTAGGTCAGTTTCGGATTGGGTTTTCACTCTTGCGAGAAAGGTTCGGGCCAATTCAAATTTTGAAAAGAAAGTCTAAATACTTTTGTAGATAAAAACTATATACATTAAAAGCTCCATAACGGGCACGCCCAAACAATTATTTAATAATACTTTTTAATCTTCTTTTAATTATGTAAACAATACTAATTTGGTAACACTGCTTGTCTCTTTATATCTAAGATAAATTGTAATTCATTAAAGAATGCTTTGAAACTTATTAAAAAACATACTGGGCATCCCAAAATGGACTGACTGATTTTAAAATTCAGTAACTTGCAAATGGTGACAGCAATTTAAAAAAATCTTGCAGGAGGGTTATGTAAGATGTCAGGAGATTTTTTTACAGAGATTCTCGACTTTATTTTACTATAGCAGTGATAGATGATGCTGCAAACAATAGTCGTTAAGTCAGGCACCGATATAGTGCCTATTGCTTGCAGCGTCATCTGTCATTTCTATTTTAAACTAAAATTAAAAATCACAGTAAAAAAAAAAAAAAAAAAACCCTCATAATCAGGGGTTTAGTAAAAAAAAAAAAAAAAAAAAAAAAAAAAAAATTCTGAAATTTTCTGAAGTGTTACAGCAGAGGAGGGGGATTCCTTCCTGGCACTAATTATTTTTGTTGCAGGTTGGGTTAGCTGTTTTCGATTCGGGTCAATTTTAGGCTGAGTGCAGATTCCTGCAAGCTGGGTTTGGTTTAACCCGTTTTCTTCAAAAGTTAGTTCAGCATATTAGTTCAGATTAAAAACTTTACCTATAATAATAAACATAGGTGTATGTACATGTGCTATTTTCTAAAGAGACCATTGTATTTTTTCCACGATTCTTTTATAAAATTCGCATTTCTTCCATGATTTTTTGACGAAATTCACGTTTTTTCCGCTACTCTTTAACGAAATTCACATGTTTTGGCAGCCCTTTGATAAAATTCGCGTTTTTTCATAGCCGTTTGATGAAATTCACATTTCTTCCATTGCCCTTTGATGAAATTTAAGTTTCTTCTGCAACCCTTTGACAAAATTAGTATAATTTTGTAGTTCTTTGATAAAATTTGCGTTTTTTCCCACGACCCTTTAACAAAATTCGTGTTTTTTCCGCAATCCTTTGACGAAAATCGCATTTTTTCAGCGATCCTCTGATGAAATTCACAATTTTAAGCGATTCTTTGATGAAATTAACTTTTTCGAAGAAATTAACTTTTTTCTGCGATTCTTTGAATAAATTCGTGTTTTCTCCGCGATCCTTTGACAAAATTTGAGTTTTTTTCGCAACCCTTTGATGAAATTCGCGTTTCTTTCGCGACCCTTAGATGTAATTCGCGTTTCTTTTGCAATTCTTTGATAATATTTTTATTCTTTTCGCGATCCTGTGACAAAATTTACGTTTTTCGCGGTTATTTGACAAAATTCGCATTTTCTCTGCGATTCTTTGATGAAATTCGCCTTTTTCCATGATTATATGAAGAATTTCGCGTTTTTTCCGTGGCCCTTAGGCCAAATTCACGTTTTTTCCACGAATCTTTGGTGAAATTGAAGCTATTTTCTGCGAACAATTGACGAAATATATTTTTTATGGCGACCATTTGTCAAAATTCGCGATTATTTTTATGTCTGAATTTTCGAGTTGATGAATTTTTTTTATTTTATTTTGGGAACCGAATGCCTTAACCCTCTCGCTGGGTATATATATATATATATATATATATATATATATATATATATTTATGAAAATAGGTTCAAAATTTGAGCCTTTATTTTATTACATATTTCAAATCTGCATATATTTTAGAGTTCAAATTATGTCCAAAGTCTTTGTGAAAGAGTTTCTTTTTTAACTATAATTAGGTCATAAAAAAGAGATTTGCTGCTGCGGAAATTGCGGGTAGCGCAAATTTTGCCACTTTTACGTTAGCCGTGGAAATCACGGGATGCACAGCGATAGGATTAAATTTTCAGAAAATTCGGAACAGAATCACCCCTGCTCCTACGATGTTACATAGCACTCCTTCGAGCATTTTTTTAAAAATAGTTGTCACCATTTCCATGTTATGGAAGAATTGTATTTAAAATCAGTCAGTCCATTTTAGGACACACGGTATATTCAGTAGCTATGAGACGAAGGCTGAAAGAAGCATTAAAAAAATAAAGCTGGCTTTGATATGTCAGTTAGAGGTTTACATGGGCTGAAATTTCCAGGTCCAACCAACACAAAAAAATATTGGCCCGGCTCGGTATAAAAGCTAAAAAATCGACTCCAATTCAGCCTGCATTTTGCAATTAAAATTTTTTCATGAAGCACACTTACTTATGCTCATATTTTATTTTAGATTATGTTCGAAATTCATGAATACATAAAAACATTAATATAAATGACTATTTAGGCAATTATGCACATAAACACTACGTAAAAATCATTACTTAGACAAATACATTCAAATGAAAATCCAGTAAGAAAATCAGTTTAGAATGAAAGAAACGGATGATAAAAGAAAATCACAATTTTAAAGCTCTACAAAGAAAAAAAAGTAGATTTTTAAAAAGCATCTCTGCAACTTATCAAATCAAAGTAAATTTTTAAAGATTTCGCTAAACAAATGTACAAGATAAATATAATTTTTATGAATAACAAATAAGTAAGATGCCAGACCAACTTGGGCTCGGGGAGAAGAATTTAGAGGAGTGCATGTGTCGCGATCGGTCCAATACTGCTTATCATATGAGCTGACACGGACTGAACATTTAGCTTTTATTCCGGGATGAGCCCTGACCTGGAAATTTTGACCGGTGCAGACCTCCGGTAAGAATGAAGTCTAGGCCTGGCTCGACCTGGAAGAAAAAGAAGTCTGGCCCGACACAAATTTTCAGAAAAATTTAAGATCAGACCGCGGCTCTAAAAGAGAGAAGGCCTTACCAGGGCCGAGCCTCATGGATTTAAACTGGCGCGACCCGGCTCGGGTCATGCCGGGCTCGAGCTTCACCCCAAGTCATTTCCCGTGAGGATGCATAATGTCATTTTCCAAACCCTTTATTTGCCCAAGGGGGGGGGGGGGCGACCGCCCCCCCCCCCCTAGATCCGCCATTGTATCTGCACCTAAGTGGACGAAAGATTATGTTATGGAAGACTCAGAAATAAATCAAGAAGATTTCCCAGAAATAAATAAAGCTACAAATGAATGGGGGTCCAGTTGACAATTGAAGAAACCCATATGTGAAGACCCAATGACATCCAAGAAGAATGATCCTGAAACTTTGGAAGAAGCATTAACTAGTACAGATGCAGAGAAGTGGAAGATAGCCATGGGAGAAGAATTAGAAAATTTAAAAAGAAATGGAACTTGGGTTGTAGTCCCTCGACCAAATGGAAGAAAAGTCATGAAATGCAAGTGGCTGTTCAAGAGAAAATATGATAAAGATGGACAAATAGGAAGATACAAAGCAAGATTAGTGGCCTGTGGTTATACCCAGATAGAAGGAATTGACTATAAAGAGACATTCTGCCCTGTGATAAAATCAAAATCCATTAGAACTTTGCTTGCATTCGCAGTCGAGCAAGATTGGCAGGTTCACCAGCTTGATATAACTGCAGCATATTTGAATGGAAATTTAAGTGAAACAGCTTTTATGGAATTACCACCTGTGAATCTACATGAGAAATCAAGTGAAGAAATTTGCCTATTAAAAAAGAGCCTTTATGGTTTGCATCAATCAGGAAGAGAATGGAATATATGTCTTGATAAATTTCTTAAATCAGCCAAACTGACAAGATCAAGAGCAGACCCATGTGTTTACTTTGATAAGAAAAGGAAATTGATTGTAGGTGTGTATGTAGATGATCTCCTAGTTATGTCCGATAAAGTTTCCACTATTGAAGAATTCAAAAACCATATTGGAACTGTTTTCGAAGTCAAGGATCTAGGAGAAATAAATCACCTTCTTTCAATCAGAATAAATAGAAGTAAAGATGGTTCCATTACTCTCGACCAAAGTGCCTATGCAACTGAGCTGCTGCAAACAACTGGCATCTTAAATGCTAAAGGAGCATCAACACCTCTAGATCCAGGCATGAAGTATGTACCAGCATCCAAGGATAGTATGTTGAATGCTGAAGGAGCACTGAAGTATAGACAAGCTGTAGGAGGACTCTTGTATCTGGCAGGAGGAACAAGACCTGACTTGGCATTTGCTACTACCTACATGAGCCAATTCAGTAATTGTCCAAGTAGAGAACACTGGTCTGGTATACAACATATACTCCGTTACTTAGCTCAGACCAAGGAATTAAAGTTAACTTTTCAGAAGACTGGAAAGAAGCTAGAAATACTCTGCGACTCTGATTGGGCTAGTGACAAAGTTGATCGTCGATCATTCAGTGGCTATGTTGTGTTGCTTGCAGGTGGGGCTGTGTCTTGGAGCAGCAAGAAGCAGCGGACAACTGCACTTTCTACAGTTGAGGCAGAATATTTTTCGATGTGCCACGCAGCAAAAGAAGCATTATGGTATCAAAACTTTATGCAAGAAATTTTGGATGAACATTTCTTGAACATTCCTCGAAATATATTTGTGGATAATCAAGGTGCTATTTCCTTAGCTAAGAATCAGGTTACTTCAGAAAGTAACAAGCACATTGAACTCAGACATTTTTTCTTACGTGAAAAGGTAGAGGAAAAACTACTTTCTTTCACATATGTGCCATCCAAATTGAATGCTTCAGACATGCTGACCAAGAGCGTGACCAGGACAATTATGCTAAGTCATAGACTCAGTGTAGGGCTGAAAATTGACTGATGGAGATCTAATCAAGGGGAAGTGTTAAAAATATCTGTATGATTATACTCTCCATGTTTTATTTAACTTAACATTTACTTCCCAGTGGCAACACTATTTTATGTATTATGTATTGGCATCAGTTGTAACTTGTTGTCGATTCAGTTCGCAAGTAGCGCGAAGTATGTAGCTTATATTTTGCTATCTTTTTATATTAAACTTAATCCAGATTAAATGAAATAACCTTCGTATATTTTTCGCTGCTCTTAACATTAGCAAATGCTAATAGAAATACCATACAATTATATTATACCATCTAAGATGAAAGCCTTTTTAAAAGGAATTTTCTCTGTTCTCTTGGGATTCTGTCTTAGCAGGTTTGATTATACTAAATAAACACGACAATCTTATACAGTAAAAGCGCAGTCATCGGGGTCTGAAACAAAATTCCAATTTAGCAGATATAATTGCATAGCATTTCTATCGTAGGGACATTGAATTTTGTACTTTAAAATCAAAATTCCATTATAAACAGATTTCATTTACTGAACAAAGTACAGTAAAACTTGTGAAACAAAATTGCTAGGAACCACCAAAAATTCTATTTTAGACAGATTTAAGTGTAGGCAGGTAGATTTATAAAGTATTCCTTTATAAGGGACTATAAAAATTTTCCATTTTAGAAGGTTCTGCCTTCACAGGTTTTAGTGTATTAAGTTTCACTCGATGCAGGGTAACAGATATCATGGTAGTAAAGGAAATTTAAAAGAATCTGTGCATCATTAAAGATCAGAACTTTTGGCATCCCACACAGTGGTTACATGAGACAGGTCTTAAAGACCCTGAAAATCAGGATATGCCATATGATCAAGATACCTGGCAACACTAGTTGTAACTGACATTACAAAAGTTGTCTGAAAACCTATTATTAGTTACTATTTATTGTTCTTTTATTGCAACATGCTGCATTCACTGAAAAGGCAAAGTAACTATTTCCTGATAGGAAACTTCTTTTCAAGGTTCTATTGGGATATAAATCACTCACCTGCAAGAAGAGTGGCACATTTCAGCAAAAGTAAATTTTACAGGAGAGGCAAAGGAAATTTGCATGATTTTACTGTTACATGAAATTATAGCACTTTAGCTCTGCATGCAGAAGTAAAAACATGCATAAAAGCGTAAAACCCTTAAGAATGAAGACGTAGATGAGGTTTGGAAGGTTGCGTCATTTTACCTTGCCACAGAATCCACTGTCCATCTGTGGTCAAGAATGGACATATACTAGCATAATAAACCGATTTTCCGTATAACTATACTTATGAAACTTTTTCTGTAGCAGACATTGACAGACTTATTAGTGGAATAAAACTCAAAATTTTTGTGAGATGTGTCACTTTTCTTGCAGGTGAGCAAAATCATGTTTTATATGCCTTTTTTATTTTATTTATTCAATTAACCTTTACGTACTTGCACTGGAATATTTGGTACAACATTGAAAGCTTTATCGGTATAAGATTTTTAGCATTTATCCTTGTTTTGTGGTGATCTGTTGACATTCGTACAAGGTGCCTGATTTCAATCTTTTAGCCCAATGCAGTAACTTTTGTTCTTTTGTGATTTTTGAATTTTTCGCGCTTTTTTGTGCTTCAAAACGATTTTGATATTTTTTTTCTGAAACAGAAAGAATTCTTCATTAAACAAATCATGTACACATGAACTTAAATCAATTAAACTCGACCCGACCCACAACGAATAAAAGTAGCATCAACCTACCCGATGTAGGATTCTGAGACAAAAGCTCTGTAGATTTCTGAATTCTATGGATCACAGCCTAAAGAGAGGAAAACAGAAAATCATTGCTGAAAATTTTTATTTACAAAAAATTAATAATGAAAATTTTCTTATCCCTATAAAGCAAAGTATTTGCAAGTTTTGTAACCTATCGATGATGTTTCTGTTCTGATTACAGCATGATTGATTGAAATTTGTTTCTTTTCCCCCCATGATCCTTTGATGAAATTTGTGTGTTTCTTGTGATATTTTACCTAAATTCAAGTGTTTTTCATGATATTTTGACGAAATTTGCATTTTTTATGATCTTTCATGAAATTCACATTTTTGCAATCTTTTGACAAAATTCACATATTTTTCACGATTTTTTGGCAAAATTCAAATTTTTCACGATCTTTGATAAAATTTGTATTTTTTAAGATCTTTTGACGAAATTCGCTTATTTTTTAAGATCTTTTGACAAAATCTGCACAATTTTCACAATCTTTTGAAGAAATCCATCCGTTTTTTGCGATCTTTCGACAAAATTTGCGTCTTTTTCGTGATCTTTTGACAAATTAGCATTTTTCTTGCGATCTTTTGACTGCATTTTTTCTGAGTAAATTAGCAATCCTTTGACAAAATTCGTTTTTTTCCGCGATACTTTGACGATCTTCGCATGTTTTTCATGATCTTTTGATGACATTCGCAATATTTTGCGTGAAATTGCCATTTTTTTTCATGATCTTTTGGCGATATTAGCTTGTTTTCACGGTCTTTCGATGAAACTCGCTTTTTTTCACGATCTGTTAATGAAATTAGATTTTTTGACGAAATGAACTTTTTTTTTCGTGAGATTTGACAAAATTCGTTTTTTTTTTTTTGCTATCTATTGATGAAATTTGACAGTATTTTTCGTAACAGGTTTGTGAAAAGCACGATTTTTCCACAATGTTCCGTATGTAGCCGAATAGCAATAAAATTTAAAATAAAGGTTAACAGTGTCAAAATAAGGACTTTACGAACCTAATAATGAAAAAAAACAAACTATTACGGACTTGAAGCAGAAAAACAGACCAGTTCTTAAAAAACGGACCTAGTGGGAGCCCTGCAATTAGGATAGAATTTATAATCAGCTAGTCATTAAATAATACATACAGCACAATTAACACAAACATTGCAGGTAACTATGTTTTTAACCTGAAAATATCAAACTCGTTATTTAAATTGTATTTTTTAACAAATGCTAGGTTGAAGGGTTTAAAAAATAGTTAACAGCTTCTTTTTTTAATTACACATATTGAAATTTAATATTATTAACTGTAATCTATGTAATATAAACACATAACAAATAAATATCTTTCATTAATTATTATTATTATTATTATTATTTTATATATTACCTGCAATATTCTCATTTAAATTATTTTTCTCAATATTTTTCCTTGCCCACATAATTGCATCCTCTGAACTTTCTGTAGCTATAAATTTCCAACCATTTTTCTGGACACCAAGAACAGGAAATATGGCACAAGCACCAGTTCCTAGAGTAAAATATTAGAAAAATTATATTTAAGAATAAATGATTGATTAAATACATTAAATAAAATATTAATAGATCTTCATAATTAAAACATACCCACGCCTTTAAATGATTCATAAACAACAAATATATAATACATACAAATTCTGTTTTTGACAAATAAAAATATTTCACTGGTCAATGACCTCTATAAATCAATTGATTAAAAATAATCTAACTGATAGCAATTTCTTGATTATACTCAAAAATATAGACAAAATAATTAATATCTAAAGTCATAGTCAAAATATTCCGGTATTGGAATAGACATGAAAAGTTTATGTATAAACTTTTTATGTCTATTCCAATACCTACTGGAATATTTTTAATTATTATCAAATAGCATTTCAATTCATTTCATACATTCCTTAAAAATATGTAATTAGTTAATCGAGTGTATGTAATAGGCCCTGTGTCAGAAAATTACTAAATGCTTTTTTCAACAAATTTTACTAAGAGTAAAATCTTTCTGCGAGAACCTTCCCTGAAGTCAAGACAAGAGTGGTAATAGGCTAAATGAGGGCTGTCCAATGTGGCACCCTTTGAAGGCTTTCTTGACGCCCTTTTGAAGGTTTCTTGTACAGGTCTGCACAGGCCGAAATTTCCAGGTCTGGGCCCGGCCTGACCCGACTCATAGACAAAAAAATTCAGCCCGGCCCAGAAAAAAAAGTTAAAATCTCGGCCCGAGTGAATTTGTACAAAACATTGATTTTTACGTCGATTTGTTTAAAAATTTGTCTCAAACGAGGAAGTTCTGACCAAAAATATTTTTTTTTTTTTTTCATGTTTATAATTTTTATTTTTATAGAAGAGCCGCAAGCTGCGATATTTTTTTTTTTTTTTTATGAATCTCTATTTCTTGTATGTTTCAGTTATCATTAATATTTCAGTAATTCAGTGTCATGTTTCAGTTATCATTAATATTTTTAATCCATATTCCATGTATTGAAGTGTTAAAAATCTGAAAAATGCTATACAGTAAAATCTTCCAAGACTGAATTGCAGAGAAAAGAAAAAAAAATGCATTATAGACAAGTTCCCTTTTTAGCAAATGTAAATGTATTATATGATGTATTCTTTTCTTATGTATTAGTATATTAATTTTGCATGGATCAACACATTTTTCAGTTTAAAACAGGATTCCGTCATTGGCAGGTTCTTTTTCACATGCTTTACTATATTTTAATTTGCGTCGAAATCTACTATTCTTTAAAATGAATAAATTTTAATGTTTAATTGTAGAATAATAGCGATTTAAAAATGTATGCATATTTTGAAAAATTATGAGCCAGGCCTAATTTAACTGATCTTTGAATGGACCAGGTCATGCCGAGACTATGAATTTCATACAGGTTGAGTCAAAAACTAGGATTGAAAATTTTGGGCCGTGTAGACTAGGAATGAAACCAGTCCCAGCTCTGTACAGAAAAAATAAGTTAGGCTCGGACCGGACCAATCCTTCAGGAAAAAGTAAGGCCTGACCCATAAAGCGCAGTCACTAGGCCCAGCCCGAGAGCCGTGAATAAAAATAGGCCCGAGGCCGGCCCATGCAGATCTCTAGCTTCTTGTTAGTAGGAGTTTTTTTTGTAATAAAAACCCATTTTAAAAAATGCTGCTTTTAAATCATTAGTATTCCAGATGATTTTTTTTTTGTTAAATGTTTGACTCCTTTCTTTACAAATTTTTTTGAGATAGGAAAAATCTCTAAGAAAAATATAATTCTAAATTTACTATAAATTAAGTTTTTTTTAAATTCAATTATTTTTCATATTGATCCCTGCATATAGTATAGGAGGCCTTATTACTCAGATTGTGTGATGTCTGTTCATCTTATAAGACGTCTGGATATTACTACTTCCAACCAGTTTGCCAATTTAGTCTTTTTCTTTTATTTAATGACAGATGCTTCCTGATTATTTAAAGTGAAAATTCTTCTTTCAGTATTTCTGAATAAAAAAGGATGCCAAGTAGACACACCTGGACCACTCCACCTTCAATGTTTGTCACTACAGGAGACGCGCCTGTGTTAAGTGAAAGGTTGGACAGCCCTGGGCTAAACTACAAGAAAGTTTAAATACATTGCTCACCTCCCCCCATCCTTACACATTATCCCTATATTTAGAAATCCCCCATGGAAAATTAAGAATGAATACTTTTTGTTGCCTCAAAGTAACAAATAAAACAAGTAATATAAAAATTTTGTTTTTAAAGTCAATTCCTACTTAGGTCATCAAAGAAAAATTTAATATAATCCCTTAAGCTAATATTAGTTTTTGTTGCATTAAAATATCTCAATTTGTTGATTTTCTATAAGCCAGTAGGTTTACAATGGAAGTCTATGGGAATTTGGCAAAATATTAGAGATATCGCCAAGTTGGCGTCACTTTTGGTGGTTCATTTTGGTCGCCAAATTTGGCGATATATCGCCATGTTGGCGGTATTTGGCGACAGAACAGGGTCCCCCCTATGGTAACCCCCCTTACAGAAATGAAGATGCATTAAATGCTTCAATAACCAATGGCCGCCATTTTGTCTCCCATTTAAAACTAAAATTAATTAATTAAAATTTAATTAATGAATTAATATTTGAAAAAACTGTATTAACATCAAATGTCATACAGTACAAGTTTAAAAAAATTTATTTCAACTTGATAGGATGAATAATAAGTATTTTATTAACGATTGAAAATTTGAACAAGATATATGTGAGTTGTGGTTTTAGATTCCCATAAAACTCTATGCCTAGCAACAGGATATGATCAGCGTTTTCCATGAGAACTTGTAACCGCAGAGCAGCAGATCGATTGAATTTGCTGATGTGCAGCTTCGCATTTTCTTAGCTTGGAAACGAGTAACAACCAAAGGGCAGATTTCATTCCGAAGTGGCTGAGGTTAGACCTATTTTTCACTCTAGACGAGAGCAGAGGCCGATATGAAGTCTCCGATGCTGCGAGCGTGTATGCCGCAGAAAACCCCCCCCCGTACTTGTAAATATAATGTCGACTTAATATGTAAAACTATAATCCAGAACCATTAAACTCCTTTTTTCATTAACTACGGCCTTATCCTTATATCATCCTTATATCACATGGGGGTCGGCCTATCCTAGTAGAACCTAGTTAAATTCTTAAATTCCCCTAGACCCACCTGCCACTGGAGTTCAAGCAACTAACTCAACGACATTTTTTTTTTCTTTCAACTCTGAAGGTGTACAAAAAGTGTTTCACTGTGAATCATCGAAGAAAGATACCGATTTCTTTTTCTTATCAGTAAAGACTCTTCATGAAATTTTCTTTCCATGTTGAAATATCTCAAGAAGAACGTAGGTTACTTGGACAGAGCTGTGAAGTTCATCGGACGCAACGATTTTATTTTTTTTCTGTTAGTTACGAATGATTCAAGATTTTTTTCTCTTCTCCCGTGCGGTGCGCATGCAGCAGGAAAGTGAAAGTACTTCAATTATCCAGTGTGCTTATCAGTTCACGTTAATCCAGGCTTTGATTATTTATTTTTTTCCCTTCATAACAGATTACCATAAAAGGAAGTAAGTGGTATATTTATATTACTTTCGACAATGATGTTAAAAGATATTAACGTGGTAGTTAGCCAAATTAATTCAGCGAGGACCGATCGTATTAAATTGTTAAATAATTTAATTTTTAAAACAGACAATGGACGGTTGAATAGGAAAGATTTAAGAGAATTCACGGGATTTAATTTTAAGGAAGGAGATGATCAATTTAAAGCTAAATTAGCGGAAATTCTGGGCGAATTTTCCCAGGTTCAGTTAGTTTGTATGGCAAATTTATTACACTTAGACGTTCATGGAAGTGAATCTGATATTGCGACATGTATACTGCAAGCTCTAACTAACTTAGAAGCCTTTCAGGATTCCCTTACTTCACATACAGATTCAGAAACCGAAATTGAATATGAAAACACATTAAATGACACTGTAAAATCGGACCACACACAAGCTCCTGCAAATAATACTCCGACGAGTACTCAATTTGCACCACGCCACATGATTGCATTTTCCGACATTGAAAATTTGTTACAACCGTTTTCGGGAAAACATTCCAACAATATTCTAAAGTGGTTTGAAGGTTTAGCAGACAGCTTCGTGTTAACCGAGATTCAAAAATTCATCTTCGTTGAGAGAGCGCTTACAGGGACAGCTCTATTATTCGCGCATAGTGAGTCAAATATTACCTCGTATAGCACGCTGAAGCACACCTTGATTAATGAATTCAAACACATCTCTTCGCCGGCACTGATCCATGAGACTTTGGGAGCACGCAGCTGTAAATCCAATGAAAAATTTTCTGAATATTTCCTCATCATGAAGGAAATAGCCCAAAGGGGTAATGTCGACGATGTGTCCTTGATGCATTATGTTATTCATGGCATACAAAACATGCCTAGCAATAAAGCTATATTATTCGGGTGCACCATGCTTGCCAAATTTAAAAACAAGCTCCAAATTTTTGAACGAATTTATGAGCAAAGTTCTAAATTTTATCAATCAAAGTCACCAGCTACACCCGACATTCCTAAAATTAACCAGACGGAGAAAATTGCAAAATTAACGTGTTATAATTATTTAGCCCCAGGTCACCGGTCTAACCAGTGTGTGCAATTGAATAAAGGAAAAAAGTGTATGAAATGTACACGTTTTGGTCATGTTTCCAATCAATGTACAGCGCAGACTCCAGAGCGTAAGCGTTCGACTCAAGGCACCTCCCCTTCACGCAAGACGTCGCCAAGCCGTGACGAACAAATCCACGTAGTAGAAATGTGTCATTCTCATCCACGTATGGAGAAACCTGTAAAAATTTTCAATTTACAAATAACTTCAATCTTGGACACTGGAAGCTCATTAACGATACTGAGAGCAGATATTTATGAACAAATCGGATCTCCCCCCCTCACCGGAGCTCCTGTACAATTGTTGGGCATCGATAACCGTGTTATTCAACCTATGGGATCATTTTATATGGACATAGAAATAGACGATAATACATTTTCTACTTCTGTTAACGTAGTTAAGTCTCCTCACATGTCCATGCCATTTATTGTGGGGACAGATGTCATATTTCAGGGTACTCTCACGTGCGACAAAAATGGCATTAATTTAACTAAATCTCCACCCACAAGCATTTTTATAAGCTGCATTACTGTCTCTGACAATGCATCTGCAACGAAATCTCAAGATAAATCCGATGTACATCCATTTCCTGACTATGCACTACAGAAGCACTACAGACAGAACTACAAGATGCACTACAGAAACATTTGTTTCAAATTCTTTCCCCCAAGATCTAAAACCGCCGAGAGTAAATAAAGATTTTTCGAATGAAAATATTCCTAGTGATATCAAAATTGACCCAGTGACTGACTCAGCACATCTGACGCATCTCGCAACAGGGCCAGAGTATTTTTTTTTCAATTCAACTTTCTGTTCGTACAAGCTTTTTATGATCGCGTTCCTCTTATTGACCATCTGTTTATCACTGTTCACTTCTACGAACGGACTCAGTTATCAGCATTCGGCGTTCCATAAGTACCAACCATCTCATGATTTGAGTGACGTTACTAATTGGAACGAAATCCGGCAGATCCTTATCATTTCTTGTTTATTTCTTATACGCCGAAACTGTGCGAGATCAATAAAGAAAAAGAAAAAATGTGAAATTATATCCTTGAAAAGAAAGATGCTTAACGTATATAGGTCACTAGTGCAACCACCGAATTTATCATAAATGTGTTTTTTTTATTACTACTATTTTTTTTTAACTGTGTTTTTATATATTCTGTGTTTTACACCTATATGTGCTTATTTAAGCAAACTTTTATATCGTACCGAACTATTAGACTGCTACTATCTGTAACTTTATTTCAATATCTTCGTTTTTTTTTGTTTTTTTTACGGTTACAGCAAGCATCCACGATTTTTTTTTTTTCCGGACGAAACATTAGAATGAGGTGTTTACCAGTGTAACTCACCATTTCAAGAGTCCAATTAGTGATGGAAACCCTCTACATACGACGTTTCATTTTCTGATTATTGTGTTTTATACCATTCTACAGCGTGATAAACTTCAAGTGCTTTTTTTTTAAAGAAGTTATCGTGTGCCAAGCATTTTTTTTAAATCGACAGTGCTTATTATTATTATTATTATTTGTTCGTGAGATATGCAACAGATTCTTTATTTTTTCAGCTTATATTAACAGAATTTATGTGCCTTCTTTTTCTCAAAGTTCTGTTCAACATTTAAAAAAAAAAATCTCTGAGCGATATATGTCTGCTCAAAACATTTTTATTGAATCCATGCTGTGATTTTTTTTTTCGCATGGCAAGTTATCTTTATCTCGAACTGCAAATGGTGCTTTATTTTTTTTCATTTGCCTGTTCGCAACATGTGCTTTTTTTTTATGTTGCGCGAATAACTTTATTTAAAATGGCTATCTATACAGGACTTTATTTTTTTCTATTTGACATTTTACAAGAAGAAAAAAGAAAATTGTTGTATTTGTATTTCTAAAACTGTATTTATATTTCTAAAACTGTGTTTTACCCCCCCCCCCCCCCCCCCATCGCATATTTTTTTTTACAGAAGTAATAGCTGGCTGTCGAAAAAAAACCTTTTGGTGGGAAATCTTTTTTTTTTGCTTAGACGAGGCAAACTTTTTTTTAATTTTTTCTTCCCGAATGACGTTGGGATAAAGATTTTTTTTTACGAAATTCTACCTAAGATGAGGCAGATTTTAGTATGTTTTCTTGATGATAATATAATGGGCAGACGCCTTTCAGATTATATTTTTCATCCCTGATGATAGCTCATGAGAAAGACGGTTTCATGATGCAAATTGATGTTATCCTGAGTTTTTTTTTATTCTTTTGCTTCCTTTTTTTTTGGAGATATTCCACGGCAGCTCAGCATAAATTTACATAAAATTTAGATTTAATTTTTTTTTTTTTATTTAGCTCAATTTTCTTAATTATTTAATGACAGTTTTTTTTCCTTTGGATTTTAATTATTTTTAGATAGTTTTTTTTTTTTTGACATATCTTGTTGCTTATTTAACACGCTGTCGAGGACGACAAGCGGACAAAATGGCCGAGTGTGAGTTGTGGTTTTAGATTCCCATAAAACTCTATGCCAAGCAACAGGATATGATCAGCATTTTCCATGAGAACTTGTAACCGCAGAGCAGCAGATGGATTGAATTTGCTGATGTGCAGCTTCACATTTTCTTAGCTTGGAAACAAGTAACAACCAAAGGGCAGATTTCATTCTGAAGTGGCTGAGGTTACACCTATTTTTCGCTCTAGACGAGAGCAGAGGCCGATATGAAGCCTCCGATGCTGTGAGCGTGTATGCCGCAGAAAACACCCCTACCCTCCCGTACTTGTAAATATAATGTCGACTTAATATGTAAAACTATAATCCAGAACCATTAAACTCCTTTTTTCATTAACTACGGCCTTATCCTTATATCACATATATATATAAATAAATAAATATAGGGAGAGTGTGAACTAATAGTAGGAATTGAATAAGCAACACATTAAGGCAAGACAATAAACAAATAACAAATAAGACAAACATTAAAAAAAAAAAAAAAAAAAAACTTTGTATGCTGGAGAGAGGGAGAAGAAAACATTTCACAATGAAAACACATAGTAATCTTATCTTTATTTAATTATGAAATGTCTGAAATTATATAAAGATAAAATACTATGCTATACAGAAACAGACTTGTATAAAACCAAAAACTTTCTGCGCACACAAATATTGGGTCAAAAACTTTCTGCAAATTAATTTAATGTTTAATAAAATAATGTGTTACATTATTTTGACGATATTAATTAAAAACAGTAGTTTTAAAGTAATTACCATTTAAATTAAAAATTAATTGATATTAATTAAGGAATAATTATTTTAGTTTAAAAAAAAAATAAAGCTAAAAATCCATAATAAGAAAAGGTGAATTCTTATCAATTATTTTGTCAATGCATTTAGAAACAGCCCAATCCTTAACATCGTAACCTCTTCGCACAAAATGCCAGTCACTCTGTTCACAAAAATATGGCATTGCTTCTGAAACAATTGAATCACATTTTATAGGGAGAGGTCTATTCATAGGTATCATCATTAAAGAGACTGATGCAGGGATGAAAGTGCAACTAAAGCCTTTTTGGAGCAGCAAAAATCTGTTTTTGGAGCAGTAAAATCCATTTTTGTAGCAGCAAAAATCTGATTTTGAAGCAATAAAATCCATTTTTGGAGCAGCAAAATTAAAATTCTGTTTTTTGAGCAGAAATTCTAATGCTAAACTCCTAAAAATTAAAATGATTGCTATCTTGAAAATATTTTCACATTTGAAAGAATAGTTACTCAGATAAAATTTCTCCGCACATTTTGCTAACTCTGGGCATTCTAAACGACAACTGGGTACATATTGCAATAATGAAAAATTAGCAACAGGAAGAAAAAAAAAAAATCAGCTTATTTGGATTTAAGAAATATTATTTTAGAGCAGCAATTCTAACTAATCAAAGAAAAGCCTATGAATACAACATACAGGACTCCCACTCAACTTTTGCAGTAAAAAATGGTAAAAGGGGACCATTTTCTTTTCAAAAAGAGGGACCAAAAAAGACCATATATTTCGCATAAAAAGGAACCTTTAGGGACCTAAATTCAGCAAATCACAAAATAAAATGAACAAATCTCTGCAACCGTTTCATGAAATTAGCGTGTTTTTTGCGATCCTTTGACAAAATTCACGTGATTTCACGATCTCTTACCAAAATTTGAGTGTTTTTGCGATCTTTTACCGAAATTCGAGTGCCTTTCGCAATCTTTTGAAGAAATTTGCTTATTTTTCGTGATCTTTTGACTAACTTCACTTATTTTTCGCGATCTTTTGACTAAGTTCACTTATTTTTCGCGATCTTTTGACGAAATTCGCATATTTTTTGACGAAATTCGTTTATTTTTGCGATCTTTTGAGAAAATTAAGCGTCTTTTTCACAATCTTTTGACTAAATTCGCATATTTTTAGGAATCATCTGGCAAAATTTTTCGGGATCTTTGAACGAAATTCGTTTGTTTTTCGCGATCTTTTGAAGAAATTTACCGGATTTTTTTCTATCTTTTGACCGCATTTTGTTCGTTTTTTCACGAAACTAGCGATCCTTTGAGAAAATTCACGTTTTTTTCGCGATCTTTTGACGGAATTCGAGTTTTTTCGCGATCCTTTGACGGAATTCGCGCTTTTATCGCAGCCCTTTGATGAAATTCGTGTTTCTTTCACGATCCTTTGACGAAATTAATTTTTTACCGAGATTCTTTTACGAAATTCGTTTTTTTTTCTGCGATTCTTTGACGAAATTATCCTTTTTTTTTTTCAGGATCCTTTGAAGAAATTTGCATTTTTTCCCCCGTGGTCCCTTGAGGAAATACGCGTTTTTTCCCGCGATGCTTTGACGAAAGGGGTGATTTTTTTTCTGCGAATGATTGACGAAATTGTTTTTTTTCAGCGACCATTTGTTGAAATTCGCAATATTTTTAACATTTCAATATTAAAAAAAAAAAAAAAAGTTCCGAGAAAAAAAATTACGTCCCCCCCCCCCCCCCCCCCAAAAAAAAAAAAAAAAATTCCGGAAAGTTCTGACATTTGCGAAAAATTTTCCACGCACGGCGTGCGTCTATATTATACAACTCTGTACAGAAATAATGGTAGGTATTATATTATAAATAAACTAAATTGCAGCAATGTGTCTTATTGATGTACATGCATCTGACAGTGGTATCCATAAGGATCCTACAATTTAAGAAATCCATGAAAATCCAAAATAAAAATAATTTGTAGAAAAAAAAACAAAACATAAATCCTAGTAAATTTAGTATTTTTCTCTCAGAGTGGACATATCTCAACAAAATTTGTACAGGAAGGAACCTTAATTGTGCCTATAATAACAATAAACATGCAAGTATTAATGATTTTAAAGACAGCATAATTTAAAATGGATTTTATTTTAAAGAAAAGATTGAATAGGAAATATTAAAAAGGGCCCCATAGTGCCTGCCAGCATTGGACAGCCCTGCTCTAAAAGATCACTGCCTTGATATTTTGAAATGTCATGGACATGTCACACATCAATGCAGCTAGTAAGTAGGTCTTGTATGTATTTAGATCTTCAGGCTAGGATTCTCAAAGTTTATACTCTTGCACTACACTATCACTTGTACAGGACAATCATCAAATTTAATGAGTCACACATTTTGAATATACACTGTGTTGAAGCTACATTGTTTTTCACTTCACTTCAAGAATTTTATAATTACTTATTTCTACCTGTGAAAGAAGATTGTTTTTTTTCTCATAGATTCTACAAAATATTACAAAGTGGAGTAACCCCAAAATTCAGAACTTGAGCAGAAGCTAGCAGTATATTAATCTAAGCCTCAAAGATTTGAAATGTTGAAACAGCATTTATGACACAGTTTAAAGGAAAACTGCTGCTCAGATTACATCGAGTAAAGAAATTTGTGAAAAATACGGAAATCTATCTTTTGGAAGCTACTAGAGCAGTCACTAGTAAAGTTATTGAGTACAGTTTGAGTTATATAAGGAAAAAGCCATCAACATTTCTGAAAAAAAATATATATAACATGGGGAAAAGCACTTGGCTGCCCAGGAATTTCAGCATGATAAGACTCATAATGCTGAAGATTGTTTAGGCTGGTTCCGAGAGATTTGTTGCTAAATGATACGAACAATTATGATAACTAAATGGGTCATTCCAACGAAAATGGTACAAATTATGTCCGATACTTTGTTACTTTTTTAACAAAATTTCACAGTTTCTACCAATTAATTATATTTTTTCATTTATTCTTCATTTAATTCTTTATAGTCTGGTATTTATTGTTTTGATGTAGAGCAATTGTGAATTTTTTAAATATTTTTCATTTGAAACAGAAAGGAAAAATCTTAATGTCCCAGCTTCAATTCAATAAGAGATAAAAAAGTTTTTAAAAGAAACTGTTTTAAACCATACTAATATAAAACATCAAATATATTACATCTTTTACATAGAAATAACTTTAACAATAAAGTTTGTTTAAAAAGTAATAATTTAAATAAGAAAAAAGATTGTTTATTGATGTCCCAACATTTTCTGTATTTTGCTATGTCCACTTTGTTACAGCCACTTAAAAAGTAAAATTTAAAATTAGATTAGATTTGGCAATATTTCTTGGATGACTGAGTGGAACAATTTTCATACTTATTTTCAATTATTTTGGATTTTGCTGACAACAGGCAAGTTAGGGCACATTCCGTTTCTTTGACAGTTAATTTGTGTTAGTGAATGTCCACTATGTTACTCTTATATTAATTATTAAAAATAATGTTTTTATTTAAAATCACTTATTGGATTGTAATTTAAGAATTATTTTTTCAGATTAGATTGATTCTTATTTATCACTATTTGTTTAGCTCTAGCAGGGCTTTTTTAGGCTTCCGTGTCCATTCTGTTATCCTGCATGTGTAACAGAGTGGACAGTATTGCAATAAAATTGATATTTGAACTGAAATATAGTTTTGTAAATATTATTTCTATATAATATTGCATCTGAATTGTTTAAAGTTGTAAAATTAAGCATAAATTAAGTGAAAAATTTATTTTCACTGTCTTTTTAATAGCTAATTTGTATTAGTCAATGTCCACTATGTTATACTAATAGCAATTACTAAAAATATTGTTTTTACTTAAAATTAGGGATTGACTGAATACTGAATAGTTTATTCGGTATTCGGTGGTTTGGCATGTAAACCGATTATTCGGCTTTGGCCAAATACTTTTAAGTATTCGGCCGAATAATTGCAGATAAGTATTATCTGAGAAGTAGAAGAATTCCTCTTTTACTTAGCAGTAGAATAGGCTAAACAATGAGTTTCAATATCATGTGCATGACTTCAGAGCTCAGCTGCACTACAAAAAACAAGTCAAAGGCCATTTTTTATTTAAAAAAAAAAACTACTTCCTTCCTAAAATATAGTCTATATAGGTGCGAAATGAAAACAACTGTGTACAACAGAAAAAAAAAGTAAGGAAGATGCGCATTTCCCCCTTATCATTTAATTTTATTTACTTCTACATTAGTATTTTTGGTATTTTTCGGTTATCCGGGCACCAGTGTTATATATACTATTTATATACATATATGTATGTAAATATACATACACATATATTGTATATATACACATATATATGTATGTATATATTTATTATCGGTTTAATGTTTTTGAATGTCCCACATTCATACATTATGGATTTTTATGGATGTCTGAAAATAATCCACATTCTATATTTGTGCTTTTTAAGTAATGGGATTTTAAGTATTATTTAACCTTCTATATACTTCCACATGTTTTTTATTTCCTGTTCATTTTATAAATATCTTATATATAATTCATTAAAAAATAATTTTTATATTATTTTTAATAATTATTTATATTAATTATTACTGAATTTATTTTGTTTTATAGCATATAGCTATATGATATATATTATCAATGTTCTAGCATTATTTAAACTCTTTGTTTAGTTTAAATAAGTTAGCTAATAGAATATATTGTATGCTTTTAAATTTTATTAACAATAGTTTTAAATACATTGTGTGATTTATATTAGGTTTATAATTCTCTATATATAAGGATTTGTTTGGTTTTGCTGTTTAAACAGTTATTTACATTCAAAAGCTTACAAATTTTTATCTTGCGATATATGTTTAATATAAGTAATAATAGATGGCAGCACCATATTTGTCTCTTTCAGATTGCTCTAATTTTTAATTTTTATAGCTCCACTTCAGTTATAATTTTTACACCAGGGGGTTTTTTTAGCTAAATTTTGACGATATTGTTAAACTGTTATCTATTAATTTAATAGTGCATTTTAAATAATGTAATTAATATCTATTTATTTTATATTAGATTAAATTTGTTTTACAAGGTATTTCAAATTTTATTTCAAAATGTATTAACTGCATCCTTTGGTATCATTTACTGTGATTTCTTAACTGTTTTATTCACCTTAATCTTTTTGCTATACTGGTAGACATGTGCACATGGATTTTTGTAAAATACTGAAATATTAATCGGTATGGTGTTTATTATTTATATTTTATATCCTATAAATATTTAAATACGTTTTATTGATTCTTCCATTTCATATTATTTGTTTCTATTCTGCTTTCATTTTTAATCAATTCACTTGATTTTAGTGGTTGTTCGGGCACAGGGGAAAATTAATTTTAGCTTTAGCTTATTTTTCCCACAGAAAACAACCATTTTGCTTACATCATTGAATTCTGTGCCCTTGATAACGTAATTCAATGTATAAGCTTTTCAATTTTTGTCGGTGTCCACTTTTTTCTTTTTTCTTCCATAATAATTCTTATAATATATATTTTTTTTTAATACTTACAGCTTTAATTCATAATAATTGACGGTGGTAGGTCATGTTTAATTAATGGTAATATATTAGCATTCAAATTACTATGATGCATTTGCGCAAGTAATTATGAATGTATGCTTTTTATGATATTTTAAATATCTTTTCATTTTGAATGTCAACAATTCATTTTGATGTATTTTTTCCTTAAGGTATCTTATATATATTTTTATATATTCCTAGGTCGCTAAATTATTTAGCAATCTTTTAAATATTATACGCTTAGATCATTGCTGCAATTAGCGCACAATCTATGTGTATTATCAATAAGATTTCTACCATGTAGTTATTTGATACCTTTTTAGGATTCCATTAATTTTTTCATTCCTATCATTGCAACGATTTATTTAATGTTTTTTAATTTTCTAGTTATGATTTTATCTGAATTTTCTTGTAGTTAATGTATGATATTGTCCTATATATTTTCTATTTGTGCTATAGCTTTACATAATTCTGTAGAGATAATCATTTTATATATACATTAATATGGTAGCAATAATTATTTCTATTCATAGATTTAATGTTAATTTGCTTTAGTTTAAATTCATATTACTTTGATCTGAGTAGTTAGTTGGGTAAGCGTTTTGGTTGTCTTTGCATGGTTATAGTTGTTCTAGGATTTGGATGTTATGCGGATCTTTTTAGACTTATTTGTTATAAAATAGTCTAGTGGTTTCTTGCTATTATTAATCTACATTATTTGGGTTATCATAATTTGGTTTTGGATAATTTGAAGATTGTTTCTGCGTTCTGCTTCTATGATTGTAAATATTGTATATATTTTTTCATACTCAAGTTTTATTATTTAATCAAGGCTAATTTAATTAAATTATTAATTTTTATTATTAAAATTTCTTATTTTTATGGCAATTATTGCATTTTCCATACATAATTTTTATATGGCAGTTCTTAGTAAACATCTCGATACTGGAAAGATACACTTAGCATCTATGCAGTGTAGTGCCCGGTACAGGAATAATAATTGGGTTGTTCCTGGATCGTCATCCAGCGACCATTTATACTCTCCCCCTCGTCCTTTATTTTTTCGTAAGTGCTATGATTCTCGGTGCAAGACATGTCCATACGCTGCTCAGACACAAATTGTCTCAGATCCTAATTATTCAAGTTTTTGTAAAGCATTTAATGTTATTTATAGTATAAAGTGCAACTTATGTAATATGAAATATATTGGTGAAACATCAGGTCCAATTCATAAACGAATCAATCATCATCGATCAGACTCTAATAATAACAAAGCAAAAAATATACAATCTACAGCTGAAATTCAACATTTTCATAAACATCTATTTAAAAATACGACAATTGAAATCCTTCAAATTCTAAAAAATAAATCAGAACGTCTTTATATGGAATCATCATATATGAAATATTATAACACAATTTATCCTTATGGACTTAACAGTGAAGTATTTAACAGACCTGTCAAAGTCTTCACATCTATAAATAACAATATTGATTATTCTCCAATTTATCCTACTCTTAATCATAATTTAAATGCTAAAACAACACGTAATAAACGCGGAAAGGGTTCATCATCAGTTGTAGTTTCCAAAAAATCTATCACAAAACAAATTAATGATCTTCAACGAAATTACTTAGAGAATTATAACTGGTTGTTAATTCGTAAAAACATCTTTGCTATTAAAAAGAATCAGCTGGTACAACATTTAAATGTCTTTCTAAGTAAATCTTTCTCTAAACATTTCTCTGATATTTACTTTGACCTTATTATGAGTAGGGTTAATCTTTTAAATATTAATATACAAAAAAAACACAAAATTCAGAACATGAATACTCAAATGATAATTACTTTTTCAAATCACATTTTTAATAAAATTAATATCAATTCTATAATTAATGATAAAAATTGTTTTTTTCCTATCAATAATCTTCATATATCAAAAACCTTTAAATATCCGAATACAATTGGGAGAAAATTTTTTAACTACAATACATTTTCAAAAAATACATCTGCTGCAAGTACTTTTCCGTGTAACTGCAAAGACCCCACTCTAAAAAAATACATAAACAATGATCATGGACATATAATCACTGGAAATCTTGATATTGTTCATGATTTTAAATTGAAACAACTAATGGGTTATGGTACTAAATATAGACTTCCATCTAAATTTAATGTTAAATCTATTATCAAACAGTTTACATATGATATTGATATTTTTATTTATAAAATTTCTATCTCTTATAATAAGCCTATTGAATATTTTAATCAATGGAAGATATTAGTAATTGAAAAATTAACTATGGCTTTAAAAAATAATATTGCTGATTTGGTTTCTATTAATACACAGCATTATTTCCAACAAATTACTAAATTACAAAAAAACTTCGTTATTACATATGTAGACAAATCTCCTAACAATTATGCTATTATATGTAAATCATATTATCACCAACTTCTTACAAATTCTATTTCTTCTAATAAGTCTTTTAAAAAAACTAATGAAAATGTAATTGTAAATAATCGTAAAATTCGAAGTTATTATAAACTTTTAAATATTTTATCTACTAATTTTAATTATCCATATTTAGTTCTTATTCCCAAATTTCATAAAACTCCTATTAAATTTAGGACTGTTACTATTGGTTGTAATACATATAATAATAAAGCCAATACACTTCTCTTAAAAATTCTTAATCAAATATATGAACTTACTACAAACAGTGATAATACACATTGTATAAAAAAGAGCCATCAACTTGTTAATATTTTAAAAAATCTTCATTCTGTTTGTAATATAACGACATATGACTTCAAAGATCTTTTTAATAATATAGACCTATTAGATTTACATAAAATTATAAATGCATTATTTAAAAAGTATTATAAAAAACTGGAATTACCATCTAATATAGATATTGCATATTTTAAATCTTTAACTAACTTCATTATCTATAATAATTATATATTGCAAGATAATACTTTATATTTACAGCATGTCGGTATACCACAAGGCGGTTGTACTTCCAGTTTACTCTCAGACATATACTTATCTCATTATGAACGTAATTTTACTAATAATAATCTACATTTATATCGTTATATTGATGACATCATTTTAATTGAAACTGATCAATCTGCAATTACTTGATTTCCAGTTGATTATCCCACTAATTTGGAATTAATGGAAAACCTTTTATCTAACAATACAATTAACTTCTTAGATCTTAAAATTACAATAAAAGACAATAAAACAATCACAGATTTATATGACAAACGTAAAGAATTTAAATTCACAGTTAATACATTTACAAATTTTAAATCTTGTCTACATCATTCTGTATTTCGTAATATAATACTTAATCATTTATATAGAATAAAATGTTTATGTTCTTCTCCTCTAATTAACAATAATATTAAAAAACTAATTTATGATGCATTAAATCATGGTTTTCCAAAAAAATTCATATATTCATTAATATACAATTAGTACTTTTCTTACATGATCTATAAACACAAATTAACACATGCGTAAACAAAATTACAAAAAAATTATAAAATAAAAAAAAAAATCTATAAAAAATTAAAAATTGTAAAATAATATAAAAAAATATTATAGGTTGGTTGGGTGGGCAGATGTTAGAGTACGGAGGAGGGTGGTGTTGTCTGGATAATACGCAATGGTTAATTATTTATATAAAAAATTAAAAAATTTAAAAAAAAAAAAAAAAGCTGGCTCTTGTATTATTACTATATTTTTGTTATGTATTTTATGTTGATGTTGATTTGATATTTTATATGTAAATTGGAGATTTTCATTAATATTATAATTAGCTTAATTATTCATTAATCTAATTTACAATTATTTGTTATTAAATTTTAATTTACTAAGGACAATATCATATTAATTACTAATAGTATGCCACTCTTATAGTGAATAATATACATATAAGTAGTTTTAATATAAATAAAGTTATACTGTATGCATTAAAATTGGGTAATTATTTTTATTATTATTCCTCTATTCTTTTTAATATTTATTATCGGTTTAATGTTTTTGAATGTCCCACATTCATACATTATGGATTTTTATGGATGTCTGAAAATAATCCACATTCTATATTTGTGCTTTTTAAGTAATGGGATTTTAAGTATTATTTAACCTTCTATATACTTCCACATGTTTTTTATTTCCTGTTCATTTTATAAATATCTTATATATAATTCATTAAAAAATAATTTTTATATTATTTTTAATAATTATTTATATTAATTATTACTGAATTTATTTTGTTTTATAGCATATAGCTATATGATATATATTATCAATGTTCTAGCATTATTTAAACTCTTTGTTTAGTTTAAATAAGTTAGCTAATAGAATATATTGTATGCTTTTAAATTTTATTAACAATAGTTTTAAATACATTGTGTGATTTATATTAGGTTTATAATTCTCTATATATAAGGATTTGTTTGGTTTTGCTGTTTAAACAGTTATTTACATTCAAAAGCTTACAAATTTTTATCTTGCGATATATGTTTAATATAAGTAATAATAGATGGCAGCACCATATTTGTCTCTTTCAGATTGCTCTAATTTTTAATTTTTATAGCTCCACTTCAGTTATAATTTTTACACCAGGGTGTTTTTTTAGCTAAATTTTGACGATATTGTTAAACTGTTATCTATTAATTTAATAGTGCATTTTAAATAATGTAATTAATATCTATTTATTTTATATTAGATTAAATTTGTTTTACAAGGTATTTCAAATTTTATTTCAAAATGTATTAACTGCATCCTTTGGTATCATTTACTGTGATTTCTTAACTGTTTTATTCACCTTAATCTTTTTGCTATACTGGTAGACATGTGCACATGGATTTTTGTAAAATACTGAAATATTAATCGGTATGGTGTTTATTATTTATATTTTATATCCTATAAATATTTAAATACGTTTTATTGATTCTTCCATTTCGTATTATTTGTTTCTATTCTGCTTTCATTTTTAATCAATTCACTTGATTTTAGTGGTTGTTCGGGCACAGGGGAAAATTAATTTTAGCTTTAGCTTATTTTTCCCACAGAAAACAACCATTTTGCTTATATCATTGAATTCTGTGCCCTTGATAACGTAATTCAATGTATAAGCTTTTCAATTTTTGTCGGTGTCCACTTTTTTCTTTTTTCTTCCATAATAATTCTTATAATATTTTTTTTTTTTTTTTTTTTTAATACTTACAGCTTTAATTCATAATAATTGACGGTGGTAGGTCATGTTTAATTAATGGTAATATATGTGTATATATACATACATGTATATATAACACTGGCGCCTGGCTAACCAAAAAGTACCTTTTTTTTAAATTTAAATTTATTTAATATATGTATATGTATTTTCTTTAATATGCACATCAAATAAGTATATCAGAGTTCATATCTGTATATCTAAGATGTATATTAAAGAAAATGTACACATCAAATAAGTATACCCCTATGCCTATCCTATAGCTTTTATAACCATTATATCAAAATCGCTCAAATTTCTTATCTTCATCACCACAATGTTAAAATATTAATTAAAATATAAATATTCTATCAATAATTTGACAGAAAATAGTTAAGTGTACAGATTAATACCTTTTTGTATTTTGAGAACATTCCTATTCAATATGTTTATAATTAGACTTAGGCAATCAGTAAATCAGCTTAATGACAACATTGTTTCTTATTATTTGAATGAACTTTTGTTTATTTGACAATCCTTATCCTTAATAATACCCTGTATAGTTTAATATTTTCATAGGTTATTTTTGGGTATTGACTAGTGATAAAATAATAAAAAATAAGTGATGGGTTAATGAATTTGTGAGTGGAAAGAAGTCATTAAGTTTTTTTTGTGTAATTAGATTTTAGAATAAAAATGTGACTGAATTAAATTACTGAGAATTTAATTTCAATTAAAGCTTATTAAAAAAGCTAATATATGCAAAAATGCATACTAAAAAGTTTTAAGTATTCGGTTGCCAAATACCGAAGCTTCGGTATTCGGTTGCCAAATACCGAAGCTTCGGTATTCGGCAAAATTGCTGCTTCGGTCAATCCCTACTTAAAATCACTTAGTGAATAAGAATTTAAGAACTATTTTTTCAGATTAGATTTGCTTCTTATTTTACTTTTTGTTTAAGATTAGAAGGGTTATTATTTTTTTTCTTTTCCTAAGATTTAGTTGCCCACTCTATAATGCTGCATGTGCAAAAGAGTGTAGAGTATTGCAATAGAATAGGTAGTTGAACTAAGACATAGTTTGTAAATATAAATTTTAGTCAATATACTCTCTGAATTATTTTATAAGTTATATAATTAAGTGCTGCATGTAGCAGAACAAGAGAATCCAATTTCATTTTGTACAATACCTTCAAATATGGGCCTGCACATATCTTTGCTCATTTAGAATAGGGATTGACCGAAGCAGTAATTTTGCCGAATACCGAAGCTTCGGTCAAAGTATATGCCGAATATTCGGTATTCGGCAACCGAATACTTAAAAAAAATTTATAAACATTTTTGCATATATTAGCTTTTTTAATAAACTTTAATTAAAATTAAATTCTTAATAATTTAATTCAGTTACATTTTTATTCTTAAATCTAATTACACAAAAAAAAAAATTAATGACTTCTTTCCACTCACAAATTCATTAAATCCATCACTTATTTTTTTTAATATTTTATCACTAGTCACAGTACCCAAAATAACCTATGAAAGTATTAAACTATATTATTAAGGATAAGGATTGTCAGAAAAACAAAAGTTCATTCAAATAAAAAGAAACAACAAGTCATTAAAGCTGATTTACTGATTGTCTAAGTCTAATTATAAACATATTGAATAGGAATGTTCTCTTCTCAAATACAAAAGGTATTTTACATTTGACTATTTTTTGCCAAATAATTGATATTTATGTTTTGAATAATGATTTAACTTTGTGGTGATAATATAAAAAATTTGAACGATTTTAACTTAATGGTTATAAAAGCTATAGGATAGACATAGGGGACACATTAGATAATTTTAAAGTAAATAAAAAAAAAAAACTAATGTAGAAATAATTAAAATTAAATGATAAGGGAAAGTTTTTCTCTATTGTAGACAGTTGTTTTGATTTCACCCCTATGTAGACTATTTTAGGAAGGAAAAAGTTTTTTTTTTTTTTTTTTTAATAAAAAATGGCCCTTGACTTGTTTTTTGTAGTGCAGCTGAACTTTGAACTCATACACATAACATTCAAATTCATTGTTTAGTCTATTCTACTTCTAAGTGAAAGAAAATTCTTCTATTTCTAAGAAAATACTTATCCGCAACTATTCGGCCGAATACTTAAAAGTATTCGGCCGAAGCCGAATATTCGGTTTACATGCCGAATCACCGAATACCGAATCAACTATTCGGTATTCGGTCAATCCCTAATTTAGAACTTGTTCTAAAAATAATTTAAAAAATTAATATATTGTTAAAATAGTTCACTTTATCTCTGATGGACCCTGCACTTAGTAAAATCAGAGAAAGAATTTTTATTTATTTGATAAATATGTATTGAAATAAACATGGAACTTTTTTTAAGCAAACCATGGGAAAGTTACCACCAGTGGAAGAAGAAATTTTACCTGTTGTGATTCATGATGATATTGAAGAAGATGGGGAAATTAAAGGGATGACTTTTAGAGCAATAAATTATGTATATAATAAAGTTAATTGTAGCAGTTGATGAGTAAATTTTACATTAATTTTAATCAGATTTTGAAAATCTTATCAAAACCAAAGTTTAAATCGAAAGGTGCCATTTTGTATTAGAAATTCTCATATGCCAAAGACGTATTTCAAAAATCTTAATTTAATTTTGTAAACAATTAAATAAAAAATTTACAAAAATAAAACACTGTTTATTTTTTTAAATAACTATTATAGATTTATTCTGTTTTAGGTGTCCACTCTGTTACAAAAGGGTTTTTCTAGATTTCAAAGAAAAAAGGCAAAACATTTTCAATTGAAATTTTAGTTAACACTAGAACGGCGGGAAAATTTTACCTACTGGAACGGCGGGAAGGGGTCATTTTGACCCCTCGATGAAACTACTGAAATAACAACGCTAAAACAATTTTTAATGCCATACATTGGCAAAAATATGTAATTTACGTGTATTTCATAATTTATGTTTAATATTACTCGATAATTTATTGAATTTTTAAAGTACTGTATATGTAACGCCTACAGGGCGATTAATTGGATCATACTACGACTACTCAAAAAACTCATTAATTTGATATAAAAATCGATTTAAAATTAATGTTTTCACAAATTAAAACTAATGTTAACTTAAATAAAAGACAATTTATAAGATAATATATATTTATATTTTCATCTACTTACTCGCCGAATGATTCACTCTCTAAATCCATAAATGAGAAATATGTTCTGTTGTTTCCGTTATTTCATTATAAGTGTAGCTGAATGGTTAATATGTTAAGCATCCTGTTTAAATTTTATTTAATGCTTATAATACTCCAAACTGTACACATGTATTAGGAATTAATTCAGTTGTAACAACAAAAAAAAAAAATAGCAATTTTTTCAGTACATTTTCTGCACACAACTTTGAAACATGGCGCGCAAAATTCTTGAGATTTGTTTCCATTGCATGTCTGTACTTGACATTTTTTCTCTTGATATCTATTTTATTTTCGTGTTTTTTTTTTGTTTTTTTTTCTGAAGACTCAGAAAAGATCTTTGGGAGATTTGAAACCATAAGATCCATCCTGAACACATCTCCTAAATTTAATAGAAAATCTCTTCTACTGATAGGCTTGCCTGTTACACTTTTATAAATTATCCAGGCGTTTAAAGCTGCGTGATCCAAAATATTCAAAAAGATATGTACAGGCCATCGTCTAGAAGCCGATTTCACGGAGTATTTTCAGCACATCTAATCATGGATATCCACACCATACTTCATTGCGTTGTAATATTCTATTGAATCGGGAAACTTCTTGAGACCGTCTTCAGTTTTTACAGTAGAATGAAATGAGCTCAGTAGAAAAACACTTTTTTTTCTTTTGGCTTGATAGATGGTAAGTGTCATATTATCACATTCCACAATCTTCGATGAATAAATAGTACTGCGCATATTCTTCAATGATATAAGAATTTCTCTTCTGTTCTTTTTGATTGTGCAACCAAAGTTGTATTTTTAGCTTTTAACATTTCTGCTAATTTGATATTAGTAAAATAGCTATCTGTCGTAATATCCCTCCCTTCGTTTAGATGGGGATCTGTAATTTCATGACAACATTTTCCGATAAACGTAATTAAGAATTGGCTGTTTCATCCTTTTCTAGATAAATAAATTCATTCAAGAGGTATTTAGTATCAACGTCAACAGATCACCAAAATTTTATTCCAAATTTATCCGATTTATTTGGCATATATTGCGTAAATTTATATCTATTCTGAGATGGGAACAATTGTTCATCAACTGTAATATTTTGTCCTGATCGGTAGCATGTTTTGCAATTTTAAATAAATTTATTCTGCATTTTAGATGCAAGAGCAAATTTAACAGTCTGTAGTCTGCTAGATCTTGTTGTCTTTTCATCAAACCTAAAAAATATTTTTCCTTCTTTGAATCTATCTCTTGAGATAGTTTCTTTGCAAAATAGTATTCCTCATGCCTTGGACGACAATGAATATAAATCTAAACCCTTTTTTTTATTGCTCCTCGAACATATAGTATAGCAACAAAAGCAGCTTCGAGTACAAAGAGTATTTTACTAAAGGGGTCAAAATGACCCCCGTCCGCCGTTCTAGGAATACAAGCCCATATTTCAAAAACTAACAAATCTAGAAAGCTGAATTTTTTTTTAGAAATATATGTTATCTATTTAGGAAAAGTCAAAAAATTTCAAACGATTTCGCCCAAGCAAACAAAAGTAATCAACGGACGAAAGTACTCAGGTGTCAAAATGACCCCTACCGCCGTTCTAGTGTTAATTTAGTAGGGGAAGATAGGGATACTTAAGCCACTCTTTAAATTTCAATTTTTTAAATTTTTTTATATTTTCTTAGAACAAAATTAAATATTGTAGTTGAAAATTTGATATTTTTTCTTCGATTGAAAACCATTTTCAGTTAATTTTGAACTATTTTTCTTTGTTTAATGAATTTTAACTTTTAGGGTCAGGTGGGGGAAAGTGGTCATAAAAACAGGCTTTTCTAACTTTCAGAGGATATAAACATCAGAATTTCTGTAATGTTTTCTAAAATTTTGGGTGTTATTTTACATTACATTACTCTAGAGTACATCCATATCCCTTTCAGAAATATTTTTGGGGAATAACACCTTTTTATAACATATTTTTCCAGGCATGTTTTTATGACCACTTTACCCCAGGGGGTGGGGTAAAGTGAGTAGTGCATGGGGTAAAGTGGTCACATTGAAAAAGTGTAATAAAAAAATAAACTAATGAGTAAAAAGTGACATTTTATTATTTACAAACATTTTAAACAACCTTTATAATAAGTTATCTGTCATTTTATTTTATTAAAGTGTAAATTTGTAATGTTAAAATTGTTTGTTGTTAAAATTTGGTTCTTCAAGGATTTTGATCACATCTGATTCTGGATAAGTATAATGATTGCCAAATTTGGATTTTTTTAACATACTTTAAGAAAAATAAATCCCCATTTTAATCAGGTTTTTCCCCAATAAATTGCTTTATTGATTTCTTCATTTCATATCTTAGCAATACTCAGGGTCCTATAGATATGGTTTGAGATGTCATCTTTAGCGATTATAAATGGATTCAAAAGAGAATGTTGACTAGGGATATTTTTTGTTGTTGTTGTTTTTTTCCTTTTGGAAATTTATGCAACTTTTAAGTATCTCACTCCTCTTGTTATTTTTGCAGATGTAATGCAAGTGTTTTTTCTGTTAATACTATCCCGATCTTGGACTGGACACATTTCCTTTAAAACTATGTCTAACAATTCTATTCACATCTGAAATGAGTGTAGATAATGTTGCCAATGTAGCTTATTTTAATTTTTTTACATATTTTGCAGTCGGCTTTCTTGATGCTGTTTCTTTAAAATTCCTTTCCAGGATTTTTAATGGGAGAAGATACACCTAGATCTAATGGTTATAGACTATGGCTAGTATGAGGTAGCAGGCAGAATATTATAATGTAATTGTCGATAGCTTTTTTTCACAGTGTCATAATTCATTTATGCTCATCAGAATCATAAATAAAAGGGCAGGCTTTTGTAAGCTTTCGGTGTACTATTTTCTTAATAAAATGATCCATCCCAGCTTCAAGTACAGAATCCTGCATCTATCCAGATTCCAGGATTCATACAATGCTCCTGCCCGACCACCCTTTATACATAATTCACATATACTTACTCATAAACTGCGAATGGAAGAATGTAATAACCACTATCTGATATACCAAAAGGAACACTAAATATTATCTTTCCTTTGGTTTCTGAATTTTATATAATGCATTGCATTGCATAAAATTTTTTAAGCTGGACTATTTTGCCTATCCATATCCATTCCAGCCTCATCAACGTTAAAAATTCTTTCAGGACTTCCGTGTGGACCATTTTCTTATATAATACAAGTATAGGTATTAGCAAAAATAGTTAATGTGTTGGTTGTTAAATTAGTTGGTGTAACCTTTGTAAGCAATTCGGGTTTACACTTAGTTAATTCATCTACTATTCTGAACCTATTAAAAATTAAACCTAACCTTTTTTAACCCCCATATTTTAAACTATTATTAAATAATAACTATTTGCAGTTAGTTTTTAATAATTATTAGTATTTAATAAAGCGGCATTGTATATAATGAATAATTTAACTCAGATCAGATATCTATAAGTTAAGCCTAACCCTATGACCACTTTACCCCATGTAACTAAAACTATTATGAAATAAAATCTGTGATAAATATAACTTAGCTATAAATGAAAATATGTTCTTGAGATATGTGTAAAGCTTTCTGAACTGCCAATTTAACAAAATTTGGAATAAACAAAATGCAGCAGAAAAGTTAATTAAAGAGTTAAAAGAACAAGGTGTAACAAAGACAGACAAAATGAGTGCTCAGTGCCTCAAACATGTTACTAAAAATATTTTTTTGAGTGAGAAACTTTGATCAATACTTAATAAATCTAAAATTAAAAGAAAATTATTCAAATTTCTATATTAGTCAGGATTTTAGCCCTTTTTATGAATTATGACCACTTTACCCCGCCTGACCACTTTACCCCACCTGACCCTATCTTTTACACTGTGGCTCAAGTATCCCCATGAGCAGGGGTGATTGTGACTCAGAGTGAAAAACCCTGAAAATTAACTGATACAAAGTGAAAAACCCTGAAAATTATCAATGCAAAATATACCAATATTAATTTACATAGCAACAGCATGACAATCAAATGACAAATTTCTGCTATTGTTTTTTGAAATATACATTTGCAGAAAAACAATTTGGTAAACTTACATTAATTTCACTGAAAGCTAAATGTAGGGGTGATTCTGTGCAAAAAAGAAAAAATCTGAAATCCACAGCAAACTTTCTGAAAGGTCACAACAGATGGGGAGAGGGAAGGGAATCCACTACGGCACTAACTACGTGTTTTTTCGGGCCCCTTTGGCGAAATTTGCCGTTTTTTCGCGATCTTTTGACGAAATTTGTCTTTTTTTCGCGATCTTCTGACGAAATTTGCCGTTTTTTCGCGATCTTCTGACGAAATTTGTCGTTTTTTCGCGATCTTCTGACGAAATTTGTCGTTTTTTGCGATCTTCTGACGAAATTTGTTGTTGTTATGCGATCTTCTGACGAAATTTGTCGTTTTTTCGCGATCTTTTGACAAAAATTGAATTTTTTCACGATCCTTTACGAAATTTGCGTTTTTTCCGCGAGTCTTTGACGAAATTAGCTTGCTTCTTTTCGTGATCCCTGGACAAAATTCGCGATCCTTTAACGAAATTTGCGTTATTTTCGCGATCCTCTGACGAAATTCGCGTTTTCCCGCAATCCTTTGACGAAACTGCCGATTTTTTTTTGCACGATTGACGAAATTGATCAAAATTCGCGATATATTTTCTGTCCAAATTTTTGGATTTACGACCGATTTTATTTTTTTAATTTTCGGAAATGGCTGCCTTAATTTTTCAGAACAGAATCACTCCTGGCTAAATGACTTCATCAAATGGAAAGTGCAATTTTGCTAAATATGCAACGTTCCAATTCTATAATCAGTAAATAAATTTATTCCAAGTACTCATGAAACAAGCACAAATTAACTGTTAATAGTATATCTTATTAGTAGATTTAATGCAAGTCATATATATGACACCTAGATATTTGAAAGCAGTGAAAAAAATGTCAACACCAATCCAATTTTACTTCAAAGTGGCTAAGTAAAAGGAAAAAAAAAAAAAAAAAAAAAAAAAAAAGATTTTTTTTTTTTTTTTTTTTTTAGCTTTGCTTTAACACAAGGTAAATTTCTTTTTCCTGCTTTCTTCCTGGGTATTACACATTACGCATATAAAATTTTTGTACTGAGATTGAGATGGATGACACAATACCAGGAAGAGGTGATTCTGAGTTTAAAAAAAAAAAAAGGTATCTGAAATTCACAGCAACTTGTATGAAAGGTTACAGCAGAAAGGGGGGGGATCACTCCTGGTTCTAATTATGTGTTTTTTTTTGCGACCCTTTCACGAAATGTGCGTATTTTCCGCGAAATTTGCGTTCTTTTCACGATTCTTTAAATAAATTCATGTTTTTTCCCGTGATCCTTTAACAAAATTTGCGTTTTTCTGCGATCATGGCGATATCTCCCTTTTTCCATCGTTCCTTTGACGAAAATCGCGTTTTTCCTGCGATCATTTGACGATATTTACGTTTTTCCACCAATCCTTTGACAAAAAGCGCTTTTCCACTAAACATATCGATCTCATAAACCCGGAAGGGTCGATCGGAAAACCCGGAAATCCGGGGTACACCCGGAACACAATCACCCCTGCATGAGGGAGATACAATCATTTTTTTAAAGTGATAATTGGTGGTCGAAGGATCATTTCAACTCGGGTTTCATCAATGATAGCAACATCCTCAGTTGGTGGTTAAGTTTTTAAAAAGTTACAGCAACAGAGGTTACAATTTCAGTATACAATATTTAATCTTAAAATATTATATTAACAAAATAAATATTTTAATATTTTGGGCCTAACCAGTTAAAATATTAGAGATTATGACCAGTAAAATCAGTTTAAAAAGTGATTTTAATATTAGTCAAAAAGTTAAATTGAAAACTATGCCTACATTTATCTAGACTAGACAAGACTATTTTGTTAGTCAAAAAAAAAAAAAAAAAGATATTTCCATTAACAAAATATACCTACATTTTTAAACGCATGTTTTTAAATTAATTCCTTAATGTGAAAAAAAAAAAAAAAAAAAAAAAAAAAAAAAGAGTTCTTCCTCATTTTACCCAGAAAAAAAAATAAAAATCTATCTGTGAACATGAAAAAGACTTATTTTTTTGTTTCACCAATATCTCTAATTTCCTAGTAGGGATGGTTGAGCATGGCTCATGTATCCCCAATCTCAGTGGCTCAAGTATCCCCACTACTACCATTTTTGTTTATCAGACTTTTACTAAGTAATGCATGCAGCTATTTGAATTATTTTAGATTCAAAATACAGCTGAAATTATACTTATTAAATCTTTCTATATTGTTGCAGCTTACAAAACTTTGATTACAAAAAAATATAAAAAACACTCACCTAAATATTTACTTCAAATAGGGAAAAAGCAACTATTAATCACTATACTTTCAAAATGGTTCTAAGATATGTGATTTTTTTTTTTTTTTTTACATGTGCAGAACTATAAGTATATTATCATGTTGCTAATTTTAGAAAGAAAAATTAACCTACTGTAGAGAAAATAGGGGTGGCTCAAGTAACCCCACTCTCCCCTACTATGAAATGTGTATTCAGAATACTATGATTTTGCTTTTAAATAGCTTTGATTGATGTGAAAATCTACTTTTTACGTACAGTATTTAAAAATTTTGTGTTAAAAGAATATGAAAAACAGCAATATAAAGTGAATTAACATCTTACGAAAATTTTTTATTATGTTTATATGAAATAAATGTTCATTTGACTATGTGGCACAAAAAGGATTTTTAAAAGGGAAGTATCAAAATGACTTACCTATATCTATTCCTCGTATGGTCTCTTTTTTCGATTCATTTCGTGAAATGTTTGTTAAGAGATCCTCAAGCCAAAGAATATAATTCAACCTTTGTGGAACAGTGGGTATAAGAAATCCTTCTGGTATTTCTATATCTAAATTAAAATCTTTCTTGAGTAAAATTTTGGTAAGCGTTCTTAAAGCTTCTGTATTAGAAAAATCAACTCGTGCTTTTTGTCCTTTAGCATCAGATATAGTATACTTCTGAAATTCTGGGAAATCTAATGCTAATTTAGCAAAATCCGGTTGATTCCTATAAATATTTCGTTCATGCATAAAAGCATTGAATGCCATATTTTCTATAATATTGATACAATTGTAAATAAAATAAAAAATGAAATACCAAGAAATTTTGATAACACTTCACTACCGTTTGTGTTAGCGTTTGAGTTTGGTTTATTGTTTACAAGGTTCAGATTCGAATTCGATAATCGAAAATAATCATTTGACAAAAATCGAATTTTATGTTTAGTGACGGAAGGACGGAATCCAACAGCCAGCGTGTTCAGAAGTGCACTTCGCGCCGCGCGCGCGCTCAGAAGTTTATGCCATGGAGTAGGTGTTATCGAAGAAAGGAATTTTAACATAATTCAATTATTTCATTATTTTTATGGTTCAAAAAAGGTAAAACCAACGACTACATTTCTTTATTCTTCCAAAACATGGTTTTCGTAACAGGAATACATGCCTATGTTCCTCAGATAAAATCTAAAATAGTCGGGAAAAACATCACGTGACCTTCTTTATCTACTTTAGCCCACTTGGCATTTAAAATTAATTAACCAACCGCGCGCAAACTCCGCGCGAGCTGCTCAAAAAAATTGTGTGGGCGATTTGATCACGTGATTGTGCGTTTTCTGCTTATGTGTTATTGGTTGTGCTTTGTTTGGTAGGTTGATTGATACAATTTAAGAATTCAACTGGTGATCTAAAAATTTTAACTTTTTAACAATTTTCTTTTTATTTATTTAAAAATGATTTATCAGTTGATTTATATCTTCCGTGATAAATAAAATGCTGTTAGTAAACCAAGATTGTGATATCAACATATGAGATTTGTTTGTAATCTAATATACTGGATGGATTTCAATGGAATTTGCACTGTTAGTTAGACAGTTTTTCAGAGAAGGTTTTAATATATATATTTCTTATTTTATGATTACATATTTCAATACCGTGTGGATAACAGACCAAAATACATCATCAAACATGAGAAATAAATGGCATTCAAAATTCTGTTAGTATAAGCAAAATACTTATTTATACTTTCAGTAGAAAATTTATAAACATTCTGATCATACTTTATTCACTACAAAACTAGACAGCAGACCTATATATTTTATCCCTTTAAAAAATATATGTACAGGTATTTTTAGTTAAAATAATCTACAACTATTACATTTTATTTTTATAATGTTCAAAGTAAAATATGATTTCCAGCATAGTCTCGATAAAAACTCACTCGTAAAGTACTCAAAAAAAAAAATCAAGGAATTATCCTACGTGCGATATATATTATTTTTTCATTTGGATTTGCTTAATGTTTATATCATTATACATATACATACTTAGAAACGAAACTTTGAATATTTAAAAGGTGTTCAGATGTAAAACTTTCATCTCGAAATACCTCATTTTCTCACATTTAAATAAGTATTTTATTATTATAATAAAAATACACGTGCCTCTGTATAATAAAAATAAAAAATATATCTTCATCAAAAATATCTTATTCATTATGAAAAATATAAAACAACCAATAAACAAAACAAAAAGAAATTGTAACAGAATGTGGGATCGGAAGGATTCGAACCCAGAATCCCTGGTCTCGAGTTCACTGCCTTATCCATTCGGCCATCTAGCACACATTGCTTCTGTATCAAAATATCTTTATAGGGCATTTTGATATGACGTAAAAAAGGTAGAACACAAATCCGCCATCTGCGCACTCGACTGCCCATATTCTTGGCATCTTTTGAGTGAATTCATGTTTACCATATTGGCTTCTTTTTCGCACATTATGCGATTGTCAAGTGCTTCTGTACAACTTTTTTTTAAAGAAAATGCCGAAGTGCCATCTTTTGCAAAACGTGTATTGTTGTTATCGTATAGCGTATAGAAAAATAAATGTAAACGGAGAAACATATACTAAGTAAGTGTTTTGTATATTTTTTTCTGTTTCATTTTCTTTCAGATTAGTTTTTATTTGGTATCTCGTATAATTTTTTTTGGTTACGTCAATGTTAAAAATTTTTTGGTGTTAGATATGATCCTGTTACTTCTACTGCTTTTGCCCAGTGTAATTTTACGAATTTAATATTATGATTCAACAACTTGTAGTCATATGTAGAGTAATATTAACATATATTACAGGTAGGATATATCTTCTGATCAATGACATACTCAAGATTTTTTTTAGTGTGGAGCAGGAATGAAAAGTGCATAACTTTTTCAAAAAAAGTTAGTTCTTTGAAAATAAAAGACTTACCGAATTTTACAGATATCAAAAGCACATCTGTGAAAATATGTATTCATGTACTTTTATTTAAAAGAAAGTCATTGTAACTGAAAGCTAACCCCCACAACCAGTAAATAATATAAGTTACATGCCTGAGTTGAACTCTTTTATTGTTGTTAAATATCAATAACTTACAAAACTGAATGTTTTCAGTGGATATGGTAAGCAGTGTTAGGGAATAAAAGGTTAAAAATGAGGTGGATGAAATTGCAATAATCAGTTTAATCACAATCATTAACAGCTTTTTATATTTTTATCATCTCTCAGTGCTTTTTAAAAAACTTCATACTTTTCTCAGAGATTAAGAGAGGGGTCAGAATCCTCTCCATGCTTTGGAATTCTAATACACAAAATTGTCAGTAGGGTATCTAGGATTTTGTTCCGAGAAAGCGGAGAGCTGAGATGCGAAATGGTCTTGTGTACAAAATTATGTAAAAAAAAAATTATGTAGTACTAAATTATTGCTTAGGGATAAAATTCTTTTATGAGGTTTTCGTTAATGTTACAAATGATACTATTTTAACAAATACATATATAGTCAGCTATTTTCAGTTTCCCATATCTGATTTTGAGTAGTACTTTAATAAAAAATCAACATTTACTGTTTGAATCAAATATTTATGTTTTATTATATTTTGCTGGTACTTTTCGGTTAGCCGGGCGCCAATGTTTTATATACATACATATATATGTATAAATGCATATATATGTGTATATATATACACATACATGTGTATATATATATATATATGTATATAAAACACGAGTGCCCGACTAACTGAAAAGTACCATTTTGCCTTTGATTTTTTAAATATTATATGTATGCATGTATTACATTATTTTCTCTCTTTTAATTTGCTAGTTGCTTTAGCTGCTAGAAATGAAACAAGGATGGTGTGAATAGGTGTTACGCAGTATGATCTGTTCATCAGCAGCATCAGTTATTGTCACTAACATGTTGACGTTCGGTGCAGAGAGCAGCAAAGTCAACTTATTTCTAGTAGAGTTGCAGCTTGTTGGTTCCTTACTTCTGTGGTGGCCCGTTGGAATGCGCCTGGGAGACTATTAGGTTAGAAATAATCTTTTAGTCTTTTGGATGCTAACTTGCAGGCTAAATCACTGTTTGTATGCAGCATGGAGGCTACACTTCTTTTATGTTTTGATGAGGATTTTATTTTGCTTTATTGACAATCTTTATGAAAAGTAAGTCATTTAATTTATTACTTAAAAATAAAATAAAATTATGTTCTATTATGTACTGCTGATGTACGAGTAAATTTGATTTAAGACATTAATTTTTAAGGGATTTCGTAATTATCAATTGCATAAATTTAAATTAAAACAATCACTTAGATTAAAAGACTTTAGTATAAAATTAGATTATTGGGTACTTTTTGGTTAGCCGTGGTGCCAGTGTTATATATACATACTTATATACATATATATGCATGTGTTGTATATATACACACACACACATACATATATATATGCATATATAACACTGGCACCCGGCTAACCAAAAAGTACTGATTATTGTTTAAGGAAACATGCTAATATATATACATACATACTTATATACATATATGCATGTGTTATATATATACACACACACATATATATATGTATGCATATATAACACTGGCACCCGGGTAACCGAAAAGTAGCGATTATTGTTTAAGGAAACATGCTAATATAAGCATGCATTAAAAAAAAAAAAAAAAAAGCATCTTTTTATTAGAATACTCTAATAGAACAGAATATTTATAAATAATGTGGAGGTGAAAATAAATTATAAAAGCATGTGGCATTGACAGAAGTATTCTGCTCTTTTCCTTTAGATGAACACCACTTTGCGCTGAATGCAAATGTTGGCACAAAATTTGCAGACATGTATAAATGGCTGTACAATATATTAATATATCATGCATTCACCATTTTTTACTTTTGGTTGCAGATTTTTTAATTAATTTTCTTTCACTTTCGGAACCTGTTCTAAAAGTAAAAATATCCTCTTAAAAAAAAACTGCAAGCAAAATTGAAAAAATAAACATCAAATGTAGAAATTTACAGCTATCCAACGACAAAAAAATATACATATTGAAATGTAAATAATATTTTTAAAAGAATCTTCCCATAGATTTAACATTAGCTTGTGAGTGTCTTTGCATGAAAGGATGGGAGCCTTAACCTATTAATCATACTGATGACTTTAAAAAACTAAGAGGAATGAAATTAAATTTTGCAACTCTTAATAATTTAAAAAGAAATGGAGTGCAAAGTCTTGTTTGCATATTTTTAAGTATAAGAACTGAATTTTTTTAAAACAAGACTATATTCTTCCAGAAATTTACCAAACTTTACATAAAATTCCACCAAACTTTCTAGTTTAAAAGTAAAAGCTAAAAGATGTCATATTTTCTGAACAAGAATTTCAAGTTTGATGAGAAGAAAAATGCATTTTGTCAGATCTTTAATGAAGGTAAAGAAGGAAGAAAGAATTTGTGAGCAAAAAATTAAATGTGTAAATTAAAATCTGTAACTCAAAAGCGCAAAGTCGGAGCCGAGTTGGATCAGTTGCCGGAGCCACAGTATTTTATCTAGGTGCGGAGCTGGAGCATCAAAAATTGTTCGGCTCCGGGTCACTGCCGAACTCAATTCAATATCTTTTTCTTGTTAAATCCATTGTTTACTTTAGTAGAATTCATTTGTATTTTTTTTAAGAAGTGTGAGCTGTATTATCATTAAACTGTGAATTTGTGTTTCTTTTACACTATTTTATTTAACTTGTAAATATGTCAAGCTACAATTTTATAATAGATTTTTTACTCAGTTCTTGATAGTCCAGAATCACAAAAAATATGTACACAAGTGTGCTTCTGACGACAATAATATTTTAAGGAACTTTATTATAATATAATAAATGAATTTTAAGGCATTTTTGAGTTAGCCACAGGTGATAAATCACCAAACATTCTTTATGGTTGGTTACAAGTTACAACAGAGTTAATTATGCTCCAAACAACACACCAATAAAATATGCTAACTGGCTGTGAAATAGCAGCAACAAAATATTTTAAAACTCTTAATGGTAGAAAATAAAATAAAAATAAAGAATAATATGTATTTTTTAAAATCTGCTTTTATCAATTAATAGCTTAATATTAAGTAAATTATAAGTTAAGAAAACAATTTAAAGATTCTGAATACATAGTTTTAAAAATGCTTTTTCCCCCCTTTCCTGTTGTCATATCTGAAAAAAAAAATTATAGATCAATTGTAATTTTTTTAATAAATTCGGTCGATTTTCAATAATTAGAGTCATTCCAAATTCATGTATTGTAACAAGTTTTTTGGACCAACATGATTTGCAGTCCTGAAATTAGACATGATTTTTATAAATATTGAATGCTTTATGGGTGGTGGTTAAAGAAAAAAAAAACTATTTTTGATACTTGTGTATTATTCGGTCTAGGTCATACTCACTGTGCCAAAAATATTACAGTAACCCCTTATTATTATATACTTTTTTTTCATTTTAAGTGCATATTATACAGTTGTCATATTAAAGGTGATGGCAGAAATATTTATATACATATAACTATATAATATGATATAGCATACTATATATATATAGACATAATATATTGTAATCATTCTGGTGAGCATAATAAATAACTGGAAATAAAACCACCATCGTTAATATCATTTATTGCTAAAAGCCGTCATTTTGATGTTTATGTATCTGATGTATACTATACTGCTGTTTTGTATTATTTCAGTTTGCTTTTATATTATTTATTCTTTTTAATGATGTTTTGTATTAAATAACCATTTTGAGCAACATGGACAATTGACAATGATAAACAAAACTGGCAATTGACAACCATTTTTGGCAATCTCTTTACCTGGCCCGGATAAAACGCAAGTACCCTATTTTTACTTTTATACTTGTCCAGTAACAACTCTACAACTTTTTTCATATTTTAATTTTTAAACTAGCTGAGAGATGAATGTGTCATCAATGAGAGAGAACAGAATGTGTTTTATTTGCATGTTATGGATGGGGAGATATTGAATAGTGTAATCCTTGTTATGCCATTTGATCCTGTTGTTTAAATTCACAACACTTTTGGACACTTTATGTCAGCCGGGCACATCAGATAAATCGTTAAATATCATTCCTACAGGAATTATTAATTTCTTTTGAAATATAAAATTTTCATTCATTTCATTAAAAAAAAAAAAAGAATAAATTAAATACAACAAAACAAAATATGTATTTCAGCACCAAGGCGTTGTTTCTAAGTCACACAAATGAAAACTAAAAGGTTCTATTGTTGAAAGGAAAAAAATATTGCAAGATTTACACCCAACTAACATTGAAGTACCCTTTTTGTGATCTACTGACAAAATCAGGGAATTGCTCAAGGCAAATATTGAGACTCCTTCACAAAATTCTCCTAAATAAATAAAAAAAAAGAAACTCTTCACAAAATTATTTTCCATAAAAGCGACTTCACACTATACGAAAACATTGTAAGGATTTAAAATGTGGGTAATTTGTAAACAAAACAAACTCACAAGAAAAGTAAACTTCAGAAAGAGGTGGATTTTCTGTTACAAAAGTTTATTTTTCTCAAATCTATAATAAACAAGTTGGAAATTGCTCGTCAAACGTGGCAAATGAGGTGCGTTTGTACTATAACTAGTTTTATAATTACTTTTTACACCCCATATTCTACTGAGTGTATAATTTTTTGCACTTCATAAAGTGCATAGTCTGACTCTGGTCAGACTCAGACTCCGGGAATTTTAACAGATCTGACTCCGACTCTTTCATTCAAAAATGGGCCGACTCCGACTCTGGGAATTTTAACAGATCCGTCTCAGACTCTTTCGCTCAAAAATGGGCCCGACACCGCAGCCCTGCTTCTAAGGCAAAACTTTTGAAAAATTCGCTATGTGAATTAGGTTTCATAATTACTTTATTTACCTTACAAAATATATTTACATACACTTTATGGACCGGAAGGCGGCTGCACAAACCATCACCTCATCGAGTTGATGGATGAAATTCCAGGATTAGTTAAAACTCGATTTGCATATTAAAATGCAACGAGTTTGTCAACTCATATCTTGGTGGTAAACACCTGCAAACCTGATCGTAGTGGCTTACTGGTAGGTTTACTATTGTGTTTTCTTGCTCCCAGTCCTCTATGTTTTCATACCTTTGGTTGCAGGAAATTGCAGGCAGACCAGTTGCATTTTAATATGCGAATCGAGTTCTGTCTAATTCTGTAATTTCAGCCATCAACTGGATAAGGCGATGGTCTGTTCATCTGCCTCCCGAGCTATTACCATTGTCTAAATTATTGCAAAAATGTGACAGTGACCTTTTAATTGCCTTAAATTTCGTTGACAATGTTGTGGCTCACTTATATTCTATTCGTAAAGCCCTTTCAAGGAAATTTTTGATGAAGCTTGTTTGAAAGACAGTAACTTTCATATTGACCTTAAACTGCCAAGAACTGCATCAAAACAAAAACAAAGATCTAATGTTCCAGCTGATTCTATAAAAGAGTATTTCAGAAGAAATATTTTTATTGCATTCGTTGATCAAATGTTGACTCAACTTAATGAACATTTCACTTGGCACCACAACATTTTGAAAGTTTTTTAATTCTTCTACCTAATGGAAAAGATGTTCCAACAGCAAATGAAATGAAAGATTTTCTTTAATTGTGTGAATTTTATGCACATGACTTGCTTTCTACCAATTCAAAAATTTTGAACGCCGAATTCAAGTTGTGGTGCAGAAAATTTTAAAAATCCCTTTCATAACTCGATGCAAGAATGCCATTGAAGCAGTTTCGAAATGTGAGAAAATGTTGTACCTGAACATCTATAAATTATTAAAAATATTTGCAACGCTTCCCGTTACAACCTGTGTCAGCGAAAGGTCATTTTCAACCTTACGCATTTTAAAAATTTACTTAAGATCCACTATGGCAGAATAAAGATTAAAAATGGGCTGCTTTATGATGTATACATAAAGAGATTAATGTAACTTCAACTGAAGTAATTTGTAAAAAGAAAATGATTTTATTGTGTAACAATGTTTTTAACTGAATTTACTGAATTTTTTTATCTGTTCAATTCAACTCGCCTCCATAGTCGGCTGAGCCACGGTAGCAGTAGGGGCAGCTGCCGTTTCCAAGACTAGAGGCAATGCCTTTCAAAAATTGACTGATGCCCAAAACAGATTAAATTCTCTATTAGTTTATTAATTCCCAAAAATTCGGACTGACAAATAAAGTGTAAAAGAACTAGCCCAAAAATTTGCATCCAATAATTCAATTTGTCAAGGCTATTTTGGATATTTTCCTTTAAACTACAATATGTCTCACGGTCAGATAAATATAAATAGGAAATTCTATAAATGTTTGTTTAAGGGCTCTTTAAGTAGGGGAGAAGGGGGCTAGTGTGGACAACTTGAATAATTCTGTTATTTTTTAGTTAAAGTTGCTCTGTAAATTTTTGCAGATTGACAACACTGATATACACTTCCATGTGTAATTACACAAGAATACATTTCATAGTTCATTTGCAGTGGCGTAGCTACATGTTCAGCGCCCTGGAGCAAGTAAAGTTTGTGCGCCCTATTGTCACTCAAAAAAGTTCTGTGCAATTTTTTTTTAAGTTTAAAATTTACATACTATTTTTAATTCGATATAAAACCTTACTTTTATTTGAAAGTCAAAGAATTTTAACAATTTATTAAATATAAATAATTAAAAATAAATAATGAAACGAATTGTAATTCTTTAAGTACGTTGTACCTAGCAATATTTTCTGCGAATTGGGCGAGATTTTCGTTTTAAATGCGCCAATGGCCCAATACAATATCTGCCACTCTTAATGTCTATTTTTCTTTTCAATGTTTCAAAGCATTGTGGAATATCAATAAAAAACACCCATGTGTCAAGAATTTATTTATTTATTTATTTTTGTCACTTTTCGCATATGCATGAAACACTTTTTTGTGTTTACTAGTTCCAGAAAATACTAAAATTCCAGAAAATTCAAAGTATCATAACTCTGTAAGTTTTGATCGTTTAAAAAATAAATTTTTATTATTTTACTACCTGTTAAAGTACGGAGATTTTTTTTCGAAATACAGAACCCAAGGACCAAACAAAAAAGTAAAGCTCGTAACTTTTAGAAAATAACTCTTTTGATATAAATTACTTTTAAGAGGACAAATAACAACTTTGAAACTTTTCTACTATTGGAACTATATTTCTACAGCTAATGGTTTAGAAAACTAGCCAATAGACAACGATAAAAGTTGATACCATGGTTCTGACTGGCTTTTGACTAAACTGAGCAATTTGGCTAATTGCTGAAGAAAAGCTAGCCAAATTCAAATAATAGTAATAATAGATTCGTCGAGCTAGCCAAATTCAAATAATAGTAATAATAGATTCGTCGAGAAACACTAAAGAATATCAAAGCACAAATAATGAGTTACACAGAAAAGGTTTAATCGTACGATAAATAACGTAATTGAGAGTATCGTCAAAAGAAAAAAAAAACATCTCTTGCAATTTGGCCATTTCAAGTTTTAGTTTTCTCGACAAAGAAACATTTTGGCATTATGGTGATCGGCAGCGAGAACCTTGATTGACACCTTTATATATTACTCGAAATTGCAGTTTTTACTTTCCATACACTTACACAGGCAATGTAAGGAAGGAAATAGGAAAGCATTGCAATCAGAATGGAAATAATAGTATATTTTTACATTTTGAAATACACTAAAAAAGTTCTCACAATTTTTATGCATGTTAGAATTTCCTTAAGTTTTCAGATTCCCAAAGCATGATTTAGTGTGTTTCTGATGTTGTCGACAGGTTTGTTATAAATTTGTCGCAAGAATTGCATTAATATTTGAAGAAATCCGCCGACGGGTTTGGTATCTAAACTATTTTTCAACCATTATGTGATGATAACTGATGAACATTTTGTCTTATATCTCAGTTAAATTATTTTTATTGCTCATGTTCATCTTATATCTGTACAACAATGTTTCACCACACAGACAGTAGTTGCTCGACAGGGACTCACAATTACTTTACTGCTAATAATTTCAAAAAACAAAATTTCTCCTTATTTAATACTTTAATCATAGAAAATAGTACGATTAAACCAGATCTAATTTTATGTACTAATACTCCAATAGAAAAGTTATTGCGAACCCCTGAAGAACCACTACTGCACGCAGGGTCGTACTCTGGAATTTTGGAGGGCGCAACATTTTAGAAACTCATTATTTTACCACCTTGCTAGTAGAAACCAATAATATTCATTACCATTCCAGTTTTTCTTTCTGGGGATGCTTTCGATTTCGAAACTGGATCCAAAATTGAAAGTGCCCTTTAAAAAAAATCGAAACAGTATAAAAATAACCGTCTAGACATCAACTTGATATATTCCATGAAAAAAAAAAAAAAAAAAAAAATATATATATCAAACTTAAACTTACACTATGTGCAAAAAAACTTAAAAGATGAGACAATATTAAAAAGATGTTAAATTATTTTAATACCTTAGTACTTTCAACTATAAAAAACATAGTCTTCGTCAGAGAAATATAAGAAATACAATTGTTATAACAATTGTATTTCTTATATTTCTCTGACGAAGACTGTTTTTTATAGTTGGAAGTACTAAGGTATTAAAATAATTTAACATCTTTTTAATATTGTCTCATCTTTTAAGTAGTTTTGCACATAGTGTAAGTTTAAGTTTAACTTTTTAAAGATGAATTAAGCATTTCTGTTTATTTATTTACTGAAGAAAAAAATCATTTAAAAATATTGAAATGTAAACGAGAAATTTGTAAAGAACACTGACATTTGTTTAACAGCTTGTGATTGACTAGTGTAGGATTCTGTATACAGAATCTTAGTACTAAATAAGAATGTTATGATTAATTAAATCTGTTTAAAACATTTTTTGCAACGGGAGGATAAAAAATATTAATGCTGCTGTAATATTAAGAAAAGTGTAACTATTATTAATTTTATTTTAAAGCAAAGTATATTTAAAATAGATTTTTATACAGTAAATTCCGTCTAAAGCTCTATGCAAGACAGATTTCTGTCTTGTGCAGAATTAAAAAAAAAAAAAAAAAAAAAAAACTTGCAACAGGGTATAACCGAAGGACTACAAAGTGCCTTTAAAAGAACAGTCCTGTTCTAACCTGTTATATACAAAACAGATAACCGCCGTTCTGATTATCACATTTATAGACGACATTGAAACAGTTCTGTTTTCATACTAAAATGTAATTTTTAAGAAAAAAAAAATGTTTTACTTACCGTTTATTTTCAGAAAATATTCTTTATAGTTTTTTTTGTGCATCAAGTGCAAAAATTTATGTAATAAACATTTAAATAAGAGAAATTACAATCACAGCATTGTACGAATGCACGAAGCCTGCGCACTTGAAAAAAATACTTAATAAAGGATTTTACAAACAACTAAAAAAAAAAAAAATACGTATATATATTTTGAAATAGGAGGGACGCTCTTTGGGCCCAGAAAGACTAAAAATTTTAGGAGTAGTTCATGTCGCCATAGGTAAATTTCACAAAATATACATTAGGTTTTAAAAGATTTAAATGGTCCTCTGAAACAAAGAAACTTTCAAGAAAAAAAAATGAGATTCTTCTGCCGTGCAGAGAGTAAAAAAATGCTTAAAAAATAATTAAACAATTTACGACTGTTCAAATTTAATGCGTGTAGCCAATTTTGTAACTTCACCTGAGAGCGAGCGCAGCTTTATATGGGTTAGGGCGCAACAACCCGCCGATCGGTTGTCCGACGGGCAAGTCTCAGACAGAATGTGACTTAATTTAGTAAAATCCTATATCTTTCTTTTCTTCTTCTTTTTTTTTAATCTATAGGCCTTGTTTCAGCATGGACGGAAAGAAAATATATTGAAAATTATGCCGTTAGAAAAATGTTTAAGCTTTATGAACAAAAGTGCATGATTTCTTTAAAACACACCTGTGGAAATATTTCATCTTTGTATATAAAATTGGGTTCTAAGTTTTTATTCATTGTTATGCTGTTTTGAACACACAGTATTTCTGTAAACTGCTTGAAAAGTTGAGTGTAGTAACTACATTTTTTTTTTCATTTTATAATTTGAAAACTAATTGACTACTAATACGTGATATTGGATGGTAGTGTTTGGACAGCAGGGAGCTTGATTACCGCCTAAACAAACTCACATTATCATTTTTGAAAAATATGTTTTACTTAATCCTAAAATTCTGGATTAAATAAGGTTTAATGCGGAAAAATGGGTTTAAAAAAGGTGGTATAAATTTGAATAGGTCTTAAGGAACATTGAATTTGATACTTAACTTTTTCTCTCTTTTTAAAGGGAAATGCTTATCAATTCTGCATTTGAGATTTGCCATATTTTCAAATTCTGAAAAACAATACGCACGAATTTGCCGCTCCCCCCTCACCCACTCTAAATTTTGTCGCCGTGGACTGATGTGGAATATGCCTAAATCCAGCTCTTATTATTGCTTTGTAATCTGGGTTGATGCATGTATAGTTTCCACAAAACCATAAAAACTTCAAAATTTTCGTTTTCTTGGTTCTTCGTTAGTAAAATGGTGACTAATTTTCTTCAACTTGCCAAACTGTTATTGTTATTGTTTTTTAAATTGAAAAATAACTAAATAGCTAAGGCTAGTTTCTCAACGGTGACTTCTATGGCTACCATTATTTCTGTACAGTAATCATCAACTATCATGATAAATTTCTAAAACATTTACAATAGAAATGTACCTGAAATATTATTGTTTGGAAGTAGTAGCAGCCAATAAAGTGGCCGATGAAAGATCCCTAAATAAGTTTTGATTACCAGGATTTAAAAATCTTCATCTGTCGTCTACGGAAAGGTTACAGAAGACAAATCAAGCATGCTGAAACAGTGTTGGAGGAGTTACAGACGTGTGAAAATTATTAGAATAATTGTGAAATTTACAATAAAAACTTGTTATATTAAAGAAATATTTAAAAAATATTGATACATTTAATATTTAGTGTGAATCCCCTTGTTTTTTTATTAAAGAAATGATAGCATACTTGTCTTGGCATATTTTGTATGGTTTTTGGCAATTAATTTGTATTTCGTTGTCATGATGCCAAATTTGGATGTATCTAATATGACTAGACTTGTTTGTGATATTGTATTTCTCTAATTTTTGTTCTTTACAATGGCCAAAAGGTTCTCTATGGAGTTCATATCCGGACTGTTTCCAGGCCATGGAAATGTTTTCTTTAATTAAATTAAAGAAATGCAACATCACAAACAAGAATGTTCTGATAGAAAAACTCATCCAAATTTGGCATCATGACTACGAAATACAAATTAATTGCCAAAAACTCATACAAAATATGCCAAGACATATCGAATCTTTAATAAAAAACAAGGGGATGTACAGTAAATATTAAATGTACCAATATTTTTTAAATGTATTATTTTTTTAGTATAACAAGATTTTAATGTAAATTTCACAGTTATTCTAATAATTTTCACACTCTGTACTTGAGGTTGCAATATACTATGAATTAAAATTGAAACTTCGCGAATACGAGTAGAAGTAATTTCTTTTAACTGTGTATAAAATACGTTTTAAATCGAAATATGTGAGATTAAACACAAAGTAAAATATCGTAGGAATATGTTGATTGTAACAAGATTCATCTATAATCAATAATGAAAAGATTAATAATGGAAAAAAAAAATATGCAAATATTTTTACAAATCTTCATTTCGCTCTTTCTAATTTTGCGCCCTTAGAATTCGCGCGCCTGGAGCAGTTTGCTCCAACTGCTCCACGGTAGCTACGCCCCTGTTCATTTGCAATTTATAAAAAAAGATTTTTATGGTGAAAAAGTAAATTCATGATTTGTTTTTTAATTACTAAGTTAGACTATTTATATTCATTGTTTCAAATGAAAGGGGATATTATATTATAAATTAATCTAATCAGTATACTTTTTGATATTCACTTTTGCTTCAGTGTTAGTCCTAAAAAAATAAATGGCACCATGGGGCTAGTGTGGACATGTCCACACTAGCCCCATTCAGCTTTCAGTTGTAAAAACAATAATTAGGTATATAAATATGTCACATTTTATGCTATTTTGATACTAAATTAGATTAATTTGTGAAGTAATAACTGAATTTTAATGTAGAACACACACATAGTAGAATTTAGTTTGATATAAATTTTTTATTTAAATTACTAATGCTAGTCCATTATAATGACATAGGTAGGTAGTATATTTTTCCTAGAGTAAATTATAAGGATTATTTTCTTGTTGGTGCTCTAACTGGAAGTCTAGATTTGCCTTCAAAAAGCGGATGGATGGTGAAAGAACTATTTCCAGCTGTTTTACACCATATACAAGAACACACAAAATCTGATATAGACCACCCTGTTTTCTTTGCTTTTTGATAATCATAATTCAACATTTCTCTTGTAGCAATTACACGTATGTGAAGGAAAATTACATTGTGTTACTGTCTTTCCCATCACATTGTTCAAATAAACTTCAACCCCTAGATGTTGCTATTTATGGTGCATTCAAAGGAATGTGTAAAGTTGCATTTAATGACTGGATGTTAAATTATCCTGAAAAAACAGTATCAGTCTGATATTCCTTCCTTAACAGCGAAAGCATATCATAAATTATTTACACTAAGTAATATCATATCAAGATTTGTAAAAACCTGACATTATCCCTTTAAATTGATTAGCATTTGGAGATAATAATAATTATTATTATTATTATTATTATTTTTTTTTTTTTGAGCTATACTATCGGCCGTGAATGCCCAGGTACTACACAAGATCTGGTAAGCACACGAGAAGACAGTGGAAACAGCATTTTTGACATGGAAGTTGATAAATTAGAAATTGAAGAAGTAGAAATGAGTGAAACAACAATCAAGCCAGGAGATTTTTTATTGGCTCAAGTTTCTTTAATTTGCAAGAAGTCAAGCCACAGCACATTTTATAAATATGTAGCAGTTATTCAAAGTCTGTTTCTGTTGTCGAGTACGAAACAGTTCCTCACGAGTATTAGCTTTAAGAAAAAACGTTTTATTTATATTGAAAATGATGTTTCACAAATAAACATCATTGGGAAAACTCTCACAGCCAGACATTATTCAAAACGCCGTAATGTTTATTATGTAGTTTCCTGGCTGTGTAAACACTAATGAAAAACATTTAGTTGCTTTGACAATTACTTTAACCTTGTAAACAAACTTAAGATTTTAAGATAGGTAAATACGTCCATACCTTTTTATTTGTGTACTTTATTTTGACCAGTGTTTTGTAATGTATTTAATTTTGTCTTTAAAATAGATTCATAACATACCTAACTGCAGTCCTCAGTAATAATAAAAAAATATTAGGTATAACATTAAGTTATATTTTATTATGATTAATATATTTACTATGTTGTTTAGGTTCAAATTTATTTTATTATGGTTTTGCAAACACTTATAAGAGTTGTATTACATTGTCTAAATCAATATTCTAGCTTGTCCACACTAGCCCCACCACATGGGGCTAATGTGGACAAAAATAACTTTTTTTTTAAATTTATTAATAAATAACTGTATTGCCAAATAATTCAATATATCAACCAAATCAAAGATAAAATAGCAAATTCTTGTAAAAAAAATACTTGAAGTGTGAAAAAAATATATTTACTACATTTTTTTGCGAAATTTATAAAAATTGTCCACACTAGCCCCCTTCTCCCCTATTTAACTTCTGCACATTCAAAAATTTGTGTACTTTTAAATTATTAATTTAATTAAATTTTTAATATAATAATTTTCATTTTCATTAAAATAAATAAATTATTATTAAATACTGAATTAATTACGGTAATTTGATGAATAATTAGTATCTCCTTGTAATTACCTACTGTAATTATAAGCAGAGAAATTTTGCCCTCACTAATTTTATTTTGTTTCGCCACCAATGCTCGGCACCCCCCATAAAAAAGTCCTGGGTGTGCCACTGTATATGGGTAGATATATTTAAAATATTATATTAATTGTTTTCTTTTACTAAAGAAAAAAATGCTTAATTTTTGCAAATAATGTATGAAGTACTATATGCTAGTGAAGGGGGCGAGGGGTACAACTAAAGTTGTTAGTATTCCAAAATATTAGGTCTCCAGATTTTTTTTAAATCAAGCAGCTAAAAATGAAATCTGTTTAAAACGGAAAATTTTCTTGGTTCGTTGCGATACTGTCTCGGCAGATTTTAGTATATTAGTTTTCTATTAATTAAAAAAAAATTAATGATGAACTTCAAAGTAAAACGTATTACACATAATAGAACAAGTGTAAAAAGATTTCAAACTCTTTTCAGTTAGGTAATACTTTAAATAACATACCTACAAAAGTGATTCAATTAAACACACTATACGTAAAAAGTTTTAAAACTCTTTTCAGCTGTGTGATACTTAAAAAAAATATCTACTACAAAAGGGATTCAATTTGTTCACATTACTTAATATTTACGAAATATATAGGTATAATAATTATAGTATATACAATAGGTGTTTCAAATAGAACATTTAATAAATATGCAAGTAATCGTATACAGTATGCAAATCAATAGTGATTTTTTTGCAACTACAAATTTTCCCTTTCTTCGTAATAAAATAATCTTGAGTGAAAAAGTTATTTTTTTTTTTATTACAGCTGTGTATGAAACCTTTTTCATCCACCATATATTTAATAAACATTTCGGCGATAACCTATAATTCTGATTTTATTAATATTCTTCAATATATTAAATTTAGTAGTATAAATTGTAGGTAGGTAGGTAGTGGGGGGGGGCTTTGGGACCTATAAGCAGCACGGCTGTTGTCCCAAATGATCCAAACAAACAGAAACGTCAGACATAGACAGCACTAGACACCTAGCTAGAAGCAATCAATACTATGGATAAACCGTAGCGTAGAGTTACGAAAAACACTCGACGAACAAAACTTTTTGATAAAGCAACCAAATGAACGAAAACACTCATCGCTCAAATCAAAACCCGCCCAACAACTCCTGCGTTGAGCGTGGAACCTGACACAAGAAAACAAAATATGCTCCAAGGAGTTTAAAACACCACACGCACGGCAGCTGCCGTCCGCAACCAAGTTAAAGCGAGCTAAAATCTCCGGGGTAATAAGCATCCTGCAGAGGAGACGGGACACAATCACATCATCTCTACGATTATGAACCCAACACCGAGAGTGATTGACATTGGGGATATCCCCATGAGAAGCATAATACTTGCAAGTCCGGTAAGAGTGCTCACCCTGCAGCAAAACACTGTGAGAGAATCTACGGATAGTATCTTCTGGCGAGGTCCAATCAATCAGAGGGTCAGAGACAGAAACACTTTTGGCCAGGCCATCGGCCCTTTCATTGAGGGGGATACCCCGGTGTCCCGGAACCCAGTAAAAGGAAAGGTGAATGGAGAAATGCTGCATCCGAACAATTTTATTGTGGAGCCAAAGGATAACCCTGGGAGACTTCAGATTAGCAGACTGGAGAGCCAAAAGAACCGACAAGCTGTCTGTTAAAATCACCACGGGACGAGATAACGAGATCAATTCGTCGAGAGCCACACCTATTGCGAGAGCTTCCGCCGTGAAGACGGAGTTGACATGCTGCACCCTATAGCCAAAGTGGTGTGAGGAAGTGCAGCCTGCAATCGAAGTGAGTATAAATTGTAATACTGATGTTATTAATTTTTTTGTTTACAAACTGCCGTAATACGAGGTTGCCAGAAAATTGCCAAGAAAAACACCAAATCTCCCTCTCCATTAGCGGTGATGACGTCAAAAAGGTAGAAAAAGGTGGACGTCACGTGACTCGTTGCCGTATGTCGAATTACTCTATAATTAGCACTTTAATTAATCAAATCCATGATCTGTTCCTGAACATACTACGTGTCTATCTGTACACTACATGAACACACTACATCCATGATAACGACCCACTCCATGTTCCTGACTCCTGAGCTCGCGCGCGCTGCGCGCGTGCTTCTTGAACACACTCAGCATTACCGGCCTGTTGGCAACGCATAGAGTGAAATACAGTTACAGTGATATATAAAAGCTTTGAAGTAGCCGAAATGTTTGTTTATTTATTTATATGCTCCCTTTTCTTGCGGATTTAGGGAATTATAAAATAAACCAGAAAACTGTTATTAATAAATATTCTTACTTTACATTTGGTAGATCCATTTTCTGAAGCTTGTTCTTCAGGGTTTTCTATAGTTTAATATAGATTTAATTAATTTAATGCGATCTTTAAATGGATCTGACTCTCTCTAACCAATTTCATAAGCATCGTATTTTTGTAATAAAAGTGCCTCATTATGATAATTATATCGATTTACTGAAATTATGAATATTTTGAACTGACGTGATCGAACTATCATATTGCTTCATTTAGCAAAACTTCGATGAAATCTTTCACACTGTATTGTTTGAAAAAGAAAAAAAAATGTAGTATTTAATTTAACTGCATTTTTAAAAATGAAATGAAGAATATTTTTTACAAATTGATCTATGATGTATTTTGAATCAAAGCATTCTGTTATGCTTTACTTAATTTTCTGCTATTATTGAGAATGGAAATCATCAAAGATAAAATGCTAACTTATCTTGATATCAATCAAGCAAACAACATTATTCAAACTTTAAATATAAATCATATAAGCATTGATCAAACGAATGATTTAAATCAACAAAATAATATGAATCAACAAAACTGTATGAGTGGGCAAAAAAATTTAAACCAGCAAATTATCCAATCTCATGTTGCCACTGAAACTTGTATATCAATAAATAATGCAGATAATTCAATCCCACTTCCTGTTGACCTTAAAGATGATGAAGCAGCTAAACAAAATTTAAAGAAAAATAGAAAAATAAAATCCAACAAAAGTCAGTGGAGGAAAGAAAAAGGTAATAAATATTTAAACAAACCTTACAGAAACTATAAAGGGGTTGAAATTAAAAGCAAACAATTTGTAGATTATGACTGTCAATGCACCATGAAATGTAGAGAAATATTATCTGCAACTGAACGTGAGCAGGAATTTCAGAAATTTTGGGAACTTGGCTCGTACGAGGCTCAAGCAATTTTTTTAATTGCTAGAGTTGATGAACAAACCACAAAAAAAAGTGCAAAAAAGAAAAAAGATGATAAAGATGAAGACAGTTCTGGGAGCGAAGGTAAAAAAAGTAAGCGTCAGTTTTCAAGAACGTACATTTTGAAATCGAAACAAGTTTGCCGTGATATGTTTGTTAAAACTCTAGGAATCACCTCAAAAAGAATCAACACAGCTCTTGTTAAGATGCGATCAAAAAGTCTGGTAGATTATCGTGGTTTATCTCAAGGTGGTAAAAATAAAATTAGTGATAAACGTTATGATGAAGTTGTTCAGCATATCAGAAAAATGCCTCGATACAAATGCAGCCACATGCAAGGAAAGTATGATGAAGATTATTTGAGTCTTCCTCCTGAGCTTTCATTATCAAAAATGTATGATTTGTATTCAAAAGAAGTTGGGCAACCAGTTAGTCTTTCTATGTATAAAAAAATATACTATGGCAAATTTAATTTTAAAGCAAAAGGAGTCAAGAGAGAAGTATGCAATATTTGTAAAGGAGATAGGAAATTAAAAACTGCAGAACAAAAGAAACAACAAACTATGGAAAAACTATCTATCCATTGTCCAAATAATCAAATGATGCTACAAGATCAGTATCGGGCTACTAATTTTATACCTCCCCCACCACCTATAAATTGTAACCAGACATGGCTAACGCCTTCAAATTTTCAAATGCCTCAGCATAACCCTTCTCATTATTTTGATCAGCCTATGATATATGAAATGAATTAATGGTGGTTAATTTAAATATTCTCGAGATAATACAATCTTTGTATCTTTTTAACATTTTCCAACATAGTTGAAGGGTGTTTATGAATTGAGTTTGTCTGGCCATCTGTGCTCTAACTCGCGTAAATATACTCGTATTAACCATGTACTAATTCCCGGTAGCAGAAAGTGCGTGACGCGCGATGTGCGTCGCAGATTTATTTTAGACCTTGCAGATAAATTTGCCAACTTGAAAAAAAAAAAGTATTTCCTTAAAAAAAAAAAAAAGTCCAAAAATTCTGACAAAAAATATCACGAATTCGACAAATGGTCGCCGAAAAATATCAATTTCGACAATCATTCGCATAAAAGATCGGTAATTTATAATCAAATGGTCGCTATAAAAACGGGAATTTCGTCAAAAGAGCCTGGAAAAAAACATGAATTTCGTCCCAGGGTTGTGGAAAAAATGCAAATTTCTGTCACAGGATCGCACAAAAAACACGAATTTTGTCAAAGGATCGTGGAAAGAATGCGAATTTTGTAAAAGGATCACGGGAAAGAACGCGAATTTAGTCAAAGGATTGCGGAAAAAACGCAAATTTAGTCAAAAGATCGCGAAAAAACACAAATTTAGTCAAAAGATCGCGAAAAAACGCAAATTTATGTCAAAGGATTTCGGAAAGAACGTGGAATTTCGTCAAAAGATCTCGAAAAACGTAAATTTCTGCCAAAAGATCATTGTACAAACTTTAATTTTATCCAAAAATCCCGAAAAAAACATGAATTTCGTTCCAGGGGCGCGAGAAAAACGCAAATTTCTGTCACAAAATCGTGGAAGAAACTTGAATTTAATCAAAGGATCAAGGAAAAAACACGAATTTAGTCAGACAATCGCAGAAAAAATGCAAATTTCTGTAAAACGATCACGAAAAAACACAAATTTCTGTAAAACGATCGCGAAAAACGCAAATTTCTGTAAAATGATTGCGAAAAAACCCAAATTTCTGTAAAACAATCGCAAAAAAATGCAAATTTCTGTCAAAGGATCACGAAAAACGCAGATTACTGTCAAAGGATCACGAAAAAAAGAAAATGTATGTCAAAAGATCGGAATTAAATTTGCGGAATTTCGTGAAAAACGCAAATTTCTGCCAAAAGATTGCTGTAAAAATGCGAATTTCGTCAAAAGATCCCGGGAAAAACGTGAATTTCGTCCCAGGGGCACCGAAAAAAACGCAAATTTCTGTCACAGAATCGCGGAAAAAACACAAAGTTCATCAAAAAATCAAGGAAAAAACGTAAATTTCATAAAGGATCGGAAAAACAACTCATTTTTGTCAAAGGATCGCGAAAAAGGGGCAAATTTCGTCAAAAGATCGCGAAAAAGTTTCTCATAAGATCGAGAAAAAACAGCAGATTTCGTCAAAAGATCGCAAAAAAACGGCAAATTTCATCAAAAGATCGAGAAAACGGCAAATTGCTTCAAAAGATTGCGATAAACGTTATATTTCGTCAAAAGATCACGAAAAAACGCAAATTTTATCAAAAGCGCGCAAAGAAAATCACATTATTAGTGCCGGTAGTGGATTTTTGCTCCCCCCCCCCCCTTTTTTTGTAACCTTTCAGAAAATTTGCTGTGAATTTCAGAATTTTTTTTTTTATTTGTTACTCAGAATCACCCCTGGTATTAATCAGTAAGAACGCTGTTTTTTAACATTTATAATGTTTGTACATAAGAAAATGTAACACGCTACTCCCGCAGACAATTTTCATCCCACTAAATTGTTGTCGCATGCTCAACCATAACTTTCTGCTACTGGGTACTAATTGATATATATTATTGAGATTTTTACTATGGCATGTTCAGTATTGAAATTGAAGTGTGTAGCATTTACATTTCATTTATAGGGCATTCAAAAATATTCTGTTACATTATGGTCTGTGGGGAAAAATCATTTGCAGTATATTGTAATGATGTTACACAATTTCAAACATATTAAAACATAATACATCATTGAGGTGCACTACAAGATGCTTACTATAGAATATTGTATACATAGCATTTATCATTTATTCCCAGGACACACAAAAGAATTTGGTTACAGTACTGTACTGTATATGAACAATAATTGTTGAAAGTTCATTTTCAATTAGGGTATGTTTTTTTTTTTTTTTAATTGAACTAATTTTTTGCATAATTACTTGGTGTGTATAAATTCTATAGATCATATGCAGGGCTGCACAAAAGTATTAGGGTACATTCCCACTTATTAACAAACATTGCTGAAGGGGAATTTTCAGCTGTGTTATGTGTTTCTTAATCTTAATTGAACTAAATTTTACCATTTTCAAATGTGTTATAACACATTTGAAAATGGTAAAATTTAGTTTACCATTTTCAAATTACTTACACATCACCTTTCATCTTATTAAAAGGTGAAGTTTTGTTATTAAATTCCGAAAGTGTTTTATAATCTATACTTGATGTATGATTTTTCTTTCACATGTTTATTAATGGCCTTTTTTTTACTTTTATCAATTAATAAAGTGTTATGTATACTACTTTGAAATAGCAAAGTACAAATGTGTAATTTATGTACATATTTTATGAATTTTTTTATTTATTTAAAAAAAAAAAATCTTTTGATTACAACAACTGTATAATACCTGTTAATGTTTTGTTGTTTTTTTATAGTAAAAACTTATTCTATTACTTTTATTTGTACAGAATCTTGAATAAGTTTTATGTTTTTTTACATTTTAATGCTAAAACTTTTATATTAACTGTAAATTGTATATTTTAAAAATGATAAATGAGGCTATTATTTATACAATTGAATTTAATTATATGTACTTGTATATGCCAGATAAATCAAAACAATGCATTTCACTAAGCAAAGCTGAATTATCAATGTCTGATATTCTTATAGGTTCCTTTCATATAAATTTATTCTGTCTGTTTTCTGACTTGTTTTTTGATATGTTACTTAAAATTCTAAAACCCACTAAATTAATCAGTCAGCTATCTGGTATAAATATTTATACTTCATAGTAAATCTATAGTATTAATACAGGCAAAGTTCTTTAATCCGCACAAGTTGGAACCAAGGGTGTGCAGATTATAGAATATTGCGGATTATGGAGTATTAGGGATTATATGTCATTTTCTTATTTCTGGACACTATTTTAATTCCAGATTCAGTATAACATGAAAAGAAAAATATGAAATATAATAATTTTTCTGGACATCATTTTAGTTCCATATTCAGTGTAACATGAAAAGAAAAAAGTGAAATATAATAATTTAATAAGCTATCTCAAAAAATGCATTTTTCAAATTCTTGTATTAAAAATTTGTATATATATACTTTTATATTTAAAATTTTCAGATATTTCTTTTAAAAAATCATTTTTGGATCAAGAGTTTGTAAATTTTGTTTAATTGTTTACATTCATTAAGCAATGCGAATTATAGAAAATGGCGGATTATGGGTGTGCGGATTATAGATCCTTGACTGTAATAAATAAATGTTTAAAGATGAATGTTAAACATATAATTTTAATAAGAAACAATTACAGGATAAAATCAAATATTAAATTATTTGTAATGTAAATATATAGAGCACAGTTGAAAATGATCTTTATATGTTACAATATAATGGATAACAGCTTGTGCCATTTGCCTTTCTTCACTGTATATAGACATTTTTTTCAAAAGTGTATTTACATTTCATGAATATTGGAATCATTAAATTACACAAAGAAAGCATAATTATAAATGTTTAATTGAATAACATATATTTATATAGATGCTTAATTTAATCATATTTCCTTTTAAATGTTCACGTTTATATTTATCAGTAACATTGTATAAATTCTAAAGTTAGATTAGATAAAGTATTGTTGTTCGTAAAATTGGCTACTTTAAAATTAGTAAGAAATATTTAGGTACTTGTTAGTTATCCGGTCGACCAATTTCGCCAAATTATATAAATTTCCAAACCACTCGCCAAATTGTACAAATTAACATAAATTTTTATTTTAAATAATGAAAGAACAATTAAATTAGTATAACATTAATAAAAATACTAATAAAACATCGAAATAAAAATCACTGGATGACGTAAACACGTGTTAGTCAAGTGAATGTGGCATTTACGATCAATCATTATTGGCATTTAATCTTACAATTTGGCGACAGTAATTTGGTCGACGGGATAACTAACAAGTACCAATATTTATTATTTAATAAAGAAAATAATTGAAAACTTGAAAATTGATTCAAAGATCCAAATTAAACTACTCTGCAGCCTAATAATAATAATTTAATTATATTTTTAATTCAAATATTGGTAGTACTTCCCTATTAGAGGAATTTGGGCACTTTTTTAAACAGCTTGGTACAATTTGGGCTTAAGAAAATGTGATTTGTTGCCGATTGGTATATAAACAGCTGTGGAAACAAAACTGATGAACTATTATGTTTATTTATGTAGTGTATTAAAACAATTGTATCTGATTACACATATTAGATAAATTACTTCAGTTTGTATAATACAGGCATCCCCTGACTTACGTAAGTAATGCGTTCTGCAAACTTTTACATAACTTGAATTTTACAAGTCGGATTTCTAAATTGATTAGTTAAAATTTTGTAAGAAGCTGCAATATTTATTTCATAAATATATTATAAATGGTGATTTCAAATTTTTGGTAAATTAAATCTGTTTAAATGGTTTATTTTTACAAAAAGTTTATATATATATACTAGGAGGCTCTGCCCCCTGTGAGCTAGGCCCACCAACCTGAGTTCAGACTTTAAAAACATGGTAATGTACTTTGTTTTAAAATATTAGCAGGTTATGCAAGATTAAATGATATTATCAAAAACAATGACTATTTTCTGTAATCAGGCTGCCATATTTTTCAATTTGAATTAGGCATTTTTCTATTACTATCTACTCATTCACCGCTGTTTCTACAGCTCACGGTTACTTTTGGAATTATAAATAAAATCAGTTGCACATTTGAAAATCCGCTTCTATAAAATGATTAGTTTAAAAATGTTGCTGCTTCTCTACTTTTATAACGATGCTATGGACAATATTCTTTCTTTGGGTTTGAGGATAAAAAGTAACTCTGTCTACTTGGTAATAACATACAAAACCTTGGAAATGCACTGTGTTTTGAAATTTTTTGCTTATATTTTATGTTTTGAACGACTTTTAGATATTTGCAATAACATGTTCTAATTCTTTTCATATTTTAATGCACCATCATGCATATTTCCATTTTATTTTTTGAATGTAAATTGCTTATTTATTTAATAAATTATATAATAATTTTCTAATAAGTATTTGTTTAATAATAATTCGTACAGAATAAATTAAAATCGAAAATATTTTGAGCAGGCATATGCCTGCATTTATGCCAGGGCTGCGGAGTCGGTGGGAAAAATGGACGACTCTGGCTCCATATAGCACAAAATTAACACTCGCCACTCGCCAGGTGTCGAGTAACACTTAAAATGTGGCGATTAACTTTATTGTCCTCACTCGCCAAACTCAATGGGCACCACTCGCCAAACGCGATGGTTGAAAGATCGATGCCAGGGAGGAAAGGGGTGAAATTCGTTCGGAATTTAAGGCTTCCAAATCGGCGATTCTCCCGAACGTAAGAAAAGAAAGTAGCAGGGGTGATTCTGTCTCGAATTTTCTGAAAATCTAAGGCATTCGGTTCCGAAAAAAAAAAAAAAACCTGTCATCAGTCCGAAAATTCGGACATAAAAATATCGCTAATTTTGATATGGTCGCCGAAAAAAATCAATTTCGTCAATCGTTCGTAGAAAAACATCACCAATTCCGTCAAAGAATCGCGAAAAAACGTGAATTTCGTGAAAAGATCGCGGAGAAAACGCAACTTTTGTGACAAGATCGGGGGAAAATGCAAATTTTGTCAAAAAATCACGGAAAAAAACCCACAAATTTCATGAAACGATTGCGGAAAAAACGCAAATTTCGACAAAGAATCGCGAAAAATAATCACAAAATTCTTCAAAATATCACGCAAAAACGCAAATTTCGTGCAAAGATAGCTGATAAAACATAAATTTCGTGAAAAGATCGCGGAAAAACGCAAAATTCTTGAAAAGATCATGAATAAAATGCAAAATTCGTGAAAAGATCACTGATAAAACGCTAAATTCGTGAAAAGATCGCAGAAAGAACGCAAAATTCGTGAAAAGATCGTGAAAAAAATGCAACTTTCGTGGCAAAATCGCGGAAAAAATGCAAATTTTGTCAAAAGATCGCAGAAAAACACAAATTTTGAGAAAAGGTCGCGGAAAAACACAACTTTCGAGAAAAGGTCGCGGAAAAAATGCAAATTTCGACAAAGAATCACAAAATTCTTCAAAGTATCGTGGAAAAACGCAAAATTCGTGACAAGATCGCGGAAAAAACGCAACTTTCGTGGCAAAATCGCGGAAAAAACACAAATTTCGTCAAAAGATCGCGGAAAAAACACAAATTTCGAAAAAAGATCGCGAAAAAATGCAAATTTCGTGAAAAGATTGCGGAAAAAACGTAAACTTTGTGAAAAGATCGCGTAAAAAATGCAACTTTCGTCAAGAGATCGTGGAAAAAACGCAAATTTCGTAAAAGATCGCGTAAAAAACGCAACTTTCGTCAAAAGATCGTGAAAAAAATGCAAATATTTTCAAAGAATGGCGAAAAACCCCCACAAATTTAGTTAAAAAATTACAGAAAAAACGCAATTATATTATTATATATTATTATTATTATTATACAATTATATATTATTGTCGTATGTGGAAATTCAGTTCAAAACACCAAATTTGAATGTATTTCTGAAAGATCTTTTAAGTTTGCCAAAAAATGGCAAATGTCTTTCAATTACATAGTTTTTAAATAAGAACACCTCTCAATTTTGTGCATTTCTGAAAAAAAATGAATTAAAAAATATATAAAAGTAGCCCCTTTGAATTTAGGAACAGCCTTAAATGAAACATGTATTTTCTGGTTTTTATTATTAAAAAATTTATCATTTGATTAATTGTCAGTCTGACTGAGATAATTAAACATTTCAGATTTCTTTAACATTTCATTTAGAATCATTTGAATCTGTGAAGATTGGTGATAAATCATGTTTATAGAAGCAAGAAGTAACGTTACATTGACACTGTATAGCTAAATTTTTGTAGCCTATATAAAATGCACAGGTGTGTACTTTGTCTAAACGTGACTAATTTGATTCCAATAAACTGACTTTTAAATACAAATGGTGACGGTCTATCTGCTACCCAACAATAAATCACTATTGAAAGTGTTTCACAACATATGTTAAAGATAAATGTTGACATTGAATTTATAAAATTTTGGCCAGAAGAATTTTCATGAACAATAAAAATCTTGTATCCATTTAACATGTTAAATGTGTTTTTTCTTCATATATTTCCTTTCATTTTGATAAACCTTATTCATACCATGTGTCCCAAAAATGTCAGGTTTATTTGAAAATTCATATTGTTTTATTTCTGTTATTTTTAATTAAATTCATATTATTTAAATATCATTCTGTTTCTTAAAATTTGCTGTTTTCAGAAGTACATTGCAGCAAACGATGCATTTATATTGCTTTCCATAAAAAAAAAAAAAAAAAAAATCATTTTCTAAATAGACCCATCAGTTTTGGGACACCCAGTAGGAAAAGCTAAGTGTGGTGACATAGTCAGGATTTTATTTTAGGAAAAAGGAGGGGGTTAAACAGTTACGATCTTACATTTTTCTATGGAAATGGGCAGAATGTATCCATGGTCGGGGCTTGCCAAATGCAACACCAGTGTTGACCAAATTTTTTTTTATCTGGCAACCAAATTATTTAAGCTGGCTTTTTTGTTTGTTTGAGAATAACTATTTTTGTTTTTACAAAAATTTAACAAAGAAATGAGCACTAACAGCATTTTTTCTCTCCTCCATCTCTAAGAATGTGCAGCAAGCAGTGATATTCTTTTTCTCTTGTACTTTTAAGGGAATAACCAAGTTTACAAGACACTGACCATCTCATGCACACAAAGCACCATTTTTTTTCCACTGCAGCCAACTAGTATGTCACATAATTAGAATGTGGGAGGGGGGGGGGGGAGAGAGAGAGGCAGGTTCAATAAAACAGTAAAAGTATTAATCCAGAATTTGTGGCACCTAAAATTGGATATCACAATGCGAAAAAATGCACATCATCAGATAATTTTTTGTAGCACTCAACTACCCAAACATTTCAAGCATTTCCTGAATTTGTCGGTTAATTCAGCCTTAACAGTATTACTTTTTTCACCCAGAGATATATAATTTTGATAATATTCTATAAGAAACTTGGTTTATATTATCTTTCTAAATTGTGTAGTATTCTAAAACTATGCTTGTTATTATTTTTTTCTCAATCAATTCATAAAAGACTTTTGCGCTTTTTGAAAATCAGTGATGGCGGTGAAGGTGGAGTAAATATTTTTACTGGTGACTAGATTTTTTTGCTACAATTTTTTGCAGATTTTATCAAATTTGTAAAGCCATGTTCAAGGTTACACAAAAAACACGGATTTCAGAGGTTGCATACTTCTAATTGCACCCCCTCCCCCTAATACACTGTTCTGTCTAAGCCCCTGCTTACATGTTATTATTGTAGATGTAACTGATAGGCATCAGATTTCTAGGATGCGTGCATTTAACTACAATATTTTTTACTGCAGTTAAATGTACCATCCATTAATATTACTGAATGTTATTAATATATTTAGAATTACAAGGTTTAAAATGTGAATATAGTAATGTAAAGGAATTTTAGATTTATCTCAGGTTGCATTTATCTCCATTATTATTTGAATTAAATTTACCATCCATTTCTATTATCCAATATTAATATATTTAGCATAACACAAGGTCTAAAATGGGACAATAAAATTAGAAAAAAAATGTTCTTTAATATATCTTCTTTCAATTCGTTTTTTTAAAAAAGAAAGCTTAGAGGGCTTATTTATATTAACCCTCCGACTGTCTTGGAAAAGGGCAAAATTGTAATGTTGTTTTTTCCGAATTTTGTTTTAAATGCTTAAAAAAACGATTCTTTGAACATTTTATAAAAAAAAAACTTAACAACGAATATAAATGCAATCCTTGGAAGTATAATCATTGTTCAATGTATTAAAAATACATTAACTCAATTGAATTATATTACTTTAAATACTGCTTGTATTGCAGTGAAACCTGGAGCTTAGTGAACGTATTAACACGGGCTTGTCAGTGAGGGGGTTAAAAATGTACCAAACTCTGAAATTTTCAATATGAACATCAAATTTTCACAGCATATGTGGATTTTTAGGTAAGTTTTACCTTCGGATATCAAACGGGAAGTGTCAAGTACTTTAGGAATTATGAATGTTTAAAATTTGGAGCTCATAATGTTAAAAATCATTTCTAATCATTGCAAAACCAACTGCAACATAGATATATATTGTAAAGCATAACTCAAAAACTGCCAGTCAGAATAAGCTGTAATTTTAGAATTACATACTTGAAGCTTCCAGAAATCATTTCTGTTAAAAGAAATTATAGGCTGCAATTCATCTTTTTTTTTTAAATTACTTTTAAAATATGTATATTTTCGAAAAAAATATAAACCTACGAATTGTTTAACAGCAGTAGATTTCTAGAAGACACAATAGTAAAACAAAATATTAAAATAAAAGCTGAAAAGTATGATGCATATAAATATTTAATAGAAAAAAAATATGTTGCTAATAGGCTTTTTTTTTAAATATTTGTGTATATATTAACAAATGTTTACTATGTTGCATCTGAACTGCACATTAACTTATATTCATGGCTGTTACACTTCAATAACTATCAATCAGTATTTAATTGAATAAATCAGTTTTATTTGAATTACTGAAAGTTTATGATAAGGATAATTTCTGTAAATTATGTATTATAATTGTGAATGCGGAACATTTTAAATTATGATCAGTTAAATTAGTTCTAAGTAGAATTATTTTTATCCATTATGATTTTATAGATGATTGTCAAACTCAATTTTACTTTCACCATAAGAATCTTTATATTATCAAAGTAAAAACAGCTTTTAGCAAATCGGCTCAATGTCACTACTACTATTATGGTTTTCCTAAATATTTTATGCATATTAATATTGGAACATTATTAGAATTTTATTATAGTATGGTATTTATTGTGGTATGATAATTAAAAATGCATAACATCCATCGTTGTGCTTTAGTTTTAATGCTTTTTTCATAAACTCAGGGGGTCTAAACAGTAGTTATTAACTTGTTTTAGAAATAAATTGTCTAATGAATGTAGCTGGTTACTGCATAATATAATTTAAAAACTTGTTAAACACCATAAAATGGTGTAGATAGACATTTTGACAGCTGAATAGAGAAAGAAAAAAAAATTATTAATTTTATGTTCACTTTCAGCTATTGATTTAAATCATCAAGGTATTTTCATTTGCTATACACAAAATTTATAAAAATTTCAACAAAGTTTTGAAAGATGTTTGGTACGAGTTCTGTACTTATAAACATTCCTTTCTTTCTTTCTTTTAATATTTTATTTTACTGCAGTAATAGTTGACCCTCAAGATAACTAAAATGCATTTTGAATACTTTACTGCCGTTGAATCTCTTTAATTATGTATCATTTTTCAGAACTTGCAAAATGAAGACTCTCTATAAATTCCTTATAAAACTATCAAGAAATCATCAGCAAGTTTTTTCATTTAATAAAATGCCTTAAATTATAAATTAGGACGTCAGTGATTTAGAATACTTTTTTTCAAATATAAGTTTTAATTTACAATGTAGGTTAAAGTAATTTTTTGTCTGCCGTTCATTTTGTATAAAAACCATTATCAACTTTAGAATATTTTTTTCACAGTTTTGATAGATAGTTTGAATGTACAGTCGTGGGAAAAAAAAGTAAACACCCCCTACTAACTCACCAACAAAATATCGTAGACGAAAGTTACTGGTACCGAACGATTGGAAATAAAGTCTACTTTTAAATTATGTATATAAAATGTTCTTAGGGGGCATCTATATATTAAAACGAATCCAAACTTCTTTTTTTTTCAATAGCAATACCCAATTTTAACGAGATATTTCAAATCTTCGGTTCAAACTATGCCTAGACACCAAATTTCAAGTCATTTGAATGATAAGTTTTTGAATTATAAGCATTCAAAATTTAGTGCTTCTGTGTTAAATTACATTTTCATATTTTTATTTATATCTCCTGAAATTATGCTCCTAATGTGCTAATTTTTTTTGTAGCAATAATACCCTATACCCAAACATAAATACACTGAATTTGCAATTTTTATAATTTTATGATATGAATTATGAAATTAATATTCGAAAAAATTATGAATTGCAACCTACAATTTTTTTGATGGATTTAGATTTATAAAGTCCTGCTTTATGGAAATTCAAAATTTCACATTTTTCTTCCAAGTAGCTTTCAAATTATGCTTAAAAAACGACAAAATGATGGTTTAAGGGAACGTCTGTGATACAAGTGAGTAGATATTTAGAAGTTTACTCTGCTGTCCTGTAATCTAACAGGCTTCATTGACTCCTTGAGCCGCGCTTAAGGTGCTTTGATCAAGAAGGGGGCTTTCTCGGTTAACAATCGAGTACAGAACTTCAATTTGGATACAGCCCTTAAAATACGTTCGTTTTAAAACAATTAATTTCTCGGAAACTTATGGTATGAATTGCATAAAAATTTGTTTTTAGGCTAATTGAAGGGTGTTGAGTTCATTTATGCTGTCAGAATTTTGTACTGCTATTGAAAAAAACAAAGTTATGGTTCGTTTTAATATGTAGATGGCCCCCAAAGCAAATTTTACATGCATCATTTAAAAGTAGACTTTATTTCCAATCGTTCGGTACAAGTAACTTTCTTCTACAATAATTTGTTGAGAAGCTAGTAGGGGTGTTTACTTTTTTTTTCCCATGACTGTACATGATTTCCCCACTTATTGTTACAACACACTTTTATTTTACTTAACTTGGTTCATGTATGTAAAGATGGAATTTTGTAATTCACCCTTCATCCGTTTCTGGTGTGCTGGAATTCTAAAAATGGTGTTCCCAATGACAATACAATATTTTCAAAACTTAATTATCAATTAATAGATTTATTAATTAAATTTTGATTATACACTGAGAAAACAATTTAGAAATTCTAAATAGGCAATTTAAATAATGCCCCCCTCCCCCTCCTGTTCCCTTACCTTAAAAAGAAACTGTGTACAAATTAATATTTTTTTACACCCATAACTATGTGATTTAACAAAAAATATTTGTTTGTTACAATAATATAATATCAGTAGTAACATAAAAATGCTTTTTTCTTTTCTTTTGCCATACCTTAAAAAGAAATTAAAAAACAAATTCCAAGCACAAATAAAAGAAAAGAATTTTCCATAAATGGAGCTTGTGCTAGATTCACATATTGTAACAGACACTTTGGAACAAAATGAATTGCAATCGTTAAATTACGTGCAATTTTTAAGATAAACATTAAATGTTTATAAAAGTGTGTAAAATGTTTTTGTAAAACCATTTACTTTTATCCAATATCTAATCCCTAAACAGTTTTAGAGATATTCAATTGCAAAAATGATTCAGTTGTTTTTTATCATATCAAAAACTTGATTACTTGTTAAAGCATGGAGAGTATAGTATTTTTCTAAATATAACTTAAAGGACACAGGGAACATATAAAATTTAAATTTTGTAACATAAAAAATAAATATTGCGACATAAGTGCTTTTTGATATGATGAAGAACAACATTTGAAACATTTTTAACAATTTCCAACATAATAAAAAAAAGTTTGACTTTGGTTTGTCTGGTTGTACTCTAACTTGCATAAATATACTTGGATTGCCAAGAGCACAGTGCATGTTATCAAGGTTTAAAATCAGACATTCCTTATTGAAAATGCAATGTGTAGCATTTACAATATGAAATCGATATGCATTATTGAGGTGCAATATAATATTCTTACTGTGGAATATGGAGTGCATAGCATTTATTTTTCCTTTACAGGGACACACAAAAGAATTCTATTATATTATGGACTATGGGGGAAAATGATTAACAGTTTATTTTAAAGTTGTTGCATTATTTCAAATATAATGAAACTGATTTAGATTGCTGATGTACACTAAAAGATGTTTACTGTAAAATATGGCATGCATAGCATTTATTTGTTCATTTACAGAGGCACAAAAAAGAATTTGGTTGCAGTACTGTCTATATAAATAATTGCTAAGTGTATTTCCAGATATGGTATGTATTTGAAACTAACATTTTTTTAGTACATTACATAGTCTGTACAAATTCTACAGCTCATACAGGGCTATACTATATTCTAAAGCATATACAGTGTGTAACAAAAAAAAAATCATAAGCATTACTGTCTATGAACATGGAATATATACAGAAAAATTGGATATATTGCCATCTATGGATGGTATTTCTGGAAGTGTTATTTTAATTATGTTATGTTCTTAGTCAAATTACATTTTAGCTTAATATGTGGTGTGCATAAAAATCTGTAGATCATATACCGGGCTACACAAAAAAATATGAAGTTGCCTTCTATAAATGGTAAATGTTGAAAATATATTTTCAAATGTTTTACAGAGGAATTAAATTTTAGCAAATTATGTGGTGTGTGTACAAATCTATAGATTATATACAGGGCTGATTTAAAGAATTCAAATATACTATTGATTATGGGTACTAATTGCTGAAATTGTGTTTTCAACTGTGTTATGCATTTTCAAAATTGTTTATCTAGACCTTTTTTTTCCAAGCCTTATTGTGTGGTTTGGTTACAGTATTTTGGAAATGTTGGAAAGTGTTTCATAATCTATGTGGACGGGAGGTGCTGGGTTCGAACCCAATCGCGCCTGTCGGCCTAATCGTTCGGAGTTTTCGTGGTTTTCTTCGAACCTTGGATTTCCAAGCGTTAATACGGGTTAGGTTCCCTTAGAAAGACCCCCACAAAGGGCACCCCCCCCCCCTGGGCCTATATCCCTCGTGCAGATAATTGGCCGTCATAAATACAACCAACCAACCATAATCTATGTGATGCATGAAATTTCTTTCTTGTTGTAATTAGAACTGTACTTCTAAAATTAATGATTTAGAAATTAGTTATTGGATAATAATAAGAGGAACACCCTGTATAACTAAGAAAAAAAGAAAACTTTCAAATATGAGATCACATTTGCTAGATTCTGAAGGTTAATATATATTTATTGTCAAATTAGACAATTATTAATAAAGAAAGAAAAATGTTTAAATATAACTAATACTGTTTTTATGATGTAAGCATTTTTTTTTTAGTTTTGAAAAAAAAAAAATGAATGTACATGTTGTTAAAGAAATAAAAAGTCTAAAATACTAAGGAGATACTTAAGAGAACATAATGAAAAATACCTTCTGTAAATCAAATGAAAATATGCTGCTGAATTTTATGTAATGTATTCCCTAACAGATAAAAACAGATATCAAAAATGAAAAAAAAAAAAGAATCATTTATTTATTTTTTTATAATTTATTTACATATTTTGTACATAGGTATCAAATACCTAATAGTAACATAGTATTGTACATCTTAACAGAATTAAACTTAACTAATACAAATCTTTAACATATATACTTTCAGGAAACATACAGCACCATATTCAAGTGGTACAACTTAATCAACAAAATAATTTACAAATTACACTAACTTGTGAGTCGTTTTTATTTTATCTACATTTTAATTGATAAGAAAAATACATTTTTTATAATAAGATCCAGCAGATGATCCCAAAACCAAGTCTAACAGATTGTGACGTCATTTTTTGTTTAAATAGCCCAAATGAGTGACATTAAATAAAATGCTGAGTATTTTAGATAACATGATAAGGAACATAGTTGAAAAATTGAAGCAGAAAAAAAAACATGTTTTCTGCTTATCTATAATTAATTCCGTTTGCATAAGTAAACTTCCATTATGCATATATATATATATTAATATTACTAAAAATTATCATCGAGAATGATATGTGGCATTCATTCATAAAATGCAATGAATAAATAATAAAGGAGAGCAACCCTTCAGCAGATGAGAATATAAAACAAATAAAACCTTTAATAGATGGTGAAAGGCAAAGTCACTGATATACTCTTTCAATATTGGAAGCACTAACAGAAATAGATACACATTGGAATTTCTGCACATTAATAAATAAACAGTAGGCATAATGCATAAATATAAAAGTACTAACAATAAGAATTATTAATCTCCAGAAACACCATATATAGGAGGGCACAATTAACCCATTAGGCATGCACCGAATAGTGATTTTGGCTAAATACCGAATACTGAATATTCGGCTAGCCGAATAGTAACTGTTAGGCTGAATACCGAATATTCGGCTTGTAGAATACTTTTATATTATAAAGTTTAAAGGCATTAAAATGTTAAATGTTAACAATTTTACATAATATTTAAAACAAACTTTCATTTTGATAATCAAGAGCTTTTTTCAAGTAAACTTTATGCTGAAAAAAATCTGCTTTGAATTATTTAAGAAGAGGATAGTTATAAAACTTTTTAATTAATAAAATTTTAAATTTAATGGTTTCTTCTGTGAATTAAAACAAATGAATAAAATGTTTTTAAATTCTAAAACAAACATTTTAAAATCAAAGAGAAATTGGGAAAAAATTGGAAGAATAATTGTACAGGATCATATATTATTTGTTTGTCAGGAAGAGACTAAAGTAAAAGTAAATAAATAATACAATCTATTCAAATTTTATATGGTGGCAACTCAGCAAGAATAACTGTTCTTACTCCCTTTGACTAAGCAAGGAAGTTTTTTAATTCATTCTAGATCGGTGTCTGGAGTGGGCGATCATTTTCAGATATTGTAAATGTTGTTCTTAAAATCTTAGCAAGAAACAGATTATTTACTTAACAATGTTCAGGAACTTGCATTTGTACATATTTAATTCCTATGAAAATCCTCGTGATTGGTTAATTTCTTAAATAATACTTAACAAACAGCAAATAAATAATGTAAAAACATTCTCTTTTATTTAAATATGATTCTGTTTCTAATTATTCTAAGATATTCTGAATATCTTTATAAGTTGACTGTTAAACATAGAAGTTGTATAAGGTTTTTAATAATATGTTTTAAAAAGTTTTTTTTAAGTATTCGATTTGGCCAAATATTTCGATATTCGGCAGGCTGAATAGTTTGCTGTTCAGTATACTGAATAGTTTGATATTCAGTAACATGGCCGAATACCGAATAGATACCAAATATTTGGTGCATCCCTATTATAAATGATTATTATGAAAAAACAACAATATGTTATGATGAAAACTAATAGTATTAATTTAATATAATTGTGACATTTAATTAGGATGTTTTGAAATTGTTTACCTTTTGCTGCTACAGTGGTATAGACTAGGGATGCACCGAATATTAGGTATTCGGCCATGTTATCGAATATTCAGTTTGGCCAAATATCAAACTATTCAGCTTGGCCGAATATCAAACAATTCGGCATGTCAAATATTCAGTTTGGCCGAATATCAAAATATTTGGCCGAGCCGAATACTTAAACAAAACTTTTTAAACATACTTTTAAAAACTTTATAACCCTTTTACAACAAAATCATATTTAAATAAAAGAGAATGAATGTTTTTACATTATTTATTTGCTGTTTGTTAAGTATTATTTAAGAAAATTAACCAATCACGAGGATTTTCATAGGAATTAATTATGTACAAAGGCAAGTTCCTGAACATTGTCCAGTAAGTAATCTGCTTCTTGCTAAGATTTTTAGAACATTTTTACAATCACTGAAAATGATTGCCCACTGCAGACACCTATCTAGGATGCATTTAAAAACTTCCTTGCTTAATCAAAAGGAGTAGAACAGTTATTCTTGCTAAGTTGCCACCATATAAAATTTGAATAGATTGTATTATTTATTTACTTTTACTTTAGTCTCTGCCTGACAAACAAATAATATATGATCCTGTACAATTTTTTCACAATTTCTCTTTGATTTTAAAAGGTTTCTTTTAGAATTTAAGAAAATTTTATTCATCTGTTTTAATTCTCAGAAGAAGCCATAAAATTTAAAATTTTATTAATTAAAAATTTTTTATAACTATCCTCTTCTTAAATAACTCAAAGCAGATTTTTTTCAGCATAAAGTTTACTTGAAAAAAGTTCTTGTTTATTAGAATAAAAGTTTCTGTTTTAAATATTATGTAAAATTGTTTTAAAATATAACATTTTAGGGCCTTTAAACTTTGAAATATAAAAGTATTCGACAAGCCAAATATTCGGTATTCGGTTCGCCTGCAGGCCGAATATTTGGTATTCGGCCAAAATCATTATTCAGTGCATCCCTAGTATAGACTAGATTTTGAAAATCTTCCACTACTCGAGAAAATAATGTAAAAATCAAGTGTATTAATTTCACTTTCAGTGTCTTATTTGAGGTATATAGTGAAAGTAAGGGCATTTTTTATAAATTTTATCTTTAATATAGTACCAAAGAAAATAACTGCATAGATTTACGCCTGGGCTATAAGGGAGCTATTCTATTCCATAACTTGTTCATTGAATCCCATTATGCACTCACTGAATATTGCTTTTAGTATAGAAAAGACTTTTGCCTGACCATGTTCTACCTTGCCTGATGCAGTATTTCCGAATCATGTTCAAATAAAATACTTTTTATCATGTTATTTGGACCACTTTGTATATGTAAGGTACTTTGTATTGTCTGGCAAAAGTATTTTAATAGATTGTATAGTAAATAAGTGCAACACTATTTGTAAATATCTTTGAACTAATGTGTAAATGAGTATTATCCAATATTTGTTTTTAAATATGACTATCAGACTAAAATTATATTTTAAAATCTTATTTGCTTTAAAAATAAAATATCTTATTTGAAGAATAAAAATTTTTAAATGCTGCTAAAAGAATTTTTTTTTTTTTTTAAAGTTCGTATTAAAAAAAGATTACTTAAGAATAACATACCAAATTACTAAGGAACCTAAAAATTGAATACTAGCAACTTTTATCTTTTTATTTTGAGGAAGGGGGGGGGGGGGGGGGTGGCGGAGAATTAATTACTATCGTTTTTTAAATAGTTCCTCACTTTTAAATATGACTCTTAAGAAAAGGAAGAAAGAAAACTACATAACCATATCATACAATAATCATTAAACTGTATAACCAGAAGGTTTGAAGATTCAGCAAAGATTCTCTTTTGTTGAAGAAATAGTAGTTTTAGTTGTGAAGTAAATCTATTTTTTGCTGTTAAAACTGTGAGATTAATATTGAATGTATCTGATTTTTTTCAGATAAAAAGCTACATGTGTATTATAATTATTTTATGCTGACAAACAAGAATATCCATGTTATAATTTTAATAATGCTTGCATTTTGTACTGATATATGTTTAGATTATTTTACTACCATTCACTACCTTGCCATGTAATGGTAGTTTTTTTTTTCTCGTAATCTTTCCTTAGAATTTTTTTTACAAAGAAACTTTGCCCCACTTACCCACTTTTATATAACCTTCTGAATCTGATACTGGCACCACTGGATTAGGAAATAAAGCTTTAAATACATACATACATATATATATATATATATATACTATACATATTTGTTTTACAGCTGAGGTAAAAAACAAACAAAATTGTTGGTTTGTAATTCATGGATGGAGAATAAACAATATGAAATTCAAACATTTTCATATATCATTAAACTTAAGACTTGAAAACAGTACAATTTCCTTTTAACATAATGGTGAAAATGATAAAAAAATTAACCAAAAATTTGCCAAAAAAAATTAATAATAAGAGAGAAAAACAAAAATATGCAGATTACAAAGAAAGAAATATAGATCCTTATTTATTTTAAACAACATGCATTTTAAAAAGTGAATTAATACCAACAAAAAGCCAGCTATAAATTTGTGTTAATGTTTTCAGAGAATAACACAAAAATGGTCATAGTACAGAAAACAGCACCTTAACATTTAAAAAGAAAAAAAAACAGATCAATGGGTGATATTCCTCCCAGTGAATAAATATTTGGAACAGCTATAAATAAACTTACACACGCTAACCAAACTAGATTTATAATAAATGAGTAAAGTACATGCGTGTAATGACATACTGATCCCTACTATTTTATAGAAAAATAGAACAATCAGAAGCAAAAAAAAAATCCAGTTATACAAGAAAGAAAACAAGAATAACAGAATAAACTTCCTAATAATATGAAGTAGGATTAAAATATAACAATGCATCCATGGATAATGAACTATAGCTAGTTTATCGAAAAACACTACAAACACAATATTTTATAAAAGATGCATATCACATTTGATTGGAGATGTTTAGACAAATTGTACTACAGGGAAATCAGAGATGAGATGGGCTCAGCCTAGACCCGAAACATGTTCAATTTTTTAAATGGCCTTCAGGTTTGGGCTCAAAGTGAAAATTTTATTTATTCACAAACTGACACCAGAAAAAAAAGAGCTTCCTATTTGAGAAATAAGAATGTATTCTAAGTTTCTTGAAGTATTTTACAATCCTCTGAAAATCATTTTGAAAGGGAATTGAATTGTTATTGATGGGATACAAGGAATAATAACAATCTATCTGATTCTGAAGCCTTTGCAGGGTCAGTAGTCACATAAAGACGTTAAGGAATATCCATTGTCTATCATCACTTTCTGTTTGATGTCCTTTTCCAGAATTACTGGAAAACAGAACTCATGCCTTTCTGCCATAGTTATACAATGATACGTTAAAAGAATACGAATTATGACTTTTGCAGATTTCTCTCAGTGATAGGGAATAAATAACAAATTTGATATTTAAAACAGATTTTCAGGGATATGGATGTCATGAAATGTGATATTCATATTTTGAATGAGAAAATTAATCTTAAAACGATTTTAAAATGTTCCCAGAATTGAAAAAAGAGCCCGGGCTCATCTCTAGTGTAAATGCATCTTAACATACAAATCCCCCAATTTATGAGTATAATAACATTTATTTATTATGGCACCATAATTAAACCAATAGAAATGCAGATTATTTTCAACAGCTTGGCTTTTTTTTAGTCCGCTGTTTTACACAATCTTCATATTTTCACCATAACATACATAAAAGTGTTATTTTTAAAAAATCTAATTTAAAAAATGTGCATTTGTTTTATTTTCATAGTAGCATTTTGCATTTAACAAAAAAAAAAAAAAAAAAAAAAAAAAAAAGTAAAAAATATAATGAAAATAAAGCAACAGCCGTGATAAAATTTGCTTAAGGTTTAAGTAAAAGGGAAGGGGAAATAGATTTGCTTTTAATAATTTTTACCTCAATCCATTTGATTGAGGTAAAAATGATGATGAAAAAAAGAAATGTGAACCTATGTACCCATTATTCACTGGAGTTCCTTTGCCTGTGGTTTACTCTGTTGAGTTATTTCCCATGACACATCTGATGTTATTTCCAAAAGGTTGTCTGAGTGAATTGTCTCCATCAGAGTTGTGCAGCTAGCTCAATTGTCAGAGCATTTGCACAGTATGTGAATGATCCTAGCTCTGATCCTGGCTTAGACACCTTTTCTCTCAGCTTGAAAATTTTAAATTTAGAAGATATATAATACTCCTCAAAAAATAATACAGTATTAACAAAATGGCACATACATAACAATACTAAATTTATCTAGCACTGATTATCTATGAAATATGCATGTGTTTTGCTAAGAAATTTGAAGCTTTTATTTCAATCATCTAAAATATTTATATAATAGAGATTCTATTTCTGAAAAGAATTGACTTACATTCATCAATTAAAGCAATGAAGGGAAAATAAATCAAAATACAGAAGCCAGAAAACACCAAGAATAAAATAGCTGTAGTACAAAATCCTTAAAACCCAACAATTAATTATATCAAAGGGAGATTCAATCTTGATACTTTATTAGAATATTATATCGCTCATCTGCAAGAAAAGTGACACATCTCGACAAAAGTAAATTTCACAGTAGAGACAAAAGATTCACATGCATTTATTGTAACATGAAATTATAGCACTTACACTTGAATGCAGCAGTAAAAACGTGCATAAAAACCTTAGGAATGAAGACATATATGATGTTTGAAGGGTTGAGCAATTTTACCTCCTCCCACAATTTGCTGCCCCTCTGTGGTCACAAATAGGCATATAGCACAATAAAGCAATTTTCGGGATAACTACACTTATGAAACTTTTTCTGTAGCAAGACGCACTTATAACAAAGCTACTAGTGGAATAAAACGCAAAATGAATTTTTGTGAGTTGTGTTACTTTTCTTGCAGATGAGCGATATGTAAAACATTTTCTAATAGGATCTGAGTTTAATGTAACTTAAAATTTCAAAAAATATTTTTTTCAAAATTATATTATTTTACTGGATATTAGAAACTATGTTAGAGAATTGCTTTTTTGTTTCAAGAACATTCCACCAGATGGCAGCATCCCACAATTCTCTTTGTTGTTTTACTGGCACAGAGACTCAGAACAGTTAGTGCACCTCCATGTCTAATAGCAGTTAGCAGCAAAATGCTGCTTGATTAAAAATGCACTGATATTTCAAAGGAATGATAATAACACATTAAAAACTGCAACAAACTATAGTTTAATGCATAATTCAAAGTATTTCTTTATATTTCTGTTTTGTATATAGTCTCAAGAATATTCATCTGTTTTTTATATTGTGAAGTGCTATAAGTATTATGTGCAGCATATTATCCTAGTGTATTTTTTCTTCAAATAAATGTTTTTTTGTTCATCCTAAGAAGAATATATTTCTACTGAATAATACATCAAAACATAAAGGTAAAACTTTTAACTTTTTTATTATTTACTATTGAGGAACTTCTTATTCATACCTACACATGGAATAACATTCCAACAAACTATTCAGCATATTAACGTTTTTTTCAAAAGTCTAAAATTGTATTTTCTACAATGTAATATAGGCTTTTATTCAATACTTTACTTCAGCAGTTCCCAATGTCTGCAAGGGAACAAGGGAAAAAAAAATTATTTAATTGAAGCTTTAAAAAAAAAAAAAAGTAGAACCAAAATTGCAAAAGTAGAAATTATATTTTGAACAAAAATTTTATAATTTATAGATTTATTGTTGCTGTCACTAATAATGTAAAAACTTTTTATAATGTAAATGCTTTGCTTAATCGAACTTTGAAAAAACATTAAAGACATAGTATACAGTAGGCTTAAGGGGTTCTGTGAGATAAATTGCTCTGCAAATTAGAAAGGTTGAGAACCACTGCTTTATTTCTTTGGATTTTTTAATAAGAATTTATATTCAATTTTTTAAGGAAAAAAAATGACTTTTATCTCCCAGGCTAATATTTTTTCCAAGTTTTCACAGTTAAAAAAAAAAAAAAAAGTCTACTACATTGTAGCTATTTTATTATGTTTTATGTATGTATCAGTGACCTTGCTCTCTGATATTTCAGAACTTACCAATACATATTGCTAGCAAGGTACTTTTTTCTGAGGTCTTATCATACACGAGGCAACTTAATAAGGATATATTAATATTTTTCATTTGAAAAAAAAAATGGAGTAAGGGTTTACATATATCTTAACAACATATAACAATGCAGTACCCAAAGTACAATGTAATCTTTTAATAACTCCATAGGTTATTGATAAATTTCGAAAATATTTTTGTCTATTTTCTTTATTTAAAGAGAGGAAGATAATAACATAGGTTATGTAAGTTTTTCGTTCATTTCCAGTTGGGTACGATTGATATACAGTCGGACCTCTATTTAACGAACCTCTATTTTGCGAACTTTTCCTAGGCACCAAGAACATTTTGCGAATTTCTTCGTAAAATAACCTCCAAATAGTGAAGTGCATTCGCTATTTAATGAACTTTTTCTTGTGATCGATATTTATTTCTCCCCATTTCTCAAAATATTTCTGGACATTTCAAACTTATTCCTTCTTTAAACACATTTTATGATATTCAATGGCCTTGAACTGGTTTTACCAGGTGCCTTCTTTGTCAGCAGTGAGAATCCGGTAAGTACGGAGGGCGAAGACGATAATCCCTTAGAGTAACTTAAAATAATGTGAATACAGTGAGAAAAAAAAGAAGAAATTAACCATGATGTGCTGATTGATGAGTATATTTCACTTAATTCTGAAATTGAGACTTCGGAAACACTATCCGAATTGGATATTTTCGACAGTGTGAAAAATAAAAACAGTACAGCAATGAATTGCGATGAAGACGAATATCATGATGATGATGGAAATGATCATTATGCAGGAATTAACAAAACTTCATATGATGAAATGCTAAAATCACTTGAAACAATCCGACGCGGATTATAGATAGAAGAGAATACGCATGAAGGGGGTTTTGGTGCATTGCAAAGATGCGAGACGTATTATGAGAGAAAGCATTTTTTTAAAGAAAAAACTCTGGCAAAATTAACAGAGTTTTTCAGAAATTAAATTTAAGTATGCATATGGTAATGTATGGTTAAAATTATTTGTTATAATAATAATAAAAACGATAATGTCATTAAAATTTGTTAATTCTAATGTAAAACTATTTACTTTAAACAGAAAATACAGTGTATTCCTGGACAATGTTTTGTTTTCCTTGCAGATTTCAAAGATTTAAACACATAGAAAAAATAAATTGATGATGGATATTGGTGGGTAAAATAAATAAAACGAATCGATATAATTTATTAAAAAAAAAAATGTGATTAATTACTTTTAGTAAAAATATTTAGTGTTTATGAATTTAAAATCTGTTTTATGTAGTTTAAAGAATTTTAAAAGGTGAATCTCTATTTAACGAATTTTCCATATAACGAACTTTTTCCCGGGATTTAGCGACTTCGTTAAATAGAGGTTCGACTGTATATATATTTTTTCAATACATGAATAGAAGGAAAATGTATGTTAGGCACATAATTACACTGATTGCATTTAAGAGCCCCTTTGAATCCCCATAGTCTCATTAATTTGATAATAACAATTCAGTAGAATTCAGTATTTTAAATCTTCTAGCTAAAATAATTAAAATATTGATTTTGTGATAATAGCATTAATAATTAGTTTGAATGACTAATTTTTCAAATAAATATTTTATTAATTACTGATAATCTTACTTGTTGAATTTATTTAAACGATTACCCTCCCTTAGTTTTTGAATTGCTATGCAACTAACTGAGAATTGGGCTTTGCCTTTCAAGAATAACAGTTTTATTTATAACTCAGTTTTATAGTTCCAAGAGCAATAATTTTTACTGAACTTTACAATTTCAAAAGTTATAGCTTCAAAAGCAATAATTTTATTGTTCAGTTTTACAATTTTAAGAGAAACTACTTCACAGCTAAATTTTGCATATCTAATGTCAGTAATTTTATTAGCTGTTAGTTTGTTTAACCTCCTGAGACCTGGCATCCATTTAAATGGATGTTTTGCTTTCGCCTTCTATTGCGTTAAATTTCATTGTAGAAATCTAAAACCAGTTTGGCATGGCAATGTATGAATCAAAAATCAACATTCAGCTTTTGGATTTTGGCAACAGTAACTACTTTGTTTGCAAAATGGTGTAATAAATGAGTCAAGTTGGAATTCTACGTTCTGCTGGTAAGTTTCGTTTTTATGTTATTTTAATTTGTTTAAACTATTTTTTTTAGCAGATATTAATACTTATGCATTGTTAATACCTTAGCAGATGTTAATACCTTATGTTCTTTATAATAAACTAGCAAACCCCGCGGCTTTGCTCGCGTAACAGTGGAAATATGCCAAGTGATATTCATATGTCTAATTTTCATTTTAAAAAAAAATTATACTTTTAGGAATAATTCAAAAATTACTATTTAAAACACAGTTTAACTAAACCCCATTATTGCACTGCAATAGGCAGATATGAGATTTAAATTAATAAAAAGAACTAAAACTAAATAAATGATAATTTAGAAAATATTTTGAAGCTTTTATGCTCTTTTCATACGCTCATTTCCGTATTCATTTGAAGTTTTGAATAAACCGTTCTTAGTACGTATTTACATCTAAAAAATAACCATCATATCAAATTTCAAGCTTCTTGTCTATTGGTCTACCACCTCTCTGGGGGAAGTGGCACTAACATAAAATGCCTATGTTGAAACACAAACTGTCACCATTAATTTGGCAACATTAATTTTGAAATCGGTTTAATAGTTCCTAATATTCCATAGAAATGGTAATTCAGGAAGTTTTTAAAGGCTTTTTTGAACATCTGTTGTTCCCCCTGCCAACCCGATGTGGTAGTGGCACTGGCATAAAATATAACCTCTGTGGAATCAGAGACTGTCACCATTAATTCGCAACCATTACTTTTGTAATCAGTTTACTATTTCCTGAGATTGCATAGAAATCGTAATTTAGGACTTTTTTTAGTACGCTTTTCGCCGTTCCCTTCACTCACCTCTTTTAAATTTCGAATGTATTTTCAACAGTTCTTAGAGGGAATTTACATGTTATAAGTAACAACCATGTCATAGTTAAAGTTTCTAGCCTCTTCAGTATCACAGAAGTTGCAATTTAGAACGTTTTTTGCTCCTGCAAATTCCAGGTGGTAGTGACACCCACATGCAATAGAGCCTATGTTGAAGCAAAGGCTGTCATGATCAATTTCCAACCATTACTTTTGATATCGGTTTGCTACTTTCTGAGTTTGCATAGAAATCGCCATTTAGAATGCTTTTCGCACATTATCACCCTTCGTAAATTTCGATTTTTTAAAGAAATCTTCTTAAAGATCATTTTTGTCTTATAACTACCATTCCAAATTTCTTGTTTCTAGGCCTTTTAGTAACACAAAAATCGCATATTTAGTACATTCTTTGCTCCTGCACCGCCTTTGAGCGGTGGCGTAGCTATGTTTTTTGGCACCTGGGGCAGTAAGAAATTCCCCCCCCCCCCCCAAGATGAAAAAATAACCACATTATTTTTCCTCAAGTCGAAAAAAAAAGTCTTTTTGGCTTGTACCGGGAGCAAAAGGTAGCTTCACTCTTCCTTGTTTTTAAGGAGTCAGCTCAAACATACGAAACTAAAATGCGTGGAACCCGATTATAAAAGATTTCTAGTATTCATCAATACTGAATTTGAATGGGAACTTCAAAAACTTACAGGTATGTTCACGGATATGACTTTTGTTTTAAGCGTATGGGATTAGCAACAATGAAAATAAATTTACAAAAAAAAAAAAAAAAAACATTTGCTAAAACTCATAAATTATGCCCGGTTATGGAAAAAAATCTTCTGTTTCAAAATGGCAGCCACCATAGAATTTCAAATTGCTCTACTCATACATTTTTTAAGATAAAAAGAAAACCAAAAAATGTTCTTGAATCCTTCTATCAAGACCTAACGGTTATGCAAGAAATAAACTTGCATTTATAATTTTTTGTATATATATATATTTTTTTGTTTGAAATCGTCAAGGGGCCGCCATTTTGAAACAAGATAGCAATCAAGATGTCCAACGAATTTGGACGCGATCTTAATAAATCCTTAACATATGCTCAATCACATCCAAATCGGTTTATAAATAGGAGTGCAGTCACATGACAATTATCCTATTTATACAGAAAAATATTTTCTAAATATGCATAAAGATGAAAGGGATAAGAATTAAAATCCTTTTAAAATTCATAATTTAAATTAAATTTGAAAAATATAAATTAAAATTCTAACATTCGTTTTCGTAACTTTAAATCTTATATTCTAAAATCCGTTTTACCACTTGTAACTTTGTTTCCCACCATAATATTTTTTACTTTCACCATTAAAATCAGAGAGTAACTTAAGATAGAAAATGCTGACGTTTGGACAATCCTCCTTCGTTTGTGGTTAAAGCCTTGTACGTCACAGATCCCGGGAATTGTGCGAGTCTTGACCACATATCAATCAAGAGCTAATTAACCCATTAAACTAAATGTTCCTCCAAATTGATACTTTCGCTCCCTGCTAGAAAATTTTACAAGCCCCATCATATTAGCAAGAACGCGCATGAAGATTAGATTTTGCCCATTCGAGGTGCGTGCAACCAACGATCATGTAGGTCTCGAAATTGACGGAAATGGCGCGAGGGACATCCAATCGGACTCGTGAAGATGATCGTAAGATGCAGCAAGGAAATAAACAAGTTCAGTTCACAAAGAAGTTCCCGACTCTAATTCTTTACCCCCATTAATCTCCCAGTTATTCCTTACATAGATAGATATAGCTACAGCTTTCTCTAATGCACATGTGCTGGATTTAAGTATATATGAAATATATTTAACTTTTAAAACGACGAAAACAGCTATTTGTACTGGCCGTAGTAGGAAGACTGAAAAGTCCTGCTTTGTTTTTTATACGATTTAAGAAGGGAAAATTTGGGGGTAGGTTGCCTACATTTTATGGCTTTTCTCAATGCCAATTCGACGGAAAAGTGGAATTTCGAAATAAAGACAAAATAATATCTTTACTTTTTTTTTTCTTCCAGCTAAATCCATTTTGCATTGTTTCACAGTAGCCCCTGTTACATGAAAATATTCATATGGAATGCTAAGAACAAAAAAAACAATCTTTGTGTATGCGTGACAGAAATGGCTAGAAATGTCTACCACACATGTAAGTCTGAAAATTTGGGTGAGGGTAGTTCAAGTCAGATCCTGATGCACATGATGCTCATATTTCTTATTTTGGGGTCGGTAATTTTTCTTAATGTTTTCAAAAAATTGTCGACAACAGTTCAAAAGTTCGTAGAAAGAACATTCATTAAAAACTGAACTAAAAAGAGATCTCCTTTCCGACCGACCCCTCCATTTAATTTCTGAAAATCGATGGATCAGAAATTATATGACATGTAGACAATCAACTTAATTATTAAACGTTACCAAATACTAAAAACATAATTTAAAAGCATTTTATCAATTTAAACGAAGATTATTAATGTGTTTTGTGGCAAGAGTCCCGTGATATGAGTTAAGAGATTAAGTTAGATAAGTATAGCTATAAGTAATAATATATATAGTAAGATATGAGTTTAGAGAGCTACGAGGGTTTTCCCCCTTTATTTACATTTAAAAGTATGTTTTCCAAAATATAGACTTCTTTTACCACCATTATTGAACATTAACGGCGCATTCTTTTCTCGGATTCTGTTGGCCAGATTTCAACGGGAATTGATTTATTCAATTTAGCTTACGATTTTCTTGCGGTTTTCAGCTCCATCTTCTAGTGTGGGGGCGTATTCTTATCTCGTGTTCTATAGACCCAATTTCAACTGGACTTTGCTCATTCAACTTGGTTTTCGATTGTCTTACAGTTTATAGTTCTACCTTCCACCGTCAGTGGGCATTTTTATCTGAGGTTTCATGGGCCCAATTTAAGCGGAATTTTTTTCTTTCAACTCATCTTACGCTTCTCCTCAGATTTTTTGGCGCGTGCGCAGCACGCTTGCTATACGGGGCGCAGAAAGAGTAACCCGTGTCGGAAATGCATTTTGAAAGAGGTAAATTTGAATGTAAGGTTTTTAGTGGTTAGAGAAGTGCGCGTAGGAGGTCTGGTCTACACTGGAGAAGACATTGGGGACCCATCCCAGAGGTTCATTTTGAAAGATTCTTTATACATTTTAAAATTTTAATATGAATAGAGGTTTTAATCATATGCGGTTTGTTTGGAAAAATCGATTGGCGGGACAGCTGGTATACAAATGAACAATGTTCTCTTTGACACCAGGAGTGTAAGCCAAGTCGGCAACAGGCCTTTTGGTTTATAAACTGGAGGCTAGACAGTTAGAAACCTACATCATCGATTGACAATTGTGAATCTCTCCATTCTCCCCACCTTCACTGAATTTCTTCAAAACTTTCACATACATATACACGAAGAAACTGTCAACAGTTCTTATTTATTTTCAAAGTATGTGAAATAATCTCGCTTTAAAGCTCCTCTCAATTTGGCGCCCCTTGTTTAATCACTTTGCGCCTCAATTCAGGTATATAATTATCTTAGGTACGAAGTGTGTTAAGCCATCCCTAGAAACATTTAGAGAAGCTTTTTCTTTCTTCATTATTTTGATATAACAAAATTTCTTACTAAATTAAACATTCACACACAGTCTCACACACACACACACACACACACAAAAAAAAAATAATAAAAAAAATAAATAAAAAATTAACAATTTTTATTTACTGTCAAAATATGTGGGATAATTTCGGTTTAAGCATCTCTCAATTTGGCGCCCCTTGGCCTCGGCACCTGGGGCGGCCGCCCCCCTTAGCTACGCCACTGCCTTTGGGGTAATGGCACCGACAAAAAATATAGCCTATATTTTAGCAAGGGCTGTTACCATCATTTTGACACCATTATTTTTTAAATCGGTTCGTTACTTCTTGAGATTGCGTAGAAATCGCCATTTACAACGTTTTTAGAACGCTTTTTGCACATTTTCACCCCTTTAAATTTCGAATGTTTTAAGAAATATTCTTAGAGATCATTTATATCTTATAAGTAACTACCATTCCAAATTTCATGTTTCTAGGCCCTTCAGTAACACAAAAATCGCATTTTAGGATGCTTTTTGCTGCTGTACCCCCTTTGGGGTAGTGGTACTGACAAAAAATATCGCCTATGTTGGAGAAAGGGCTGTCTCCATCATTTTGACACCATTATTTTTTTTAATCGGTTCGGTACTTCCTGAGAATGCGTAGAAATCGCCATTTAGAACGTTTTTTTCTCATTTCGCTCACTTCATCCTTTTAAATTTGGAATTTTCTTTCGACAATTCTTAGAAAGCATTTGCATCTTTGAAGTAATTATCATTCCAAATTTAAAATGTTAGACCCCCCCCCTTTAACACAAAAAACGCAATTTAGAACATTTTTTGCTCCTGTAACCCCTAGGTGGTAGTGACAACAAAGTAAAATATAGGCTATGTTAGAGCGGGTGGGTACTGTCACCATCAATTTGAAACCATTACTTCTGAAATCTGTTTATGTTTCCTGAGATTACGTAGAAATCGCTATTTAGAATGTTTTTAGAACACTTTTCATGTATTTTCACCCCATTTAAATTTCATATTTTTAAGAAATTCTTCTCAGAGAGCATCTACATCTCACAAATAACTACCATGCCAAATTTCAAGTTGCTAGCCCGTTCAGTATCACAAAAATCACAATTCAGAATGTTTTTTCAAATGCAACCACAAGGGGGTAGTGATGCCGACATGAAGTAGATCCTATATTGGAGCAAGGGCTGTCATCATCAATTTCCAACCATTACTTTTGAAATCGGTTGGGTACTTTCTGAGATTGCGTAGAAATCGCCATTTAGAACGTTTTAAGAACTCTTTTCGTGCATTTTCATTGCTTTTAAATTTAGAATTTTTTAAGAAATGTTCTTAGAGATCATTTATATCTTATAAGTAACTACCATTCCAATTTCAAGTTTCTAGGCCCTTCAGTAACACAAAAATCGCATTTCGAACGTTTTTTTGCTCCTTCACCCCTCTTGGGGGTTATGGCACCGACATAAAACGTAGCCCATGTTGGAGCAAGGGTTGTCACCATCATTTTGACACCATTTTTTAAAAACCTGCTTGGTACTTCTTGAAATTGCATAAAATTCGTCATTTAGAACGTTTTTTAGAACACTTTTTGCGCACTTTCACCCCTTTTAAATTTCGAATTTCTTAAGAAATGTTCTTAGGGATCATTTATATCTAATAAGTAACTACCATGCCAAATTACATGTATCTGGCCCCTTTAGTAACACAAAAATCGCAATTTCGAATGTATTTTTGCTCCTGCGCCCCCTTTAGGGGTTGTGGCACCGACATTAAATGTAGCCTATGTTGGAGCAAGGTTTGCCACCATCATTTTGCCGCCATTATTTTTTAAATCAGTTTGGTACTTCCTGAAATTGCGTAAAAATCGCCATTTAGAACGTTTTTTAGAACGCTTTTCGCTCATTTTCACCCATTTTTAATTTTGATTTTTTTTTAAGAAATGTCCTTAGAGATCATTAGTATCTTATAAGTAACTACCATTTCAAATTTCATGTTTCTAGGCCCTTTAGTAACACAAAAATCCCATTTTTAGAACGTTTTTTGCTCCTGCAACCCCTTTTGGCCAGTGGCACGGACATAAAATATGGCCTATGTTCTAAGTTGGACTAACACCATCATTTTGATATTATTACTTTTTGAATCGGTTCGGTAATTCCAGAGCTTACTTCCTACAAATAAACAACTTTTACCTCTTTATAATATTAGTATAGATTCTATTCTTTCTCATACTTTTAGCATTTTTTAAATTATTTTAAAGCGAGTTATGGCCTGAACATCCATTTAGATGGATGTGCTGTAAAACAAAATTAAAAAATCGAAATTTATTAATTTCTTTAAAAACATCCCTTTTTATGCCTATTTGTTGAAAAAAACTCATATTTTAAAAAATATATGCATTATATTTTGCATGGGTCTCAGGAGGATATATATGCTACACACATATTATTAATTTCTAACATTTTAATATGATCAATAGAAAAACAAGATGAAAGCATTAATGCAATTTACATTCTTATTATACAGTAATATATGCTATCATACATAATTATATATGGAAATTAAAAAAAAAAATCCATTATTTAATACTAAATAAATAAATATATTTCCCCCCTTCCAATAATAAATATAAGACACAATTATATAATATTGGTACAGTGAAACCTCCTTGTGTGACCATATCCCTCAACGATAATTTCTTAATTTATTCCCATATGTTCAATGCTAATTTTTCTCCATTCAGAGACCATTCTCCATAGAACTCCCTCCATGACAGATCCATTTGTTTGAAGAAATGGAAAGAAATTCTGTTCTTTCTGTGATTTGACCTTTAACTTGACCGATATGTATATGTTCCAACACCTGGAATAGAATGTGGATCATCCCTACTTTCTAGAATAGCATGTTTGATGAAATTCACAGAGATGCATTTTATGGTCTGCTTTCTTTAGGAAAGTTCCTACCTCTTCCTTTGTTATTTTGATTGCGACCCCATGTTACAACACATTTGAGAGTGAGACCAACTGCTTCGGTTGTTCTCCCAGTGCAGATCTGTTTCAGAAGAATTTTAACAATGACAGCTAAAAGAGTGATTTTAAACTTAGAGGAATGTATACATCTTATAAATGAACATAAAAATGGAAAGTCTGAAAGAAAATTAGCTCAAATATTTAACTGTGGAACACCGTAGATAAATAAAACTTCGAAGAGGGTTTTTTAAAAGAATGGCAAGACAGTATATCGTGTGCAATGAAACGAAAATGTAAGGAAAAATTTAGTGATGTAAATGGTGCTTTGATGGAATGGTTTTGAGCACAAAGAAAATAATAAAGTGTATTTATTTACTGACCTTTGACATGGTGTAGAAATAAAAGTTGTAAAAACAAAGCAAACATCAATTTATACATTTTTTAAACTATCGTAGCAGTTAACTTATGAATTTAATTTTCTTTAGGTATTTAAATTTTTTTACTTATTTCCCAGTGTGTAAAATAAATTTTCATAATATTACTTGTTACCTTATTTTTGACAGACAAAAACTAAATTTAAATGTGACCTCCAATAAGAGACCAATTCTTAACATAACGGAGCATGGCCAGTTTAGGGAGGTTTTACTGTATTTTACAATTCATATTTACAAATGAAAAGTTATGGTAATAAAATATATATTTATATTAAATTTATTGAACGAGTATTATAGTCTTATCCAATTGGAATGCATGAAAAAGTAAAAAAATAATCAGTGCAACAAACCACAAACATTAGAAATTGTGCCATAATGAAAGAAAGTACACATTATTTTGATACATCATAAAAACATTTTCATCCAATATTCATAAAAATTTCATATCCTTAGAGAGGTTCTAAAGTTTTATTTTTATTAAAATTATCATATTTTTTAAGCAAGTTCCTATCACCCAAAAGAGATGATGTAGATCTTGTAGAGTTTGCATCTTACACCAAGGTGACAAAAAATTGATAGCAATAAAAGTAACAGCAAAGAAATCGTTCTTTTTGTGAAACTCAGGCTTCACTTCTAAATTCAACCAAATAAGAATTTAAACTGCTACATATTTATTTCTTTCTCATTTTAACAAATTTTATATCTTTAGATGCTTAAGTTTGCATATCAGGTTAAAGATCCAATTTGATCCAGTGATATAAGATTTGGCACATGTTCACAGAGATCTGAGCCAACTTTTTTGGATAATAGGATAGTACACAAGTGCCAGCTTTGATTTTTAATGTTTTCTGGCTAATTTCAACTATTTGTTGTTACTACACTACGAGAATTCAATTTTGTTAATTGTTTTAGAAAGATGCATTAAACTTTACTCTCCCTCTCCCCTTAAAACAAACAAACAACAACAACAAAAAAATGTAGAATTTCAATTATATATACAGCGGTCTGTCCAGACTTTTCTCTCAGGGTCCTGTTTTTGTGAAATTATTAAGAGCTTTTTTACATTTGTGAAGAATCTAGATCTAATTTTGTGAATTTGAAATGATCGTTGTATTCAGGTTCCTTTTTATATATTTTTAAGAAGATATATGTATGTAAAATACACATATTTTCTTTATATATGTAAAAGTGGCAGGCCAGATTTTTTTTTTTTTTTTTTTTTTTTTTTTAAATGATTAAATTTGTGAAAGGTTTAATTTAGATCTGGAAAATTTTGTAAAAGGCCTATTTTTGAGACAAAGAATTTTGTGAAAGGTCCTTTTTTAAGGTGAGAAGTTTTGTGAAGGCACCTGTTTTGAGATGAAAAATTTTGTGAAGGGTCCTTTAAAGGACCCAATTTCTGCCTAAACAGATCTCTGATATATGAAAATTTTAAACATATGCAGATGAAACTACTTCTTAATAAAATTAAAAAAAAAATGCAGCAGATTCAAATTAAGGAACAGCCTTAAATGCAGTAAATACTGTCTAAGGTGAAATCGATAAGGATTGAGAAAATTTTCTGCCATAGACAGCATTCTGCTTAAGACAGTGTTTACTGTATTGAAAAACATTCTGCTGGTCTTTAAAATCGTTTCATATAAAATAGATTTCCATCTTACATAGAGTCTGACTTAGACAAAGTTTACTGTAAAAAACAAACATTCCTAATCAGCAAAATGCCATAAATCATTGGACTATAGTTCTTTTACAAACAACATAAAAAACTAATAATGTAAAACTTTTAAAAGATATGATCAATTAAATACTGAGTAAATAATGTTTAAAATATTTTTCCTGGATTTTTTTTTGTTAAAGATGTAAGGACTTAAAAAAGAAGATACTTAAGTTTATATAAAAGAAAAAAATTCAAATTTTCATTGTAAAATAAAGTATAATAGAATACTGTTGCCAAGAGAGGTGGTTTTTAACAAACAATAGTAAGCATATACATGACATTAAAAAAAAATGAGAAAAATAAACGCGATGAAAATAACAACATACAAATTAAATATTATGCAGACGTAAGCATACAACAATGTGACCTAAATATTTTAATAATCTGAACAGAAAAAAAAATCAGATATTCAATTAAAAGAGATCATAACTATCTTCATGAAAATTAAAAGTTTATATCACAATATTGAAAATATCAATGTTTTAAAATTTTAACTAAAACTGATTGGGCTATCAAAATGGAAAATACCTAAAAGGAAAGAAAAAACAATTATTAAACATAAAGATTACATAATTTTTACAATGATTAAACAGCTTAGTAACTGAAAAGTTTAAATTGAAAAAAAAAATTAATAAATCAAAATCATGCAAAAATACATAATTGAATGAAATAAGATAATGAAAAATAATTTTTGATTTCCTTATGCATAAATAATGCAAAGTATGATTTATACACCTAAAAATTTTGGAAAGATTAAGTCATATTTCAAATTTGCTCTGTGTGTTGAAAGAAGCGAATTCACTATTTTCTTTCCTGCAATTTGTTCTATTTATCTACGCTAAGAGTGCAGGTAGTTTCCTAACCAATAATGTGTCACAGCTTCACAACGGATTTTAAAGTTGTTGCAGTTGCTTTGCTGGAGAAATAGTAACATGGTGAAAATGAATGACAAGAATGACTTAAATGACTCGAACAAAAATATGAAGTAAAAGTGTAAAAGTGACATATGTTTTCAAATCAAGTAAATGCCCTCAAATAGAAGTAAAATTTATGAGGAACAGTATTTTTAGCCCATTTTTAATGATAGTTACAGTATATCATCTGAAATGTTACAATTACCAGCATGAAAAATAGAAAATTATTTGAATATTTCATAGTTAAAATTATTTATTTAACTAGCTGACCCGTCTGGCATTGCCGGATCCTGTTATAATAAACTTAAACAAAACTGAAGTTTGTATGGTTTTAAATCTTAGGAAAACTTTTCAAATGAACCTAGTTTTGGGGTCCTGCTATCTTTGGCAGCATAGAGTGTGTTTCAAATGAACTTAGTTTTTGTGACCCTAATGCCTTCAGCAGTATCTACTGAACCCAATGAACCTTTTTACAAATGAACCTGTGACCAGGGTCCCTGCTGCCTAAGGCAGCATATACTGGGGGTGCTTTACACGCTCCGGAGACAATAAAAAACCAAGTTGAATGAGCCAAACCCTGTAGTAATCGGACACATAGAACCTGAGATAAGAATGGATGAATAACTAAATGGATAAAAAGCCTCAAAAATGAAGATCAGATTAAAAAGGTGCAATTTATTAACAATTTAGGACATAAAAACTTCAAGGTGTCCTTGTCCGGGCCTAAGGGCCTTAACTGGAATGTAAAAAGGGGGCATAACTAAAAAAGTGGAGAAAGGACTCCCAAAAACAAAGAAGATCTGATAGAAAAAGAGAAAGTTATTAATAATTTAAAGGGTAAAAACTTAAAGGGGCCCAGCCCAGGTCTTAAAAAAAATTAAAAATCTGAGCCTCAGGTGCATCAGGACCTATCCTCACCCAAATTTGCAAACTTCTACATACGGTAGATTTCACTAGCCATTGCAGACAGACACACACATACAGAGCAAAACTTTCTTTTATTACTATAGATAGAGTATTATACTTTTAAAAACAATCATTTATTCATTTGGCCCAAGAATTTCTCCATGAAAAATTAATATAAATAAGAGATGAAAGAAAATAAGTCATGTTTTTTGCACCCCTTATTTTATTTTTTATTTTTTTTCTTTTTGACATTGAAGAAATTGCAAAAAAAATGTAAAAAATATAGAAGTATATATGCTGTATGACTGAATTTATAATTGCTGCTGTGTAACCTGTATAACCATTATAATATTTCATAAGAGTTTAATGGCATTGATTTTTAAAAATTATTTTGTAAATTTGAAATAAAATGATTTAACTGTACTCATATTAAACTGATCAATTTTTCATAAATTTTTCGAATGATGATGTCACAGGATTCAGAGTTTTATGCTTTAAAATCAGAAATTGAAATCCAGTACTTTTTTGTTAAAGCAGAGCTCCCAACACATTTTTGTCTCCTAAAAGGGGGAAATGTCTAAAAATACAGCACCAAGTTTTGCTAAATATGCGAGCAAATTTTTAAAAATTACCCTAAAAAATATGTTAATTGGTTATCTTTATAAAGATGGGTCACTAAAAAGTACACTCAACTAAATATTTTGCTGCAAGAAGATAGGAAGTATTCCAATATTCAGTACTCACATTGATAATTCTCCTTAAAGGAACTTTTAATTTAAATTGATGCTTTATTAAGGGAAGACAAGACTGGGTGCAATCCTATGGGAAATATGCAAGCTTTAAGACCTTTTTTCTCGGAAACTACCTGACCGATTTTGATGAAATTTGGTATAATTCACTGGATTATGTTCAAGACTTATGGCAGACAGTTTTATTCTGCAACTAAAATCTTTTATTTTAGAGCAATGGCAATTTTTCAGAAATTTTATTAAATTTTTAAAAAAATTGTCTGCCACATATGTATGCTGTTATTTTATACTTATTATTATTACTCTACCACAAAAAAAAAAAAATATATATATATATATCAAAATGGCTCCAGTACTGTATGAGATAATGGGATTTTTACATGAAAAATAAAAATTTTCAGGAGATCCAAAAAACATAAATATTCACAATTCTTGCTCAAAACGCTACAAAACCTAGACACTTCTAATTTGCGTGAAGTTCTTGCAATGTTTTATCAAACACATGAATTAAAGAATACATAAACACTTGGATAAAGTTTAGTTACATATAATAAGTGAGTTAAAATGCTAGAGTAAAATTAATGTGAGTGGGTGTGGCGTCCCAGTCGCGTCTTCCCTTAGTGTGAGTAGATGTAGTGTCCCAGTCTTGTCTTCCCTTAAATTTTTACAATTATTTCTAATGGTCAGAAAAAAAACTGGGCATACCAATTGATTTAGGAAGGTACAAAGAATTTTTTAAGCCAATAAAAAAAACATTTTTTTCAAAGAATTTCACTGATGTTCTTCCCTTAATATTTATAACAGCAAAAAAATGATTTGCAATGAAATATAAACACTAAAAATTAATGCATCTAAGAAAATATCAAATCAATTGTTAACAGAGTAGCACACTAGCAATTACAAAGTATAGTGCATTTCTTCGAATTTAATATGGAGTAACAGTGATCAATGAATAAATAAAAAGAAAAGTGTCCAGTTAAACATATGGCATTGAGCTCATAGGCTATTCACACAAATTGTAAAGTATACTCTTATTTCAAAGAATAATGCCCCTCGAAAAATAAATTAAGGGGGGGGGGGGGGGTTGGTACCAGAACTATTTCACATCTTTATACTTAACCAATGAGCCTCCAAATCTCATCAGGGAAGCGCCTTATCAGAATAAACCTGTATACCAAATTTGAATCAAATTAGATAGAAAAATCCATTTATCTAAATTAAGGGGGTACTGGCCTCCCGTGCCCCCCTTTAGACTTAAACAATGAACCTTCAAATCTAATCAGGGAAGTTCGTAATCAGAATTACCTGGTATACCAAAATTTGAAGAAAATCTGATAATTCTGCACAAAAAACCCATTTATCTAAGTTAAGGGGGGATGAGCTCTCTGTTCACCCCTTTATACTTAACCAATGAACCCTCAAAACTAATCAGGGAAGCACCTTATCAGAATGAACCTAGAAAAAAAATTTGAAGCAACTAGGATATTTGCATCAAGAGTTATCGCGTTACGTACATACATACATACATTACATACAGAACCGGCGGGCACATTAGCTCTCAGGCTTTGATAGCCTGTGAGCTAAATAAAAAGAAAAGTTCCCAGTTTAACTGATGGCACTGAGCTCACAGGCTATTCACACTAATTGTATACTATTTTCTTATTTCAAAGAATAATGCCCCTCAAAAAATAAATGAAGTGCGATTAGCCCCAGTTTCCCCCCTTTATACTTAACCAGTGAACCTCCAAATCAAATGAAGGAAGCGCCATATCGGAATAAACTGGTATATGAAATTTGAAGTGAATCGAATAATTCTGCATGAAAAACCCATTTATCTAAATTAAGGGGGTGACTAGCCCCCGTTCCCTTTCATACTTAACCAATAAACCTGCAAATCTAATCAAGGCAGCTCCTTAACATAATATACCGGTATACCAACTTTGGGGCAAATCAAACATGAAAAACCCATTTATCTAAATTAAGTGTGTGTGGGGGGGGGGGGAAGGGGGTACCACCCTTTCCTCCCTTTATACTTAACTAATGAATCTCCAAATCTAATCAAGGCAGCTCCTTAACATAATAAACCAACATACCAAATTTGGAGCAAATCAAACAATTCTACATGAAAAACCCATTTATCTAAATTAAGGGGGGGGGGGCGGTTAGCTCCCTTTCCCCCCTTTATACTTAAGTAATGAACTTCCAAATCTAATCAGGCAATCTCCTTAACATAATAAACAGGTATACCAAATTTGTAGCAAATCGAATATTTCTGCATGAAAAACCCATTTATCTAAATTAAAGGGGGCTAGCCCCCCCTTTTCCTCCTTTATCCTTAAATCATGAACCCCCAAATCTAATCAAGGCAGCTCCTTAACATAATAAACTGGTATACCAAATTTGGAGCAAATCAAACAATTCTACATGAAAAACCCATTTATCTAAATTAATGGGGGGGGGGGGGGGGTAGCTCTCTTTCCTTCCTTTGTACTTAAGTAATGAACTTCCAAATCTAATTAGGCAAGCTCCTTAACATAACAAACCGGTATACCAAATTTGGAGCAAATCGAAAATTTCTGCATGAAAAACCCATTTATCTAAATTAAGGGGGTGACTAACCCTTTATCCTTAAACAATGAACCCCAAAACTAATCAGGGAAGCGCCTTATCAAAATGTACTGGTATACCAAATTTGGAGCAAATCGAACAATTCTACATGAAAAACCCATTTATATAAATTAAGGGGGGGTAGCCCCCTTTCCCCCCCCCCTTTATACTTAAGTAATGAAATTCCAAATCTAATCAGGGAAGCTCCTTAACATAATAAACCGGTATACCAAATTTGGAGCAAATCGAATATTTCTTCATGAAAAACCCATTTATCTAAATTAAGGGGGGAACTAACCCCCCTTTATCCTTAAGCAATGAACCCCCAAAACTAATAAGGGAAGCGCCTTATCAAAATGAACCTAGAAAAAAAAAATTGAAGCAAATCGGATATTTCTATCAAGAGTTATCGCGTTACGTACGTACATACAGAACAGGCAGGCACATAAGCTCTCAGGCTTTGATAGCCTGTGAGCTAAAAAGCACAGCATAACAGAACCTCCTGTTGAGTATTAAAATTAGATTAACTACTGATTAGATATTGTTAATTATTAATCTCAAACATAAAATTTAGTTCCTTTGTACTACCCAATAAAAGCTGAAATAAGCTATAATGTTCATCGGAAAAAGCATAGTTATGGCAACATCAGGGTTAGCTGGGTGAATTAGTCCTCCAGATTCGCCCGGGATGGCTCAGTAGATAGAGCATTGGCGGCCCCAGCCAAAACATCCCTCATTCGAATCCTGGCCTGGACTTTTTCCCCCCATTTGGAAATTTACAGCTGATATGATTTATTTACCAATTGAATAATTGTAATAAAAATTAATCTAATAAAGATAGAGGTTTGTCTATGTGTCTTTGTGCTGACGAGATCGCTGTGCGTAGAGCTATAAGATTTGGCAAGAAGGTAGCTGTATGTCTAAAGTTATGCACATAGAAACCAATTTTTGGACTTTTTTGACTAGTTTTTTTAAATGTAATTTTTAGCCTTGTTTCATGACAATTTTTCCAAATTTGTAAAAGGAATCTAGTTTAAATTTTTTAGCAGAATGTAGTAAATTTTGTCCTCTTTACAATAAAGTTTATTTGGAATTTATACACTAAATTTTTCCCAATTATTTCATTGTTTTCTTTGGCATTTTGCAGTGATTTTTTGACATTTATAAAAGAAATTCGGTTTCGAACTTTTAACCCTGATGTAGTAAATTTTGTCTTTCCATGATTGCATCCTCTGGTTTAAATTGTTAGCGATTAAAAAAAAAAAAAAAATCGCATCCTGCAAGGATTTTTTTCTCTCATTTGTGAAAAAATTTCGGATACCATGTTTTAGCCCTACTATAGTACATTTTGACTTCCCTGATTTTCTGAATTTTTATGCAGTAACTTTTTCACACTAGTAAATAGGATACAGTTTCAATTTTAGACCAATTCAGTAAATGTTATCCTCTTTTCAATAAAGCTTATTACAGCAGTTTTTGAATTTTGTATGCGATTTTTTGACAGTCGTAAAAGGATTCCAGTTTCAATCTTTTCGCAGAACGTATTAAATTTTGTCCTCTTTTCAATAAAATTGAATTCCTATAGCAATTGTTTAATTTTTTGCAATTTTTTTTCTTTTTTTTACATTTTATGGCAATTTTTTGAAATGAGGTTTCAAACTTCTAGCTTAAATGTAGTAAAATTTTATCCTCTAACTTGAATGTTTAGTGATTTTTAATGAGATTTTAAATGTGTATTTTAGCATCTTTTCACATTGTGCGGCAATTTTTTGACATTCATGAAAGAATTCCAATTACAATGTTTTAGCTTGCAATAGTAAAGCGCAATATTTGAACTTTCATGATTTTTAGAATTTTGCGGTATTTTTTCCACATTAGTAAATTTTTTCCAGCCACAGAAAGGGGACTAAGGGGACCAAAATGCATAAAAGAGGACTTTAAGGGACCATTTTCCGAAAAAAGGACTTTGGGGGGAAAAGGGGGACCATTATGGAGCCCTGTTAAAGGGAACTTAGCATGATAGAGAAAAAAGAGAGGTTGAATTTGGCAAGAAAAGCAAAATTTTCAAAAGCACTTTCTAGCAACATTTATTTACATTTGAAAATCTCATCCGATTGTTACATGTTTATGAGCTGACTTTCAATACATAAAATGCATAAGCAATTTGTTTATTATTTATATCCCTTAATATATATATACATTGAGAAGAAATTTATGTAATATTTAGGTGGATGAAATGACATTATATATTTCAAACATACTCTTTAAAGCTATACAAGTAGTATCTCATAGTTTCACCAAGTGATGAATACTCTGTTCATATAAGTCCTTTGGCTGAAATTGAAACTATTTTCAAACATTGTTCATGACTTCACTGTCCAATCAAAACGAAAACAACAGCCCTTTAATACCTTTTTCAGTGGATCAAAGATGTGAAAGTAAGATGGCAAAAGATCCAGGCTATACGGTGGTTGTTCGAATACTGTCCATAAAAACTTTGCCAAGCAGTTCTGTGTAACAGCAGCCATCTGTGGCTGCACACTATGCCACACAGCAAAACCACTCCAGAGAACAACAAGCCAGACCACTTGGCCTTGATTGCTGCACACAAATGGTGCAAGATATTGCAGTAGTGTGCAGTGCTAATCATTAGGCCATGGTCCAGGAACTCAAGGAGAAGCAGTTCTTCCTGATAGAAAAACATCTCAACATGACACCAGCATTCTGCATCAGTTTGGACTTCTTTGACAATGGAAAGCTTGGACGTTTCCGCTGTTAGCTTTGTCATTTGTTTTCTGGTTGAAGCGATGACATCAAGATTCATCGCCTTTCATAACTCTATACAGGAAATTGTTAACAGCATGATATCTGACAAGATGTTGTAAAAATAATCTCATACGAAACCACTACTCATCATCTGTAAGGGATCCACTGTGCACTCACTTTCTTTTAGTGGAGTTTCTCTGTAATGATGGTACGAATGGAACAAAAACTCACCCCCACCTTCTTATTGATGCCCTTTATAATGCATCGTCTGTTTGATATGATTATCTAGATGGCTTCTTTCACCAAACCGTCTGGGATTAGGTGACCTTCCCCAGGTCGCGTAACAGCCTTCACAGATTCCCGTTCCTTGTGGAAATGTTTGTGCCAGTCCTGCCCACGAATCAATGACAGTGCATGTTCTTCTTACACTGCCTTCCTTTGCCGATGCACTTTGTGAACTCAATCTCCTTCTACTACTAAAAAACAAATAACACTATGTTGCTCTTCTTTCCTCACAAACATTCCACAGATGCACATGACTAACAACTGGACGGGACAGCTAGTACTCAAATTATAACCTCTGTTTCTTTTTCATTTGATTTGCCCTTATACATAAATAAAACATAATATTGTTATGGGAAATATATAACACGTCTACTCAGGTAAACCATATAATACCGCACATTTAGCAATGCTTACATATACAAATTTTACCATCAAATACCATTTAAAATACACTGTTGTAGTACAATTATTCCAGAGTTGTTGTTTTTTCTTTTTATGAACACAGATTTATCAATTTCCATGATTGCACTAAGCCTTTTTAATTATTATTTATCTTGCAGAATGCTTTACCATAAATGCAGAACAGACTTTGTGCAGGTAACAATGCCCATCTAAAATTAATGTTTCATACATATTTAACTGCTTTTCACACCATCAGATTGCAGTCAGTTCCTCACTCCAGTAATACATAAGTTGCAATGCCATAAGAACAGAAATTGAGTTGATTGAATTAGTTTGCCATGAGAACACCTCTTTTCTTTTTAAAACAGCTGATATTACATCTCCAGATAGTTTTTTCTCCAATATACAGTTGCATATTATGACCATTTTCACAGATTATTTCAGATAATAAAATGTCTTTCTTTTGGAAAAAAGCTAGCTATGTATAGATTATAATTTTTTTCACTGATTATCTTTTCATTTTCGTGATAGTTTATAATATTTGGCACAAAATTTCACTTTTTAAGACTGAGTTATGACGAGGACTCTATAACAAAGAAGTATGGAAAATCCTTTTTATTTATCATGAATTGTGATAACTTATTTCACTCTTAGTATTCAGTAAATAGTTATATATTTTTATTTGTTTCACGATCTAATGAATATTATGTCCAATTAACTTAATTATTTGCCTAGAGCAGTAAAATCACCTCCTGCTTTAATTCTCAGATTAAGTTACTTCAGAGATTTCATTTGAAGGTTTAAAAATATCAGTTTGCCTTTCAATAGTGTTAAATAATTTCCTCAAGAACAAAAATGTTAAGGTGTTCCCATATTAATTTATTTGCAATTTATTTTATCGAAAGTTAACTACAATCAAATAGCTTTAGAAATTGAAGACAATGTAAACTCATTATAAGTAATTTCTTTTCTAATTATTATAGTTAAAAATAAATTAAACTAAACATCATAAATGAATTTAAAGGGTAAAAGTAAATTACAAATAACTTTAATTTATATGCTTAGTCTTTACATGATGTAAGATTTTTAAATGAGTACAGTTAATCTATAGATTTAAAATTTTAGATTTTAAAATGCCAACACTGAATCCAATTTCGAAACTTACTTTGCAATTCAAATTTCAAAAGAATAAATCAGCAGAAATACAAAATATATCAAAAATAAGTAGAAAATAAAATGAAGTAAATCTTACTTTCAACTAAGATGATTTCTTTTCTGGAGTTGATTTTTCAGATTCTGCCATTGTGACACTACATATATCTTTAACAATCATTTCAGCAACTTTCCAAGCCATATCTTCTTGATTCTAATGAACAGTAACATAATAAGAAGTATGTCTATTTTAAGCATAATGAAGCAATATGTTGTTTAAATAATTGTCCAGAAGCCTGTTTAACCCTTAAATGCCAGGTGTTGCTTTTCAGCAACATACCCAATTTAGGCTTTTAAAATACTATTAGAATAATATTGAAGCTAAAATGCCTAATGTTGCAATAAAATACATTCTGAAAATATTATTAAATCGATTTTCAACATGTAAATGGCAACACTTGTGCTGTTTAAGAATAAAGATAGATTTATTTTTTCAATTGTTGCTACATGTTATTTTTGTTTTGTTTGGAAGCCTGCAAAAAACCCTATTTTGTTCTACAGTGAGCAAGTAAAATTTATTTATTTTTATAGTTCCTAAAATTCTTGTATGTTTAACATTATAGAATTTTGTCAAGGGAAATTATTTTTTCAATTAAGGAGCAGTATTGCCGATTAGTAACAAACTGTTTTTTAGCCGTAAACCATACTTAAAACAAAATATGATTTTTTTAAGTATTTTTCCCATGATTTATTTAAAAAATGAAAGTCGAAAAACATTATTATAAGGATTTTTGAAAAATCAGGCATTTAAGGGTTAAGATGATTTACACTTTACAACTATTAACTGCTATTATCATTATTTTTTTTTTTTTTTTTTTTTTTTAAATGAAAGAACAGGAATAATAAAGATAGATGATGTGAAATGATAATTATAATTGTTAAAAGTTTAGCTGTTCTCTAATTTAAAATAAAGAATTTCACAATTTTGATATAAAGACTAAGATATAAGTTGCTTTATCAATGTTTGAAATTAATTTTTAAAAAGAAAATTATTGTTTTACATAAACAGCTACTACTGATTATTCAAAATAATTACATCTAAATAAATGAAATTAATCTTAATTATTGTTTCCATGTTGTGTAACAGTAACCAAATTTATTATTTATTTGTACACTATTATTTTAACATATTTGGATCTAACAAATAAATCTATATTGTTATGTACAGGTTTTAATTAGAATTTATTAAAATCCCTTCCTTCCACTCTTTTTTCTTCCCAGAGTTGTCCTTAGGGGTATGCGACAGGTGTGGCTGCACAAAGCCTCCTCCTGCCCAAGAAACATATACATATTTAATTATTATTATTATTATTATTTTACAGTTAACATTTGTTTAAATGTTCATATTTATCATGAATGCTCATAAGAAAAGCTAAGGGTTTGTATGAGCCAAAATTTCAAGGTCTAGTGCAGCCCAGACCATGTGAAAATGCTACTGGGCTGGGATAAATTCTAAAACATGTCCTGGTTTATGTAAAAAAATCGATGAAATCAAGTATGACATGCAATGAAAATATGAAATCAGGTGTAAAACATGCTTATCCGAGAAAGCCATATTTGTTCTAGTCTTAAAGATGCAATTCGTGACATCAGATCACGTGATCTTCAGCTGACCCAATTGGCTAAGAGAGCTCTTGTTTGTTTCCCTTTCCTAGGACAGTTTTCTGTGTTGGTGTGGTTGACAAAGATCATGTAATCTGACATTAAGACCACTGCTGTAAGCCACCGCACTAACAAACAAGAGGTTACTCAGCCAGTACTGAAGTCGGCTGTGACTCTACACACAAACATGTGAATTTTTTATATGACTGAGTTACAGAAAGGTGAGAGGGAGAGGAGATGAATAACTAATTTGGGGAAAAAAGAGGCTACGCAAAAATTTTTTGCACTAGGTTTTGCTTTCGCTAAGGACGCTTCTGTTTCCTCTCCCTCAAGAAAGAAAAAAGAAAAAGAAAGCACAACCAAACCTGAAAACAGCCTACACCTGAAGTAAAAAAAAAATGAATACATATTTAAATACAGTTATGAAAAAGTAGTCTACTTTTAAACCTCTAATATCAATTTTACCCTTTTTTATATAAAAATACTCTCATTAATATTCAAATACATATTTTTTTTTTTTTTTTTAATATTCAGAACTTTTTTTTGAAAAATTGGGTCAACCTGAACCTGAAACATTTAAAGTTAATTAGCATTAGCAAGTCAAGCATTTAAAAAAAAAAAGAATCGGTCCGAGTTTGGGTAAAATCGGGCTACCCGACACGATGCAGGACTCTACTGTCAACTCAATGAATGCATGGAAAAAACAATTACCTTATAGATTAAGTGGGTTAAAAATATCAATTTAGCATGTCAACATGCAATATACATATAGTCTTTTTTTTAAAAAAAGAGCACTGGGCAAGTATACTACTAAGAAGGTTTTTTACAACAGCCTCCCTCTTAACCGGCATAAACGGGACCGAGGGTTAGCCGGTTAACAGGAAAACCAGTTAAACCAGAGAAGTAAAAAAAATTAAATAAGTAACTGCATATTTAACTAATTAAATGCATAGGATGCATTTAGTTTTTTAATTTGTGTAGTTTTAAAAAAGTATATATTTTCTATATTTTGTGAAATGAATACTAGTTGTAATTAACTGAATTGAAGTAAGAATTATCACTAATAACAAATAATGAACAATATTTATTACAAATTAAATTGTTGAAAATCTTGTCACATACCTTTATAAGAAGTTTAAATTATTCTACATTATGTAAATTTGAGTTAATTAACCATAAAAAAAACGAGAAATGAAATTTTCCTTTCTAAGTTTTGCCTGATATCAGAAAAAAAAAGTAGGCCGGTTAAAGTGGAGTTCTGGTTAAGAGAAAAGCTACTGTATTTATTTTTTACACAAAGTTTTCTTTATTAACTTTACAAAGAATTACAGTAATCCTTTCATATACCATGCCTTGTTAAATCACTTATTCAAATACATTATTCTTTTTTTCATTTTTATCCAAACACATAAATTCTACCTAAGATGCCCTTTTAAGAAACTTTCTGTAATATTGGTCACAACATGAAAAAAAAGTACAATATGTACATAAACTAACATTTTGGAGACAAATATAAAACAGTTATTTCTAGAATAACTTCTTGTTTATCTTCAAATATCCTCAGTATAACATGCATTCTGATATTTCACACTTTTTACTTGGTCAGGTCTCATCTTGTTTTCTAGCAAGCATGATATAACGAGGTGCCACTTTATTTAGATACAATACTAATAAATAATTTACAAGTGTTCCACTTTGGTGAAATAAATGGGTACTTTTCCGTTATACAGACACCATGCCAAAATGTATGCTAATGCACCAATTATTTCAATCCTGATCGTTGATCTATGAAATGTTTACTGCAATGCTAAAAGATATTTTTAATTTTATACCAGTAGTTTTATAGGAGTTTTATTTTATTACTTTATTGTATAACAGTTATTTGTTCACTTATTTTAAGTACATATTTGTGATTTAATATAATAATTCGTAAAAGTCTGTAATTTTCAAATTTTATTTTTTTTTTTAAATGCTCACTTTACTATCGATAATGTTCTTTCTTTTACTTTTCAAATGTTTCAATTCACGTTATTTTCATTTTGCGCCCACTATTACACTTGGTGACAATGGTGTCCGTATAACGGAAAAGTACCAATAAATGAACTGAATTACAACACAAATGTTGGAATAGGTATGTTAAATTGTGAATTACTTGACAAGTGGCCAATAATGTCAAAAAATTCTGAAATTCTTAAGCAGATTTGATGAAATAACAATTGAAATTCAGCAATATTTTATTATACAAAATATGCTATAAACACAAATTAGTCTAAAAAGAATAAAAAAAATCTTACTTTATCTTCATCCCAATTGACTAGTTTTTTCACAGCTTTTGATATTCTAGACTCTAGAATAAAAAAACAACTAATATAAATACCAATAAATAAACAATAAGAGAACACTATGTTTATAAAAATCTCTATATTTTATCACTTTACTTTTAATTCTTATTACAGACAAAATCTTCATTAAACCATGATAACATACCAATAGGCATATATTATAACTGAGTTTTATAATAAAAAGCATTAAGTGTATTAGTAAAATTCTTATAATTATCCTATGATGTGTTGTATCTGGGCATAAGTAATTTGATATCAAAAATACAGATGAATGGGGATCAGAGATAGTGGCAGCTCCCCTACTGGAGTACATGAATCTCCAAAGAAAAATTATGTAATAAAATAACTAATAAAGAGACTAATATTAATTACATTTCCAGACCTTTGTCAATTTCCGAGATGAGTTTAAATATGCACCCATCCTTCTCATCTGTTTTAAATTTGTACATGGCAAAACATTAGTCTAATGTAAATTTCGAAAATTATCAATATAGAGCAGTGGCAGCTCGTCCATAGGTGTACAGGAGCATGTGAACCCTCAAAGGAAATTGAAGAAATAATTTAACAAATTAAATAAAATAATTATATAAAAAATTATAATTTTTTGCCAATTTCCAATATGAGTATCATTCACTCACACCAGCCCCCCTCCTGTCCCTTTCCTTAGATACATCCATGATACACCCTTACTGAAAAAAATTCGAAAGTTTTCAACATCGAGCGCACCCAGTCTTTTCTTGATAGCATGTGCAAGTGGAGATATGCTCTTCAAAATAAGCTTATGCAGATGGGAATGGGAGAGACGAAGGCCAGGGGGACGCCTTGCTTAGAGCCTTACGTTTGCACAATGTCCAACGTGCGGTAGCATTGCATTTTTAGCGGTAATTTTCTTGTACGCTTTGATTTCTCTTGTGATTTGAACAGTGGTGCATTCAGGGGTGGACTGATGGGGCTCCAGCCTCACCCCCCAAAATTAGAGGTAAATATCAAGTTCAATTATGAAAGTTTAGGAAAATGTAATGAAACCTGCTAAGGTGAAACTCAAAAGAAACCAGGAAAATATTCCGTTTAAGATAGGTTTTCATCATAGAAAATTTGTTCTTTCGCAGAGACCACAAAATAGCCATTTCAGCAACGTTTCCGTTATACACAAGCTCTCTTTACATGCACTTTATTAAGTAAAACGAGATATGTGGTGGTTTATAGTGCATTATTAATTTTAATTAGTTTAATAAAGATTAATAAAAGGCTTATACTTGCTATATATCAGTTAAAAAACTGATGTAAAATAATGCATATGCATCTTCTCAATATGAACTGCAAAAACTTTAAACTTAAAAAAAAAAAATTACGTAAATGCTTGTTATGTTACAGACTTGTTATTCAACTCGTTATGGCACTGTGATGTTTTATTTTATTATCATAGCATTACAAAATATTAACAAAAAAGGTTGCTTTATGATTGTGTAACTTTTTGAACACTCTTAAATAATTTTAAATTTGCTGTTTACTTCAGTTTTATTTACTATTTATTGAGATGAGTAGATAATTTTCAGTACTAGGGTGCTCTGCCTCCTACAAACTATGCTTGGTAACCCCCGCTCTGACTCTAAAAATCCATTAAGTTGATCGGCTTGAAAAAGATTACGGAAGATTGCATTATAATTAAAAAACAGTGGTGATCTCCCTGTAAACGGGTTTTCATTCACTTCCCTTTTACTAAGGGGTTTTAAGGCCGAATCAGCTGTGTTAATTGATGTTTTTGTATTTGATTAAATAAGATTAGTTAAATAATTTGAAAATCAGCTAATATAAAATGAACTAAGTCAACAGAGTCTTTGCTTCCTGGAAATTTTTAACAACGTTATAAGAAAAGGATTTCAAATAAGAGATTTTAAATCTGACATAATTTTCACCAAACTTTTCTTTCTCTTTGTAACATTCACATGAAAATATTTTTATTGTTTGAAAGGAAATATTATTTGCGCTACCTTAGAATTGGCAACAATAGTTAATAAGATCATCTCGAAATATGAAATAAATCTCTCATGTACATATAAATATATTTTTCAATTTAAACTGTTCGACAATGGTATTATTTGGCCATTTGAAATAGCACATAATTTCTCCCATGTACAGCTTTTAACACATATTAAATAATTCATTATTTTATAGTTTTCTTTCTTTTTTAATATTCCGTGCAAATACTATTTTTATGACGTAATTTTCAATCTTTTCCTGCTTTTAATACGCCATCATATAATTCTAATTTGAAAGGGTTTTTTTCTGCTTATAATAGTTACATGTAAATAAATTTTTAATTTAAAGGAAATATTATTCTTTGCACTGTTTTTAAAATTGGCAACAATTTAAAAGAATAACTGTTTTTAAAATATGCAAAAAAATATTACAATGAGATTCTTTATTAGCTAATAAACTTTTACATTAAATCCACTTCTACTACATATTATTTAAGCAATTTTCTTTTCTGAGCAATCATATTCTGCACTGATGACGGCATGCTATGGCTAACAAAACTAGTTTGCAACAAGAAATAAAGTGTTTTGGTGCTTTAAACGTTGTTTTTTATTTATAATGTAAAAAATATCTCTGGAAATGCTGAAAAGTTGAATTTAAAATTGAAATAAACGCTCAAAAAATTAGTGAAATTAAAAAATATACGCAGTCTGCATGATGGGAGTTTTAAATGTATATCCTTAGTACAAATGATTAAATCCCTATGTATATTTTTTGCTCCTATAAAACTTTTTTAATGGAACGATTTTGACTAACTTTAACATTAAATATCTCAATTTTAATTAATTTTTCAACTACATTTCAGCAGTGAAATTACGCTTGAAATTATTGAATATTAATGATGTGAATTATCACACTGCTAACAAAGCGTAAACCAACTTAGTGAAAAATGTCCAAGCCGCTGCTGAAATGTAGTTGAAAAATTAATTAAAATTGTATATTCACCGATGCTGGTTTATTTGCGTCTCATGTTACGCTGCTAGAATGTGTGCTCATGAAGACTTCTCCATCTTGTGCTGCGGTTGCAGCCTTACCGACTTATATAAGTGAGAAATGCCAAGCTGGACATCGTCCTTGTGGTTTAGTGGTAGAGCACTGGAGATTTATTCCAGGGACCCGGGTTCGATTCCCTGCTTGGACATTTTTCACTAAGTTGGTTTACGCTTTGTTAGCAGTGTGATAATTCACATCATTAATATTAAATATCTCTTTAAATAATTCTTTGATTTAAAAACTGTCTGCTTCAGCATGTTTATAAACATTTCTCTATAATACTCTACCCATTTTCATATTTTTGTATGCAATAGTTTTCTTAACATTAACAAAGAAAGACGTCTAGTCACAAAAAATTCTTTGAAAGCGGCAGTGACAGTGCTAGTTACTTTCTTTTAGAATAGAGAAATTCTGTTTTAAAAAATGTGAGATAACCATTTAATTATACTTGCAAAGACAAAAACCTACCTAAAACGAAAATTTTCCCAGTCCCATGCGATTCCATCTTAGTAGGTTTAACTGTATAATAAATGAGTGTCCTGCTAAAATAAAAACCTGTTTAAAGCAGAATTTTTTCCATTTGTTGTGATTCCCTCTTAGAAAATTTTACTATGCATCAGCCCCCTCCGAAATGGTGTCTCGATACACCACTGGATTTAAATATTAAGTTGGATATTTATTTTCATAATACTTAATCTGTCTGTTTCTATTGTTCTTAGTTTTACTGTTATATGTAAGAAGTAATTACAAACAGTTAACATGAATTAATATTTTGGAAGTAAAGATACTGCTTACACTTAATTTACAAAAAATGTACCTGAATAACATTCAAAGATAAATTGTAAGCAATATTGTGATTCTACGTTCTTTTGTAGAAAATAAAATGGCACAGTTTTCCATCCTATGGATGCTTATTTATTTCTTTTAGTTGCAGATTTTTAAATTTGGAAAATAAAAATTCAGTGATGAATTCAGGGGATGCCAAGGGGAAAACCCACCGGGAAAGCGGAATTCCCCCTTGAAAGCCCCTCCCCACGAAATCCATATCGTCTTTCTCGGAACAGCAAAATTTTATCCAGAGAAAAACAACTCTAAATGTATTTTAACCCTTATGTTATGTCCTTCCTACAAATTATATTTTCGTATTTTTTATATTGTGATTGTTTTAAATATAATCCACGAGCTGCCAATGATAGAGAGCATCCAGTCTTTCCAGAATTGCACATGCAATCGAAGAAATTCCCTTCTTATGTGAACAAAAGCAATGAGGCTGGTGCGAGGCAAAGACACCACTTCTGTCTTTTCACTCGCACAACTTTTAGTGTGCAGGAACTCACATATTTTGCTGTCTTTTTTTTGATTGGTGTTTATCTGAAATATCCTCTGGTTTCTTATGTTTAGTCAGTTAATTTTTGTTTATTTATTTGTTTGATCTTCCTTCATAGAAAATGAAATGTTACATTTTTTCTAAGTGCATGTTATTTCTTTTAGTTGAATGTTGCATTGATTTAATTTCTTTTGAAAACTCAAATGTATTTCAACCAATAGAATAAATTGTACTGACCATTTTTATTTTGTGATTTATGTATTTTGAACCTAAATTTAAATAACCCATGAGCCACCATTGACCAAAGGATAGGGACTAGAATAGAAAAAACAACTAGAGTAGAAAGGAGGAACATCTCAAGAGTAAAAAAGAGAAATATCTATGAAAATTAATAACTTTAAATGTAAAAAGATCTTGAATACCAACATAAAATTAATAATCAGTTCATGTAACTTTAAACTGATTACTGCAAAATGATTAAACATATTAAAATGATTTTAAACACAGGGTATTAATGAACACATAAAAATATAAAATTATTGATCTCTAAAACATTTGTTTCTAAAATATATACAAAATTATCTTTAACATCAAGCATAATTATTATACTGTGTCATTAAATTTTCACATATTACAAACACACATATCACCAAACTCTATTTGAAATGCCCAGCTCAGCAAAAAGAAGAAAAAAAGTGCTAAAAAACAAACCTCTTCTTTTATCAGGCTCTGGCTCAAAATCAATAGTCACCCTTCCAAGATGATCAACATGCGCCATTTGAAGTTTTCTACGAAAATAAAAAGACTTTTAAAGTTACTATTAGTAAATTTTACTCTATCATATCTATAACAGACTGAGAAAGTATGCAAGATGCCATTTATTCTTTTACTATAGTCATTTGCACTAAATATAATATTTCAGCAGTCCCCAAACTTTATTGTTACTTGACCCACCTTATATTCAGGAACTTTTTTCATAATCTACCTAATAAAGGAGAGAAAAATTCCATTCCAGATATATTTCTTTCCATTGGTACCACGAAACTTTTTCTAATTAATGCAGGATTCCAACATAGGCAAGTTACATTTTCACTGGTTTTACTGACAGTTGAAGAGCTGACTGATCATTCTACAACCTACCTAAATATCATCTGCCACCCATATTATGAGAACCACTGTAAAATTTGTTTAGTGCATATAATAATTCCTATATTATCAGAGGAAATATTATTATACATAAAATAAATCTACCATATGTACCAGTGGTATGCCGTGTGGTGACCGGCATTAAAGAATAGTCCCTGTAAGAGGTGACTAAAAGGGAATTTGGTGAAAGGCTGACAACCTTTTCTTGAAAAAAAAAAAAAATCTTGTTGCGAAGCCCTTAAATACAGATGTTAGGCAGACTGATCTCATGGTAAAATGAACTGGAACTGGAAACAGCTTTTGAATTTTAGAATTGGAACTTGGAATGTTTTAAGTTTATACAGAACTGGTGAACTGAAGCAGCTACAAAGTCAGATGGATAGTTATGGACTCGATATATCGGCCTTACAAAAGAGTTAAATGGAAGGACAGTGGGATAAGCGATATTGCTAATTTTATAATTTTAATAGTGCAAGCACAGGAAAAAATACACATAGTACTGGATTTATGATAAGAAATTGACTTAGAAAAAATACTACTGATTTCACAATGCAAATGAAAGAATATGTATCTTGAGATTGAGAGTAAAGTTTTTTAACATTTCAATAGTATGTATTATGTCCATGCACCAACAGAAGATGCCAAGGATGAACAAAATGACAATTTTAGTGAAAACTACAGAATGAATTTGATAAGAAACCAAGACATAATGTTAAAATGGTAATAGGTGATTTTAATGCTAAAATTGGAAAAGAATACATATTTACACTAACAATTGGAAAATATAGTTTACATGATTTGTGTAGTGAAAATGGAATAAGAGCTGTGGATTTCGCTGCTTCTAACAACTTAATCATAAGTAGTACATGTTTTGAGCATAAGAATATAAATAAAGAGACTTGGATTTCTCCTGACGGACAGACAAAAAAAAAACAAATTGACCCCATAATGATCGACAAAAGACATACTAGTAATGTTTTGGATGTACGATGTAATAGAGGTGCTGATTTAGATTCTGATAATTTCCTTGTTATTATAAAATACAGACAAAGAGTTACAAGATTTTGAGATGCAAAAGGAACCAACCAAATAAAATTTAAAGCAAAAGATTTACTAAACATGCAGAGAAGAAAGGTTTATCACTGTAAATTAACAGAAAGAATAGCTAGTGAATATGCTGAATTTTATGAGGAAGATATAACCAATAGTAAATGGGTTAAATGCAAAAATATCATATTAAAAATTGCTGAGGAAGTTATTGAAAAGGAAGAAAGGAGGAGAAATAATGAAAGGTCTGATGATGAGTGTTGGCAACTGATTAAGAAAAAGAATAAAGCAAGAGAAAAAAATGCTGAAACATAGAACAAGAAAGAGTGAAAATCACTTTAAAACAATTAGAAGAAAAGCTCAAAAGTTTATACTTATGAAAAAACGAGCAATGTAACAGAATAAAATTCAGGAAATTGAAGACCTATCAGAGATAGGAGCTATCAGCCTAATGTATTCAAAGCTTAAAGGAATCAAAAAGGGCTACCAATCATGCACCTTTTTTTATAGACAGAAATGATAAACTTAGTGGAGGGCATGCAAATGTGACAGATAGATGGGCAGAATATTTTGAAGAATTGTTAAACAAACAGTCAAATGACGAAAGAGAAATACAGCTTAACAATAATGAATGTGATGTGAATGAAGAAAACTGTGAACCACCAACTGTAGATGAAACAAGGGATGCTATAGCAAAATTAAGAAATGGAAGACCACCTGGTGAAGATTTGATAAGTGCTGAGCTTTTGAAATATGGTAGAGAGAAGTTGGTACAAATGTTACAGGATTTAAAAGTAGAGATTCGGTATAATGAAAATATGCCAAATGAATGGTTTGTAAGTGAAAATAGTTTGACTTTTTAAAAATAATATATTTAGTGATATTGTTTTTTATTTTTATTATCACTTATGCATACTGTAGTGAAAAAAAAAAAAAAAAAAAAAAAAAGAAAAGAAGGAAAAAAAGAAAAGGGTTTGAAATTTTAAATTGAAATTTAAAATTTTGAAAAAGGGGGGATAAAAATTTGGAAAATAAAAATTATGAAAATTCCTTTTAAATGGGGGAAAAGAAAGTTTATTATTCAATGACCAAAGCATCGTAATTAAACAAGTGGAACATTGCAATTGTGTAAAGTAAACAAATAAAAATTCTTCATGATGAAATCAAACATAAACAAAAATTCTCTTACCTGAACTGAGAATACTGGAACATCAAGATAATTGTGATATATAAACAAACACGATTTGCGTGTATTGTATCATATCCTCATTTTTGTGCCAATTACCTATTGTATATTTTAATAAATACTTGCTAATCTTGTTATCTCATTCATTTAATATAAATTACTGAATTATTCTAAAACTTGTAAATAATCTTCCATTTATTTGATTATGAAGAGACAAATATGAACATTAAATCACTTTATTATACTATATATTAAATCACTTTATTGATAAAGAAGGTATAGAAACCCTTGGGCTTCATTCCAAAATTCTGCTGGGTGTGGATATTTGAAGTGATATTACTTTCTAAATAATATAGCAGATTCTTAAAAACTTAACAAGATATTTATACGAACACCTTCATCATTAGTACTCTAAGATATTATTAGGATCTCTCCTTCATAGCTTCGTTTTGAAGCTGACATTACACGATATATATCACATTACATTTGGGGTTCAATCATACAATAAGCATTGAAGTGTTCTCTCTTCATTTCACTTCACAAGTGGGGGATATCAAATTAGCAGTGACACCTGCCTTTTATTTCACATTTTCGACAGAGGGGAAAGGGCAGGAAGAGTGCACACTTACTCATATTTAGAAGAACACAATACTTTATATGTATTCATTATCTAAAAAGAATATCAACATTTCATTGAATATACATATAAAGCTTTGATTATTACTGTAGCATCATAAATTGAATAAAACCTGAAACTCAATTAATTACTGTACATCTTGCCGGTATGAGAATTTAATTCCATTTTTACAAATGTTCACCTCACTGAAACATTCAATATTCAGAATCGGCAAATTAAATGTTAGTAAATCCATTCAGGACATATTATACAAAGTTCAAAATCGTTGATCCACATTACTGAATAACAGTTCTAAAATCCAAAGTAAAGTACGATGTCACTTTTATAAAAAAGATGCTGAATGATATTTTGAATGCATAAATCAACGATATTTTATTTGAAATACTCCTTTTGAATGACTGAAATTCAATCATCGCTATTTGAAGGATTCTCAGCTATCATATATCCAACAATTCCTGGAAAATATTCATCAACCACTTTGGAGGGTAAACCTCGTATTTGGGATATCTGTCTCCAAGACATTTCTTAAAATGAAACACAGGTAGTTGTAATTTGAAAATATTACCAATAAGGCGGTATATTTCAGAAACTACCAGCTCATCAAAGTTTGGTTATATCCAGAAATCACTCGTAGGACAGCAGTTGCAGTAATCAGCTTTTACATATAATAAAATGTTTTTTACCAATGTCACTTGTTACCAATGAAAGGATAAATAATATTATTTCATTTTATTGTTGAATCTATATTTATTACACCACTTAAAACTTTCAATGGTTTTAACCATTAAGGCAGCCGATACGCGCTGAAGGGCGAACATTTTTCAACGTCCTAACATGTTGAAATCTGCCGGAAGAGAGAGCTAGGTGATGCTAAGTTTATCCCAGCATCAGTTCAAAAGCACGGCAAGGTTGCAGATTGGCTGATTCTGATCGATGCCATTGGAAATGATAAAAGTTTAAAAAAAGATCGTTAGAGGAATAATTTAAATTTTAGTTTTGAAAATTAGAATAAAAATATTTTATTTTGGGTGAAAGTATTAAGTTTTTTAATTTTATTATTGATTATTTTTAACGATCTTTCCTGGAGAATAAATTGTTTTTAAGTAAAAATGAACTGAAAACGAATTTTATGAAACTTGATAAATATTTAAAGGGAGAGTTCTAAATTTTAAAGTTAAAAAAGGTTTAATTAATTAATTTAAATATTTTAAATTAATTTAAAAATATTTTTTATTAAAAAAGATGTTGTAGCATAACACACACTATAGCTTATAATCATAAATTATAACAATTTTAAAATTTAAAAACTAAAATTGATTTATGGATACCCATATATTTTTTAATTAATTCTGTTTCATATAATTTATTCTTTTTTATATATTTTGATCTTACAATCACACATGTGTATAATATGTTAATGATACTTAAAATTTTTTTGAAAGATACTTAAATCTGAAATCGGTACTTATGATAATATTTAGAAAACCACCTTAAAATTAAACAAAAATGGAAAGTATTAAAAAACAGAAAACAATCATTAAGGAGAAAATTACCCAGGTAGAAAATATTAACCCACAATAAAGGCTAAAACAATAACTCTTGAAGGGTTGGAAGTATATAACGGACAGATACAAGATACCACAAATAAATTGAATAAAATTCCAGAGAATGTGGTTCTCAAGAGCAATTCAATTGAAACAAAAGCTCTTATTGAGGAATATAATGAGCTTGTATTTAAGTTAAGACACCTTGCCTGAACTATCTATATACCTCAAGGAATAAATGAACTAAGATAAGAGTGCAGAAATTCACAAGGGTAATTTAATTAGAAGTAATGTTTTAGAACAGACCGCCAATCCCCCCCCCCCCCCCCCACACACACACACCAAATTTGAATTAAAATCTTTTTAATGAAGAAGCTGACAGATGGCTCTCTTTTAAAGAAATTTTTATCAGCACTATTGACCAAAATTCCGATTTGGGGTACAATTCTAAATTACACAGGGCTTGAAATTCAATTTTTCCAAGGAGGAGAGTATCCCTACCAACATTTATAAATGGAGGGGAGTTGAGTTATTTGGGAGGGAGAAAAAAATCTTTAAAACACACTGTTATTTTACATGCTATTTAAAGAATTATATTAATACAGATATAATAAAATACCATTGAAGCAATTTAAACCAGCAACTCAGAATAATTATGAGAATAATTATTAAGAATTAATTATTAATTATCAGAATAATTAATATAATACTTAAAGAAGGAAGAAAGTCAAGCTTTTATGCAGTCTATTTTTCAACTTTCAACCAAATGTCATGGGTCCTTAACAATGGGATTGTTAAATGAAATTCTGAATTTAATATTTTATTCGATTTTGGGGCCTGAATACTCTTTCACAAGCTAAACTTGTGAGACACAGTACAAGCACAACATTTATAACTTTGGAAATTATTGGAAACGTATGGTTATGCTCCCTTAAAAAAATTTCAGAAAAGTTTGCAATATCTGACGTGCCTTCATTTTTAACTACTTGCATGAACAATGTATATTCGGTGCTGGCATCATCAATATCCATTTCTGAACAAAATTGTTTTATGTAATGGAATTACAGTCAAAACCTGTCTCCCTGGTATTTTCTTTGATTGTTTAAAATTTGAATGCATACAAGCTTGTTCAAACTCCAAAGTTTGAAATGGAAACTGTTGATTCATTTCTTCTATTACACGAGAAACGTATGTTAACTTTAAATTGTCAAGTCCTAATTTCTATAAATTGTAAGGATCAACTAGTTTGGTGTTTCTAAATATGTTTAATTGGAGCTCTAAATTTTTCTTTCATGTACACTACAAGATCTTTGCAGACCTTCTAATTATATTTTTGTTTAGTACTGAATTTAGACCAATTTGGCAGAGCGCAGCAACTAGTGACACTTCATGTCCTTTTTGGAGCACCCTTTTATATATTTTCCTTTTTCTGTCACGGGAAAAAAAATCGTGAATTTCCTTGATCAGTCTAGGAAAGAATATCGTGAAATTCATCGATTGGTTACTATATAAAATCGCGAAGTTCATCGATCTGTTGCGGAATAAAACTGAATTTCGTCGGTCTGTCGCAAAAAGTAACCGTGAAATTCACGGCTGATTCTAAGTAAAAAAAAAAAAACTAAAATTCACAGCAAATTTTCTGAAAGATTACAGCAGGGAATGGGAAATCCTCTCCCGGCATTATTTTTGTTTGCTATCCTTTGATAAAATTCGCACAGTTTCGCGATCCTTTGATGAAATTCGCGGGTTTTTTTCAGCAGCCCTTTGACGAAATTCGCGTTTTTTCTGCAATCCTTTGACGAATTTTGCGATCATTTTATAAAATTCGCATAGTTTCGTGATCCTTTGATGAAATTCACGGGGTTTTTTTTTTCAGCAGCCCTTTGACTAATTTTGTGTCTTTTCTGCGATCCTTTGAGGAATTTTGTGTTTTTCCCGCTATCCTTTGGTGAAATTTATGTTTTTTCACAACCCTTTGATAAATTTCGTGATATTTCGTAATCCTTTGACGAAATTCACGTTTTTTCCGCAATTCTTTGACAAAATTTGCATTTTATTCGTGATCTATTGACGACATTTGTGTTTTTTCATGATCCTTTGATGATTTTTCACATTTTATCTACGGTCGTTTGCCGAAATTCACATTTTTTATGTGATCCTTTTACAAAATTTGTGTTTTATTCGCAGTCCTTTGACGAAATTCGCGTTATTCTGCGATTCTTTGCTACGAAATTGGCGATTTCTTCTGCAAACGATTAACGAAATTGATTTTTTTGGCGATCATTTGTCGAAATTCGCGATATTTTTCTGTTTACTGTTTGTGTCCAAATTTTCATAATTTTTGGAACCGAATGCCTTTAATTTTTCGGAAAATTCGGAACAGAATCACCTGTGAGTTCGCCAATTGGTTCAGAAATATCACGAAACATATCAACCAATCTTGGGAAGAAAAATAGTGAAATTTGTCTATCGGTTGCGGGAAAAAATCGTGAATTTCAACGATTTTTCGCGGTAAAAAGCTCACAAAATGTATCAATAAGTCGCGCAAAAATATCACAAAACTCACAAGGTATTAGGGAGAGTTGATCGTAGTTTCAAAATGCAAAATTTTCCAGAAAAGGGTGAAATTTTTTGGACGGGAGCCTCCCGACGACAATATTCTTTTGGGCAGGATTTCAAAATTTTGGGCACGAATCCCGCCCTGAAATAACAGTATCCTAGTTTGTGTAAATGGTCATAGTTTAAAATTGATTTTGGGATTTTTTCTTTAAGAAACCAATTTTAAAAATTCATGGGACACTCTTTGCACTCTTTGTGACAAAAAAAGAGATTTGACAATGGCATAAATGAGAAGGTTATACAATTTAAGAAATATAAAAAATTGTTCCTCTGGAACTACATTTTACTTGCAATGAATCACTTCACATTTTAGATTCTTTGAAATGAATGCAAAATGTTTTAGTAGATACTATGTTCACCTATACAGTAACTGAAAAATTTAATGTTAGTCTCAAGAAGAAATGAGAATGCATCCTTGCCTACATTGAGATACCTAGCTGCAAGGTAATTTAATGCTCTACAGCAATGGAAAGAGAACATATTACACATAAATATCAAAACATAATGTTCTCTGGAAAACAGAAAATTCTACAGCTTTATGAGAGGTAAATCCAGGCACTCTACAGATGTGATAAGGAATGTCACAAGTCATCTTTTATACTATGAAATGCTGATATGGGAAAACACTGAGGTGAAAAAAATGATACAAACTATTTTATACCATTGTAGGTGGATTTTTGAATGCTTAACTTACATAACTTGTTTTCAACTAAATTCTGCACGAAAATTGCTTAATTTGCCCTTGCAAAGTTTATTTACATGCACTTATACATTTTTTTAAATATAAAGTTAGACAAATCTAAGAATCTAAATTTAAGGGAAAGTCAAAAAAGAGCAAATAATTTCAATTGCATGTTATCAACAAAAACTAAATATTTCTAGTGATTAATTACTATCTGATAACATGAAAAACTGTATTATATGGTAATTTAAAAAGAAATACTTTTTCAAATGATATTATATAGTCAAAGAGGCAGCATCACATTTTTAAAACAATTTTAGCATGGATGATTTTGGTATATATAGTAGATTAGGTGGTACAGATAACAAAACTGCCAGTCAGCTGACATATCTGTGTGAGGGAGGGGTTGCCATAGTAACATATCAAAGGCTACTTCAAAGTGAAATGAATGGTGCATCCAATCACGACTACCCTTGGTATTGTTAGGTAGAAAAAAAATTAAATAAAATAAAATGAAAGAAGGATTTTAAATTTAAATAGGAGTAATAAATATGTTATGTAGATTTAATATGAAATAGAAAGGGAGAAAGTTTTACTTTAATTAATATGGCCAGTGATCGTAAGTGGTTAGTAAACATTGCATGTGAAAGATGTAAATAAATATAACTTGGTAACTTCATGGTAAAATATAAATAATAAACTTTAGACTTACCTGAACAGAGAGAACTTCTTGCTTGAAAATTGTATATGTTGAATATATTTAAATTGTGCCAAGTGTTAAATATTTACTTTTAAATATTTATATTTAATAATTCTATAATATATAATTGTAACAAATTAATTTGGCACTCTATGATAATATTAAGAGACACGTAAATCAAACACAGAAAATACACAAATATATTTAAATAAACAGTTTCCTTTATTATAGTATTATTTTAATTAAATGGGAGGAATGGAGAGAGATAAGAGAAAACGAGATGCATCTGTCTTTTACAATTATATTATCAAAATATTTCATTATTATATACGAATATTCTTAAATTTTTATTCTATAAAATATTAAAGGTGCATAGAATTTTACTTCAACAACATTGAAGATAGATTAATACTGATTATTTCAACATCGTCATTCGTTATGATCTTCTAATGAAAATAATCAAATTAACAGATTACTGCTGTAAAAGTTCCACCACATAGTTCGCTTTCTAGTTCATAGAAACAATAATTTTTTTGCATTTCTTGTCGAAATAAACAGTATGACTACTGCGAGATTTAAATATTGAAAAGGAAAAACGATCTCGGAAACTCTGTTGGACCACGCCCAGATAAACTGAAGAAGTTCATACCTGTTGATAGCATCTTTCAAACATTATACACTGGTAGATCCAAATACATTTTCACAATCGCTTATTCACAAGAAAATGAATGGATGGCGTAGAACGACACATATTTCAATTGTTATGAAGATCGTTGATCCACATCTTGAAGTTTTCCCTTTTCATCTCATTTTGACAATACTTTTCCATCGCGTCGGTGACAACAGATTCATGTAAAACAATATTGTGAGAAGCAAATCAGCCAATGACCTTACAAAATTTTCTTAAATGAAAGATTTAAGTTTAAGGTTATTTTTAAGTGAGATATTAAAATGGCAATATCAAGCGAAGGACCTGTTTAGCCCGACGCCGATATGCCATGAAAAAGAAAAAGGCGGTGCCGCCGAGAGCGGAATACGTCCGCTCACCGTAGAATCCAGGCAGGAAGAGAGCGATGCTATTCCCAAAAACAGACGCTACAAAAACCCGCCGTTAGAACGGACGTCGTTGATTGGCTGATTTAAAATCGACGATGCCACACATAGTAATAAAAGTTTTTGAATGAAATAACGTTAAATGATGAATTTTAGATTTGAAAATTATTATAAAAATATTCTATTACGGTAGAAAGTATTAATTTTAAGATTTATTATTTTATTATTGATAATTTTTGACGATCTTTTATGGCGATTAAATTAAAATTGTTTTTGAGTGAAATTTAACTGAAAAACGAACTTAACGAAAATTAATGAATATTTAAAGGTAGAATTTAAATTTTGAAAGTGAAGAAGTTTATTGATTTAATTTAAATATTTTAAAATAGTTTTTTAAATTAATTTTAATTGGAAAGGATGTTATTATATAACAGGTATCATCTGTAATTAGGATATCATTCATTTCACTTTGCAGTAGCCTGTAAGATGTTGCAATGAAAACATTTCTGGCCCCTTGCTAGTGAGCTAGCTGACTGGTAGTTTTGTTATCCATACCAGCTAATCTATCACTTCCTGTTGGCTCATGTTAATGTGTCTTTGATTAAGATGTATCTCTGGTTACTGAAGAGAATTTAATTTTCCCTATCATTTTACATTTACAATTAATGTTAAGGACATTCATTAATGCACAGCTATATTTTTCACAAATCGACCCAAAAAAAGTAAACTCTTTTCAACTATGTTGGAAAGTGTTAAAAAGTTCTGGCCTTGTGAATTTGAAATTAGGATCACAAATGCAGAAAACTTTTCTCTTTCAGAATTTCCTAATTTTATTAAAATCCATCCACTAGAATGCAAAATATCTATTAAAAATCATTTTTTAAAATCCAGTTAATTTTCTTTGAGCTGAACAACTGTGAGGGTTTGTTTGTAATAAATTTACTTCTGTTTCATGGATCAGTATATTAAATTAGTTAGAGATAAAAAGAGATATGTCTTTTTAAAATAAGAAACTTTTAGCTACATTAAAATTTTAAAATCTATATGGGGTACAAACTTGATATTTCAGATCCAGATACAGAATGATATTCTATAATATAAATTTGAAAATTCTAGAATTTTGGTCAATAACTTCTAGAGATATTAAAAAAAGCAATTTTTATATTAAAAAAAAAACCCTGACTTTTTATATGCAAAAATCAATTTTATTGTATGATACATTGTTTAAATCTTAGAATTGTCTTCAATAATTATCAATATTTTAAGTCTGATTTTCCTTTTTTTTTTAAATGGAAGGTTTTTTAAAGAAGAGGGGAAGGGTTGCCCTGGGAGACACTTTTCCGACCCCTTTCATGTGATAGATCATTGCACAGCCCTTTGACCACTTTTTCATATAATGCACCATCCATTAGGTTACAGCTAAGTTTTGATTAGGTTATATTTGGGATACAGTTATGTTTTTGCAGCATGTGCGCAGCATGTCTACTACATAGTGCCGCAGCGGCGAGGACCAGTATTGGATGCTCATATAAAACATATTGTGCCCCCTGGTGGTGGAAGGTGGAATTAAAGGATTTTGCAATACATGTATAGCATGCTTGCTATCCGGTGCTAGATGCAGCGGATCATTCGTGGTTTGTTTGGGAAAATTTATGGGCCCGGAAAAAGCCGAGTGATTCAGCTGGTTATTTTATACATAAAAATTAATTTTTTTTTTCTTCCAACTGAAAATAAATCCCTTAAGAAAAAAAAGCCCCCAAAACTTTTTTCTGCATTTTTTTTTTCACACATTCCCATTTCTAACCCAATGCTTATCAATTCTTAAAAAAAAAAAAAAAAAAAAAAAAAAAAAAGCAAATGACTATTTATTGTTATGCAATAAACACTTATGTGTATGCTGAAAAGGATGAGAGAGGGGAAAATGAAAATTATCCTTAATTAGGAAGGAACAATGTAGAAAGGTTGGGAACCACTGTCTAAGCCCTGCAAATCTACATAATTTCAAATCAAATAATTACCCAGCTTGCGGTCTTCGCCATAAAGCATCTGGTTTAAACTGCATTACATCAATTCTCATGTCTTGATCATCTAAATTTTTTATTATTTTAGATGTTCCAATTTGTTTACTGTCCATGGCAAGAAGAGTATTGATTGAGGACATTGGCAAACTCTGTTCACTTCCACTATCACTTCCTGTAATCAGATTACATGTAAGTAATAAAAAAATAATCTACAATCAATAATATTTAGAATAAATAGAAAAAAATTACAAAAATACTTTCCAAAATAATTTTTTTTTAATGAAGAATATATACAAAAAAATAAGAATATAGACTGAATTAAAATCCTGAATCAGGTCAAATAACTCAATTTAGCTTGCCTCCCAATTCGATCTGTGGGTTATGTTTAAATAAATTGTTGCAAATCACATTAGGTAGTTATATATACATAGAAAACTATATGTAAGAGAAACGACACATTCACCTTAATACTTTAAGTTAAAACATGAATACATTAACTTAAAATGAATCTCAGTTTTTATTACTAAAATAGGTGCTAAAAATACAATTAACAGGAATACAATTGTCAATGGAATCTTTGCATTGGAATGATCAATGTAGCTGTATGGACTCATCCGTCCACATCCCCCCCCCCCTTTTACAGTTTTTGGAATTGACCTGCGTTATTTATACCGGTATGCATTCTGAAGGTCTTCTTCTCATTTTTCACCCCATTGATGATGACCAGGGCTTGGTCAAAAGCGCTCGGGAAGTTTTTTACCATCTGATTATTGGTTTTAATGTTTTAAAACCTGTTAATTGTATTTTTAGCACCTATTTTAGTAATAAAAACTGAGAATCATTTTAATGTATTCATGTTTCACATTAGGTAGGCATGAAAGTGCAGTAAGATAAAGAAAGAGGGAAGGTAGGCGAAGTGGGAAAAGAGAAATGATTTAAAAATCTCATCAAAAAGGACAGAATGTTGATCTGTGTTTCATTTTTATAAGACTTCATACAAACAAACAGAATGAAGATTTTATTATTGAATGGTTTAAATTGTAGAAAAGCACATTTTTTAAAATGACAAATGATTTCTACAAATATAAATGATGAGGATATTTTTTTTACTCAATATTCAGTTTCTGAAATAGTTCAATGATCAATAAAGGCTAATCTTTGGAATTAATCATTAGTAGCTAATCTTTAGAATTAAGAAATGAAAAATCAGTGAAAATTATGTCATGTTGACAGAATTATATAAATTTTTCTTCTTAGTTTTATTAAGGTAAGAATATATTTCAAGCTAAGTATATGGACACTGCCACAAACTTTTCAAACATACTTTATATACGTGCTTTTATGCTTACCACAGTATATTGAAATAAAAATATTTTTCTATTTAGTTGTAATGAAAAAAACTAATAAAATCATAATAAATAAAGATAAAATAAACCCAATATATAATATTCTCATGATGTCACAATAAATATGAATTTTTATTCACTTATAAAAATAAAGTACATATGCATATATATTTTTTTTTTTACCAAAAATAACTTGCAAATGAACAAGTAATGTAAAAATTTTGTTTTTAAAGTCAATTCCTACTTAGGTCATCAAAGAAAAATTTAATACAATCCCTTAAGCTAATATTAGTCTTTGTTGCATTAAAATATCTCAATTTGTTGATTTTCTATAAGCCAGTAAACCCTATTGGTTTACAATGGAAGTCTATGGGAATTTGGTGAAATATTAGAGATATCGCCAAGTTCGTGTCACTTTTGGTGATATATCACCAAATTGGTGACAAACTTGGTGGTATTTGGCGACAGAGCAGGGTACCCTCTATGATAACCCCCCTTATAGATATGAAGATGCATTAAATGCCATTCAATAACCAATGGGCGCCATTTTGTCTCCTATATAAACTAAAATTAATTAATTAAAATTTAATTAATGAATTAATATTTGAAAAAAAACTGTATTAACATCAATTGTCATCCAGTACAAGTTTAAAAAAAATTATTTCAACTTGATAGGATGAATAATAAGTATTTTATTAACGATTACAAATTTGAACAAGATATATATATATATATAGGGAGAGTGTGAACTAATAGTAAGAATTGAAAAAAAATGTCCAAAATAGCCACATGCTTAATATGTTTCATTATTTCTCTTTTATCAGAAACAATGGAAGTAATCCGATTGCCACCACTTTGAAGAAATTTCATAAAATAACTTCTAAAATTAAAATATAACAACTAATATAAAAATTTTGTTTTTAAAGTCAATTCCTACTTAGGTCATCAAAGAAAAATTTAATATAATCCCTTAAGCTAATATTAGTTTTTGTTGCATTAAAATATCTCAATTTGTTGATTTTCTATAAGCCAGTGAACCCTATTGGTTTACAATGGAAGTCTATGGGAATTTGGTGAAATATTAGAGATATCGCCAAGTTGGCATCACTTTTGGCGACTCATTTTGGTCACCAAATTTGGCAATATATCGCCAAGTTGGTGACAGAACAGGGTCTCTTCCATGGTAACCCCCCTATAGATATGAAGATGCATTAAATGCTGTTCAATAACCAATGGCCGCTATTTTGTCTCCCATATAAAACTAAAATTAATGAATTAATATTTTAAAAAATTGTATTAACATCAATTGTCATCCAGTACAAGTTTTAAAAAATTTGTTTCGACTTGATAGGATGAATAATAAGTATTTTATTAAAGATTGAAAATTTGAACAAGATATATATATAGAGAGAGAGAGAGCGTGAACTAATAGTAGGAATTGAAAAATGGGAATATTTTTAAAAATAGCTAGTGTGAGCACATCTACAAATGAACAGTTTTCATTAAAAAAATAATTGGCAAAATTGATTTGGCAGATGATTAAAAAAACAGTCTTATTTTAGATATACAGATGGCATGGTTTGCCCCAGAATGGTTACCTACACTTGGATTTTATATAAGCAGATAACTTCATACTACTTTCATATTCCTTATTTTAAAAAAGCCAACTTATATTATTCAAACACAAGAAGCTCAATTTAGTGAAAACCTAATATAGGAGATTCAATACTAATTTTTATCAATACTAAATCATTATGAATGAGAATTTCGCGAAATTAGTCTGCTTTATCCAAGCTGGTTTTAAAGTAACTTATATTTGGCTGCCAAATTTGGCGATTTCTTAAAGTGCCTGCTATTTTAAGACAACATGGTGGATGAGGCTAACCAGTGAACTTGGTCGAGACCTTAGTAATTGCTGCACACATGCTCACTCACATCGGAATAGATTGATATATACGAGTGCTTTCGCTGGCAAAAAATCAGATTTTTCAAAATGTCACCCACATTAGATATTGAAATTGCTATATCTGAGCCATTTTTTAAGATGAAGACAAACAAAAAATGCTACAAAATAGAACACATAAGATGCTTTTTCTGGTTTACAGAAAATGAAAAACATTAGGTACTTCAATATTCATAAACACAGAAATGTACACCAGCCAAAAAAAAAGAACAACTCTAAAGTACAACAGACAAAATCAGAAATAACCATTCGATTGCACCATTGAATTGTAAACTATTAATTTTTTTAACATAAATATATTTCTTGAATCTTTAAATGTAATAATCCAAAATTGCAGCACATTCTATGAAATAGTTCTTTAATTATGCTTTAAAAACTGTCTGCAATGCAGTTTTGCAACAATTACAAATGATTTAAACATTAAAAGTTCCAAACTTAAAACCCTTTATAATTCCTAAACTATTTGAAAGAAAAATTTTCTATTTGGTATGTAAAATGTGTTATATAATAACATCCTTTCCAATTAAAATTAATTTAAAAAGCTATTTTAAAATATTTAAATTAAATTAAAAAACTTCTTTACTTTCAAAATTTAAATTCTACCTTTAAATATTCATTAAATTTCGTTAAGTTCGTTTTTCAGTTAAATTTCACTTAAAAACATTTTAATTTAATCGCCATAAAAGATCGTCAAAAATTATCAATAATAAAATAATAAATCTTAAAATTAATACTTTCTACCGTAATAGAATATTTTTATAATAATTTTCAAATCTAAAATTCATCATTTAAAGTCATTTCATTCAAAAACTTTTATTACTCTGTGTGGCATCGTCAATTTCAAATCAGCCAATCAACGACGTCCGTTCTAACGGCGGGTTTTTGTAGCGTCTGTTTTTGGATATAGCGTCGCTCTCTTCCTGCCTGGATTCTAGGGTGAGCGGACGTACTCCGCTTTCGGCGGCTCCGCCTTTTTTTCCTTTTCATGGCATATCAGCGTTGGACTAAACGGGTCCTTCGCTCGATATGGCCATTTCTTTTAATTGATAACTTATTAAGAAATAATTTAAATTTTGATTCCTCCACCAACCCAATCCTTTAATAGAAATACCAAATGGATTATGTCGACTTCGTTATCATTGGCATCCTGCCGATGACGGCTACGTAATTTTGAATCACAAAAATGAGGTGATGAATACAGACATCGATTCCCATTGCAAGAGTTCCTCTGTAAAAGCAAATGAATCATGTTTCATATGATTTGTCATTGCCAAGTAATTTCTTTCGTGATAAATGAATAACAGTATCTGCTAAGGGGAAGTGATCAGTGCTTGGCGATCTGAAATCCTTGTTTTCTGGGCGTGCTCCAGCGTGACAACTTACTTGTGAGTCTTCAACTGTTATAGTTTTGACGGTGCATATTCGGCGAAATTAGACACTTCATTAGTTCTACGAACTTAAAGCCAATTTGTATGGAGAAACTCTGACAGTAGTGATTCAATGACTTGTGTTAATGACAATAGACTGAAATGGTTAACGGAGTTGAAGAATCTACGTAACATTCAATATTTAATAATTCAAAATGTTTACCTAAATATAATTAAGAGTCAATATCTGTTAAATATCCTTCCAAATCATATATGATAATGTTGGCATCCATGTTAAACAAATGTGTGTTTCATTATTTGATGAATATTCATTTATAGAAAAGAATCTGCGCAGATTTCAGGTCCGAAAATGATAAATAAATATACAATAAAGATTCTTATTTGTATATATGTAGTGTTATATTTTGTGTTTTAAATTTATTTAATGGATTTTTTTATGTAAAAATATCATTATACCATGAAGAAAAATGGGTAAGATTTACGAGCAAAAATGAGTTGGAAAATACGTTTGTTATTTCAAATATTCTCATTTTTAACATCACAGTAACAAGAGTTCAGGTAAGAGGTTTCTATTATACATTTTACCATGAAGATTCCTCAGATTATATTTATTTACTTCCTTCACATCCAATGTTTACTAACCACTAAAGTTCACTATCCAATTATTAATAGTAAACTTTCTCTTTTCTAATTCATAAATTAAATCTACATAATTTTTTATAACTCCTATTTTTAATAATTTAAAATTTAAAATCCCTTCCTTCCCTTTATTTTATTCATTTATCTTATTTTTTACCTAACATTAATGGTGCCTTTGACAAACTTTCGAACTTCTATTTTTTAATGGGACTCTTTCTGGGTTATTTCTTTCAGTATTGTTTATTTCTTAAAATTCAATAGAAAATTTCGGATATATGATTTAAAGATATAATTTTTTCATGCATTCTCCGGGACTTCTTCAGGAAAAATACTTAATTGTTGCTATATATACATTTGTTATTGTTTAATATTATATATTTTTATTTTGAAATTATTACATACATATTGAGTTAATGTCTGAAGTTACATTTTAAAAATAAATATCAGACTATAAAAGGTTTATTTTGCAAATAATTTTTTTTCTGTTACTACATATTTTTAAATACATAAGGATGATTTTGAAATAATGATTTACGATGTTATTAATTGATTACAAGGTCAATATTCCAAAAAATTAAATTTTTTTCTGTGATTTCTTAAATCTGTGTATGGTTGTGGAGACCTGATCAATCTTCACCTCCATTTTATTATTTTGTCCCTGATCCAGACATTTTAACATTAACATTGATTTGAATGAATCACAATTCATCTGATGTCATTTTTTTTTACTCCCAAGTTTGTGCAGTATAAGAATTTTTATATAAAATTTTCAGGTATGATTTTCATTTACATAGGTTTTGGAGTATTATGGCTCTCTATTAGGATTAAATAAAATTTTAAATAAACATTTTTTATACAAATAATATTCAATTTTATTCTGAGATTAAATTTTTCAATTATATAGAAACTATTTCAATCTGATTTTTCTATCCTAGTGCAATAATTTATAATTATTTTCTAGATGGTTTTCCATATCAGGAAAATTACTTACATACCAGAATATTTATGTTGTTTTATTTACAAAACTTTAGTACATGTTATGAATTTTTTACATTGTTTAAAAAAATTACTTAATATATATAAAAAGTTAAAATTGCATTTTACTTTCATTTTACATTTGATTGATAGATTGTGGTCCTTTAGGATTGAATTTATAAATGAGTAGTCTATGTTTTGCGGGCCAAAACAGGCGGTGTGCTAGTATGTAATAGTACACTGGGATCTATTTGTTTTTACCATTCAGCATTCTTGATATGTCATAATTTTATCATTTAAAATTTACCATAGCCACAAACTACACCAACTTAATTTTTTAATATATTATATTTTATTTGGGATATCAGTATCATGTTGCTACAATTTTTTTTTATATATACTCAACTATTAATTCTCTTTTTACATTAAATTTATAAATTATGGTCATTTGACAATTATGAATTTTTAACTTATATGTCCATTTTAATCATTTAAATTTCTGAATATACTTATATATCTCTTGTCATACAGCCTTAAATTTGTTTACAAATGAAATAATTTACAAAAGATATAGATATAAATATATCAAAATTATACTATTTTCCAGATTTTATTAATATTTATCAAACAACATTGACTTACAATAGCTGCAATTCTCTCAGGTCATTTTAATATTACCCCTTAAAATTCATTTATTTTTTTTTCAAGCTATAGCATATTCAGTTTTAACCACCAGTTTTTATATAATACTTTTTTGGTAGTTCTGTTTGTACACAATGGTTTTGTGGATTAGCCAGTGCATATTAAACCGAAAAATCCAGTGTTTTGTGGCAACAGACTACACTTCATTTGGAAATTCGAGGCTCTTTTTACTGTTATGAAGCCAAGTTAACCCTGTCCTTGTACTTTTGAGCGCCACCAGATTTATGGGTCTCAGACAGTTTAGAGAGTCCAGTCGCAATTTCTGGACGCAATAACTTAAATTTTATTCCTATTTTATCGATTTTTTCTGGCCATGATTGTTTCGTTTTGCGTTTCAATCCAGAGCAGTAGAATCTCGTAATTCTCGCTGGCATTTAGTTAAGGGTCGTGACACAAAGGAATATGGCATTCCTCCGCCTTCCAGTCTTGTTCTGCGGTTTAGGAAACTTCTGATAAAATCCATTTATTTTATAATATTTATTTGATGCTATAGCTAAAGTTCAAATTTATTTATTTATTATTCACTTACAATAGCAATTGTTGGACTTTGAGAGAATATAGTGTTGTTATTTTGCTGAGGAATTTATTTTTAATGATAAAGTTAGTTAAACTTAAAGGGTACCCTATAGCTTATAAAATTGAGAAAGAAATATATAAAAATGAAAAATAAGAAAATGAAAAATATGAAAAAATAATAGAAATGAAAATAATGAAATATAAAAATGAAAAATAAAAAATAAAAGGAAATGAAAAAATTGAAAAATATAATAAAATGAAATGTACATAAAAATATATATTAGACTGATCTAGGCGAATGACAGGACTTTGTTTATTTGCGGTGTAGAATGTTTGTTTTTTCCCTCAGGCTGACCTGGTCTAATTCAGTTATGATGAGCACACACAGAGGGTAAATTTGGCTTAGCTTGGGTAATTTAACCTTCCAATAAGTCCCTCACGGTGCAGTTATATCTATTTTGGATATCATGGGCAGTATACTTGTCAAATTGAGCGGAATAGTTTGTTTGAGTTTGTAAATATTTTTTTTTGGTTTAACGCTAGGAGACTTAGATCAGTCATTCCATTGTTGTCGAAGGTCATACTATGGGGCAACTGCCTTACGTTTTTGACCTGTGTACACAATGAAGAGATTGTAGATTGCAATCTATTTTTTGCTGCTATTTTACTTTATTTCCTCAGCATTTAACATTTCAGTACCAATATTTTTTTTAAAGAAAATATTTATGAAATAATAATAAAAATTATTACTCAAATTAAATAATACTATGAAATTTAATTATTATTCCTTTAAAAAATTTCAAGTAATATTGGACATATATCATTTTTTTTTAAAAAACTCAGATTTCTAAGCCAAAATTACTCATTATATTCAATTGGTTGAATTTTTTATGTGGATATACAGATTTGTTATATATTGTAAAAGTTCCAGATAAATAGTAACGTAAATATGCTATTTTATTTTGCCCTTGTTAAATTATTTATTCAGTCGTGAGAGCCATATTTACATAGGTCACTTACCTTATCCTCACTTTTGTGCAATACATTGAAGTCTTAGAGAATGTCTTGGGTTTCTTCATGGTGAAATTTTTTACTTACCTGAACATCTGTTTCCTGTAAAAATTTGTTGTTTTGGTTCTTTATGTTTTCATCTTGGGTTCTATGTGTTTGTATTACAATTTGATGTTTATTTGTATTTGTTATGTCAGTATTTGAGTATGCCAAAGATTTTAGAAAAATTTGTATACTTATATTTTTATATAACATATTTTATGTGTAGGCGCAAGCGTATTTATTTATATATATATTTTTATACATTTTTATGTTGTGTTTATGTTGATATGTGTCAATTGTCCAAGAAACTGAGGCAGATAATTCCTTTTGATTTTGGCTTTGCTTTTAAGTTTTGAAAAGTTCCATTTGCTCGATGCCACAGGCAATAACTTTTTTTTTAATGCTTTTTTTTTCCTTAGGGGTAAGGTAAATGTTATATAATAACATCCTTTCCAATTAAAATTAATTTAAAAAGCTATTTTAAAATATTTAAATTAAATTAAAAAACTTCTTTACTTTCAAAATTTAAATTCTACCTTTAAATATTCATTAAATTTCGTTAAGTTCGTTTTTCAGTTAAATTTCACTTAAAAACATTTTAATTTAATCGCCATAAAAGATCGTCAAAAATTATCAATAATAAAATAATAAATCTTAAAATTAATACTTTCTACCGTAATAGAATATTTTTATAATAATTTTCAAATCTAAAATTCATCATTTAAAGTCATTTCATTCAAAAACTTTTATTACTCTGTGTGGCATCGTCAATTTCAAATCAGCCAATCAACGACGTCCGTTCTAACGGCGGGTTTTTGTAGCGTCTGTTTTTGGATATAGCGTCGCTCTCTTCCTGCCTGGATTCTAGGGTGAGCGGACGTACTCCGCTTTCGGCGGCTCCGCCTTTTTTTCCTTTTCATGGCATATCAGCGTTGGACTAAACGGGTCCTTCGCTCGATATGGCCATTTCTTTTAATTGATAACTTATTAAGAAATAATTTAAATTTTGATTCCTCCACCAACCCAATCCTTTAATAGAAATACCAAATGGATTATGTCGACTTCGTTATCATTGGCATCCTGCCGATGACGGCTACGTAATTTTGAATCACAAAAATGAGGTGATGAATACAGACATCGATTCCCATTGCAAGAGTTCCTCTGTAAAAGCAAATGAATCATGTTTCATATGATTTGTCATTGCCAAGTAATTTCTTTCGTGATAAATGAATAACAGTATCTGCTAAGGGGAAGTGATCAGTGCTTGGCGATCTGAAATCCTTGTTTTCTGGGCGTGCTCCAGCGTGACAACTTACTTGTGAGTCTTCAACTGTTATAGTTTTGACGGTGCATATTCGGCGAAATTAGACACTTCATTAGTTCTACGAACTTAAAGCCGATTTGTATGGAGAAACTCTGACAGTAGTGATTCAATGACTTGTGTTAATGACAATAGACTGAAATGGTTAACGGAGTTGAAGAATCTACGTAACATTCAATATTTAATAATTCAAAATGTTTACCTAAATATAATTAAGAGTCAATATCTGTTAAATATCCTTCCAAATCATATATGATAATGTTGGCATCCATGTTAAACAAATGTGTGTTTCATTATTTGATGAATATTCATTTATAGAAAAGAATCTGCGCAGATTTCAGGTCCGAAAATGATAAATAAATATACAATAAAGATTCTTATTTGTATATATGTAGTGTTATATTTTGTGTTTTAAATTTATTTAATGGATTTTTTTATGTAAAAATATCATTATACCATGAAGAAAAATGGGTAAGATTTACGAGCAAAAATGAGTTGGAAAATACGTTTGTTATTTCAAATATTCTCATTTTTAACATCACAGTAACAAGAGTTCAGGTAAGAGGTTTCTATTATACATTTTACCATGAAGATTCCTCAGATTATATTTATTTACTTCCTTCACATCCAATGTTTACTAACCACTAACGATCACTGGCCAATTATTAATAGTATACTCTCTCTCTCTTTTCGAATTCATATTAAAATCACATAATATATTTATAAACATCCTAATTTTTATTAATTTAAATTTCAAATTCTTCTTTCTATTTATTTTTTTTCTACCTAACAAAATGTACCAAAAAATTGAAATATGAGGTAAATATTGCATGTTTGTATTGAAAATTTCTGAGTTTGGCACAATTTCAGTATAAAAATGATCCCCTAAGCTTTTTTTAGAAGCATAAATTGAAAGAAAACACGATTTCCAGTTTAATAGCATTTTTTTTTTTTTTTCTGGGACACATTTTTTTTTTTTTTTTTTTTTTTTTGGAACGGCTGTACACAAATAGAACACTCAGAAAACCTTTGCGATTGTTATGTCTGTTTAAATTGATTAATATGTGTTTTAATCTGCAGCAATTGCTGAATTTATGTTAAACTAATAAGTTTATACAGGTTTCATATGCATTTTCACAAAAAGAATTCCCTGGGTCAAAATTAATAATTTTTCCATATAAAAAATTAGTGATGAAGCATAGAAAATAGCAGTGACTGCTGCCTAACGTGAACTTTAAAATAAGATTCGATTTGTTTTTCAGAGTAACTGAACAGTTTTTACAGACTTTGAGGTAAATTATGGACTTTTCAATGAGGTTTCCCTAATACTTTAAGATCAAAACAATTTCTCTGAATTTGAGGTTTCCTTGAGAAGATTGAACCTTGTTTCAGGGTTCATGCTCTAGTTGAATACTTTTTCCAGGTTTTCCAGACCATGTTTCCCACAATTCCCTGACAACATTTCATAACATTTTTAGAAATAAAAATTAGAATACTAGATCTTAATGATTAAACTTATACAGCAAAAGAGAATACATTGAATGATACATTAATAAGAATAAAATGCAAACACCTCTGAAAATGAATGTAACATATAAAATTGAAACTAAATATCTATATCATTTGATATTTAAGATAAAAACTGATAACAAATTAAAAACAAAGAAACAAAAAACCTAACATACAACTAAGATATATTCGAAGTAACTTTTTATTTATATAACTTTAATTTGCACATATTAAACATTCAAAAAATTTTCAGACAGTTCTGCCATCATATCTTTTATCTGTGTTGTTTCAGAAACAGTTTGTTGGGTAAGTTTCAATTTTTTGTCTTTTAACATTTAATTTCAGCTACAGCTTTTTTTTTTTTTTTTTTTTTTTTTTTTTTTTTTTAATTTGCTTGCTTTATAATTTTCTTTTTTTTTTCTTATTTAAATATTCACGATGTTTCATCTTAGTTAACATGCTCAACATTTCTTTCGCAGAGCTATTCCCTGTTTGGTGACAAAATTGTATAGCTAAGACATCTTTATGTTAAAAATGTGAATTTAGAGAAAATTCTACTTGCAACAGAAAAATCAGAACTGTTCTGTGGATGAACCACGGAACTCGGGAGAATCTTGACACATGATAGTGCATTTAAAAAAAAATCTCTGGCTTTTTCAGGTTTAGAACAAAAAATTTAATTTTCCCTGACAAATCCCTGTTTTCCAGTCGCGTACGAACCGCGTGTATGAATCTTTTACATGAAAGTCACATACATTCATATTATTTAATTTTAGTGTTGAATTAACTTTATTTATTATTATATTACATACAAATACTATTTATTTTAATTAATTAAATTGGCTCTTAACCATCTATTGACAGTTTTATCTAAAACATTAAGACATTTAATTTTTCTTCTCAAACAATGACTGTAGCTAAGAGTGAATATATATGATGTTATATGGATATTATTCAATGAATATGTAAAGCAAATTACGGAAGAAATTAATACTGGAGAAGAAATTAAATTAAAAAACATATTTGTGAAAAAATTTAAGACAATACAAATACAGAAAATTATTAACTATAAAATTTTCTTCATATTCATACTGAATAGGACATTTTCAAACACCTAAACTTTTACAGCAAAATTAATTTCAAATACCATTATTATGATTAATTAAATTTCAATTATTTCACTTTTATTTCATTGCAATTTTTATATAATAACTATTCACACACCAAAAAAGATTGCTTAATAATTAACTATATGAGCAACACAATATAGACATTTTGTTTTTTCAAATTAACCAATTCACCATTCACCCCGAGATAAACCGGGAGTAAAAGCACTGTTTTACCACACCTGTTATCGATGAAGTGGTTAAGCATAAAAGAAAATCATAATTCAAAGTTTAAAATTATAACATTATTGATGATTTGATAGTAAGCAACATAATTTAATAATAATAACATCATTAATAATAATACAATACCAGGATATTTTTGTAGTAGTTCAGAGTCTGAACCTCCAGTCTGAATGATGATTATACACTCAGATATATATTTAAAATAGAGTTGACTGTTTAAAAACTGGAGCAAATATGTCTGCGAAATAAAAAAGCAGATAATAAATAGTGCACTAGAAAAATTTACAAGAAGAAACAGGGAATATAAATAACTTTATGTTGAAAAAAAAATTAACAAAAATGTTATTTAGAACAATTTTGTTTTAACACTTCATATCAATAACTAGTTCATAATATGAAGATTTAGATGTTAATATACTTTTAATTTTTGCTCTTTATATTTTTTGCATATTTTGGGTACATATCTATACTTGGAAGTAATTTTTTCATTTGTAAGTTATCTTCCTACATTTATTGTTATCTAACTATCCAATCACAAAAATTGATTATTTAACTTATTTTTAAATACGGTAAAACATCCACAACAGATACTTCCAAATAGCAGATACCTCTCTTTAGCAAACTGTTTTTCAATTCCCAACTTTTACCTTGGAATAAATAGAACACAAATTCTGTGCCCTGAAGTGCTCGCTATTAAAAAGCTTTATTGATTTCTTATAGTTTTACCTGGCCTATTATAATTTTTTAATAATTGTAGTATCAAACTAAAAATCGAAGTTTTTAGAAGATAAAAACAAGCTTTCAAGAATAATTGCCTGAGCGAAGCGAAGGCTAATACACAGCGCAATATTACTGTCCGGTCATATACAGCTACGATGGATATTAAAGCCACGGCCTACTAAAAGAATGCCTAATAAAAATATTTTGTCAAGCATAACTCAAAAAATATTTTTCAGATTTAGTTTCTGATTGCACCAGAAGGAACCTAAAGCCCAATTTATCAACATACGTCACAGAAATTTAGTGTACGTCATTTTAACTGGCTGAAAGTTTTCGTAGAAAATCAGATTACAGCACATGGAGCAAAGAAAATATGCACACACTAATATTAAAGTATAATGAAACCTATTTAAACAGGAAAATAGATATGGATTTTTTTCTATTTCAAAGAAAAAAGCCAAAATATCGTAGTCTGTACTAATATTATACAGAAGTAAAAATTTTTGTTTGTTTGTAGGAGGTAATCGCTGGAACTACCAAACCGATTTCAAAAGTAATGGTATCAAAATGATTGTGTTAGTCCACGTTTGAGCATAAGCTATATCTTAAGTCGATGCCACTATGCCAAAGGAGGTGTAGGAGCAAAAAACGTTCTAAAAATGTGATTCTTGTGCTACTGAAGGATCTAGAAATATGAAATTTGGAATATTAGTTATTTATTAGATATAAAGGATTTCTAAGAACATTTCCTAAACAATTTAGAATTTAAAAGGGGTGAAAATGTGCAAAATGCGTTTTAAAAAACACTCTAAATGGTGGTTTCTACGCAATTTCAGGAAATACCAAACCGATTTATAAAATAATGGTGTAAAAATGGGGGTGACAACCCTTGCTCCAAGATAGACTATATTTTATGTTGGTCCCATTACCCCAAAGGGGGTGCAGGAGCAAAAAAAATCTAAAAATGCGATTTTTGTGTTACTGAAGAGCCTAGAAATATGAAATTTGGAATATTAATTACTTATTAGATATAAAAAATTTCTACCTGGGCCACCTGAGGCTTGCAGGAGCAAAAAACATTCTAAATTTCGGCTTTTGTGTTATGGAAAGGCCTAGAATCATGAAATTTGGATTGGTAGTTACTTATAAGATACCAATAATTTTTAAGAACATTTCCTAAAAAAATCGAAATTTAAAAGGGGTGAAAATGTGCAAAAAGCGTTCTAAAAAACATTTTAAATGGCGATTTCTATGCAATTTTAGGGAGTATCAAATTGATTTGAAAAGTAATGGTTGTAAATTGATGGTGACAGTCCTTGCTCTAACATAGACTCTATTTTATGTTTGTGTCACTACCACCTGGGGGTTGCAGGATCAAAAAACGTTCTAAGTTGAAGTTTTTCTGTTATGATAGGACCTAGAATCATGAAATTTGCAATGGTAGTTACTTATAAGATATCAATGATCTCTAAGAACATTTCCTAAAAAAAAAATTAAATTTAAAAGGGTGAAAATGCATGAAAAGCGTCCTAAAAAACGTTCTAAATTGCGATTTCTACGCTGTCTCAGGAAGTACTGAACCGATTTCAAACATAATGGTGTAAAAATGATGGTGACAGCTCTTGCTCCAAGATAGGCTATACTTTATGTCTGTTTCCTCTACCCCCAAAGGGGTGTGCAGGAGCAAAAAACGTTCTAAAAATATGATTTTTGTGTTATGGAAGAACGTAGATTCATAAAATTTGGCATGGTATATACTTATAAGATATAAATGATCTCTAAGAACATTTGTTTAAAAATTTGAAATTTAAAAGGGGTTTTTTATGCGAAAAGTGTTCTAAAAATGTTCTAAATGCCTACTTGTGAACAATCTGAAGAAGAATCAAACTGATTTCAAAAGTAATGGTAGGAAATTGATGCTGACAGCCTCTGCTCTGACATATAGATGCTATTTCACGTCGGTGTCACTACCACCTGGAAGTTGCAGAAGCAAAAAACGTTCTAAATTACAATGTTTGTGATCGGTAGGAGCTAGCAACTTGAAATTAGGCATGGTACATATTTATTAGATATAAATGATCTTTAAGGACAGTTTCGGTAAAATTGGAAATTTAAAAGTTGTGAAAATGCTTAAAAAGTATTCTAAAAACGTTCTAAATTGCGATTTCTACGCAATCTCAGGAAATATCAAATCGATTTCAAAAGTACTGGTTGCAAATCGATGGTGACAGTCCCTGCTCCAACATAGGTCATATTTTATGTTGCTGTCACGTTTTAAATGGAATGATTACGTTTTAAATGATATGAATATGGTATGGGAAAATGTTTTGGCCATTTATCACCTGCGTTCGGCTAACATAAAAGTATCAATACTGCCACTGGGACACAGATGTCATATATGCACCACGTTGGTGCGATTGTTACTATCGCCAATTTTGCGAAAACCTCATTTTTGAATACCAGTTACATATATATTTTTTAAAATGGAATAACAATAAATAAATAAAAGCTTAATTAATAACTATAGAACAAAAAAATTTATATAATTTTAGAAAATAAAATAAAAGTAAATAAAAAATTTATTAATAAATAAACAACAACATCCGAGTTATCATATCAAGCAAAATAACGACACTTTGGTGCCAGTTAAGTACCTCAGTGCGTATATGACATTAGCGTCAGAAAAAAATCATGCCAATGTGGTGTGTATATGACATGTGTGCAGCAATGGGTTCATGGTATATGAAAAGAAACAAATTTGTTATAGCCACTCTTTGTACAAGAAAAATGGCCAATAATCCACATTCAGATACACAGGCAAGGTTGCCGTCAAACAAGAATAATACTAACAACAACATTGTTATAACTGTATGAGAGCTATAATAACGATATAAAATTAGCTTTGAGCAAACAACCACAAGAGTATTTTACATATATTTCGAGTGAAACTCAATCGTCAAGGTACTAATTAATTATACTAGCAACAGATATATAAAAAAAGTTTAAATTCAAATGTAAATATTTGCAACCTCCCCCCCCCCCCCCCCCCCCAAAAAAAGTTACCGCAATGAAATTAACTTGGCATTAAGCGACGCTTTTTAAAATACGACATTGGTTGCAAACCAGATTACGGAACATTCCTATAACATTTGAAGTAATCACGGTACTTTATTTTTAGCTGGGTTAAAATTTAGACAAGAGCATTTTTTTTCACCAAAAGCAACTTCTTTTTTGCATGAGTAATTTAGAACAATTCTTTGATGTTGAAAGAAAATGTTTTGACTTATTATCTCTTATTATTATTTTTACGTTTTTGTATTTTAAAAGAAATGAGTCAAAGTCGTGTTTTTTAAATGTATTTAATTTATGTATTTCAAATGAAAAGAATGCTTTACGAAAGTTAGCGATTTATCTCCTGTATCCAGCTAACTGCCTTATTACCATGTGTCTAATACCCTTCACGATACTTCGTTGTTGTACGGGCCTTGGTGCTTTTTTAAAAAGTTTGACCCAATTCGGGTTTAAGATAGTGAGATGTTTTTGCCAAATGATATAAACGACTATGAAAATAAAATTGAAAAAGTATTAAACTGGTTTATGTATGTATTTTAATAAATATATCTGCTAACATGTATTGAATAAATTATTTATGTTTTTATATAATAAAAGTTAAACGGCTCTTTTTCTATGTGTATGCTAATATTATAAAGTAGTAACATTTGTGTGTTTGTGGAATGTAATCTCAGAAACTACCTAGCCGATTTAATAAACAATGGTTTGAAAATGCTGGTGATCATCTCTGCTCCAACAAAGACTATATTTTATGCTTGTACACAACAACCTCCATGGGTGCAGGAGCAGAAAAGTTCTAGAATTGCGAATTCCGAGATATTGTTTGGGCTAGAAATTTGAAATTTTGTGCGATGGTTACTTTTAAGATGTAAATACTCGTTTAGAACTCTTTCTACAACATTCAAAATTTTAAAGTTAGAAATAAATGTAAAACGTTCTAGAAAGTTTCTAAATCACGATTTATTGGAATTGTCAGAGAAAGAAATTTTGAAATTTCACATGGCTATTACTTTTAAGTTGTTAATGCCAGTAAGTTAAAAAAAAAAAAAAATTAAAAGGGTGCACCATAAAAAAAGATCTAATCTGCAATATATGTGATACTGTTGGGTCTAGAAACTTAAAATTTGGCATGGTAGTAACTTATAAGATCTAAATGCTCGTTATAGAAAGAATTCAAATTGCAATGAACGTAGAACGAATTCTAAAAGAATCAAAATTAAGAAGACTAAATAAAGCGGACAAAGTTCTAAAGATGATCTAAATAATGAAGTACATGGAATTATTAGGAATATAAAGATGAAAATTTGCATGAACGTTGCTTTTAAGATGTAAATACTCGCAATAGAACAATTTCTAAAAATTTCGTTATGTAAAATGATGCAGGAACGAAAAACTTTCGTTTTCTTTTCTTCTTTTTCTGTGCCACTGCTGACTTAAAAACTTTTTATCGGGTTTAAATTTTTTGACGGGATACTTTTATGATGTAAATGCTCTCTAAGAATGGCTTCTAAAAAATACAAAATTTAAAAAGATGAAATGAACGGAAAACGTTCTAAATTACCATTCATTTGCATTGTTAGATATAGAAACTTTAAATATTTAATAAAACTACACCCCCCCCCCCCCAAAAAAAAAAACATGCAACTCAAATGCAACAAAACAGGTAGCTGCTTATCTAGCATTGAATAAGTTGTGTTAACATTGAACAAATGTCGGTAAGTAACATTTGCACAAAAGTACTTGTCAAAATGTTACTCCTCTGGGCAAAAATGTCGAAAAGAACTGTTTAAATTTGATATGGAATTTTTTTTAGCTTCACTAATCTAGAGATTTAATCATAAAGTCATTTTCTCAATTGTCATTAGATGATTTTTTATATAGTAACTTATTCGGGTAATTTTTTTAATTGGGTTAATATTGATGCTTTTTAGCTTGCATGATTTGTTGGAAAAATATGTACGGATTTGTAAATTACTCAAAATGACATTTTCATAGCTCAAAGGTTATGCAGATGAGATATACCAGATCTCACGATCATAACTTACGCTGCAGTCAATGCCGATTTGTTTGTGTGGAGGTGCAAGGGGCCTACCTCGAAAGGAACAAGGGTACCAATCATGTAAGGTAACTTATGTATTTTTTTGGTCAATTAAATATAGCATCTCATTTTCTATTCTTGTCTCGAGTTATTTTTAAATCTATGTTCTCACTAACATCGCTCAGACTAATCCCTCTGAGGGAAGTCCCAGTTAATTTTTACAACTGTGTTAAAGCATATATTATTAGACAATAGCCATTCAGAAAATATTGTGTTGCATTATTTTCTGCCCCAAGCAGAACTTATTTGCTAGTTTACAAGAGAAATAAGGAACAAAACGTGTCCATTTCTAAAAGAATTTGCCAGGATATCAAATCAGACAAAATATTACTTTAATTCCTTACACTGTAGTTTTTTCCCTGCAACTTTTCAGAACAGGTAGTTAATATAGTTGACTACTTTAGGCAAAAAAACATTTTAAAACACCAAAAATATTTTTTAGATATGTTTTTAATACAAATTTTTAAAAGATATTTTTCATTAATCTAAAGCTACTAGAGGGTACCCGTCAAGATTTGACGGTAAATAACTTGAATGTTTCATTAAAAAAATTCTTGAATTTTTCATGAATTGCTTTTAAATTAATTATTGAGAGTGTGACAAATTTCTATATTGCATAAGTGATTCCTATTTCTTTAAAGCGATAGAGGGTACAGTCAGTCAAACCTATTCAATGAAGTCACAGAATTTTAACTTTATAATTTACAACCAGTTATGCTTCTTTTACCAGAAATTTAACTAAAAATAGCGGGTAGAGCATTTATTTTTATTTACTATGGTTTCATTTTTTCGAAAAAACAGCAGTATTTATTTTATTTATTTATTATGATTTTTTAACTACATGACCATTAAAAGCTGCCATAAATTTTATTTTTATCAGTCTCATTCTCTAAAAGCCCAAATTTGAAACTTGGTGCAGCATATAATTTTTATTACTTGAATTTTATTTTACATTTTTATACATTTTTTAAATATTAAACAATGGATATCAAGGTAATTTTTTTAATAGTTCTTATATGAATATCTTTCTTTCTTTCCGTTTTCTTTTTTTAAGGAAAAGAAAGGCAAACTTTTCTTTCTGACACACACACACACATATATTCTTGATAATGGTCTAAAGATATAACAAAAATTGTAGACCAGCTCAATTTATTTAATTGATAATTACATTAAAAATATTTTAGCTTAAATATTTTAAATATAAAATTATTATTATCATTATTTTGAATATTGTCAGCGTTAAATTTTATTTAATTATAAAGCATTCAAATAATAATAATAATAAAATAAAAATCATATAACTTCTCCTCCTAATAAAATATGTCATTATTGAAATAACTTATCACGAAAAATATTTCAGAAATTATTTTGCCGGGCGTTGGGTTCGAACCTGCTATCCACTACAAACTATCGGCACTTTAAACTGCAGCTTTACACCTCTTGGGCACCGAGAACTCGTTCTCAATCCCTCTAAATTAAACACGGTTGATGAATGTGCAGATGTCCCGAAATGGATCTACTTAAAATTTTACCTTTGCGTTTTAATATGTATGATGATTTTATAGTTTTTGGAGGTTTTAAAAAACTGAAGAAGGATATATGTTATACAACGTAGATTAAATAAGGCAGTTGTTCGACTTATAATACGGCATCGGAATGCTTAAGCCTAACATGGCCGAAATAAAATGGCTGATTTTAATGAAAGATTATCAAGATCCGGATGAGTTCACTCCGGAAGCATTATACACTTTGCGCCATTATATATATAATTTTACTAGGGGGCTCTGCCCCCTGCAAGCTACGCTCACCAACCCCCGTTCAGAGATTGTAGAATCTAAAAGCACGCTAATCTCATTGGTTTTAAAAAAGATTAGTAAAGATTGAATTGAATTATACTGAAAAAACCTGTAGCGATCTCCCTGTAAACAGGTTTCCATTCAATTCCCTCTGATTGCAAAAATTTAAGGTAGAATCAGTTGCTGTTAAGACATCCAATGGTTGTTTTCGTGTTTGGTTAAAGAAGATCAGTTAAACATTTGAAAAGAAGCTAAAATAAACTGAATTAAGTAAACAGAGTCTTTGTCTCTCGGTATTTTTTAACAGCATTATAAAACGATTGTCATAATACAATTACTAAAATTTGCTGCTTTAACCCCTTCAAGGGCGGTGGTTCATTTTTGGACCACTTAATTTTAATTCTTAAATGCCACATTAGCATCAGAATATTGGGATGAAAATTTCCCTTTTATTAAGTAAGTGAACAAAAGCATTTTTGTATTTCGAAATTTGTTTGTAAATTCTGGTGTCATTCACTGATTTCAAGATTTTACGAATAGAAGTGCCTTGTCCGTGAAAGTGTTAAACGCATATTAATGTATTTATTATTTAAAAGTTTCCTTTCCCTTTTAATATTCCCGTGTAAATACAATTTTCAGGACATAATTTTCAATATTTTCCTGCCTTTAACATGTACTCATTTAATAGTAATTTTAAAGTTTTTTTTTCTGTTTTTAATAGTCACGTGAAAATAAATTTTTAATCGTTAGGAAATATTATTCTTTGCGCTGTTTTTAGAATTGAAAACAATCTCTATAATAATAGCCTAAGTCATGTGACTATCATCAACAGCTCCAGGCTGATCCCTTCGCTTTTTATATTCCAGGCGGCCATTTTGGTACTTTAATGTTAGCCAGCTACAGGTGTGATAAGTCGCCGAATATTATTCTATCCCCATTATTTCGTTTATATTATAATAGTCCAAGTCATGTAACTGCCATAAACAACGGGCTGATTCCTTCGCTTTTCATAAGAAAGGTTTCCATTTTGATTAAAGAATCAAAATTATTTTTTCGAATAAAACTACATAGAATTGCCATGATCACAAAGAATTCCTGGTACTTTTATGTTAGCCGGGTGAAAATCTCGGCAAAAGCTTTTTTTAACTCGCCAGTTAGCATTTTTTTATTTTTCGAGTGGTAAATTAAAACGGTGCTACTTGGTTATCCCATCGACCAAAAATCTGTCACCAAACTATAAGATTAAATGCCAATAATGGTTGATCGTAAATGTCACATTCACTTGACTTTAAGGAAGTTATACATGTTCACGCCATCAAGTGATTTTTATTTCGACGTTTTATTTGTATTTTTATTAATGTTATACTAATTTATTTGTTCTTTTGTTATTTAAAATAAAAAAATGTCAATTTGTATAATTTGGCGAAATTGGTCGACGGGAGAAGTAATAACATTAAAACGCTGCTTTGAAGTGGAAATTAAATCTCATGATTTGTTGCATTGTAACATACGCACCGGGTTTGGCGTGATTTTTTTTTTACAACAATTTGGCGAAAACCTCATTTTCAAATACCTGTTACATAAGTATTTTTAAATTATTTTCTGTTATTTTTAAAAGGAAATAACAATAAATAAAAAAAAAATTGATTAATAACTATAGAACAAAACAATTTATAACATTTTTTGTAAATAAAAAGAAAATAAATTCAAATAAACATTTTTTAATAAATAAGCAACAATAGCCGGGTTACCATGTCAGGCAAAATAACGCCATTTTGGGGCCAATTAGGTACCCCGTTGCGTATATGACATCTGTGTCTAATATTTTTCTTTTCGTTTCGTTTAAAAAAAAGAATGAAGTAAAAGCTATTTATTTTAAAGGTTTCAATTTTAAATGAAAGTTTTGTATTAAATAAAATGATAATGAAATACAAATTGAATTCTGAATAAAAGTAACATGATGCATTTCTTAACATACATTTAAGGGAGGCCAAACTCGTCGCCAAATTAATTTAAAATAACCTTTTCTAAAATATGAAAAAAAAATATTTGTTATGATTCAAATTTGAGTTGCCATCATTAGAAAAAAAGTATTTAAAATTACAAAAAAAATTAATATTTCGAAAACTAATTCTAATTTTAAAATTCCAATACCAGTTTTGAGATCTGTGGATCAATACGGATTTTTGGTGTTAATTTCATCGCAAAGTATTCCATATTTTAGGAGAAATCGCTGTGAAATGTAATCAGTTGTTTAATCAGTTTCATAGAATCGTTACATAAATTCATTTCAATTCGATTCATTAGGATTTTATATATATAGGGTAGAAATAATTTTTAGAGCAAGAGCATCTAACCACCACATTAACTTTGTTCTTTTTCTGTTAAAATTATTATTAGCAATTATTTATAATTTGTATAAAATCTTAATGTTTTTGTATAAATGAAGAAGAAAATTTAGGGTAAAATTTAGATTGCACCAAATATGTACTATATATGTACTATCATAGAAAATGTTTGGTGTTAATAATCCTAAAATTGGACATTTATTTTAAGAATTTATGTTAACTATTGTGTTTTTCATTTTTCTTGTTTATAATAGGTTCATTAAAAATGTAATAACTATTTTCTATGCGAGAAAGAAAAATAAAAAAAACACTTAAGGAAAATACTAAAGAGAGAACCAATTTATTATTATTATTTGCTAGAAACTTGAGTCACTGAATTTGAATATTTTAGGTTGAATTACAGATATATTGTCTTAATTCTAATGCTCCCAAGAAGCAATTTATCAAAAACTACAAAATTTACTTGAATAGTCAAATATAAAATAGCATTTGGAGCAGTTTTTAATAGAATAAAATGGTCAAAAAAGGAAACATTTATTAGACACAACTGATAGTTAAAGAAATGTAGTTAAAGCTGCAAATTTAAGCCCAAACTTGCAAAGATTTGCATCGATGTTTCCGCAATTTAGGGTAATATGAGCCTTGGATTTTTCAGAATTTTTCTTCCCCATTGATTGTCTGAAAATTCTAGTAGACATAAATGACCAATTTTACATTTTTAAAATGCTGAAAATCCCTTCTGGAATAAATTGTTTAGGAAAATCAAAGATTTACAATTTGATTATTCCAATACAATGTTGATCTTTATTTTGAAGGTTTAATAACTATTAAAAAATGCTATTACTAAGAAAATTTAAATTAAGATTCTTAAATCGAGAAAATTACCATAATTCCATTATATAACTGAAAAACAATTAAACCTGGCACAGGGGATCTTCTTTTTTAAATGATTATCAAACTTGTTTTAGCAAGGAAGCAGTATTTAAAAAAATGAATTATTGCTTTGAATTTAATTTAATCAACATATCATAAAAATGGTTCTTACAATCAGGTCCAGCCTCCACTTTACGAGGGACCTAGTATAAGAAAACTTTAGGGACCATAAATTATTTCAAAAGGTAAAAAAGAAGGTATTTCGATCTCATGGGATACCTATACAGGTTAGGGTTCAGGTGTAAAAATTTCTGGAAGCCCTAACTTTTTGCTTCTGGGATTGAAAAAAGAATTCTTTTAGTCTTGTTGGGGGGGGGGGTCTTCATAAAGGCAAAACTTGGGTGGATATCTCCAACAGTATGGCTGGCTGTGTCTACAATTCTACATTTAATAAAATTAAAGTACAAGAGGGAAAAAAATACAGAAAAACTAATAGAATATAAAACTCAAATTTTACACTTGTGTTACAAAGAAAAAAAAAATAAAATAAGGAAGCTAATAAGTACTTTTTCTAAATACTGAGTGAGAATTTTAACTGGCTTTAAAAAACAATCAGGTAAAGGCCCTTCTTCTCGGCATATATTGGCTTCAACTTCAAAACGCACTTGGTCACTAAAGCCCAATGGATTGGTGGCTTGTAATGAAAAATATCTATAAAAAATAAAGAAATTTAGTAGGATTAATAAACTGAAAAATATAATAAAGCAAATATCCTTTTTAAACATTGCTAAATAATGGAAAGATAGGGTACAGAAATAAATAAAATAATTTATTCTATCTTAATTTGGGTATCAAAAAACAAATTTAGTCCTATGACACTTATTTAAAAAATAAAATAACATAATAGTAAAATATATTAAGCACCACAAAGTATCAATAATTCTCCCATTTGTAAAATTTTCAATTGGGTTTTAAAAGATGTAAATTTTTGGGATTCAAAAATCTGTTGCTTTGTTTCCTTTTAAAGATATATGAGAGCTTATAATAACATTACCCATAAATTATGAAAAAATATTCTACATATATTAATATGTATATATATACTAGGGGGCTCTGCCCCCTACGAGCTACGCTCGCCAACCCCCGTTCCGACACCACAGATTCTAAAAGCAGGTTAATTTCATCGGCTTTAAAAAGATTGAATTCTAATTTTTAAAAAACAGTGGCGATCTCCCTGTAAACGGGTTTTCATTCATATTCCTTTGATTGGAGATCTTTAAGGTGAAATCTGCATTTGTTAAGGGATACAATGGCTGCTTTCGTCTTTGATTAAAAAAAAATTAGTTAAAAATTTGAAAATAAGCTAATGTACAATGAATTAAGTAAACAAAGTCTTTGACTCTCGGTTTTTTAACAGCTCTATAAGAAAATTCTTTTAAATAACACATTTGAAATGTATCGTTTTATATCTGATGTAATTTTCACCAAAGTTTTCATTCTCTTTTTAACATTCACATGAAAATACTTTTGCTGTTAGAAAGGAAATATTATTTGCGCTGTTTTAGAATTCATGATAATAGTTGAAAAGATTACCTCAAAATATGAAATAAATGTCTCGTGCAAATATATTTTTTAATTTAAACTGTTTTGCCAACAGTAAATTATTTGGCCTTTTTAAATAGGCCGTAATAGGGTGGTCACAAGAAATTAATCATTTTTTTTTCTGGGGGACCCTCCCCCCCCCCCCCCCAAAAAAAAAAAAAAGTTGCCAATTGACTAGAAAATGAGACTGGCAAAGTTTCAGCTCATTTGTATAATATTAACTCTTGCCTCATTGTGGTTTAAATTTGAAGAAACTGGATTTTTCACAAAAAAGTTCTGTTTTTCCTTCATGAAAGGAATACAATTGAACTTAGAAACATAATGCAAGTCTCATTTTATAAAAAAAAAAGTTTTGCTTTGAAGAACCACATACCATTTTTTCCTAAAAATGTATATATTTAAAAATGTGCGCTTTTTCCAGGACCAGACTTCACCCGAATCCTAAAAATTTACTTTTTATGAAAATGCGAAAAAAAATTGTAATATTCAATTTCATCTGATTTCCACCTTCTCTTTTTCTTTTTTATCATTTTGTACATAATAAAGGGTTTAATTAGAAAAAAATTCCGAAGAAAATGAAAAAAATCTAATTTTAAACTGAAAGAATTAAAAAAAAAAGGGGGGGGGGGGGCAAAGAAAGTATAAAAATGAGAAGAAATAATGCTCAAATGCATTTTATTATTAAAGTTGTGTTACAAGAAGGAAGCATAATAAAGAAAAGAAATTATTATCCCTAACAATTGTCACGTTAACCCTTTCCAGCATAAAATTTATGTTTGTAAAATGATGAAATGATTGGCTACACTGGAATTTACAAACTACATTTTAGAAATTAAGAACACATTACTTTAACCTTTCATTGTAAAAGGATAATTTTATTAAAATATTCTTGGTGTCGTTTGTAAGTTCGGAATTAAAATTAGGTGGTCCCGATGTGGGACCACTGCACCAGAAAGGATTAAGGTGGTAATGGCTTAGATAAGGTGGCTTTTGAAGAATCTTGAAAAGTTTTCCTACATTCAGATACAACTCGTCTTTTGTTAAACAGGAATTGAAGTCTCGGGTTAATTTTATTCCATTATCAGCTATGTCATTGACAACTTTAAAACCATTCACTGTTTTTTTGCTTTCAAATAAGGTTTATTTTCACACCATACACTGGTATCAGTATTCAAAAAATGCTTAGTAATATAAAATCTCTTTAAAAAATTTTACAGTTTGAGATGAAACAAAAACATCGACTTCTTTTGTTCAATAACTAATCCACTTCGTTGAAACCTTTTCTAATTCTTAAATTCTAATCATCACCACCATTTCTTCTTCAAATGACATTAATTTTACAGCCATGCTTATGTTTACTTTTTTCCCCAAAGTATCATCTAAAAATGAAAATCCAATTTGATCCGAGTTAAGAGACCAAAGGCGGTTTATCATTTTAGCGAGTGCTTTGTCTGCAGCCTATTTATCAATTTTTCTGTAGTGAACAAGTGGTTTTATTATTTGCAGGTCTTGGATTGGGGGCCAAAGTAGGAGTGGGAGCGTTTTTACATAAATATTGATTAGAAATAAGCAAAGGTCTCGAATACTTTCTTTTTCTAAATTTGTTATTGAGAGATGATCCCTGAAACAATATATTTTGAGAGAATAAATGGCCTGTGCCATTCATTTGACATGATTAAAACACCAGGTGCTCTGAAAAAAAGTCTTTTGGAGGAAGAAGTCCTATAAAAATTAAACAAAGTTGGATAAATTCTTTATAATCATCTCAGAGCTGTTAATTTTTAAAAGGTCCTGTAAGAAAACTTGAAATTTCTTCTGAATTAACTATTTATATCTAGTATTTCATCTTCAATAGCATTTTTATACTTAGTCTGGTTTAATTTAGACCACCCAATCAGAATTAAAAAAAAATATATTTGGCTGAGGAGCAGTGATTATGCCACTTTACAATCAAAAATAGTTTTTAGGATAATTTCTAAATTATGGTGGCGACATGGTAAATACAGAAGACTTTTCCTCTAACAATTGCTATAGAAAAATGCAGATTCCTCTGAAGCGACCGGTTTTTACTGCAGTGGTATCAAAACATATTGCTTGGATTACACCAACTTCCTCCCACGCTTCAACTGTTGAAAATACAGCTTTTGCCTGAATTATTCTGATTCTATTTTCAAGCTGTGGAACCCGTAGTGACCGTACTTCATCCCACAACTAATTAAAACTTCTATCCACTCTACATTTTCTTTATTAAAAAATGATGAAGCAGTTTTCCATCCCAGTGAACAACAGTTCTCTCTAAACCGGAATTATTATATCTGTTTTTGATGAGCTCAGTTCTTTGTTTATGAAATAGTTATTTGCAGAGTTGATTGCACTTCTACTTAAAATTAAAGTCTGTGGTTAACTGGTGGGTGTACTCTAAGTCTAGCAGCTTCTCTGGTGTTCAGTTACACTTAGCAAATATTATAAAATAAAATACATAAAACGACAATTACATGGTAGCTTACTGTCGATGATTTGACAAGACATGTAGCCAATTTAAAAAAATCTTACATTTCTGCCATCATATGAAAAGGCGGAGGGGGTTTTATGGAATGTTTCTTCAATTTTAAAAATAGATAACGACAACAGTCAACGAAAACAGCCTTGTAATAAAAAGAGAAATTCAGAGGTTCAACTGCAGTACAAATCAAGAAGCTCTTTCTTACCAGACACAGAACTAGATAACTAATAATCAATTATAATTTGTGAAATATTTTTAAAGTTACAAAAATTGTACACTTATTTTTGCCTATTAATACAAATAATACAAAAAAATTATCAAAAGTAATAAAATTATTAATTTGTTATTTTTCACTTATGTTTAAAAAATGTAGAGTTTGAGGGTATGGTTCACGAGCTGACCCGAAAAATACTAAATGTTCATTAATATAAGTTTTGATGAGAATAAAAGTTCAAGGCAACAACAGTTTCTATGAAATAAAACAAGAATCAGGTTTCTAAGACAAATAGTTTTCACTTAAAGAAAGAAAAACTACAATATTGTGTCAAAAATTGCAAATTTTCAAGAATTCAACATCAATGAGGCACGGGTTAATGTTATTCAATCAAGCTGAAACTTTGCCAATCTCATTTTTTAACTAATTGGCAATTTTTAGAAGGGTCCTCTTGAAGAAAATGTAAAAAAAAATAAATAAATAAATAAAATAAAAATTCCATGTTGCTTGTGAATGGACAACATTCAACAATTCCATGTTGCATGTTGCCGTAAATTTCCTCCATTTGCGACATTTAACGCATAATAATGAATTTATTATTTAAAAATTTTCTCTCTCTTTTAAAATTCATGTGTAGCTATAGTTTTTATGGCGTAATTTTCAATATTTACCTATTTTTTTAACACGTAATCACCTAATTCTCATTTGAAAGTTTTATTTCTTATTATAATAGCCATGTGTAAATAAATTTTTAATTTGAAGGAAATATTATTCTTTGCAGTGTTTTTAAAATTGGCAACAGTTTAAATAATGCCTTTTTCTAAAATATGTAAAAAATATCTCTCGAAATGCTGAAAATTTGAATTTAAAATGGAGATAAATCCTCAAAATATGAGTCAAATTAAAAAATTAAATGCAGTCTGCACACCGGGAACTTATAATGTATTAAATGATGTAAAAATGTTTAAATTCCTATGCATAGTTTTTGCTCATGTAAATTTTTTTAATGAAATGATTTTGACCAAATTTAACATTAAATATCTCTTAAAATAATTATTCAATTTAAAAACTGTCTGCATCAGTGTGTTTATCAAACATTTCTCTATATAGCACCAATTTTCATATTTTTGTATGAAACAATTTTCTTAATATTAATGAAGAAACGCCCCCGGTCACAAGAAATATGGATGCTGATCTAGGAGTGTACCGGGAAGATCTACACAGATTTTTATTGGTCCATTTCGAAATCGCTACTTTCTTTTATATACGGAAGTATATATATATATACATAATGGGCTGCTTGTGGATTCAAATAGTCTCTGTTTGTTAACCAGGAGAAGACCCTTTAAATGCCTTTGAGTAGGACTTAAAGGAATCGACCAGGAGAAGAGACTTGATGTCCAGACTACATCTTATACTGTTGCAGCCTGTTGGTACCCTTGCCTAGTGATTGGAGAACAAACGTGGATGGGCTTCCTCCAACCTGCTAGGGCATTGTGGAGGAATTTGACCACCTACCCTCTTATATTAAAATGAATTCACAAAACAAATCACACTGCTCAATTCCCAGCAGTCTAGCATAGATCACGCTAGTGATCAGAAATTCATGAAGACAGAGGGTGCTAAGAATCACCAGGATTGGCTTGGCTGACATAAGTTGATGACACTGGCTGCATATAATGGATGATCCCTATCTTCAGAAAATCGTTTACAGGAACTTGAAGAAGAATTAGAAAGAATCAACTAGGACATCCTAGGATTATGCGGAGTAAGAAGAAAAGGTGAAGAAAAGATTGATCTTGCCAGTGGATATGTATTGTACTACAGAGGTACAGAAGATGAAAAAACAAGTGGTGTAGGATTTCTCATTCATAAAAGGTGGAAGAATCACATCGTAGAATATGACAGTGCAATACAGGTGTCAAGAAGACACAAGCTGCAAATTATCCAAGTTTATGCACCAACAATAAGCTATTCAGATGAAGAAATTGAGGATTTCTATGAAGAAGTAGTTTCAAAGCATCAAAAGGGAAAATGCTACATAAAATAAATAATGGGAGACTGGAATGCTGGAATTGGGAGAGGGGAGAAGAAAGGTGAGTTCTCAGTAGGTAATCATGGATATAGGATGCGTAATGAAAGAGGAAACTGATTGATTGAGTTTGCAAAATGTGAAAAGATGTATATCATGAATTCATTTTTCAAGAAAAAGCCACAAAGAAAATTGATATGGTGTAGTGCAAATGGCTCAACAAGTGAAACTGACTACATCTTGACAAACAAAAAGCATCTTATTTAGGATTGCAGCGTTCTCAATAACTTCAATACAGGAAGTTTTCTTCTGCAGGCAAAAAATGAGATATATTTATTAATGTATAAATGAATGTTAAAATGGAAGGCTAGTGATTTCAAATAAGTTTTGTGATAAAACATATTTTCAGCATTAAGAAAGTTTATCAATTTCGTAAAAATAAATTAAAGTAAGCATAATTAAATAATGTGTAGCAATTTTTTAAATAAGTTTATATATTTAAATAAACAAATCAAAATGTGCATTCATCACTCATTAGTTTTAATTTTCTGAAAGAAATGAAATACTATTTTGAGTAAAAGTTAGCATATTTTTTTTAATTTATTGATGTAAGAAGTGTTGAATTTATGAATATGCATTATGCTGATAATTTTATGTTTTTAAGTAGTATTTTAAAATTAAGTTAATCTTTTAGGCTGATGAAATAACATTAGTTTATTTTTACTTTTGGATATTTCAGAGTTAATTGTCAGGATATATGTCCAATTGCTCTACAGTAAAAAGATAATTTAAAAAGTGATCTTTAATATTAACTATTTGACAAATTTTTTTGTATATGTTGGCTCAACACCTGCTGGTGTAGACTCTTCAGACTCTTTCTGTGGATATTTGTGAAGATTTTAAGCTTAAAATACAATATTTTGAGGTTTTGGAATGTTTAAAAACATATAGAAATAAATATTAATTTGTAAATTACAATTAGAAATGTGTGGTTAAATGTAAAATTACTATTCCATAAAAAGTTTTTGGAGATATTTAAAATGAAACTATCACAGTTCTATATATTTTTTTAATATTTACAGAGCAGCTAGTTTACAGGCTCCGGGGCTTTGATATGATCGCTCACATTTGTTGAAAAATATTAATGAATTTGAAATCTATAAGTTCCTGCAAAAGAATTTGGGCAAAACGTAAAGGAAACAGTAAATAAGCAAAATGTGAAAGCTTTATATATCAAAATGTATAATTAACTATTCTATTTATGGGGTGTAGAAACACTATTTTTGTACACATTCTAATGTGAAGTGAAGAGGCAAGTGCATAAAAGAAGTGCTGAGTTGTGGATTTTGGACTTTTGGCTGGTTTGTATTATACAGATTGGCAACCATGGAAGACTGGGAAACGGCAAATAGACAAGGAGGTTCTGAGGATGCCGCAAGAGAATCAGCTGAAGATTGCCAACGATGTTTGAATAATTGGTGCACTCTTGGTTTCTTCAAAATTTCAGGATTTTTGAAAATCAAGTATATTTTAGAAGCAATGCAAATAATTTTCAACTGAACAAAAAGGTTTTAAAAAAACCTTATAATACCATGTACATTATTACAATCAGTAGATTTTATTAATAAAATAACATGAAAAATATTCAGTAGTAATACTGTATTATTTTACTATATAAAATGAGTTTATTGTAATCAAAATATTCATGATAATGAATTAAGTAACTCTACTTTAACATTTTGACTACTAACGTAACATAACAGGACATATGTGTCGTCCTAATCGCTCACAATTTTGAAATGTACAAACTGATGATCTAACTCCCGACTTAGTTACGGTGAATAAAATGCGCAGAAAGGAAATTGTAGATCACCTACATTATGGGAACTATTGAAGGGACAAATACGAAGAAAAATGGAGATGATCTGTCATTAGCATAAATTTCACATGAAAAATAAATAAGTAGCAAAAAGGTTAATTGTTGGATTAATTTTTATTTACATTTACTTCTTTTAATTAATATTTAATGATTCAAAATTCATATATATAAAGCTGTAGCACAATATCGTAAACATAAAATTTAATTTAAAAAATAACATGTTGACTTCTAACTATTCACTATATATGAAAATATACAATGAAATTATACAGATATATAACACTTGTAATTTATATGATGCATACTGAAATCAGCTTACAGAAATACATTGAAATTAATTACTTTTCATAAATAACCATCGCATCTGTTTGGGCTTGCATTCCATCATATTTTTCTTGAGAAAGCAGGTGCTTTTGAAAATTATCAGCCATTAACAAAAAATCAACTAAATGTCGAACTCCTTCTTGTTCCATGAACTGTAATAAAAAAATACATAGTGGTATCTTTTAAATAATAATGAATAAATAAATGCAAATAAAATATTCTCTCAAATCTATAATTTTTCATAGTCTGCACATTCTATTTAAAATATAATCCAGGGCTCCAACAAAATGTATACGTATCTGGAATTTTTCACACTTGAGGCCCACATCAACATATTCTTAAAGTTTTGTTGGCCACCCATGGATCAGTTAAAAATCATAGGAAATAACTGTACACTTGCCTTCGTTACAAGATCAGAGTTTGGTTGTATTTAGGCATTGCAGAATTTCCATTCTCCCACCCCCCTTAATTCATAAAAAAACATTTTATTTATTTATATTTGTCTAGAATATATAATTCTTCCATCAGCAATTCTGTACAATTGCCTCACTTTAATAGTAGTAGTAATAATAGTAATAATCAGCCAAATAATTCTTAAAATAGCGAAAGATGTAGTCAACATTGAGTTTATCACAGTAGCATGTTGATACAATTAAAAGAATGCATCATAACATCAGGAGCTATTAGAAGAAAGCAGAACTGTTCACCTCTTAAAGTTTCAATTGGCTCTTAAAGTTCCATGATGGGGCCAATATGAGGAGTAAATTTTACTTATGAATGAAAAGAGAATGTTTCAATTGATATGAAGAAATATTATTCTTTGATTAAACATTCATTACTGTACAAATGATTAAGGATCAACAGTCACATTTGTACAAACTCGGTGACTTAATAAAATAATAACAGTCTTGAGCTGCATGCAAATAAATTCACGATACTCAGGAAGAAAGCAAATGGTTGTCAAATGATTAGTTCTATAGATTTAAGCCGGAGGTGAAGGTTGTTTTCTTCTATACAAGGCTAAGAAGCTTGAAGAGATGTTTTTCATCGAATAGGCAAAATGCCTTATGATTCCTTAAAGCTCATCTATTTAAAGTTTGTTTAAGTACTATATGTATATTTAATTGGAAACATTAGTATTTATCTTTGTATTTGAATGTAATCCTTGTTGCGGTAATGTACTCAACCTAATCCCACAACTATTTTGGGGCTCGGCTGGAATTTAAAAAAAAAAACGTAAATATTTTATGCCTGGATTTGAATAAGAAAAATATATTTAATCAGAACAGAAATTTAGTTTGAGTTATTGAAATGTGATTACAAGGAGACATTTTCTTTAATCAGATCTAATGATATTTGTGATATTTTGCTCTATTGAAGCATTAGCAAATTAAATAATGTCTTTTCTATTCAAAGCTAGAAGATCGCATTTATTAGCCTTATGCAAAGACATGGTCTAGTCGTACCCCCAAGAGTCCAAAAATTGCTGATTTGATCAATTTGGTAATCGAATCAGAACGTTATGAAGAAGATTCTGTTAAAGCACAACTTGAAGTCATCGCGACTGAGAGAGAAGAGAGAAAATTGCAACTGGAAGAGGAAAAAAAGTTGGAAAGAGAAAGTGAAGAAAAAAAGACTAGAAGCTAAAAGAGGAGAAAGAAAGAAAAAAAAAAAACTAAACCTGCGGCTGTACGATCCATGAAGGATCAGGTCCTACAGTGCCCAACTCTGTTTACTTGACCCTGGGCCCGAGGTGCTATGCAGCATGTGCCCCGGTCAGGTGGTCAGTCCAACACAAGACCCTTGGTGTTTAGTTCCCAAACAAGCTTGGTACTCATTTTATCCACCATGAAGGGAAAAGGTTGAGTAAACATTGCCCAGCCGGGAGTCGAATTCGCGGCCTGTAGCGTGGCAGACAGGTGTGCTGACCACTACGCTACTGGGCTTTGAGAAGAAAGTAGACTAGAAGTAAAAAAAGGAGAAACAAAACAGGATTCATACTCAAGTTGAATAACAAAATTTCCTGACTTTTCCAGGTTTTCTCGACCACGTTTCCTACACTTCACTGACCACAATTCATGACATTTTTAGAAATACGAATTACAATTCTAGATCTTAATGATTAAACTTATGCAGCAAAAAAGAATACATTGATACATTAATAAGATTAAATATAAACTTACTTCTGAAAATGAAAATAACCTATAAAATAGAAATTAAAAATCTATATCATTTGATTTTTAAAATATAAATAAACAGTCAAGTGTGAGTATTACTCGTGTACAGAAGGTTCCGTAGAATAAATATAGGAATTAGTAATTGTATTATTTAAAAAAACATTGCTAAAAGAATACTAAGACTTTGTAAAAAACTATACAACGTAGGGTTGGGTATAACTGTATATACTAAAAAAGTGTAAATGGCTATACCATGAAAGTTCAAAAAGGAATGGAACCTAAATAATATCAAATATAGCTATCCAGTATAACTCATTTTTTAATATTATCCTAATCTGTTTATGATGAACTTAATTCAGTACTGACAATAAAAGCAGTGCATATTTAAATTTCATTTGGCATTTCGTAAAACTAAATTTAGCGTAGTAATCACCTTTCTTTCTACAGTGTAGCTAATATAAAACCTTTGTTTAACAGGTGTGGGGAATTTTCAGAAAATCTTACCAGCCAAGGATTACCTGCCAGTAAAATGCAATGTACAGTTGGAAATTGTTATAATAAAACTTAGGCGATTGCAAAAATAGTTGATTAATTGCTACAATACATTTTCACATGTATATTGTTTCCCCTATAAAACTAAGAAAAATATATACAAGAGAGAAAAGTTTAATAAAGAATAGAACTTAGTACCGAGTTTACATCGCAGTAATTTGGAAAGTTGTAAAATATAGCTAACTAGTAAAAAAAATAAAGTTCTTGGCATATCTTTTGGCATGGAGTTTTTTAAATACTGCCTAGAAATTTACACACCCTGCCAGAAAATCTACTTGCCAGTGGCGAATAAAATGATATATTACCTCACACCTGTTGTTCAAAGTTTAAGTTTGGCATTGTGCTACACGTGCTTCGAAAGGAGGTCTCAAAGTTGCAACGTTGTCTTTGACCATGCCCAGTTTTTCCAGATAGGATTTTAATTAACTTTTAAAGTCACTCGAGGCGTATTGAGAGATCCTCTCAAAGCAAAGTAGTCGTGAAACCCATAGTATTTATGTGATTCGTCCTAGTTAAATTAGTCTGTTTTTAACAATTTGACGTTTATTGCTTTTATACTGATACTGGGCATTGCATTACACATATATATCATTAAAAGTAATTAACTGGGCTTTAAAAGCCGATGATACATAGAGTATGCCGCCCCTGTGATTATGTATATCCAAATCGTGCGTATCTTTAAGGGTTAATATCTAGGCTAATTACTGATGTTTTCTTTTCGAAAATCATTACCAACAATGATTTTATACTTTTGCTATGATAGGTACCTCCAGCGCTGCTCAGCACTTTTGCTGAATGCCCATAAATCGAAATTTGTGTCTAATGGAAAAATACGCTTTTCTGTAAAACTATGTGACCTAGGGTGATCACTATAATTTTCCTGCAAGGTTTAAATTAACGTCTACTACCTCTAATTTTTTCATAATTGTAGTTTCAGTAGATTCGGAATTAAATGCAGGGGAACATATTTTTGCTCTACATTTCCGATGATATCTTTGAAAATATAATGAAATATATGATTATAATTACACGATATACAAAGAAAAGAGTTTTTTTTTTTTCAAGTAACTTAGTTAGTCCCACTACATTTTTACTAAATATATTTATGAATGTTTAATAATCTGAAAATATGTGGGTCAATAGTCTTTCTTACTTCCCCCAATATGAACTTTTCACGTTCCATAGTTTATGAGTAAAATGGCTGTGACAGACAGACATACAGACACATGAGTGATTTTATAATGGCTCAGTTTTTACTTTTTAAGTATGGAACCCTAAAAAGGATAACAAATTAAAAACAATTAAACAACAACAAAAAAACCACCCCCTAAAACACAACTCAGATGGTTCAACATTTCTTTCGCAAAGGTATCGCCTATTTGGCGACAAATCTGTATGGTTACATCTTTATGTTAAAAATGTGAATTTAGCGAAAATTCTACTTGCAGATGAAAAATTGAAACTTTCCTGCAGATTCCCTGTTTTCCAGTTGCATAGGAATCCTGGAAAATTAGAAGCAGAGAAAAGATCAGAAGAAAAGAAGCTAGAGATGGAATATGAATTAAGAAAGTTGGAGCTCCAAAATAATTTTAAAAGTGGAACAGACGGTTCTGCGGTAGATGATTCAGGTAAGCAACCAGATTTGTTTAAATATATGACACATTTTGATTGAAAAGGCGATATTAGCATCTATTTGGCTCATTTTGAAAGACAAATCGCTAAAATGAATATCGTAAAAGAAAATTGGGTGATGCATTTATTAAATTTACTCTTTTTGGAAATCGTAAATATTATAACCAGAGAACCAGATACATTAGCGAACGATTACGATTACATAAAAAATTACTTTTTAAGTGCTTTAAAATGATGCCTGAAGAATTTAGACAAAAGTTTATCTCACATAGAAAAGATCCTTCTGTCCCTAGGTACAATCTAGCATTTGAATTAAGAAATTATTTAGAAGAATGGGTTAACAGTATACGGGTAAATCATTTTTAAGCTTTAAAAGAATAAATAGTGGCGCATCAAATTAAGCAATACATACCTGTTGAAATGAAAGAACACTTTATTAATGATCTTCTAAAAGTTAAAAATGTTGATATATTAGTAAGCAAGCTAAATGATTATGAAGGTGCACGGCACAGTATCAAAACAATAAATAAGCCAAACAATTTTGAAAATAAAAAACAAAAATAGCTAAACATGAAAATTCACAATCTTTCTTTCACCCTCAATACCAAACTAAAAGATGTAATGATCAAACTAATCAGTTTGGCTAACATTCACCTCAAAGCTATCAAAATTATAATTGCCAACATCACAATTCTAATTTGCATGTACAGAAAGAAGTTAACATTAGTGCAACTGCGAACAAAAATTAGTTTAACCGTAATAGGATGAAAACTAGTTGGATGTGCCAATCCCAAAACTGTCTTCTATTTCACACATCTTAGTATTTCAAAAGGTAGTTACAAATGTTAATACTGCAATGCTATTAGTTCAATACTATACCAACTTTGGTTTTCATCTTAAATTTCTGCTTCAGTCAATTAATCAGAGTAAAAACGAGTTAATCTCGATCACGATATTTATTAAAATCAACAGTTTTTTGTTATTCTGTTGTTCATCAGCTGTTTGCAAACAGCTGGCTTAGCAGAAAGCGAGTTCCTGTCACTTCACAAGCCGCCGACGGACAACAGAACTACGAAAAACCGAGAAAATTATACAAAATTCACTATCACAGCACCCCTTTCTGTCAGACTATTTCCAAATTCAAGGAGAACCTGCTGGCCATAGCCAAAAACATACACAAAAAATTTGGTTCAATTCTATTGATAACTTCATACACTTTTCGATGGTAAAATAAAGAAAATGGCACAGACATTGTTATTACAGCGTCCCCTTCCGGCAGAATATTTCCAAATTGAAGGAGGACCTGCTGGCCACAGCCAAAAACATACACAAAAAATTTGGTTCAATTATATGCATAACTTCATACACTTTTCGATGGTAAAATAATGAAAATGGCACAGACATTGCTATTACAGCAGCCCCTTCTGGCAGAATTTTTTCAAATTCAGGAAGGACCTACTGGCCATAGCCAAACACATACACAAAAAATTTGGTTCAATTCTATGCATAACTTCATACACTTTTCGATGATACAATAATGGAAATGGCACAAAAATTGCTATTACAGCAATCCCTTCCAGCAGAATATTTCTAAATTGAAGGAGGACCTGCTTGCCACAACCAAATACATACACAAAAAAATTGGTTCAATTCTATGCATAATTTAATACACTTTTCAATGGGTTTTTGGGGATCTCTGACCCCTAAAACGTGTAAATCTGTCGAAAAAAAATTTGATTACAATACTTTCTTCAATTGAAGAGAGAAGAAAGCAAAAGTAATTGATATCAATGGCAAAGAAGCAAATCTCTTGTTCGATACAGGCAGTGATCTTTCCTTAATCAGTTTGGACATTTTGTGTATGAAATATATATTGATGGGTTTCCTATATCAACAAAATTTTATGTTTTAAAATCTCCCGCACATGATATCATATTGGGAAATGATGTGATTAGCAGCTTAAATTTGGCAATAAACGAAGATGGAATTCAAATAGTTGGCAAATGTAGCAATTTTCAAGTAGGTTACCTTAAAGTTGTGAAGAATTCCGTTAAAAAAAAAATTATGCTGCCAATCCATACAATAAAGTGAAGATATTGAAAACAAACAGTCCTCATCATCAAAAAAAAAAAAAAAAAATGTTGGATTATAAATAAAAGAAATGTAAAAAATAATTTTGTGATAAATTTAACACGTGTTGAGAAAGTGGATAAAATTCATCCAACTCATGAGATAAAGTCAAAAAATCAAATAAAATAGCGAAAGTGAAAAATTTATAATCCAATGAGCATGAGGAAATAAATAAAAAATAATAATATATTAGGAAGAAGGAATGAAAATAGAAAAAAAAATAGCTTGTGAAAGTTTTAAAGAACTTGATTGCAGAAATGCTAATGAAGTGAAATTATTTTATACCAAAGAGAAGTTTGTTGATAGATATCGCGGATATCATAAACAATATGGGCAACATGAAGATAGAAAAAAAAAAATTCTTTGGTGTCATAAAAGTCATTACTTTTGGTGTGATAAAAAGCACAAACTCTATTTTACAGATAAATTTTATTGCAAAGGATATAAAACATCTGATAAAAGAAATGATCAACGTATTGAGAGTGATGCCAAACCTGGTTATGTATTTCCTGTCACTTCCAATGTTTATGGGCACAGAGACTAAAAGTAAAGTTATTCTTTTTAAAGAAAAAGCAAAAATTCTTACACGTGTGAAGAGTTTTGGGCAAACAGACTCTGATTTCAATGAGAGTGTTGAACTATATTTTATTTTGTTCTATAATGTTTTTCATACTGCTTATTGTACTTAAATATCTAAATTCTATGAGAAGAAATAAAATTAACAAGGTCACCAAGGTTGTCAGGATGACTGAGAATGTGGGAACGATTAAGGATCTACAGCCACATTTGTATAAGCTCATAGATTAACAATCACAAGCTGCATGCAAGCAGTATCATGAATCCACAATACTCAAGAAAAAAGTGCACAATGATCAAATGATTAGTTTTACAGATTTCAGCAGGAGGTCAAGGTGGTTTTCTTCTGAGCAAAGCTTAAGAAGCTTGAAGAGATGTTTTTCATCAAATAGGCAATATGCCGTTATGATTCCGCAATGCTCATCTATTTAAAATCAGTTTGACCACTATCTGCATGTTTAATTGTATTATTAAACATCAGTGTTTATTTTTGTATTTGAATGTAATCCTTGTTGTGGTAATGTACTCAAAGTAATCCACATTACTGTTAAATAAAAATATTGTACTTGATAAATTTGATAGTAAAAAGAATATAATTGACCTCTTGAATGCATCTATATCATTTCTAAATGAGATGTAAACAACACATGAATGAATATTGCAAATTATTAAAAATAAAACAAGAAAATGAATAAGATTGCATTATCTTTGTGGAAAAAAACAAAACAAAAAACAAAACAAAAAACAAAACAAAAAAAACTGTTACAATTCCTACATTTTTTGCATTAAAAAGCTGCTTTTCAATATTAAATAGAATAAAGGCATTTTTGGAGAACCCTATAAAATTATGTGTACCAAGTGATCTGTTTTCTTGCTTTCTTGGTCATTTTTTGTCAAAGACAAAGGCTTTTTTCATGACGTGGCAGGAGACGACCAAAATACTCTGAAGGGATAAAAGTTTGAAGACCGATATTGCAAACAGAAAGGGCAGATTTCAGAGGATATGGAATTTGAGACAGTTTTGTTGTACTATTATAGATTATTATTATTATTATTATTATAGATGGAACAGAATTATGCTTCTGTCAACCAAGAAATGGTTTTAAATATGACCGATATAAAAACTCAATTTAAACTGCCACAAATTATTTTCTTACCAATTTTTAAAATGCCAAATAAATCATTAAATAAATAAAATGAAAACAAAAAGCTAAAATTAAGTCAATCTTCAAGTAAGTCAGTTCATACTAATTATAAGTTTTTTTTTTTTTTTAATTCGATTTAAAAATTATATAGCAGAATATGCTGCACCTAGAAAAAAAAAAATGTTAAGGCATACAGGGGAACTTATACACATTACATATTATTATAAACTTACCAATAGTGTATTTAATGCATTATTGACATTTTAAATTAATCATGTATATTATATATACATAATAATTAATATTTAGTATTTAATACATAATATAATATTTAGTATCCTATAAAATATTTGTTATCCTTATATTACAAGTTTTGATGTTGAAAACTGATGCTGGTGTTACAATATGCAAAAAAAATTATTTTCATGAATAGCAATGCATTGAAAACATATCAACATAATTCAAGATACAGCTTTTTGAAAAGTTTCCCTTTGCCCGTTTTCCCTTTAAAAATCCCCCCCCCCCCCTGCAATTAAAATTAAAACAAGCTTTTTAACACAATTATTCACATAAAGTGCTGTTTTATACTGTTGAAATCTTTTAAATTCTGTTTAATAACAGCATTACTTATATTTATTTTAATTGAAATACAAAGTACATAAAGCAAAAAATGTATAGAAACAAAAAACATGCTTTACCACTTCACCAGCAGCAGGTATAGGGAAACAGTGCTTTTACCCCCAACTTATGTCAGGCCAAATGTTGAAGTGGTTAAGTTAAAATATATATTTTTTTAAATGTTATGTCCAAATGGCAATTTTATAACTTTTGGCCTTGTGCATACTTCCTTTTGGAGGCTTCTTTGAACACTTTACATATGTATTATAATGCCCTTATCAGCCTTAATAGAGATTTCGGCGGTTCAGACATATGTCTTTAATTCTTTGCCATAAATGGATTGCATGTAAAAAAAAAAGGGGCCAAAAATGAATTCTACTTAGATATTTGTTCAGAACCAAAATTGCACTTTGAAAAATAAATAAACAAAAATGAATATTTAGGTTGTGATAACAGGCAATAGAATAAAGAATGAAGAAAATTTATACCTCCATAAAAAAGAATAATGCCGAATCATTGTATAAAACATCAGCAAGGTACACTGTTCCACTTGTCAAAACATCAATTTGATGTTTACAATGGTAGCTACTTCTTAAAAAATTTGGAAAATATCTGTAATACAAAATTACATTGTTATGATGATTAATAAGAAAAGTTTAGAAACATCAAAGTTTATAGTAGAGAATAATACTAGAAGAATTATATCTCAGCAAGAATGAATAGTGCTCTACTAAAATATTTTTAATCTAAATTTTCGTAATTCTACTTTAAAAACTATTGACTGATTAAATGAAAACAAATGAATTTGAATTACACCTTTTTCTGTAATAAATAGGTGACAATATAAAACTAGTAATTTATCTTCTTAGAAAAATGTCTTTGAAAAAGAGTCGGCAGCAGAAAGATAATCATTAGATAATCAGTCATAGATAATCACATAGTAGCATACCTGCCAACATCTATTACAAAAAAAAAAAGGAAAAGAAAAGAGAGAAAAAAAAAAGGAAAGAGATGATTTCCAAAACAAATTCAAAAGAAATTTGAAAATTTTACAAGACACTATTTTATAATTATAAAAAAGTTAAGTAACTAAGTACATTGAAAGAAGAAATTGCTTTTTCTAATTCACTGTTCCTATATAAAACTAAAGCAGAATAAACTTTGAAATTTGAAGAAAAAAAAATTATCCTCTTTTCTTTAGCATCAGAAACGATAGACTGCTTTCCTTTTACAAGATAAGATGCTGCTCTGTTCTGCATTATTTAGATTACAGCTAGAGCTGTTATCAATTGGACAATATGTTAATTCTGAAAATTTAAACAAATTAAAATTTAGCAACATATTTTCTTTCTTTTCATACTAGGAAAAAGCTTACTAATAGTTCCCATTGTTCCAAGATCCTCTTCAAGTATCATCCAAAAGACAGTTATTGAGTTAAGTATGCTTATGAAGATTCCTAACTTCAATGGCAGAAATTGATTTGTGTGCTGCTAAATTTAACAGATGTCAAGGGAAGCCGGTTAAAAAAATTTGCTTTTACTATTTCTTAAAATATTTCTGAACACTCTTTTTCCATTAAAAAAAAAGAAGAAAAGGCAGGAGATTTCATCTTCTGAGCAGAAAAACCCAAGATACAGATAAAAATCAGAAAAATTTTGCAAAATTCAGAAGAGTTGGCAGATCTTTTATTTATGAATTTACATATAAAGAAAAGTTGCAGCTTTGATTTCTCTTTTAAATTTGATTCCTCACCAGTGAAGGTTCGTATTCTGTTGTTTTCACAAAAGTTGTTGTTGAAGTTTTAAAAATTTTCGATAATTTTTGAAAAAAATATTCCATTTGCGATAAAAAGTTTGAATTTTAGAAAATTTGCAAAAGGAGATAGGCAAAGATCGAATAAAGGAAGGGGGATAGATTTTTTAGCATCAAGTCATGTTTCAGATTTCCTAGAATTACGGATGTATATTTTGCTTCAACACCAGGAGTTGAAGTTCCCGGAATTTAGGCTATACAGTACAGTGCAGGTGACTACTGTCACATAGTTCATGGAACTGATAAAATAAAGTGAGTTTATTTCATAAAAAAAATACTCTTTATGAAACTAAATTCACGAATAAACAATTTAAGTATTCACGAATGTTGAAATGTTCTTCATTTTTTATTTCGCGAATAGTCAAAACTTGTTAATGTTAAGGGATTACTGTACTTAAAAATGTGGAGTATTTTTTATTTTGATCTAATAATTTTATTGGCACTTCTTTGTTATAGGGGCCATGGGATAATTTCATGCCAAATTTTATAATAAAAAACACGAAAGTAAAATGGCTAATAATATAACATTTTTCATCTTGTATGGCTTATTCATGTTATATATTTTGTATTCTACAATTAAATAGCCTATTTATGTATAAATTAAACAAATTCCTTCTCAATGTATGTTTTAAATGGCGTAAATATAAAACAAATTGTTTGAGAATTTAATACATTAGTAGTTATTTGATATAATAATCTGATGGTGTTTTTAAAATGTAAATAAAGTTTGCCTAAAAGTGTTTCTGAAAATTTTGTCAAATTCAACCTTGCTGTTTTCTTTCTTGAGCAAAAGGTCCTATAACATAAAAAGTACCAATTTTTTAAACAAAGCAAAAGTTACTTGAATGTTTTTGTTATTCAGTGAATTACTGAAACTTGATTATTTATTATCATTAAATGCATTGAAAATCCAGTTTAACAACCATTTTTTACTGTCAAGAAAATATCGTCAAGAAAATATCGTCAAGTAAAGATCATACTATATAAAGTGATGCTCAAATGGCAAAAAAAGCACAAAGATTGGGCTTTATATGTTATAAGTGTCTAGCATTCTATAATCGGGACTAAATATTTTCCATACAGTCAAATTTATAACTAACATATATATGAAGTATATCAATGAAATAATTAAAATAAATAAAAATATTTTTGAGAAACTAAATGGAATTGGAAGATGTTTAATTTAAAACTCTTAAAAAAAAAAAAAATGTTAATTTTGGACTATAAAGAAAACAGTTTTTATCTATATCCAATTGTCTCAATTCAGACTCAATCAATGTCAAACTCCAATTAATTAATCCATTGTTTTTATGTATCAATAAAAGTAATTTATTATCCATACTGCTTACAAAAATTTGATTTTTAGACAAATTTTACAGATAATAAAAATCATAAAATTTCAACAGCTGGGTGATTAAATTGAGTGACATTAGGTGGCTGGGTGACTGAGTGACATTAGGTGGGTGAAAAAAATCTTTCTTTACTGATAAATAAATTTTACAATTTCCCTTGACATAGACCAGTTACTTTCGAATAGAAAAATACTAAATTTAAACAGCTGGTTGCTTTTGGGACACTATAATAATTTTTTGAACAAAGAAACCCTTAAAATTAAATGGACGGAAAAAAATGATTTATTGTAGTTCAAAATGTTATTGTTGATTTATGTTTTAAGACCAGAATAAAAAATATATATATTATTTTACCTCTGGTACACTTTTTTTAGTAGGGGGAGGGGAAGGGAGGAAATGATAATATAATTTTTATAATTGAATTTATAAGGATTTAATTAGATTAGTTTCAAAGTCATTAACAAGAATATGTTTGAATCAAATTTAATTTTTAATATCTTATCTTGGGATTAAAATAATATAATTAATTATTAAAATAAATATGTAATTAAGTAATCAACATTCAACGAATATAAATTCAATCAAATTAAACAAATCATTTAAATATGTTTTTCATAACAGATTGAAAAGTACTTTTGTGATCAAGTCATAAAAAAATATTTCAAAATTAATATTTTTTAAATAATGTCATTTTAAAAATAAGTAAAAAAAAATCAAATAGAAGAGAAAAAAAGAAAGAATTTTTTATAACATAAAAAATGATGAAAAACTCTCTTAATTGAGAAATTTAGGCAAATAAAAATAGTGAATACTGCAAACTTCATTTTTTATTAGACAGCAAATAATTCAAAATAGCATAAAAAACATATCAATAATTAGTTTGGCAATTATTCATTATTATACATAAAACAGAAAAAGTTTGTTGTAAGTGTGATGCACAACAAATATCACCCAAAATACTTATTAATTTTAGTATTTGCTGATAAACTTTGCAGAAAATCAATATATATATATATATTTTAAAACAGATTTAAAGAAAATAAAATTACTCTTTATCCATTTTAGAAACAACAAATTCTTGAGCAGGAACAAAACACTGGGAAGTAATTGCACTGGATGATGTCTTTAAATTATCTAGAGTGAAAATAACAGAATAAAGATTATCACGATGAAACAACTTTGAACAGATAAAAATATTATATATTATACTTATTGGGATATAACAGGCTAGAGCAGGGATGGCGAACCTTTTTGAGTATGCATGCCAAAAAATTCAAAATTTTTATATACCAACATTAAAATGAGCCAAAAACATTTTAGCTTATATAAAATCAATAATTAATTTTGATATAATTTTTACTTAAGGGTGTTCTCAAATCCAAAAGGGCAACTTTCTGACATAAGTTTTAATTTATTTTTGTTCGAAAATGCATGAAACTAGCTGGTGTTATTGTTCAGAAACTACGTAATTGAGCTGTTTTTTTCCATTTTTTTGCAAACGCAATAGATATTTCAGAAAATAGAGTCAAAGTGGGCATTTTGAACCAAATTTCTGCGCGAAGGGAGAAAAAGCACTCAAGAGTGGGCGAAAAACGTGTTTGTCACGTGATGGAATTCGCTTATAACTCAATAGGTAATTGATTGATCAAAAAATGGAAAAAACAGTTCAATTCCAAATTGCTTCCATGGTCAGACTTTCCAGTTTTATATCTTTTCGTTAAAAAATGAATTTGTAAATATGTCAAAACGTTTTGGGCTTGTTAAGCAGAGCAGTTAAGAACAGCCTTAAATATTTTTACACTTATGCTAAATTCGATTCCTAACTTATTTATTATTCTGTATTTGCTCATTACATCGAATTCCGTATTAATAATCTATAAATGAATTTTTCTTTTATTGTATACTTCCGAACCAGATCATTTTTAGTTCTTCAGGTAGAAGCAGGTTCAATAGATACATAATTATTTACACTAAGAATTATAATTCAATTTTCAAAATTAAAACCTAAATATAATAAAACTTAACCTAAAACCCTAAACCTAAATAAAATAAAATCTAATCTGAAGTAGAAGTAGTACAATTAGATATATTAGTATGCAAACTATCTCTTAAAATTCAATTTTCAAAAATGAAACCTTTGAAATTTGACAGAGAAGCAAAATTATTTAGAAAACACTAATGTTGTTAGGTTTGGTGAGAAAATGACGCTACAGGGCGCTTTTGTTGAGATTTATAATACCTTAATTCATTCAAAAATAACGGATTATTTTAAAGTAAATTATATACCTGTTATACAAAACTGTACTTTTTGTACAAAAAAAAAAAAAAAAAAAAAAAAAAAAAAAAAACTTTTCGTGTGCCAGAGAATTTTTCTTGCGTGCCACAAGTTCGCCATCCCTGGGCTAGAGTGTCAGCTATTTCAATCAGGCAATTAAAATCAGTGGTTTAAATCCTAATTTTAATGAGATGTTTTAACTATTGGTTTAAATCAGAAATTTTCTTAATTTTTAAAATGATCGGAAATATTAAAATCTAAGATAAGCATAGTTTAAAATGTCTCTAAATATATTTTGTCTATTGATTAGATAAAAGAAGCATGAAATAATATAGTTTACAATCTTAATTCCTTTAAGGGTCATTCCATGTCACGTGTGGGACAGTTTTCTAAAGATTTCTGCTGTTTTAACAATGTTATTATACCCTCAAATTAAAACAACCATGCTAATGGAAAAATCTAGAGTTTTTTTAATTTTACTTTTAATGTATAGTTTATGTTTTAAAAACTTATAAGTCAATAGATATAGATATTTATGTAAGTGTCGTGCACAGGACATTTTGTTAGTTTTTCATGGAATGGCCCTGAAATGGGGAGATTATTTAGGCCTAGGACTTAAAATGTGGAGATTTTTTATTATCTATCATTTTTATTACATTTATTATTAAAAGTAGGCAGCTTGCTAGTCTAGGGTTTAAAATGTTGAGATTTTTAAACCTATTAAAGAGCCATTCCATATCACATGTGGAACAGCTTTTCTACATATTACTGCTGCTTTAACAATGCTAATATGAAAATATAGGTTATTTATTAAACTATTTTAAAAACTTATAAGGTCCTAAATATAGGTATTTACGTAAGTGCCACGTGCGGGAAATTTTGTCCTTTTTTCATGTTATGGTCCTTAAGCTTGTACATAATAAAATACAACTAGCTAGCAAAAAGTAAATTTTAGACATAAAAAGCATCTAATTTAAAATTGATATAATTAAATATATTATAATCTACAATGCCATAATAACTTTCTTTGAGTAATCAAATTATTAACTTTCTTTTATAAAATAAACATAGTAAGCATAATATATTTCTATAGGTAAAAGAATTGGTAATGAGTCACTTATTTTCTCATTCTACTTTTACAAATAAATATATAACAACAAATTGAAGCTAAAGGAGAATTAAAAAACGAAAACACCGTACGACAGCTACTGAAAAAAATTTGTAGAGGAATTAAAAGAGCTAATTAGTATCGAAATTTTATGCAGAGCAAAATCTTTTTTTTATTTTACTTACACATAGCAAATAAAAAAAATTCTAGAACTTGAAAAGACAGCAAAAATTATTCTTTTTTTAAACTTAAAGCACCAAAAGACAATAAAGTCCAGTTAGTAATAATAATGCTGTTATTTAATATTTTTTGAGGTTAACATGGTTTGCAAATATAACTAGCTATTCTAATGGTTATTTTACTCTCTCTCTCTGTGTGTGCATGAATTAATGGATGCAACTAACTTTATTTATTTTTTTTTTTTTTTGCTATACACATACATATGCGCATAACTTTAGATTTATGTGATTACTGTAAATTTACAAAGTACAGTTTCAAAAAGAGCTGCCATGATATTTGATTTGCTGCTGCTAACTAATGAAACTATTTATTTGCAGTTTTATTATTTCTGTAATTACTATTTTATTAATTCAGTGTGGTCACAAGTATCGTATTTTAAAAATCAACGATATTTCTAGATTAGCATTAAAATAATGAAATTTTCACAGATAATTTATTTTGCAGCATTACTCAGATACATCAGTTATTATTTAATAAAAGTTGATTAAGAAAATCACACTACAAGATATTTAATTTAAATAACATAAATAATTTTTTTTATTTTTCTAAGACTTTATTAAATTTATTGTAGCAAATAACAAACCTTAACATTGTGCATATATAGTACTTAATAGCAGAGCCACCTGGCTTTGCCAGTGTTAACTAAGAGGGCTATCTGGGTTAAATAAATAAAAATGCCATAATATGGCAATCACAATAACAGAGTTGCATTTGTGTCCATAAGTTGTTAAAAATACAATCAGAAAAAAATTATATTACTTTGATGCAATCAAAGTAAAATCCCTCAGCTTTATAAATGAGCATGTGTTTTCTTTGGTGTGTGTAACAGAAAATATACAATCTCCCTGGAAATAGTAATTGAATTTCAGTTCATTAAAAATTAACCAAATTCATAACTGTAATTCAGTATTTAAAAACTATAAAATAGATCATACTTTCAATAATTATTCTGATTTCTTCACTGACGCCTATTGGGAAAGGGGCATCACAGCTGATATATTTTGAATAAATAGCATAGGCATCTTGTTCAATACCTAATGAAAAAAAGGAGATTTGACTTAGTAAAAAGTTTAGCAAATCAAAATAACATTATTATAAGCCATTACAATACTAAAACTAAATAATTCAGAAACATAATAATTCCCTTTATTTTCTCTCTTTTTCTTTTCTAAAGTTTAATGCACCCTTAATTCTATTCAGAGATTACTCCCAAAAGTTATCATTAGTAAAACTGCGTGCCAGCAACTTAATCAGGAGACACTTCTATTTGAAAGAATCTCAGAATCACTGATTGTGTAATTAATGCTTCATGGGAAATATATGTATAAATATATATATATATATAACTTAATATCATTAACTATAAAATTTGTTCCTCATGACAATAATATGTCATTGCCAGAACCATTAGATACATATACTTTGGACATAGAAACCTCCATCATGAAAAGCTTCACCAGATGCAAGTGCGAGTATGCAGGACAAGGACTTTTGTCAAAAACATGTGAAAGTTTTCTATTATAGAAAGAGGCATTTCAAACTATTTCTCAGTGGAAGGTGACCTGCTGTATAACAATAATATTACAGGGTTAATGGAAGAGTTATATGTTGAATACAAACCAAAACAATGGAGTCTCTTCATTGACTCATCTAAAATTAGTTTGAAAACAGTTTTACTTCACAATGGAAATGTGAAGCCACCAATACGAACAAGCCCTACGAAATAGCCATCAATCGAAACACATCCTATGTTTTGTTTTATTTTATGGTGATTTTTTACAAAGTTTTATTATTTTAATACCACCAATACTTATTGCTCATGCAAGTGTCATAAGAAATGTACTTCAACATTCAAAATTTATAGCAAAAAACATATTACGAAGATCACCAGTGGATCATTTATGCCGACTTAAAAGTTATAGCATTGGTAACTTGTTTACAATAAGGTTTCACAAAATTCAAATGTTTCTTATGTGAATAGGACAGTCAGCAAGAAAAAAGCACTTCTGCAGCAAAAAATGGTCACTGAGAGAAGAAAAAAAGGATTCCTGGCATAAAAAAAAAGTTGCATTCCAGGCATCAGTTGACAAGACAAAAATATATTTATCTTCCCTCCACATAAAAATTGGAACTGTTAAACAATTTGCTAAAGCTATGAATAAAACCAGTGAAGGATTTAAATACACAAATTTCCATGCATAACAGCAGGAGCAAGGCTAAAATAACAGAAGTTAATTTTTGTTGGACCTCAAATAAAACATGATCAAACAAATTTCAAGATCCTACTTTCAAAAATAGACTGAATGCTGTTGAGAAAAAAGCATGGGATATTTTCAAAAATGTATGTAAAAAAATTATGGTGAAACAAAAATTGTCAACATTCTGAAGAAATTGTAGAGAATCTACTCCTCTTATTTAGAGCATTCAGATGTAATATGCATCTAAACCTGCATGTGAGCAGTTTCTGATGAACATGAAAAGGTCTCACAAGGATGTAGCTGAAATGGAAAAGAGATAGCGTGTCAAATAGAATGAAAATATGTTAGCTGATTATTATTATTATTGTTTTTCATTTTGTAAACAAAGAAGTGCCTTTTCTTTACTCAAAAAAGGGCATAGTCATATTTATACACACAACAGTAAATATTTCTTACTGTTAATTAAATAAAAATGAATGATTTTTTTATTATAAGTATTATTACAAAATATTTTATTACTTTTGCTCCTACAAATACTACAATAAAGACTGTGTAAACAGAAGCTGCCTATAAAGGAAAAAATTCTTGATCCTGACAGAAGGAAAACCATAAAAATCAACCTGCTAAAAAAAAATCTGCTTAAAACAGAATTGTTCTCCAATCCCTACTGATTTCTTTTTCACAGGCTGATATATACTATTTCACTTTACAATTTAAACCTTGACCCTGTCTATCAGGATAAACTGTCTATAAAAGTGATGATGATCCATTTTATATTCACATTCCAAAAATTCCCAAATGTTGAGCGATATTCTAACCTGCCAGGCTTCTACACAGAAAAATATTACATTATATGTTGCTCATGTAAATCATTGATAACGGATGAATTAATGACTTTCATGCATTAAATGCCTTAAAGCAAAGAAAATGATATTTTCGTTGAATGTTTAAGAGCCATTATTTTGAAAATCAGACAAGTGTGATAGTTGTATTTTTTGTTTTGCTTGATTTTTTTTTTTTATGTTGAAGTAGATCACATTTAATGAATAATGTGCAATTTTGAAGCCCTGAAAAAATTTTCCCTTCCCTGTAGAAAATGTCAAAGTTCAAGGTTGTGACCGTCATTTTTCATGAAAAGTAAAATGCGAGTATGTTTGCAGTGCTAAAGCTTGGGAAAGCAACGACATCCCAAAATTCTTTTGTGATGAAATATTAGTATAACACTACCTGCTTAGTAGACTGTATTCGTTTCCATGGGGCATTGTTATTTTACATTGTTATGTTGCCTCAAAATGCAATGAAAATGACGTTTTTGTCCATTTTCCGCAAGTATTTTCTTATTTAAGCAATAGTACCCCAAACTTTTTCTTATAGAATATCAAAGTGTACTACTAGGACAAGCTAAATAATATAAAACTTTACTGGAATATTGCTGCTGTTAGCAGGAATAGTCTGTTAAATATTCAAAAATTTCAAAATAGGCAACATTTCAATTAGTCTTTTCTTAAAACAGCACCACAGTTCAATAAAACAAAATATATCACGTAGTAGTTGGAAGTATGTACAAACACATGGAAAAGAAAAAAAAGTGGGGCCTCGTCATATTTAAAAAAAAAAAAATAACAAAATTTACAAAAATTCACAGTCAAAATATCCCGTTTAAATTTCCCTTTTTTCCATTTAGAACAAGGAAGGGGAAAGAAAAAGGGATATTTCATTTTCTTATAGGGAAAAAACATAGCTAGCGGAAAGTGAAATGGGATGTTTCGTTTCTGATAGGGAAAAGGTATGATAAATGACAGTCTTTTTTGTGACTTTTGACATTTTTTTTTATAAAAATAGGACGAGACCCCACTTTTTTTTTCTTTTCCATGTGTTTGTACATACTTCCAACTACTACGTGATATATTTTGTTTTATTGAACCGTAATGCTGTTTTGAGAAAAGACATTGAAATGTTGCCTATTTTGAAAGTTTTGAATATTTAACAGACTATTCCTGCTAACAGCAGCAATATTCCGGTAAAGTTTTATATTATTTAGCTTGTCCTAGTAGTACACTTTGATATTCTATAAGAAAAAGTTTGGGATACTATTGCTTAAATAAGAAAATACATGCGGAAAATGGACAAAAACGTCATTTTCATTGCATTTTGAGGCAACATAACAATGTAAAATAACAATGCCCCATGGAAACGAATACAGTCTACTAAGCAGGTAGTGTTATACTAATATTTCATCACAAACGAATTTTGGGATGTCGTTGCTTTCCCAAGCTTTAGCACTGCAAACATACTCACATTTCACTTTTCATGAAAAATGACGGTCACAACCTTGAACTTTGACATTTTCTACAGGGAAGGGAAAATTTTTCAAGGCTTCAAAATTGCACATTATTTATTAAATGTGATCTACTTCAACATAAAAAAAATCAAGCAAAACAAAAAATACAACTATCACACTTGTCTGATTTTCAAAATAATGGCTCTTAAATCATTTGTTTGATTCAATCAAATTTTGATTTGCAAATACAATTGAATTTAAGAGCACCTGCTTCAATAAAAAAATGAAATTTTACAAAATTTGCAATGTGACAGATTTTAACAAATCTTAAATTCAACTACTAATTTGTAACAATCCATGATACACATAAAAGTATTAATGATTCATAAATAATATTTTTGGTGTTGTACAAACAACATTGAATGTTATAGTATATATCTGGTTCATATATTTTTAGTAGCATGCATGCATGCAGGAACTAGTTCATTTTCGACATGAACTGTTTTATGAAATTTATTTGAAAAAAATAATGCTTCTTAAAGACACATAGCGAGACAAAATGGTTTGATGAGAAAAAAAATCTATACAGAGCGACAAAAATATGAAAATCTTGAATGTGTTGTGATTATGAACAGATGCATTAATTTAGTGCATGCAATTCAAAGTCTAAAGGTAATCAGCACGTTTAAATAAGTGTTGTTTTACACCAATTGAAAATCCTTTACTTATCTTCTGAAGATGTAAAGTAGACTATTTTTTTCTTATTTGCTATTTATTTATTACCGTTTACTAGTCAGTAATACTTATTAGATTTATATAAAGTACAAAAATCATTATCTATAATAACTTTATAAGTAAAAATTATTCAGGTTGCATCTATGATTTGAGTAAAAGCTGATAAAACTAGTAATCAAATTATGGATACAATCAGGGCCAACATACTCATAATATAGCACATTATATTTCAAATACATAAGTGAATGTATGGATGAACTTTGTTATAGAGATCAATGAAATAGTATTGAATATTATTAAAATATAGCATTGAATTTAAACTAACATTTCATCCTAAAATAAGAAATATTTTTTATCTGATATATTTAAAGATAGAAAACTATACTTAAGTAATCATGAAAGGGTAAATTACAAGATCAAGGGATGGTAAAAACTCATTTCTGCAGAGAAGTAGAAAAAAAAGGGAGAAAAATTTAGGACATTAATGATTATAAATTTTTGGTGAAAGGAAGTAAAAGTTGCTTCGAGATCCTAAAACAATCGTAATTTTTTTGCCCTGTGTTAATTTATGGAAAATAATAATAACTACATTCTTTGTAGTAAAATGTCAGCGTTAAACAGAAAGTTTTTATTGCAACAAAAAGAAAATTTAAGCTTAAATAGTTATATCTATGTTTATTTCATTCTGCTAGCTAAATTTTCTCATGTGCCACCTTGCACATGCATGCCATAGGTTCACTACTATTGGCCTATAATAACACATTTTTCTAGTACATACAGTGAAACCTCCCTGTGCGACCACCTCTCTGAACGGCCATTTTTTCATGGAACGAAATTTATTCCCATAGTCTCAATACTAATTTCACCTCCATTTAGAGACCATCCCAGTTGAACTCCCTCCATGAGAGACCAATTTCTTTGAAGAAAACAAAACAAATTCTGTTTTTTCCTGGTCGCTTGAAGAAGGCTTTATTAGAAAAATAATTCCGGAGAGCACCTTATTCATCAAACTTCTAAACTAAGTTTAGAATTTTTTTTAAATTCTGGTAACTTTTAAGTGTTTAAACCCCTTTGTGCCTTTTTAGGCAATGAATTTAACTCTGATGACAAATTAAGAATGACGGTCAATAAACTCCCCTGCTCTGTTCTGTCAGAAAATTCTCAAAGAAATAGATAAATTAATGAAATCGTCATTATTTGTTCCCATTCAAAGAAAAATGTGTTTATTTACTGAACTTCGAAAGGACTTGGAAATAAAAGTTATAAAAGATAAAATCGTAAAATCAAAGCAAACATCAATGTATTCATTTTTTAACCTCTGCAGTAATTAACTTATATAATTAACTTTTGTTTTGATAGTTAAATTTTCATATCTTTTCCTAATGTGAAAAATAAATTTTAGTAACTTTAATTGTTTGTTACCTTTTTCAACAATTAAAATCTAGATTTAAACATGACCATTAAGAGACCACCTCTCAGAACAACCAATTTTTATTGGAATGGAACGTGGTCGCTTTAGGGAGGTTTTACTGTATATACCTGCAATACCATTATAGATAAGTTTCATGGTACTTGTTTATTTTCCCATCAACCATAAAAGTAATCTGTCAAAATCTGAACAGTACAAATTATTGCCAATAAGGGATAAGAGTAGCATCAAAACATACTCCTGTGATGTGTCTCTAGATTTATGCAACTTCGATTAATTTTTGATAAGCTAGTTTTTATAGGTTTTAAATAGATGTGTGGCTATTTAAAAAAAATCTATCATCAAAACAATCGGTTTAACCTAAATAATGACAGAAGTTTGAAGAAATGGATTACTTTTAATTTAGTCATAAAATAAGCAAATACATGTAACATGTATAACATAATATTCTTTTTCCAATTTAAACAGTTTTAATTCTTTTGATTAGCTATTGAAAAACTTTATTGCAAACAAATAGAATTTTGGAGCCATCCAACATTTTTTTTAAAAAATATATTAGGTCAGTGGGTCAGTCACATTTTATTTTTTCATTGCATTGCCATTGTTTATCAACCTTTAGATAAAGTCTCATATTGGGCTATTTAATGCATATCTTTTTTTATGTCAGAATACCATAATCATGAAAATACTTAACTGCATCCCTTTACGTAAGTGGAAGGTCCCAAATCTTTATCAAAATGTGAAAAAAACAAAACAAAATAGCACTTGATTTATCATTAAAAAACTAAACTGGATTACCTACCAAAAAAAAAATAAATAAAAGAGAGAATATTTATTGCATGTCGCATAAAGCGTTTTTAGTGTGACATAAAGCGTAATTTAGTGTTGACTCTAGAGAAAAAGGGCCGCCGGGTGGGAATTTTTTTTTTTTTTTAAAAGGGAACTCTATTCTAATAAAAGGGAACACTATCTAAAAAAAGGTACATTTTTTCAAAAAGGGAACACAATTCTAAAAAAAGGACACATTTTTTTTTCAAAAGGGTACACTCGTACCTTGTTCACAAAAAGTATTTTGAACTGGTTTGTTTAGAGTGCCTAGAATTTGCGATATTTTCCCAAGATCAATTGAATTGCCACAGGGCGCATAGAAAGTGTTAAAAAAGGCAGTAGGGCTCATTGGGAAGGTTTAAAAAAGCCGCTGGGCGCAGAAAAGAAATAAAAAGGGCCGCCGGGCGCAAAAAAGAAATGAAAAGGGCTGCCGGGTGCTGCGCCCTACTAAAGCGGCTTAGAGTCAACACTACAATTGACAACAACAGATGTTACATCCCACTAATACCTTATTTTATTAGTATTAAATCATATAATTTGGTGACATATTTAGTTTATGAGAAATGATCGACAGGAAAGTAAACAAGTATAGGCTTTACTTATACATATATCAATCAGAAAGAACAAATATATAGACATATGAAAAAGTTGTTACTTGTTTCAAGCCTAACAATACTGTCCTTGATTAGCTCAGATTTATCTTCTTTAGTAGACGTAACTTCAATTCCTTGGTCGAGCTCCAAAGAATCATCAGACAATTTATCACATTTCACTTTAGTAACTGAAAGTTTACTTTCTTTAATGCTACTTTCAGAGTTCTTTTGTGCACCTTTAAACATACTATTAGCAACCACTTTTTCATCACAACCTGAATCAATTGATGAACTCTGTTCAGTTTTAGACAGTTTTGAATTACAGCAATCATTAGATGAACTTGAAACACCTTTGTGTCTGTTTAGAGGTAAACATTTATTTACACTTTCTTCATCACAAACTTTAGCTTCAAGTTTTAGGCCCACAGCCTGACTAGAGTCATGGAAGACATTTTCTGACTTAAGCAGCATGCTGTCAACACTTTCACTGTTATCTGTAATACAGTTTTGGCCTTTTCTTCTAGTTTCAAAAGAAGACTGGAAACTTTCAGCTTCAAGCCAAAATTTAACAAGATGCTTTGCCTTATGAGCATCTAAGAACTGAATAAAATAAGCCAAGGCAGCATTATCCTGGAGAACTTCATGCAGGTCTTTAGACAGGCGGGATTTTGTTTTCATAGGCAAAGTGGGGTCGTAGGTTGCCTCAGCTACAGGAAAAACAAAATTACATTTTCAGAACACTAAATTAATTTTATTATGCAAAGTTTGCATTCATTCAAAAAACAATATAAACTATACACACAAATTAAAAAATATGTATCATAATGGCAAGATGGGTAATATTTTAAGCAGTTTGATTAGCAGCTTATTAATATTAAAGATTTTAATACAATATAGAACTTTTGATTTAATAAAAATTAATAGAAGAGATAAATAAAATAAATAAAAATTACACACATAGAAACATATACAGAAAGATACACCATATCAACAATTGGCAATGATAATACTTTCTTGGTTATCTTATTATATTTCAATCATTTCAGGTTTTGATATGTTATAAGTTATAAGGAATATTGTCATTTTTAGGCCTTATGCCAACAACATTGAATGAAATAACATATCTTTTACTATGGACTGTGCACATGAAGCTCTTATGAAGATTCCAATGATATTCAATTTTTTATTTTCAATCTCCATTGTTTAATATTTTTGTCATTTATTTTCAAATATGCAATTTTATTTTAATGACATATACAGTAGACACCCTTAAATCCGCGAACGCCTAAAATCCGTGTATTTTTTCAGATGTAAACAATGAAATTTACAGTTAAGTTGCAGGAACAAAATTCAAGATGGCGCCGAAATCAGCAACTACCGCAATTTTTTTTTTTACTAAATTTTTTATTAATATTTTCTCTTTTGGTTATTACAGCTGATTTATTACCAAATAAATTTACATTACTTTTGATTTTGATATAAATTAACAAATCTATATGATGACGTATTGATCTTATGATCAATTTACCACTAGATGGCAGCATAGGGCTTTTGGAATATAATCAATTTCATCGGTAATAATTTAATATTTTTCTAAATTTTCATTTTACATAATTATTTTAATAATTACTTACGTTTAAACTAATAAATTATTTTAATATTTTACTTATTTTAATGTTTCTCTTTATTGTAAGCATTCATTATAATTCCCCTTGCTTAACTACCAATCAAATTAATGTTTCAAAAATGTAAACAAATCAACGACCAGAAAACCGCAAAATTCTAAAATCCGCACAACCTCTGGTCCCAAGCTGTGTGGATTTGTGGGAGTCTACTGTATGTACCATATATTCCAGAGTATAATGTGCACCTACGATTTGTGACTGTAAAATTTGATGAATTTTCTTGTTTCAAAAATATATGTTTAAAAATAAATTATTTTGTATTATGTACTTTTGTATTATAGAGCAGACTCCCTCAAATCTGCAACTCTAAAATCCACAAACGCCTAAAATCCACACATCATCGCAGATGTAAACAATGAAACTTTCTATTCAGATGTAAGGACAGAACCACAGAGTTTTTCAGTTTTACATCTTTTCGTATGTATTTTAATATGTAATTCTCAATAATATGACAGAGCTTGTAGTTTTTCATGAAAGAAGTATAAATTTATTTTTGAAAAAAATCAAGATATTGCAGATAACATTGGTAATCACAATTTTTTTTACCAAATATGTGTAATAATCAAGCTTTTTTGGTTATTAAATCTGGCTAAACCTGAACTAAAACTTCCTTACTTTATGATTTTAATGTGAATTAGGGTACCTTTATGAAGAAAGTTTCATTACACAATTCAAGGAAAATGTGTTTCATCTTTATTATGCATATTTAATTATACATTAATTATTTACTTGACCTTTACTTTTAATAATTTAATCATTTTTAAAATTATCTAATTTTTTTTTCATTTTAGCTTATTATTTTACTTAATTATTTTAATATTTTACTATATAATATTCTATATATTGCAAGCATTTGTTATAATTTTGATTGCATTATTACATTTAAATTACTGTTTAAAAAATGTAAACAAAGCAATGGGCAGAAATCCGCATTATTCTAAAATCTGCACAACCTCTGGTCCCAAGCTGTGCGGGTTTGAAGGAGTCTACTGTATAAGGAAAATTTTAAGAAATAACAATAATAATTCAAAGATGACAAAAACAAAGAAAAATGAGAAGTAATGAAAAAATTTCAATGTAAAATTTATAAAATGCAATAAATATTACCAAAAGCCAAGGGATGAGGTCTGTCTTCCAAATCAATGCTTGAGAAGGAACCTGAGTCAGATGATCTTTCTGAAGTTTTACTGTTGAGAAAAGCTTGTGCTTTGCCTTGTCCATACACAGATATAGAACTAGCTCGGGGCAATTTAGAATCTACAATTTCAATAATGCATTTTAAAAAATATTTCCATTTAAGATTTTAAAAATTGCAATAGAGATTAGGCATCAATAAACACTACATACATATGTTACTGAAACTAGGCAGCATTAAGAATTTATAAATGCAGTGCAGCAGATCAGATTATGTGTATAAAATTCACAGAAGTTATTGTGCCATAGCTGAAAGTAACTTTTCAGAGAGAATACTCAATTCAAAAGAAAACACCATTAAAAAAGGCAGAGGAAAAAAACATTAAAGTTTTTGATGGATTGTGTATATATGTGTATCTATTGTCATTCACAAAATTTCATTTAAAGAAAGTCCTATTACATAGTTTTTTGTAAATTTAAAAAATGCTACAACTAACTCTAAGCCTTTTGAAATCAATGACTTCTCTGAGTTAATAGTTCCGTAATTGGGTTAATAGCCAATTTTAGAGAGTATAGTTTGACCATATGTTATACACTAAAGGGCAAAATTAGCACTAGCCACTAAATGAGAAAAAGTGGCTATTAAAAAATTGCTTGTCAGCGGCCACTTTCCTACAAGGTGAGAGTAAAATTATTTTGCATTCCACCATGAACTCTACCTTTTTTATTGCAATATGTTTAAATTAATATATTTATTTGAGCTATTCAATTTTAGATTAATAATATTAACAGATATTTTAACAAAAGTTTACTGTTAAGTACTTTTAAATTAAAAAGCGACCACTAGTTTAAAGAAAGTGATTAGATTTATAAAACTGGTACTAGTGGCCATTAATAACATTTCCAACTTTTGACCTTTATTATACACTGCTCTTTATTTATTTTTTTATTCTATTAATTGTTTTTGCTTGTATGGACAACACACATTTGCCTCCTTTATTTAACTACTGTCTATATAAATATAGAAACCATATAATTTACATTTGAATGTTAACAATTGAAACTACTATCTCTAATACAACTGCTCCATAGATGACAACCATAGCAGCTCTTCCTGTCTGAGCGGGAAAGAGAAGAGAATCTGTTTTCACTGATGATGTCTGGATATAACGAACTTACAAAATAATGGACCAGTGCAGTTTCAGCTGTTTAACAATTTTATCGGCGACAGTTATAGGGAAACAGTGCTTTCACCCCCGATTTATCTTGTGGCAAACGGTGAAGTGGTTAATATTCATGCATTTGTTTGATTATGGAATGTTCATATATTCTCTTTTTCCCGCATAAAGGTATTCTTATTTTTCACACTTCTGTATGACTAATTGACCATTGACTGAAGCAAGCAGCACAGTTTTAGATATTTTTATGTAGTTAACTTTTGATAATATTGACTTGGATTCATCCACGTGTTTTCTTGAAATTATCAGCGATATTGATTTGAAAGATTGTATATTATTTCGGGATGGTTGAAGGATCTTTTTCAATTGAAAACATCAATTCATTACTTTTTCCAATTGAAAACATGTGAATGGAACCAAATTAATATTATTAAAAATTAGCTACATAAAAATATCTCAAATAGTGCAGCTCGTTTCAGCCCGTATTAATACCTGCATCCCTCTTTTTCTTTTTCTATCAAATGTTTCTGACCTACATGTAGTATTTATATATGATTTTTTGTCATAAATTTTTCCAATCTCTATTTTGTAATTGCTTTTTTCTGAACCCTATATGTATAAATTTAAAAATTTGTCTCTTTAGAATAAAATTATTTAACTTTTTATAAAAAAAAACTGGTATTTATAATATATAGTATCCCAAAAATTTATTGGCATAAAAAAACCACTTTTTATAAAAAAAAGTGGTTAAGTGGCCATAGTATTCCAAAAATTTCTCTGCATAATGCAAGTACTATTTTTGTTAGGGATGCACCGAATAGTGATTTTGGCCGAATACCGAATATTCGACCAACAGGCGAACCGAATACCGAATATTTGGCTAGCCAAATAGTGACTGCTAGGCCAAATACCGAATATTCGGCCTGCCGAATAGTAACTATTCGGCCAAATACCAAATATTCGGCTTGTCGAATACTTTTATATTTCAAAATTTAAAGGCATTAAAATGTTAAATTTTAAAACAATTTTACATAATATTTAAAACAAACTTTTATTCTAATAAACAAGAGCTTTTTTCAAGTAAACTTTATGCTGAAAAAAATCTGCTTTGAATTATTTAAGAAGAGGATAGTTATAAAAAATTTTTAATTAATAAAATTTTAAATTTCATGGCTTCTTCTGAGAATTAAAACAAATGAAAAAAATTTTCTTAAATTCTGAAACAAAAATTTTAAAATCAAAGACAGATTGTGAAAAAATTGAAAGAAAAATTGTACAGGATCATATATTTGCTTGTCAGGAAGAGACTAAAGTAAAAGTTCATAAATAATACAATCGATTCAAATTTTATATGATGACAACTTACCAAGAATAACTGTTCTATTCCCTTTGATTAAGCAAGGAAGTTTTTAAATGCGTCCTAGATCGGTGTCTGGAGTGGGCAATCATTTTCAGAGATTGTAAACGTTGTTCTTAAAATCTTAGCAAGAAACAAATTATTTACTGGACAATGTTGAAGAACTTGCATTTGTACATAATTAATTTCTATGAAAATCCTCATGATTGGCTAATTTTCTAAAATAATACTTAACAAACAGCAAATAGATAATGTAAAAACATTCTCTTTTATTTAAATATGATTCTGTTTCTAATTATTCTGAATATCTTTATAAGTTGACTGTTAAACATAGAAATTGTATAAGGTTTTAAAATATATGATTTAAAAGTTTTTTTAAGTATTCGGTTCACCCAAATATTTCGATATTCGGCCAAACCAAATATTAGGCATGCCGAATAATTTGCTATTCGGCCAAGCCGAATATTCGGGATACCGAATAGTTTGATATTCGGCCAAACTGAATATTTGGTAACATGGCCGAATACCGAATAGATACCGAATATTCGGTGCATCCCTAACTTTTGTATTACATTTTATCAACTGAATTTTAAGATCCAATTTTCTATATTTTCATGTTAAATTAATAAGAAAGAGCAGAGACAAATTTTAAAAAACAAAGGGTTTTTTTGTATTGTTTTAATATATTTTTGGTACATTTTCAATTGTTTTTGTCATGCTTAAAAGTAAGTTTTCGAATTTCATATTTTTTTAACATTACTTGATTTTCAATTAATTTTTATATGTTAATGTGTTTTAAAATGCCATTTCTGAAATTGATTGCAATTCTAAAATGATGAAGAAATTATATTTTCCAATATAGCGATCACTTTCAAAACTCTAAAGCATTAAAGTGCTGGTAAAATCACTTTTTAAAAAATGAATACTTTTAGTATGAAAAATTGGAATATAAAGTGATGAAAATGATAAAAAACTGTGTTGAACAGGGGTTTCAGAGAACAACTAAAATTCTTAGTTTAAAATGTTTATCTTTGTCATTTAAAAAAAAAAAAAAAAAAAAAACATGGATTTTAGAGTTTTTTTTAAATTGACCAAGTTTTCCATATTGGAAAATAGGGTTTGCTCATTGTTTCAGACTGGCGATCATTTACAAAAACGGCATTTAGCCGCATTATGGAAAAAATTAGAATATAGTATTTTCCTTCTTTTAAGTAGGTTCTCCAATAACAATTTGTTTTTTTTTAAAACTACTTTTACTTTTTATCAAAAAAAAAAAAAAAAAAGAATTGCCATAAGCTACCAAATTTGACATTTTTGTTTAAATTTGATTATACATTTGAACTAGAAATATCACTTAATAAATCAAAGGTTCTGCTTAGTTATCCTGTCAACCAATCTCACCAAATTATACAAATTGATATAGGATTTTTATTTTAAATAACAAAAAAACAAATAAATTGGTATAACATTAATAAAAATAGAAATAAAATGTCGAAATAAAAATCACTTGATGACATAAACACGTGTAACTTGCTTAAAGTCAAGTGAATGTGACATTTACGATCAACCATTATTGACATTTAATCTTATAGTTCGGCGATAGATTTTTGGTCGATGGGATAACCAAGTAGTACTACCATTAAATCAAATGAGTGCCAACAATAAGCATTTTATTAAATAATTTTTCTAGCTCAAAATAGGTTTATATACAATATATATATATATAAGGCGTAAAAGTTTGAAAAATATGGATTTGCCTTAATAAGCCATTGCTGAAATATTTCTGTATATGACTGAAAACGTTTCATTCTTAATATTCAAAATAACATGGCAGGCTGAGCTGGCTTCGTTTAATTAATTTAAATATAGTATTTATTTTCTTGCAAAATTTGAATGTTTCTGTTTGAGCAGCAATAGAAAACTTAGAATTTTATATACTGATGGCCATTTACAAAATTTCAATTATTTTTAAGAGGGGGGTGTCCATTACTGGGATGGTTAATTAGTCATTTTCCAGTAATGGACACCCTGTGTAGACATTACTAAAGATTAGAGATGCAACGAATATTCGGCCGAAGCCGAATATTCGGCCCATTCGGCCTGTCTGCCGAATATTCGGCTTCGGCCGAATATCAAGTCCATTATTCGGCCTTGGCCGAATAATACACTGTAATAAATGTTTTTATATTTACACAGTATAACGTTTTAATTTGACAATTTATATTCATCATATATAATGAAAATTTTATTTGAAATTAACTAACACTTTTTTTCCCATTAAATTTCATACTCCGAATGGGTTTTATCTACCCATTTTTATATAAGAGGCTAATTTAGGAATCATGTTAAAAAAATTATGCTGTATCAGTAAGTACAAAAAGTATCTGTAATAAGCTAACATAATCTGTTAAATTTAAAATTAATCTATTCAAAATTGTTTTAATACAGCTGTAACAAGCTAATTCAGTTTTTTTTTTTTTTTTTAATCATAATGTGAAGTTTAACATTTAACCCTTGTTACATAAAAAATATTTCTTTCAATAATATTTTGAATTATACCTATAAAGAACATAAATATATGATTGATTAGATATAGATGTATTTATATGTATAAGATATTTAAGTCGTATATGTTGCAATAGTTAAGGTTTTTTTTTTTTTTTTTTTTTTTTTTTTTTTTAAGTAAAATACGCTTAAAAGTGAAATATAATTTAAGTGATTTTTTTAAGCCTGTTACTATTTCTTATTAAATAATGAAAGAAATGTAAATACTAAATTCTTTTAATTAGTATGCATTTACGTTTTAGATATTTTTTTCAAGAATAGCATTGCAATGCCTTAAAAAACAGTTAAAATGTTTTCAATAAACGTAGATTGTGATGCAGAAATAATAATAATCAGCATTCTCAGATGATAGTCTTTCTTTCTTTTCTTTTCTTTTTTTTTTTTTTTTTGTAAATGTTACCTGCTTCTGAAAATAACCTCTCACTATATATGGTACTTCCTGGTGCAGAAAGGTACTTTTTGGCTTATTGTGAAACGTTTAGAAAGTCTTCAGAATTTTTCGCCCACCACCCCAAAGGACGCTGTTGTCTTTCTAGTAGTGGCTGGGAAAGAAAATTACTAATTTCTTTTACTCTTCACATTGAGGCGCACTTTCTAAAGAGGCTTCAATGCTGACAGCAAAAAAAAAAAAATAATAATAATAATAAAGATAAATAAAAATTTTGTTAATTGTGAGCTTTATAAAGTCTACAGTGATTTCTTTCCACCATTTTAGAGATATACCTTTCACCCTTTCTATCAGTGGTTTTTCTTAAGATATTAAGATTTCTTATTTTTTATTTTATTTCATCTGAAAGAAACTTATGTTTCCTAGTACTTTTAAAATTTTGTCATTATTTTAAAATGTAACAACAACACATATAATATCTATTAAAATGTAACTAGACAGAACCTGATGAGGAACTTTTGCTAAGATTTTTTTTTTTTTTGGGGGGGGGGGTCTGAATTATATTATTGAGGCAATTTTTAGGCCGAACATGGCCGAATATTTTTTCAGAGTAAAATAATGCTTTAAAAAATTAAAAATTTGTATATAAATAATTTTTTAAAAGAAAACAATACATTTTAAATGTGAAATATACAAGAATTGTGCATATAGTGCATACCATATTTTGTTTTTAGGCAAAAATAAGTTCATTATTCGGCGGCCGAATAGGCCGAATATTCGGCTGCAACTTGGCCGAATATTCGGTATTCGGTTATTCGGCCAAACCACTATTCGTTGCATCACTACTAAAGATGCATCAGTAATGTTTATAGTGCATAAAATATTTTGATTTAATTGCAAACCTAAATAATCAAATTTAATTTTTAAATTATACTTACCAAAATGTAATATCACCAAAACTTTTATAAATAGCTGCTTTTAAGTAGGGTGTCAACGATTTTAATCAATTGATTTAAATCAGTGATTAAAATCATGATTTCAATCAACCATTTTTTTTTTAAATCATTGATTTAAATCAAAAATTTTCTAAATGTTTAGAATGTCAAAAAATATATTAAAATCTAACAGAAACATAATTTGAAAGTTTCTACAGATTTTGACTTATGAATAAACAAAAAAAGAGCTTTAAATAATTGTTTCTAAGTTTAATTCATGAGTATTGTAAAAAATTAAAAACAGTTGAGTTTATAAAAAGCATTGTTTTTAAGTTTTTATCCAAATTAAAAGTTTAATTTAAAAATGATATTTAAATCTAATATAATTTGCAATGTCATAAATTCCTTTAGGTAATCAATTTATGCATAATTTTATGAGAGCAAGTGCAATACATTTTTACAAGTAAAAGAATAAATAATTAAACAAAAACATAATTTGAAGAACAAATTAAAAAAACAAAATTTATTTCCTACATTGTTTAAGCCCGAGAAGGGACATATATTAAGTTATTTCATTCCATTAGTTCTACATTTAATGTTAAATTTTTGTAACAAATTAGTTAAGCCAATTGAAGATTAAGAAATAAAAATAAAATTCATACAATATGATACTTAAAACACCCTAAAAAATTAGATTCCGTTCAAATGACATCGAAATAAATCTTAGACTTCTTCCATTTTTAATTGAAAATATTTGTATTGCAGATTTTGTATTATGTTTATGACAATTGTGCATTAAAATGATAAGATGCATGCAAAATACAAAACTTAACAAAAAGTCTAAGATTTATTTCGATTTCATTTGAATGGAATCTAATTTTTTAGGGTCTTTTAAGTATCATATTGTATGAATTTTATTTTTATTTCTTAATCTTCAATTGGCTTAACTAATTTGTTACAAAAATTTAACATTAAATGTAGAACTAATGGAATGAAATAACTTAATATCTGTCCCTTCTCGGGCTTAAACAATGTAGGAAATAAATTTTGTTTTTTTAATTTGTTCTTCAAATTATGTTTTTGTTTAATATGTCAAGTTTTTTTAATAACTACTGCACTCAGACGAACGCATTTCAAAATTAATAGAGAGTATCATCATCAGGCGTTGATGTATGCGGTATTGCATCACAATGTGGGATGCAGCTCACCAATGTGTAATTCAAAAGGTTTCACCACTGTAGTAATGCGGGTTGCGGTAGTTTTGGACAAAAACTTCCAATCTGAACGTAAAAAATCTATAATCAAAACATAAAAAATTAACTTCACTTAAATTTAGATGCCCTATTACCCACTCAGGAATGCTATGAATGTAAATGTAAATTGTGTTGAATCCTTACTGCTAATATTTAACAATATTATATCTGTGATACAATAAAGAATAAAAGTTTTACTTAAATTTTTAACCTTTATTCTCTCCCAAGGGGTGATATAAACACATCAGAAAATTATTACCTAAGTTTAACTTGGGGTATAAATAGTTCTCATCTTGGAAAAAAAATACATTTTAAAATTTAAGTTATGCAATTCCTCACTAAGTTCGCTACCTGCGTAAAAATAGCTATCCATTAGAAACTTTTTACTAAAATATAAACTTAACCAAAGCAAAAACTTATTCTGAAAATATCTTTTTTATTTCTACTATGACGCCATATTCACCTTTTTAATTTTTGAAAAAAAAAAAAAAAAAAAAAGCTAACTCAATTTAATTTCACGTGAAAATCTTTCAACTAAAAAGAAATAAATTATTATTACGGCTTTTGAAATTTTTGCAACAATGAAGTAAAAATGTTACATTTTCTATGAAAAATGTCCGTTGATTTTCAATGAAAAAAGCAAAAATTGGAATTATTAAGAAAAATATTTGAATAATGTAAAAAAAAAATTGGCACATGTTTCTCTCTGGGTTATGATTCACTCATATGCAAAGCCATTTTACCATTCGTTTTGACCCTGACGTCAGGCAAACGTTTTTACACTTTAAATTTATAATATCATTAGAATTAGTAATGGATAAAAAATGAGTGGCATCAGGGACAAAAAGGTGGGAAGAAAAAACCAAACAGTTACGATCTCCATAGGCTTTTCTATGTTAAATTAACATTGAGAAGTGACACTGGAAATAAATAAGTATTGCGCTGCCGTGCAATACTTAAATTAATAGCAATCTCAAGTTAAAAAAGAATGACATCTTTTCAAAGCTAAATTGTACATGAATGCATAAGAGAAAAATAAATAATTGGTATAAAAATGCTAAGCTCAGCAAGAACTTCTTCGATATAGGTTTAATAAATGTTTTTAACTTTGTAGCTCACATAATACTAAATAAAAAATAATGATTAGGGATTGAAAAGGCAGCAAAATTTTTCTTAAAAAGAAAAAAAAAATTGAACCATTTAAACCTACTAATCCACACTGAGAGGTAATAATGCTGTTAAATATTTTGAGGATTTCGGATATAAGTGGCTAACTTAGATTTATCTTATACGAATGGGTTTAACTCATTTTCATAATTCTTTTGGTTATCATACACATACACGTGTAAGTTTAGATTTTGGTGGTTTACAGTAATTTTCTTAAATACAAATGCAAAACGAGCTGCAAATAATATTTGTTAGTTTTGTTATTTGTGTTACTAACTAATGAATTACTTATTTGCAGTTTTTATTAATCCTGTAATTACTTATAATATTTCTTCTAGGACTTTTTGTAAATGGTGCCGCACCATGCCCCTTTTGAAATTGGAAAGATGCACCGTGCCGTAAAAGAAATAGTTGAAATTTACCTGTAGTTGTAGCCAAAGATTTCTTGTAAAAAACCTCCCCATTCAACAGTATTTCTAAATTCATATGGGCAAGATCTCGCAAAAACATAGAACTTTATTTCTTTAGAAAATACAGGATATTATTAAAATATTTTATTTAATTGTATTTTTCAATTTGTTATTCATAAAATTATTAAAAATTAAGGACACTTTATTCATCATACTAAAAATTATTCTTCCCCCCCCCCCCCCCCCCTTCTATATATCATTACTAATATATTTCCTCATTAAATAGTACCCCTTTTTGGAACTAGCATCCTGTCCCTTTTCGTTTCTACATTATTATCATTTTAATAATTAAGTTTTAAAAATGTATAATATGTTCCTAATTAGAGAGTTAATTGTTTAATAATTATTAATTTGAAGTAGTGTTAACTATTTAGTATAAAATGCAGTTAATAATTTTAATAAATGTTAAATATCACTAGCATTTATAAAGTTTTACATAATTATTACAATATTAATGTATATAACATTATGTATGATACTACCTAATAAAACTACTAATTTGCAGTTTTTATAATTTCTGTAATTACTAACTAATAATTATAATTTTATTAATTAAAGTGTAAAAACATAGATTATGTTAGCAATTAGTGGTTTAATTGTTTTGAAAACCTAAAACTCTTGGTAGCTATTCCGTATCTGAACGCTGGGAAAAAAATCATAAAAATCCGATTTAAATAAAAAAATTCCGATTTTTTTTATTTTTTTTAAAAAAATCATGATTTTTTTTAAACCCTACTTTTAAGTTATTTTATGTGATTAATAAAATTTCAATATTCCATTTTTTTTTTTCTATTTTATGTATATATGTACCTTGCATATTTTATAATCTGGCAAATCAAACCAGCCAGGAAGCAGAAAATATTGCTTAAGAGCACAGTCAAAGAGGGGTTTATAGGGCTTAATCCCTCTCTGTTTAAATAAAAACAATTAACTTACAGAAGTTATTAAAAATCTATTTTTTGTCTTAGATTTTTCCTTATCCCTCTCTTAAAAAAAATAAATAAATAAATAAATAAATAAATAAAGTATAATATTAATGAAAGTTATAGGTAATATTCATGAAATTAGTAAATCTGCAGATCAGTGGCCACAAACATCAGTTCTACAGTTTTATTTTGAAATTGTTTTATTTAGTATTTGAAATATTCAACTCACAATATCATTTCTTTCATATTTGTAATATTAATTATTATAAATGACACATCAAGTAGTCTCTGGAAGATTGTTAAAAATAATGAGACAAAACTAAACACTAATATTCCAAAACTTTTTCTTTTAATTACCTTTTACATCCCCCCACTGTTTCAATAATTTGATAGCTGTAATTGACTGAAATTTAGTATTTTAAACTATCCATCTAAAATAATTAAAACATCGATCTTCTGATAAGTACAATAATTGATGCAAACAGTAAATGATTAACACAAATATTTTATTAATTACTGATATCCTAATTGTTAAATTTATTTGAAAATAACTATTTTGTTTCATTAGTATGTATTCATTAAATTCTGGTTCTAAATACAGTCATAAAAACAGTTATATTTATTACTTTTTATGGGGTGTCCATTACTGGAACAGAGAATATCCATTACTGGGCCAGAAAGTGTCCACTACTGGGCTTTTGATATACTTTTGTTATTTAAAATTAAAGTTTGATTCATATTGGGAAATGAGACTATAAGAATGGTTAAATATTGTTGATAGGTTAATATAATATTGAAAAAACTGGAATATAATAATTATAATTATTAACCGAAAAGTACCGCTTTTTCTAAGATACAGATTATAAGAAATTTAAATACTGCACAAAATATTTAAAATAACCTGACAAAGTGAAATAGTGTTGTTAGCAAATAAAGCAATTAATTTTTAGTTTTACTTTTTACGAGACAGTACTTCCAAAACCCCATTAATTATTTAAAACGTCGATTTTATTAGTCCATGAATCTAAACGCTTGTCTCTGATTCAATAAATGAATTTATAGAGCTTTTAACAAACTCTTCTAAAAAGAATTGCGGAAATCACGCCAACATATCCCTTATAACACTGCATTATGATAGAATACGTCAAATGTAAGATGTTTCATATAACCGTTATAACTATTCTGACGTAATATTAAAGGATCATTAAATATCCTCAAAATACTGTTATAACGAATGTATATTAAAATAATTACATCTTAATTTAAAATAAAACTGTAACTTACCAGTTTTTCGACGGAACAACGGCATATTAAAAACAACCGGTAAACTTTCATTGCATAATTTTCATGACAAACAAAACTTTTGAAAATTAAAAAGATTGACATAAATTAATTTTTTTGAGAGCAGAACTGACGGCGATAATAAAAGTACTTTTGCAGTTGACACTTGGGTTAGACAAAATAAGATAAAACTGTAAATGGATCCAAGATAATTAGTTCGCATTTTAGATTTTCAAAATTAAATAAATATTCGGTCAATTGCACATAAATATTTTTTTTCTGAAGATCACGAAACTATGAAAACTTTCTTAAAAAATATTTACATTGAAGTATAGAGTTTAGTTGTTGAGTTCCTAAAGCGAAAGTAAACAGTTATTCGAATAACAATCGAATCAGTGAATTTCATACACGGACCCGTGTTTGAGGCTAAACTCACCGATCCACTTTCTGCCGCGATCGCATCACACTTTCAATGCGCGCAAGTAATGAGTCCTGCACTTTTCTTAATATTAGAAGCCTTTTTTCAAACTTTTTTGCATACTTTTTGTAAATTTTGGTGTTTTATACATCTTTTTGATATTTGTATGAGCAATACTTAATTTGTTTTTCAATTGTTTTCGTTGAGCTTACCTAAAATATCATTTTTAACTAATATCAAACTAAAAAATCGCGATAAATTTAAATAGAATCTATAGTTTTTTCAATAAAAAATATATATTAGTGAAAATTGTAAAAACTTCGTAAAGTTTAAAAAAGAAAATCCAATTTGAACATATCTACCCCATACTACTCAATGCGAGGGGTCTCTCAATGGGGTGTAATCTCGTACAACCGACCCTGTAATCAGTGAAATCATACTGTAATCATGTCTTAATCATGCGTAATCATGTCATCACATGTAATCAGTGGTAATCAAAGAAATCTTGATGTAATCACATGTAATCAATTGTAATCGATATAATCATAGTATAATCAAGTATAATCTCAAATTAAAATTCTCGAGAAAAATCTATTTTTTCAACATTCTGTCTTCTGTCTAGACTCTAGACAGAAGTTGGGGAAGGCAGAAGCAGAAATGCCAGAAAGGCAAGCTCGCAGATGAAGAACGAGTTCGGGAAAGAGAGATAAGCCAGATAAGATAGCAGTCTGAGGGGGGGGGGGGGGATTAAGAGTTTGTGTTTGCTTTTATTCAAAGAGCGTTTAGCGGGCGGCATGGGCCCGGATCTGGTCCGTACCCTGCCCCGCGTACAGGGCCTGATTACCGCACAGGCCAACTAGGCCGTGGGCTTGGGCCGCTGCTGTTAAGGGCCCCAAATTGAATAAAATGATTTAGAAAAATAATTCTTAAAAATGAAGTTTCCGCAATTATTTTCTCAAAAACCAAAATATATTTTGGTTAACTTTGCAACCGTATCGTATATCTAATAATACCACCCCCCCCCCCCCCCCAAAATATAGCAACTATTTTGGTGCGACGGGGCCCTGAAAAGGTGCTGGGCCTTGGGCCCCAAACAATCTTAATCGCTAGGGCCGAAACTAAGGGGGGGGGGGCAGAGGGGGCATGTGCCCCGGGCACCAAATGAAGGATTATACCTTTGGAATAGATCATTTTCTTCTGATGGACTGATGTCTTCTATTATTATGAAACCGCCATTATAAATGAAGTGTTAGGTGAAGATGAAAGAGCAGTCTTAAAAAGTTAGAACTCTGATTTTCTGGTCAAAACGGGAAGAAAAAATAAATGGCCATAATTTTTTTTTTTTCAAAAAAAAAATTATGGCCATAAAAAAAAATTATGGCCATTTTTTTTCTTCCCATTCTGACCAGAAAATCAGAGTTCTAACTTTTTATGACTGCTCTTTCATCTTCACCTAACACTTCATTTATAATGGCGGTTTCATAATAATAGAAGACATCAGTCCATCAGAAGAAAATAACTCGGTTAAGCGGGACTCGGATAATCGGAACGCTACTGTATAAGCAAACACTGTAAATAGCCGGTAATACATGCGAATTATTTTATGTGAACGAACTATAATTGCAAAAAACGTCACACTCAATTTACGTAGTTCAGTATTACATATTTTATGATTGCATATTTTAAATTTTAAAATAAGTCTGCCATTAGAAAATTAGCAAAATTCTCTTTGTAAATATACTTTGAGGAAGAAAGGGGAAGGGGGGGGGGGGGGGGGGCGCCAAAATTCATTTTTGCCCCGGGCGCAAAAAAGGCTAGTTTCGGCCCTGTATAATCGGGCTCTGCCAGCGTAATGGAAAGCTCTGCCAGCGTAAGGGAAACTTTCAAACGGGCCGGCCCGGCAGAATTAGGACATATTTTTAACGGGCAGGCTGGGCTAAAAAAAAAGAAAAAAAAAGAAAATTAGCGGGCTGTCCAACCCGATTTAAAAATTTAAACGAAACCGATAAAATATGAACAATTTTTAATGGATATGACCAGTGTTGGGCAGAATCTGATGGAAAAGTAATGAAACTATATAGATTAAAATACATTATAATCACCTCACAATGCAATTGATACACATGCAGCGCACTGAAGACTGAAAAGTAATTTCAATTAAGCTTTTGAATTGTATAATCCGATAATCGTGTAATGGATTACAAATCAATTCTTATTTAACCTTTTAAATTTTAATTAAATTAATTTGTAATCGATTACGCGATGATTTCGATTACGTTTTTAATTGAATAATCCAGTTAACGTGTAATGGATTGTAGGTCAATTCTAATTATATATTTCTTAAATATAACTTAGATTACATTCCAATATATTACAAGTTAATATCGACTGAGTGTGTTTAAAATACGAGGAAGGTGAGGGTGAACGCAAGCAAATTTTTAAATCTGATATATATTATTTAAAACGTATAAAAAAATTAAAGAAGTGAGGGAGGGAATTCCGAGGGAATTTTAATTGTCACCCGGGGGGGGGGGCAATTTTTTAACTTTTTCCGGGTAGATATTTCGGGATAGTAGTTTCCTAGGGTAGGGCAGAGGGGGCATTTGCCCCAGGCCCCAGAACGAAAGGCGAAGAGGGCGTCAAATGGAAATTTTGTTTGTCGTTTGATACAATATATATATATATATATGGAATTTAGATAACATTGTTTTGCAGCAATTCTTTAATATCTAAATACAGTAAAACCTCCGAATAACGAACAACTCGGGATCATTGAATAAAGCAGGGAATTAAGTAGAGAAGAAAAATCGAAAAATATGTAAGCAAATTATCTTCAGGGTAATGGTATATATAAGCTCCAAAATACAAACTAAATTACGAGCATGCACGTAGCCGGGGTGGGTGTGCCCTGGGTGCCGGGTCATACCCCCGTTCGCACATACACATAAGCAGAATTGTATTTTAAAAACAAAATCTGAAAAAAAGGAACAAGAATAAAGAAAAAATTAGGAGAAAACAAATAAAAGCAGAATCAGTTTAATTAGTTCATCAAGTTGGTTAAATTCATAAAACTAAAAACATCAGTTGAAAAATATTATGGCAAAATAAAACCTTTTGAGAATTAGAATATTTACTGCAATTTGTTTTTGTAACGGTAGGTCAAAAAGTTGCATTTAAAATATCACTATAACCTCTTCGGTCTGAGTCCCCATACGGGGACCTCTGTTATTTTCCTTATAAAAATTATAATGTCCGATTTTTGTACATTTTCACATCACTTCTTAATAGCTGAATGTTTTTTGCGTTCAAAGCAAACGAATAACTGGCAACTTCTAAGCTGATTCTCACATAAAATAAATGTTATTTTCATATAAGTTTGCAAAATTCCTAAAAATGCCCACAAGACAGTATGACCAAGAAAGTGAGAAATTTTCATAAGTATTTAACTTAAATCTTTTTCAATAAAAATTTTTGAGGATTTGTAGATTATTTACTTGCTTAAAGCTTTTAAATTTGTGATGGTGTTAATTTATGTTAATGATTATTAAATTGATGTTTTTAAGGGGATTTTTAGTATCAGATCCATTTTTTTAACCTAAATTACTAAGCACCTAAAGGATCCATTTCAGAAAAGATATTTTTTCTGACATTTACGATGTCATTCTGTTTGGAAAAAACCAATGAATAAGCATTTGTATTATTATTTTAGCTTCGAAACTGAAGACGTTAAAATTAGAGATCTACACGGGCCGATTTTCATTCACGGCACTTGGGCCGAGCCGGGTCTGCTCTCCACTCTGTTCGGGCCGGGCCGAGCACGGGCCATACTTTTTTCTGAAGGCTCGGGCCGGGCCGGGCCTAACTTAATTTTTCTGTACAGAGCCGGGCCTGGTTTAATTCCTAGTTTTTACGGCCCGAAATTTTCAGTCCTAGTTTTGAACCAGCCCGTATGAAAATCATTGTCTCAGCGTGGCCTGGTCCATTTAAAGGTCAATTAAATAAGGCCTGGCGCAAAAATTTTTGGAAAAAATGTATACATTTTTGAATCGCCATTATTCTACACTTAAACATTAAAATTTATTATTTTTAAAGAATAGTAGACTTCTACGCATATTAAAATATAGCTAAATTAAAATATAGTAAAATGTGCGAAAAGGAACCTGCCTATGATGGAAGCCTGTTTTAAACTGAAAAACGTGTTGATTCATGCAAAATTAATATACTAATAAGTAAGAAAAGAATATATAGTACATTTACACTTGCTAAGAAGGGAACTTGTCTATAATGCATTTTTTTTTCTTTTCTATGCAATTCCGTCTTAGAAGATTTTACTGTATAGCATTTTTCAGATTTTTAACACTTCTATACATGGAATATGGATTAACAATATTAATGATAACTGAAACATTTACATACAAGAAATAGAGATTCATTAAAAAAATAAATATCGCAGCCAGCGGCACTTCTATAAAAATGAAGATTATATGAAAAAACGATGAATGAAGATGACATGAAAAAAAAAGATAAATATTTTCGGTCAGAAATCCTCGTACGAGACACATTTTTAACCAATTCGACGTAAAAATCAATGTTTTGTAGAAATCCACTGGGGCCGGGCCCGTGCCGGACTTTTAATTTTTTTTCGGGGTGGCCGGGCCAATATTATTTTTTCTACCGGCCTGGCCGGGCCCGGGCCGAACATTTGATTTTTGTATCGGGCCGGGCCTGGAAATGTGGGCCCGTGCAGACCTCTAGTTAAAATGCTACCTTCTTTCTGGGAGTTTCTCTCTCGCTCTCTCTCTCTCTCTTTTTTTTTTTTTTAAACAGCGTAGTTTCTATTTGCTTGTTTCTGCAATCCGAGGAGAAAGAAATATAAATTCTCGATGCGGGTGAAAACTTTTTTCTCTGCGCTTTTGTCTCGGCTTTCGTGGTCTAAAGCTTAGAAAGAATCAGAAAAATATGTCGCAAAAGAGAATGAAAATGGAAACATATAGTGCCTCAGCCTAGAGGTCTGCACGGGCCCGGGCTTGGGACCGGGACGGCGAAATGTGGGTGCACTTTCAAAACGGCCGGGCCGGCAGAATTAGGACAGTTTTTTCAACGGGCAGGCAAAAAAAATCATTGGGCCTGCCGGTCCGGGCCGATAAAAAAAATTTAGCGGGCCTACTGGCCCGATATGAAAATTTAAACGAAGCCGATAAAATATAAGCCATTGTCAATGAATGTGACTTTTGCGAGAATAAGTATAAATGTGCGTCACGAGCCGATGCTAATTTGACAACATCAATAAAGAAATGTAGCATGTTTGGATTTATTATTAGTTTTGGTGGATCATTCGAGAACACAGCCATGCCGCTATAGGTCTCAAAGCCCCCCCCCCTCCCCTTATAACTTCAAACATGTCCAGCATAGAGATTGGCATCGGGCAGCTTCACGGTATCTGAGTCAGGGCTTAATTTTTTCAGCAGACACGTGCCGGACCGAGATCAGGCTTGCATTTTTTTGTATACAGCCTAGCCGTGCCGGAACTGGACCTGATTGTTCTCATGATGTGTAGGAAGGGCTGAAACTACCCTTTTTTATACCCAGGGCAAACATGGATTTTGGCACACCCCCCCCCCCCCTTCTTCCGTAAAGTATATTTACAAAGAGAATTTTTTCTAATTTTCTAATAGCCTACTTATTTTAAAATTTAAAATATATAAATCATAAAATATGTAATACTGAACTACGTAATCTACAATGACGGATCCATGGGGGAGGTCACGAGGGTCATGACCCCTTCTGAACACCAACAAAAATATTCTAAAGACAATTTTTAAAATGAAATATACAGTAGAGTCCCGATTATCCGAGTCCCGCTTAACCGAGTTATTTTCTTCTGATGGACTGATAGCTTCCATTATTATGAAACAGCCATTATAAATGAAGTGTTACGTGAAGATGAAAGAGCAGTCGTAAAAATAATGGCCATTTTTCCCCCATTCTGACCAGAAAATCAGAGTTCTAACTTTTTACGACTGCTCTTTCATTTTCACCTAACACTTCATTTATAATGGCTGTTTCATAATAATAGAAGCCATCAGTCCATCAGAAGAAAATGATCCATTCCAAAGGTATAATCCTTCATTTGGCGTCCCTTCGTTTTGGCGCCCGGGGCGCATACCCCTCTGCCCTCCCCTTCTAGTTTCGGCCCTATGTGTAGGACAGGCAATATGTTTTGCAAAAATATTAATAGCGATAATAAACTCATATTAACGGAATCTTTGGAAATATACCTTAAGGTTGTTCTCAAATTCACTGCTCAATAATGCGAAACTTTCTGACCATTTTCTGACTATTTTTTAAGAATCGTGCCAGAACTGGACCGGATTGTTCTCAGGATGTGTAGGACAGGTAATATGTTTTGTAAAAATATTAATAGCGATAATAAACTTCTGTTAACGGAATCTTTGGAAATATACCTTAAGGTGGTTCTCTAATTCACCGCTCAACAATGCGAAACTTTCTGACCCATTTCCTGATTTTTTTTTCCAGAACCGTGCCGAAACTGGACCTGGGTGTTCTCAGGATGTGTAGGGAAGGCAATATGTTTTGCAAAAATACTAATAGCGATAACAAACTTATGTTAACGTATTCTTTTGAAATCAGGGTCGAAACTAGGCGGGGGGAGGGGTGCAGAGAGGGCATGTGCCCTGGGCGCCAGGACGAAAGGCGAAGGGGGGCGCCAAGTGAAAATTTTGTTTGTCATTTCATACAAATATATATATATATATATGAAATACAAATAAACTCGCAAGCTAATGTTAAACCTATGGGAGTGTTCTTTTCAAATTTGTGAAAGTGAAAGTATTTTTCTTTAAATATTTTGGGCGAATCTTGTAATAAATTTTGAGCAATATTTTAAATATGCTATTGACAATATTCATAATTCTAAAAAGTGTTTACTTGAAAATGAATTTTGCTAAGTAATTTTCTTTTGCATTTTCATATAGTTATTGATATCATTTTTCCTACCCTAACACTTTTCATGAAAAAGAATATCACTAATAATTTTCAATTCATTTTTCTTTCTCTTTCTATGCGCCCCCCCCCCTCCACACACACACCCGCTAAAACAGGACCGAAACTAGTGCGAGAATGAAAGGCGAAGGGGGTGGCGCAAAATGAAAATTCAGTATGTTGTTTCATACAAAATCACATGTCTTATAAATCACATGTCTGCATAAATTCATTCTATTTTTCAATTATTTGTCAATTTATCACTTTTTTTTCTTGTTGTTGTTGCCTACACAAAAAATCTTTTAGGGAAATTTGTTTTTTCCTACCTCGGATACTGTATTTCTCAATTTCCGGCGCTAAATATTGTTCCTTTATTCTCTTGACCATCCCGATTGTATTTTTCCCCGATTCCAGGATTTTCCAAAAAGTACCCCCAGCATATTGAGTCGCTGTATGTACGACAAGCTTTAAAAGACAAGAAAAACATAATTGTCCAAATTCAACATTCCAATGCGTTTCCTAGAATTTAGATAATAAAGTCTTCTTTCACGACGGTTTCTGTTCTTCGATCGTAGATATAACAAACCATTGTTACAACAACAAAAAGTTCTTCCTTTCTTCCCATTCATCACTATAACAGGAATTTATAAAATGCGGATTACTAGATTGGAAATATTTATGCAATTAACCGGGGATTGTTATGCGATAAAACGAGTATATTTAACATTAACCTTATGGGGAGCGTTTTTGTTCCACGGCATTCTATGCATATAAGCGGGGTATGCAATTATCCGTTACCCGATTAAGTGGGGCCGACTGTATTACGAAAACTATGGCACCCAAGCACCATAGATAAAAGTATAAGAAACAGCAATTATAGTCATTTACAAGCATATGACTTATAAGTAAACACAAAATCATAAAGAAAACGGAATAAAAACAAAGTATAGACATATACAAAAATAACACATGACTTCTATGTAAACACAAAAATTAAAATAAAAACAAAATGAAAATAGTGTTTAACGTTATTTACAAATACGAAAGGCTTAGGAATGAGGAAAATAATAAAGTTCAATAAAAGTTCACGAAGATAAACAGGCAGAAACACCGTAGAAAAAAAAAAAAAGATTCTTTAAAAGCGATATTTGATGAAAGAGTAGAGTTCATTAAATTCGTTGTATAGGATGCAGAGTTTTTTTATAATTTGATTTGGATAACAAAACGTTCTGAAGATTCCAGTTCAATGTTCTATTGCGGACATCACAGGCTTTACTGCTACAAAGAAGGAATCGCAAAGGTCTGGATAAATGTTCCATTTTACATAGATTTTTATATTAGCGGGTATAAATTGTACAGTGTTAATTTCGTAAAACTTTAAATTTTTTCCATTTATGGCACGCTTCGTTACAGACATGTTCTAATGTCGTAGATATAACTATAGTACGTTTATGCTCTCTAGCGGTTATTATCAGTGACGGATCCAAGGGGAAGGAGACGGGGGTCATGACCGCCCCCCCCCTCGTAAACAACAGAAAAATGCTAAAAGTTATTAAAAAATGAAATATATCTTAAATTCTTTCAATCCCCCTCCTCCGAAGTTTGTTCAACAATGCGAATCTCTCTGACTCTTTAAACCTCTACTCAAATCAAAGTTAGGTAATTTCTGATACATCCGTGAAAATATTTCTAATCTCAAGAAATTTGAAAGTGCACTTATTCGGAAACTATGTGATCGAAACTGTTTTCCATTTTTCAATAAAAGCGAAGAATCTTACCAAAAATTCCATAAAACTTCATTTTAAACTAAATTTCCGGACGCAAATGCAAATTGCTCTCTCATGATGACATTTCTGTGGCTCTCAAGTCCTAAAAATTGGCTTAAAATGCTAACTTGACAACATTTCTGAATCATTCTTCGCATTTATAAGAAAATGGGAAATGCTACGATTTTTTGGTATCTCAATGAAATCTATCTATCTATCTATATATATATATTAAGGAATACTACTGCAAATATTTTGTATTTAGGAATGAAAATGATTTCGAGAAAGTAACAGAGAATAGCCTTCAATATAAAAATTGATCATGAAGTGGTGTAACCCCCCCCTCCCCAACCCCCCAAAAAAAGAGCCATGACCCCCCCTAAATTGAGTGCTGGATCCACCCTTGGTTATTATAGAGTGGATAAATTTTAGAGAATACATGTGAAAACGTCGATAATGGAATCCTGTATTAAACGGAAAAAAATAATGGTTCCGGCGAAAGAAACACTTTAAAATTATACCTGCTAAAACGAAAAATTTCGGAATTTTTGCCGTTTTAGCACAAGTTACTACTTTTATTATACATGATTTAGTGTACGGGCCCATCGTTAGAGGGGGACATTCCGACCCCCACCCCCTTGGCTACGCCACTGTCGGTAGAACGGTGATAGGAAAATCACCGTCCTGCTTGATACTATTTTCCTATTTTTAACAAATCTAAAAAGTTAACATGTAAAAAAAAGAAAAAAAATTGCCGTTTTAGCAGAAGTTACTACTTTTATTATTCATGATTTAGTGTACGAGCCCATCGTTTGGGGTGAGATTCAGACCCCACCCCCTTAGCTACGCCACTGTCGGCAGAACAGTGATAGGCAAATCACCGTCCTGCTTGATACTTATTTCTTATTTCGGACAAATCTTTAAAAAAAAAAAAAAAAAAAAAAAGATTTTTGGAAATCTTAAAATCGACTAAAACTGTTAAATCATTAAATTTTAGCAATTTAATCACGTGTAATCACGTATTTCCAAGTGAAATCAACTGTAATCAAGTGTAAACAGCTGTAATCTAGGTGTAATCAGGTATAATCACATGTAATCTAGGTGTAATCAGGTATAATCACATGTAATCTAGGTGTAATCAGGTATAATCACATGTAATCATAGTAATCAGCTGTAATCAAGGTGATTCCGTAATCTCGTACACGATTTCTCCCATTGAGAGACCCCTCGACTCAATGGGAGGAAATCTATGTTTTGCCAAAAATTTTCATCGGAAAATCTTTGGCATTGTATTCATGGGCGGACCGCTGGATTCAATGTATCAGAATAGGGAGTTAGCCCTCCGTTCTATTGTCGAGCTCAGTGGTGCTCTAGCGCCTAGAATATATAGTGTTGAAATCGGCTATTGTATCCCTTAAATGTGCAACGATGCTGCTGAAATACGAAGATTGCAGCGACATCTGCAGGATATTTTCGACAACTGCAAGTACGAAAATCCCGCAGATGTCACCGCGATCGACACTTGGGATTTTAGCAGTATCGTCGCACATTTAAGGGATACAAATTTTTAGCGCTGTAAGGATAGCATATTTCACTCGGTATTCCAGCGAGGCTAACGAGAAAGACAGGTTACCACGGTGGGTGCGATTCTTCTTTTTTTTTACAGACCGCTAGAGTCACGTGATGCTCTTTTCGCACACCTTCATTGGTGCATTCAAGCATCACGTGACTCCAGTGGTTTGTAAAAAAGAGGAATCGAACCCACCGCGGTAGATACAAGGCTAGTTCATGACTTTTATGACGTCAAACGGACTAAATCATCTTGGCTCCTATAATACGGCCTGACTCACGCCGCCATTTAATTGCCGGTAGTAGAAGAACGATTGGCCAAGCCGCGTGGGCAACAATGGACTTTACCCATGTGACGTCAGCCGCGGGTAAAAAGAAGGAAAACACCAATAGGCGCGAAGAACATTTTAAAACCGGTCCCCCTTCGTCTAATAAACAGTCTTTTTCGGAGGGTTTTTCCCCGCAGAAGCGTGACTGTTGCCATTCGTGGGTAAAGTCCTGTAGCATAGTTCACATTGCCATCAATAGATGGCAGTACCAACCACGGACTAAAGCGCCACCTCTCATGAACTGATACCGGTCTCGACTCACGAGAGGAGAGACATTCCGAGGAGTCAGGCTCGACATGCAGTTGCTATGCAGCACTACGCTGCTTCTGTATTGTTATGTTATGTTTTAAGCCACCAATAGTTATTAACCCAATTTTGATCTATAATAAAATTTGCTATGTATAAGTAACTAAGGACATTCGTGCATATTCTACAGTACATTCGTGCATATTCTTCAGTGGTGACCCGCGAGTGGAATTTCTAATGCAGCCATTTTATGCAGCGTCTCCATGCAGCATGTATAATCGGAAATCATCCAGCACAAAATCGCAAATAAACAGGTCAGTGGTTTTTCATTCTATCTAGTTGTTTGTTAGGCATGCCGTAAAGCACACATTTCGTAGTATTTTGTATTATTTAGTGTATTTTTAACTTTTAATTTTTCTGAAATTTCGTGTCATCTCGCACGTGAGTTATAATGGCCGCGAACATACGAATGCCACATTTCTGGAGTAAGGAACCAGATCTTTATTTCGCTAATGTAGAGGCTACATTTTTTTTGCATAAAATCGACGATGACTTAACAAAATTTCAGCTTGTGATAGGATCGCTCGGTCCCGAACAATTGAAATTAGTTAGACCGCTCTTGGATCCAGCTAACACTAATCGTACGTACGCCAACCTAAAACAAACACTAATAGACGAATTTTCTCAAAGTAAGCAGGCAAAAATCAAAACATTGTTGTCTCAACTTAAATTGGATAACCAACAGCCAACAACTTTACTTCGGCGTATGCGAGAACTAGCGGAAGGCGCGCTTTCAGATGAGTTTTTGAAAACATTATTTCTTAACCAACTGCCTCAATTCGCTCAAAGCATACTCGCGATTTCTAACGAACCTTTAGACTCATTAGCAAAACAAGCTGACCAAATAATCTCGCTATCGGTTCCGCAACAATACGAAACTCACGCCGTTTCAAAAAATTCTGATGCTGTTATTGCTGCTTTAAGCAAAAAGTTAGATGAACTAACAATTAAAGTTGACAGATTATCACGCAGCAATTCGCGATCTCGAAATCATTTTAGGAAGCGATCTTTTACTCCCCGACGTGAACCCAGTACTTTCGGTATGTGTTATTATCATGAAAAATTTAAGAGTAATGCACGCAGGTGTAGAAGTCCTTGTAATTTTAAGGAATCAAACGATGAAAAAAACGAGTAACGCAAACAGTTGATGAGACGCACACTGTGCAATTGCGAAACGATAAAAGTCGTCTCTTTGTAAAAGATTCTATTAGCGGCAATTATTTTTTAATTGATAGCGGAAGCCAAATTAGTATTCTGCCTCATCCTAAGCCTAGTAAAATCAAAGATTGTAACGATTTTAATTTATATGCCGCAAATGGTGAGCTGATTCCAAATTCTGGCACTAAGTTGACCTCTGTAGATTTAGGCCTACGTCGGAAATTCACATGGCTGTTTATTTTAGCCCGTACAAAATACGCGATTATAGGATCTGATTTTTTAAGTAATTTTCAACTTTTAATTGATTTTCAAAAACTTTGTATAACAGATCCTCTTACTAGACTTAGCACTAAAGGAATTTTTCGCGATTCAGTTTTTCATTCTATCTCAACAGTTATTAACCAAAACAAATATAGTGGCATTTTGAAAAAATTTCCTTTATTAACTAGACCTTTTAACCCTAAAATTGACCCACCGATGCATGATGTTTAGCATTATATCGAAACGGAAGATCATGCGCCCGTGCAATGCAAATAACGTAGACTAAATCCCGAAAAATACTCATTTGTTAAAAAAGAGATCGAGAACCTTTTAGAACTGGGTATTATAAAACCAAGTAATTCTCCTTATAGTTCGCCGATTCATGTAGTTAAGAATAAGTCCGGTACTTTTCGCATGACTTGTGACTATAGAATGCTGAACAAAATCACAAAACCTTAATTATATCCTGTTCCCCATATTCAAGACGTAAATAATCAAATTTCGGGCAGCAAAATTTTCTCCAAATTGGACATGACCCGGGCATATTTTCAAATTCCTATATATGAAGCGCATCAGCATAAAACCGCAATTGTTTGTCCCTTAGGTAAATACGAATTTACACGACTTAATTTCGGCATGCAAGGAGCCGCATCGTCCTATCAAATGTTTATGGATTCAATTTTACGTGGACTTCCTTTTGTATTTTGCTACTTGGACGATTTATTAGTTTACAGCACATCAGAAGCCGAACACGAAGAACACTTAAGAATAATTTTCGAAAGGCTGTCTAAATATGGCCTAGTTTTAAATGCTACAAAATCAGTCTTGGGTGTTCCTGAATTAGCATTTTTAGGGTATAAAATAACATGTGAAGGACTTATGCCTCTAACAGATAAAATAGAAGCTATCAAAAATTATCCAGTCCCATGTACCCTTCAACAGCTAAAACGGTTTATCGGCCTTATTACTTTCTATAGGAGGTTTATCCCACACTGTGCAACAATTTTGTCACCTCTAAATAACTTACTTAAGGGCAAATATAAACCGTCTAAACGCATAATATTTTCTAGTGAACAACTTAAAACATTCGAAAATGTTAAGGACACCTTAGCAAATGCTACTCTATTAGCACACCCCAGACCAGATTCTCATTTATTTTTATTAACCGATGCTAGTGCTACGCATGCAGGTGCTTCACTGTGCGAACTTGACGGTTCTGAAAATGAGATTCAAGATCCAAAAAACTTACTAGATAAGTTAAAACCATTAGCATTTTACAGCACAGCATTTAACAAAGCCCAAACGATAAAAAGCACATATGAACGTGAACTCCTCTCCATTTACTTGTCAATTAAGTATTTTAGACATTTTATCCAGGGGCGTACTTTAACCGTGATCACAGATCATAAACCGATCTCTCATGCTTTTAGTCAGAAACTAGAAAAAGCTGCTCCAATAATTCAAAGACACCTTTGCTATATTAGTGAATATACGACCGACATACGTTACCTACCTGGTCGTCTTAACACTCCTGCAGATTCATTATCAAGAATCTATTCAGAACCCATAAATGTATCGAAAATTGATTATAATCTTCTCGCAAAACTTCAAGATGAGGACTTAGAACTAAAAGAATTGTTAAATAATCCTAAATCAGATAATTTGAAGATAGAGAAAATATTTATACCCGAACAAGGACTAAAACTTTACGTTGATACTTCAAACACTAAGCACCGTATTTATGTGCCCGAGCCTTTTCGGTTACCTATATTTAACTTTTTTCACTCGTTATGCCATCCAGGTGTAAAAGCCTCAATAAAACTCTTAACTGAGAGATTTTTTTGGAAAAACATTAAAGATGTAGCCAGTTTCGTTCACGCTTGCATTTTGTGTCAAAAATCTAAAGTTCACAGACACACTAGATCTCCTATTCAAAGTATTTCAGTGCCATCTAAAAAATTTTCCGAAATAAATGTAGATCTTGTAGGACCTCTCCCTTTATCGCAAGGTTTTAGGTACATTTTAACCATTATTGACAGATTCTCAAGATGGTTCGAAGCCATTCCCGTAGAGGATCAAACTGCTGAAACTTGCGCTCGTGCAATTTATTCAAATTGGATTTCGCGGTACGGTGTACCAGTTAAAATTACAACCGATCAAGGACCACAATTCGAATCAAATCTCTTTAATGCTTTTAATTCATTTTTTGGCATAACTCACATTCATACAACTGCTTATAATCCCAAAGCAAACGGATTAATTGAACGGCAGCATAGACAATTAAAACAAGCTTTACGTGCATGTTTGACTTATGATTGGGTAGAGTGTTTACCATCGATTTTGTTAGGTCTTCGCAGCTATTTCCGTGAGGACATCCAAGCCACAACAGCTGAAATGGTTTTCGGACAAACACTCCGCTTGCCGAATGAAATCTTGTCCGACACCTCTGATGAATCTCCAGATGCTTACATCAGAAAGCTACGCCATACCATGCTAAAAGTAAAGCCAACCCCAACATCAAGACATGGACTACAAAGGAACGTTTACATCCCGCAGGACCTCTTCAGTTGCAGCCATGTTTTCCTCAGACACGATGCTGTGCGTAAACCTCTTCAACCTGTGTATGACGGCCCATTCCTAGTAATACACAGGACAGAAAATTTTTTCACTATTTCCTGTGGAGGTAAGTCTAAAACCGTGGGAATTGACAGAATAAAGCCTGCTCATTTGCTAAATGAAAACTTTTTAACATCTCACACTTTCCCTTTGCCAGAAGAAGAGCCACGACTCAGTTCCCAAACCATCCCGGCATGTCACATTTGCTCCACCAGTGACTAGAACTAGAGCCGGACGAATTGTGAAAGCACCACAAAGACTGGATTTATAAGGACTCCGTCTCTTAGAGGGGGGCTCCTGTAGCATAGTTCACATTGCCATCAATAGATGGCAGTACCAACCACGGACTAAAGCGCCACCTCTCATGAACTGATACCGGTCTCGACTCACGAGAGGAGAGACATTCCGGGGAGTCAGGCTCGACATGCAGTTGCTATGCAGCACTACGCTGCTTCTGTATTGTTATGTTATGTTTTAAGCCACCAATAGTTATTAACCCAATTCTGATCTATAATAAAATTTGCTATGTATAAGTAACTAAGGACATTCGTGCATATTCTACAGTACATTCGTGCATATTCTTCAAGTCCATCGCTCATTGGTCAAAGTGGGAAACAAAATGCTTGAAGATTATGACGTCAAAAATATGGACTCCGTAATCTTCTATCTGTGCAACTATCTGCACTGCACAGATTCGCGGCATCTTTAAAGTGAATTTATGGTTACCATATCGGCTGCTTTATCGCACTTGATGCAATTGCCAAATACTTTATTTACATTAAACTAAATTGTTTGTTTTTCCTGGAAAATGCGTAAGTCGCTATGCTGTTCAGACTTGAATTTAAACGGAAGAAATGTACTAGGTAAGTGTTTTGTAATAGTTTTCTATTTAATGATCTGTCCGATTAGTTTTTATTTAGTAACTCGTATAATTTTTTAGTTGTTACGTCAATGTAAAAATTTTTAGTGTTAGGATCTGACCTCAAATCCTTTCGTTCAGTGTTATTTTAGGGGATTTTTCAGATGACTATTTTAACAGCAAAACATACACAGTGTATATTTTTAAAAATATTTTTGATATACATGCCTGTTGATTATTTTTTCTTTACTTCAATATGCAACTACCCTATTTTATTTTAGTTCTGCAAGATATATTCATTATGCTTTACGGAAAATACATATTGAAAAGTATTTTATTAGCCTTTTTTTACTTTTAAAACCGTCAATTTTGCATTTTTCTGAAATATTAATATGCAAACATAGCTGCCAACCTTCCCATTTTTTTCCAAGTCAAATAAACATATTATGTACAAAAAGTTTTACTTAAATGAAATCAAATAAGTACCAAATAAAAACAAGACATTTTATAAATTTTCTGTGTTTATTTAAGTTTAAAAAAATATGTGCAAAATAAAACATAGTTTCTATGTATTTATAAATAATTCTTTAGAATGTATTAATAATTTTTTATCTTAAACGTATGTTTAAAATTTGTCGATTGAGTTTTAAACATTTCTTTTCTTTTCAGAATCTTAACATTGTATTCACCACAAGTCAATGAGGATGGCCTTCTCTTCAATCTACTGAGTGAAGCTTTTGTGGCCAAAAAAGTGTCACAGAGTGCATGCCGAGTATAAATTTACATCACATTCCTCTGAGACACTTCTCCGGCCCAACTGTCTCCATAGAAATCAAATCCTTGTCGGTTGCTCAAATACAATGTGTGTCCTATTTTGGATTTTTTCAGCTCTTCATGGCAATGTGTCTTCAGGTATGTCTTAAAATATTAAAATATATTTCTAATCGGATTTGTTTCCACAACTATTGTAGGAAAATCTTGTGAAGTATAAGCTTTTAATTTTACATGCTTTAATATGTTTAAATGACTTAAAAATCTTCGCTGTGTGCTTAAATTGAACTCTTTCATTATTATTGTTGCTTAGTCACACCATTATCTTACAAAACTGAAAACATTCAGTGGATATAGCAAGATTGCAATTAGTCAGTTTAATCTCAAACAATTTATATATTTTTTTCCATATCTTTGTGCCTTTTAAAATTCATCCTTCTCTCAGAGATTTCACAGAGAGGTTGCAGCTTTCCCCAGCATACACGTACACCCATGCTTCTAAAATCTAATAAACATGCATCTGAATTCTCATAAATATCAGTGGGAAATGCAGGATTCTGTACCAAGAAAAGGGAAGAGCTGAGCTGGGAAATGAATTAAATTGTGCCCAAAATTAGGTAAAAAACACAGGTTTTAGGAAGGAGGGATACTGTAACTGTAGCCTCTCAATAACCGCCCTCTGCTTACCCTGATTATGTCACTGATAAATGCTATAATGTATATGTCTCATCAGGTCCGAAACTGGCCTTTTTACACCTGGGGCAAACATTGATTTTGCCGTCCCTTCTCCTCCTCCGCAAAATAAATTTAGAGATTTTTACTAATTTTTTAATAGAAGACTTATTCTAAAATAGGTAATCATAAAATACATAATACTGATCTATGTAATCAGCTTTGTCAAACATGGATTCATTAAAACCTTAAAAACAGAGTCAAAAGGAACATAAAAAATTCCACTTTGTACAGGTTTCCATCTTATCAGTTACAGTAGAGCGCCGATTATCCGGGCGCCGGTTAACCCGATCGATCAAGGACCATACATTTTCCCCCCGCTTTCTCCTAACTTTTTAAAGTGAACCTTCTTTAGTCGCGGTAGGGTAAATTTGGCTGGATGTCACAGAAGTTAACCATTAAATAACCTTTTCTTAATCCTGAAATAATAAAATCGCCAACAACAGTAAAGAGAGCAATGCATAAAATAAACTGTTTCTAGAACCTAAGTTTCACTTCTAACTTGCGAGAGTCCTGTGCATATATCCCCCCCCTCCCCCCCCCCCCCCGGGAAAATCCCTCTTTATCTTCAGATTATCTGAAGGGGTGTCAAAAAATTGCTTCTTTTATCTCTTGGTGTCCTCGGAAAGAGGGACTATCCCCCCTCTCTCCTCTCGTTCGTTCGTACAGTGTATGTAATAATTCGTATGTGTACTTCTATTTATAACTTTGTATCAATTTTTAGAAAATAAAATTAAAATAAAAAGAATTATAGTATTAATTTAAAAAGAAATAAGTTCTAAGCACGCCATTTGTAATATGTTAAAATGTGAACTACTACAGTTGCCAGTCCTAAGCCTGGAAAAAGTGTGAAGCAAAATTACCTAAAAAATACTGCAATAGCCATTTTTTTAAGTTGTCCAGTTATCCGTATTTTTCATTAACTGAATCGGCCTCGGTCCCAACTAATCTGGATAATCCACGCTCTACTGTACCTTGAAAAATATTAGTGATTCTTCTACACAGGAAGTGATTTCCATATCGTATATATGGAATGGGAGAGTGAAAATAGCCTGAGAGAACAGTTCTTTTTTCTTATCTACAGTACAGCGCCGATTATCGGAACTCCAATTAACTGAACTTCCATTTATCCGAACAGCCTATTTCTCTCAAATTTTTTGTAATATGATGATGAGATTTAAGATGAAATAGAAATCAAAGAAATGGAAACGAATTCCCTGAAAATGATCCAGGTCCATCACATAACGAAGCCTTTGAATGTTTGGAAACAGCTATGAAATGACTCGAACGGCAGAAGAATTCTGATTCTATTCAACTAACGTATTTAAGAAGAATTTGAGATATCAGATATGGCAACATTGGAAAGAACGTCTTCTTTGATGCAAGCAACAATCGAAAGCTGTTTTGCTTAAATTATAATCTTTGGAGTTCAGAAACAGAAAATGATAAAAAGAGAAAAAGAAAATTTTAAATGATAGAAAAGTAAACAACAACAAAAAAAGTTTTTAAACATGCTACCACTAACTGGTGCTGCTAGTCCTAAGCCTGATGAAGTGTGAAGGTTTTAGTTTAGTCAGGAACATCCCTTAAACTGTCTGTCTATTTATCCGAACTAGGGCCGGTCCCGACTTGTTCGGATAATCGGCGCTCTACTGTATTTGCAATTTTGTACTGTAGACTAATCCCTTTAGCTATTTGTCAGTTTTAATTCATGTGGTTCAATTTTACTTTTAGATTTTCCAGCTGTGAGCATAGATGCCAACATTGTAAATACTGTATCAGGAGTAAACTAGTAAAATTTCAGGAGTTTTGGACACTCATCAGGAGTAAAATAGTCACGTTTCAGGAGTTGCACATAATTTTTTTATATAAATTTTTATATAAAAATATAAAATATTTTTTAGGTACTTTATGAATCCTCACTCCCTGACAGCTTATCCATACAAACATAATTTAAATACTAATTTACTTTTACTTTTTATGTAATTAACATTTTTTGTAATAAAGATTCTTCTTTCCACAAACGAATTGACAAAATTCGCGATTTTTTGCCGCGACTGACTGACGAAAATCGCGATCTTTTGCCGCGATTGACTGACGAAAATCGCGATCTTTTGCCGCGATTGACTGACGAAAATCGCGATCTTTTGCTGCGACTGACAGACGAAAATCGCGATCTTTTGTCGCGAAGGACTGACGAAAACCGCGGTCTGTAGTCGCGAACGACGGACGAAAATCGCAGTCTTTAGCCGTGACCGACGGATGAAAATCGCAGTCTTTAGCTGTGACCGACGGACGAAAATCGCGGTCTTTATCCGTGACCGACGGACGAAACGGACAAAAATCGAGGTCTTTAGCCGCGACTGACCTACAAAAATCACGATCCTTTGTCGCGACGGACTGACGAAAATCGCGATCTTTTGCCGCGACCGACTGACGAAAATCGCGATCTTTTGCCGCGACCGACTGACGAAAATCGCGATCTTTTGCCGCGACCGACTGACGAAAATCGCGATCTTTTGCCGCGACCGACTGACGAAAATCGCGATCTTTTGCCGCGACCGACGGACGAAAATCGCGGTCTTTAGATGCGACCGACGGACAAAAATCGAGATCTTTTGCCGCTACTGACTGACGAAAATCGCCATTTTCTGCCACGAATGGCTGACGAAAATCGCGATCTTTTGCCGCGAATGAGTGGCGAAATTCGCGTTTTTTGGTGCAACTGACGATTTCCCGTTTTTTGCAACGCACTGAATGATTGACAAAATTCGCGATGTTTACCAACGGCTGATTGCCGAATTCCAGGATATTTTTCCTCAACTGATTGACGAAATTCGCGATCTTCTGCCACGGCTGACAGCCCAAAAAACGCGTTTTTGCAGAGCACGTTTTTATCAATGACCTATTGATGAATTTCACGATTATTTGCAGCGACTACTGATTGACAAAATTTGCAACTTTTTTCACTGACCGGTTAAAGAAATTCGCGATTTTCTGCCGCGAGCGACTGCCGAAATTCGTGGTTTTGTCGACTGATAGGCAATTTTTGCGATATATTTCAATGACCGATTGAAGAAATTCACGAATTTTTGCCGATATTGATCGAAAAAATTCACAATTTTTTTGCCGCGAATTTCCGTATTTTCTAACTTATTACCGTACTACCGTATTTTAACCTACATTTCCGGAGAAACTCCGGAATTTCCGGAGATGTTGGCATCTATGTGTGAGATATTTTTATCCAAATTTCATATACTATAATATACATTTATATACACATGCATGTATCAAATGACAAACAAAACCTTCATTTGGCACCCCTCCTTCGCTTCCATTCTTGAACCCAGGGCACATGTTCCCTCTGTTCCCCCCTAGTTTGGCTCTGTGTCTCGTCAACGGTTTTTACTTTTATGAGTGGTCAAACTTTATTGGTACTGTAAAAGTAACGACTAAATAAACACCCGTATGTATTTGTTACTTTCAAACGCACTACCCGTTAGAAAGTATTCGTTACTTTTATTACTTTTTAGAAAACAAATATTAAAAATCATAGTAAGTACTAGTACACATACATTGAGCGTATTTTCTGAGTTTTTCGATTATAATTAGTTTTAACTATTCCTTAAAATTAAAGATAAAATCTATCTGGATGCTTGCACTAATTTAACATTTCCTAAACTATAAAACTGGACGTTCAAAATACTGTATGTGAAATATATGGTCACAAGACTGCAGCAAGTATAATTATGTACTGTACATGAGGTCTTTGCAAGAATTCGTTACAGTTATATAGACCCACAATAAAATTTTGTATGAAACCTTTCTGTAACGGAAATCTGCATAAGAGTGCAAACAATCACAATAAAAAATAAATACAAACTGTGAAAGTGGAATTCTACCTTGAATTGAAATATTCCAAGGTCTGTTCCCATAAAAATAATACAATGTAATTCCATCTGCTAAGATTAAAAATTTCTCTAAAATGGAATTCCTCTGTAGTTTCTCACTATTCCGTCTCAACAAATATTACTATATACATTAAAGAAAAAAATAGTAACTGAGTATCTTAAATAGAAATGTCCACTGCTTACTGAAACCAGTAAAACATGCGACAACGGAAACTAGCATTAAACCAGTTCTCAAAAGTATATTTACCCTCGCTCAGCATCGCAAAACTTTCTGACACATTCATAGACTCAGCCTAGTGCGTAAAATCATAAAACTGGCAGTCATGGGAATGATATGGATTCAAACAGCGTTTTTCATTTTTCGATAAATGCATTGCAGTCCAAGCTATAATCGAATGCTTTTATATGACGACCCTTCAATTACTATGGCATCCAGAAATTCGGTTCAAAACACCCATTTTCACAGTATCGTCAAAAAAATCTTTTGAATTTAAAGGAAAAAGAGAAACGCTAATCCATTTCTTAATTTCTGATCAAGAATGCCTACTGATTTTATGCGAGTATGAATAAAAATCAATGATTTAAAATGTTATATTTCATAGAAATACTTTATTATTCCTTAAATACAGCTGTAATGGATATTTTATTCTATTATAAGCTTCAGTTCTTTTTACAGTAAAATTATGAGCTATCTTAATAGATTAAATGCATAACTAATACAAAATTCGTCTAATTAAAATATCTCTATAATAATAGCCTAAGTCATGTGACTGTCATCAACTGTTCCGGGCTGACCGCTTCGCTTTTTATATGTCAGGCGGCTCTTTTGGCACTAATGTTAGCCGGGCGCAGGTGATAAATCGCCAAGTTGTTCCATCACCATCATTTCATCTATATTACAATAGTTGAAAGTCATGTGACTGTCATAAACAATTATGGACTGATCCCTTCGCTTTCCATATGCAAGTTGGCCGTTTTAAATAAAAATTATTTTTTCGAATAAAGATATGTAAAAGTTGCCATGATCGCAAAGATTTCTTGGCACATTTGTGTTAGCCGGGCACAAATCTAGCATTTTTTAACTTGCCAGTTAGCATTTTTTTATTTTTTGTGTGGTAAATTAAAGCAGTGCTTTGATGTTGAAATTAAATGTCATGGATTATGTTATTACTTTTCTTTTCTTAAAATGAAAGTTGTGAATTTTAAAGTTTTAAATTAAGGATATCTATTTTAAATAAAATGAATGAATATATCATACTTTAATTGAAATTATGAAATATAATTCGACGGGAATAATGTTTGGTGATTTATCACTTCTGCCCGGATAACAAAAAAAAACACAGGTTACTTGATTTTTCTATCAGAATCCTCTGATTTGGCATAGGATTGAGGAAGTAAATTAAATTATGAATAAAACTGAAATGATACAACGCTTAGCATACATTTAAGGGAGACCAAACTGGTCACAAAGGGTGGCTAGTTAAATGATAAACACATCTTATCTATTGCTTGGATCCATGCTTCCTTTTTAAAAAACATTCAGTGGAAATGCTATTAATCTCTTTGTCCCCCCCCGCCCCCCCCCCCCCCAAAAAAAAAAAAATCAATTATTCTCTCCATGTTTGAAAAAGGCATTTAACACTTCATATCTGAGAAATAAAAAGTACAATCCCTGAAACAATAAACGATCTCATAGTAATCGTTCTTCTAAAAATAGTTTGTTCTATTATTGACCACATGACTTCAAAAACTTCCTTCCAAAATTATTCACACGGACATTTTCAACAAACGAACAATTGCTGAAATAACGAAACAACTAAATGAATACCCGTATGTGATACTAACACTTGAACAACTTATTTCAGAGTACAAAGACCGAACACAAATTCTCATCTTTCCCTATCAGACTATTCAGCTCCATTCATTAAATGAAAGTAGCATTTGAAGTTTGTTTCTTAGTTCTGCAGTAACAAGTAATATTTCAACGATTTGGTACTTTGTAAGAAAATAGTTGTTACTCAGCAACGAAAACATGCAGTTTGTAACAGCTCTAAGCTTTATGTATGTGTAATGCTAGCTGATGTATGAGCAATATAAAAAGAACAAAAAAATCTTCTGTATTATTATTATTTTCAGCAGTACTACATGCTTCATTTATAGTCAGTTTCATGTTTGATTTCAAATTCAAATAAGTTATTTATAACTTAAAAGTATATTGAGATCATTGTTCTTCATTTAGACACATATTTTTTGTTTACTGCCAAATTTTTATTTGACTATCTTTTAAACGCCTATAAAGGGATGAATACTAGTTATAGTAATGTAAAAAATCTGAATGGTGCCTAGCTATGGGTAAGTAACTGAACTAGTATACTTATGAAGTTTATGTGGTGCAGTGTTGGTATATTGTTCTACAGTAAGAGTCTGACATAATCATTGTATTTTTCTCTCTCTCTGATAGGGTGTGATAGTTTTGGAAGATTTTCTTGCGGTTCATCCAAAGCCAAGAAGTGCTTAAAGCTTTTATTGTACAGAAAATGACGTTCCCTTGAGACAAGGCCGAAACTGACCTTTTTTGTGCCCGGGGCAAACATGGATTTTGGTCCCCCCCCCCCTCCTCACGCACAATAAAAGTTATTGACTGCAGCTACCCTATGCAAAAAAATTAATAAATTTTTAAAAAATAAAAATCATTTAACAATAATAAAATGCTAACAAGAAATATGCAAACAACGCTTCCATAGGATTGACATTAGGTTGAGCATTGAGAACCTACACTAGTCGCGTAAAGAAACTGGATTGCTAATGTGAAACCTATGGGAGCGTTCTTTAAAAAAATTCTCACTTGCATATTAATAGTTTTAAATGGCTTTTTTCTTGCTTAGAATAGCTGAGATTGAATTCTAAAGGGTTAGTGTACTTTTTTATTTTGGTTGCAGATTTTTTTTATTTATATATAAAATTACCTTCACTTTCACAAATTTGAAAAGAACGCTCCCATAGGTTTAACATTAGCTTGCAAGTTTCTTTGTATTTCATATATATATATATATATATATATGCATTTTTGTATGAAATGACTAACAACATATTCATTTGGCGTCGCCTTTCGTTCTGGCACCCGGAGCACATGTCCCCTCTGCAGCCCCCTAGTTTCAGCCCTGCCTTGAGAGCCAGCCGTCTCTCGGTAGATAACAGCAAAAGCTGGGAGCTTGAACCTGCTGGTTATCTGTCTCAATTGGAAAATAATGTTTAAGTATTAGGAGTAATAAGCCTGGTGAAGTTCTCTAGTGGATAGAGCCCTTTTCATTGCCAAGTAGCCGTTCATTAGGGGATTTTTTTCCAGATTGTTGCTCTGAAAGAATCACCAGTCTCTTAACCATGATTTTTAAAAATCAAAAGAATGCCTTTAAAAAAATGCACATACAAGAATCTAAAAAGTGTCCTTACAAATAATCCCCCCACCCACACCAGCAGCATCCTGCTCTTTTTTTTTTAACCTGAAGGGGGACTCGCTTATTGTTGTTTGCACTGCAACAATGGCAATTTCTAAAACTTCCTGCCATATTTCACAGAAAGCAAAGTACGTCTGTTGAAAATATTGTTACAATATCTTTATTATTGTTAAAGTTGTAATTTTTTTCTCTGAGTCAGCAGTACCAAAAATAAAGATGAAAGAATAAATATTTCTGTTATCTTTCTCCTTCCAATTTTCAAGTCTGCAGGACTCAAAATGAAGTCGAAATTACAAAAATAATGTAGAAAATGTAAAATTTTCATTTTTTTTCTTTCTTTGCATCTTAATTTCTGACGTCTGTAGAAAATTAAATAACTCCAAAATTGTAACATTCTTGAATTTTCTTTTCAGAGTTTGTGGGATACGAAATAGTAAAATTTCCATTTTTTTTTCTTTTTAGATTTTGATATGCATATTTTTCAGATCTGCAGGACCCAAAATCATAAAATTAATAATACAGAAAATACAATATTGCCCTGTTTTTTGAGGCCATGAAAACACAATTTATGCCGAACTACTAAAATTATCCCTTTTATTTTTCTTTCATTCCCTCATAATCTTTTGGGTCTTGGGAGACACTAAATGGTGCCTAAGTTGTAAAATTTCACTTTCTATTTCTCAGGTCTTCAAAAACAGGTATAAAACTAAAAATTAAACACTCTTTCCCATATTTTGGTATTGTTCCCCCCCCCTCCATATTTGGCATAACATATTTTGGTTATTGTTTTAAAATAACATACAAGCATAATGTATGTTGCTTGGATTAAACTGATGTGTAAGAACTTTATGCATAGTAGTAAATCATAGAAATTTATTCGATTTCAACTGTTGTTTCTATTTAATACCTTCTACTTTTTCATTACAATTTACGTTTACATGCATATAAATATTTTACATACATATGCAGTTCTGTTTTTGTACAGTTTTGACATAATTGTGTTTTTGTGTGAGTACGGCTAGAGTACTTGGGGGGGGGGGGAGGGGGCGATGTTCCAAATACTTTCAGTTTTGATCAGAGTTAGTTATTGCGAGAGGAAAGTTCCAACGGTATTTTATAGGAATATTTTCGTCCTATTTAAAAGAAAAATTCTGCATTTAAAAAAGATGAAATATTTTACATTAAATACCATTTGAAGTTTACTTCTGAAGTAACTGAGCCCTGGCTTTGACTACCCTTCACAGCTTACAGCCATAATTCATATGGAGAAATGAAACAGAGAGAAAGAGAAAAAAAATAAAGATATTGGCCGATGAGCATACATCACATACTTCAAGTTCGAATAGCAACATTTAGTTGGAATATTGCCAGTTGGATAGTATTTTTAAAAATTCAGATTGCTAAATTTTTTTAATAATATTTCCTTTATTTAATGACAAATTTAACAAAGCAACTTTTTTTTTTTAAATGTTAGCAATGGAGTAATCTGAATAATAGAATCCTACCCATCACAGTCATAATACAACATCCTGGAGTCGGAGTCAGTTTCTTTAAAATTTCAGGACTCGTTCTTTTTCCTCACCGACTGAACAGTTCTATTTTTGTATTTTTATGTTAACTGGGAGCAAATTGTTACAATAGCATTTTTTACCTCGCCAGTAGCAGTTTTTATTTTTCACAAGGTAAATAAAGACAATGCTTTGATATTGAAATAAAATGTCTTGATTTATAGTATTATTTTTCTTTTTTTAGGGTTCCGTACTTAAAAAGTAGAAACGGAACCATTATAAGATCACTCTTGTGTCTGTCTGTCCATCTGTCACAGACATTTTACTCGTAAACTATAGAACGTGGAAAGTTCAAATAGGGGTCAAGTAAAAAAAATCTTTTCTTTGTATATCGTGTGTAAGCTTCCGTAATGCTGAACCCAAAAATACATTTCTTTTAATGTTACGTATTATATTTTCAGGGATATAGTCGCAAATGTAGTGTAAAAATTGGCTTTTTTGAGTTATGGCTGCCATTCGGCTTGGTTTTTGCGCCTCTATCAACCACCTAAGGTGCCAGATAGTGCGCTGAAAATCTAGCCACCAGGTAGCAGTTGTGTCGTTTTTCCAGTTTAGCAGATGATTACTGACCCTTCTAGAAAAGTGCCACATCTTCCGTTGTGATCTAACCTTTATACGTGAACGTGAGTTCAAAAGTGCATTATTTTGAGTTGTGACGTTTTTAATGATTCAAATGATGATGTCCTTCCAAATGATTTCGAATTGTGAGAGTCTAGATGATTCATGTTTAAATATTTTCTGCTTCCTATTTTGAATTGTGGCATTTTTGATGATCAAGTTAGGTACAATTGTCGGTTGGAACTCTAAATGTGTCTCTTTTGATGTTTCAAACGAGGAAAAGTAACAATACAGGAAAGCGTACTTTAGCTACGCAATATGAACTTTAATAAGGTCTCAGTTAACTTAAAAGGTGACAGATAATATTAGTGCATATGTTACAAGTTTAAAATATTCATTTTATTTAAATTTCCAACTACTTCGGTCTGCGATCCCGCTGTCTTCGTCAAGGAATATTTTCATTAATTGCCGTTCCATTCATTCAAATACAGCCCTTCGTTTCAAATGGAAGAGTCTATCGGTGTGTTCACGTACGTAAATCAGGCCGCCTGCGCGCAAGGAGTTTTTGAAATGGAGTAGATCTATTCGAAGAAAGGAATTAAAAAATGAATTATTTCATACTTAAGGTTCAAACCAGGTAAAACCAACGACTACATTTCTTTATCCTTCCCAAATATGTCCTTAGTAATACAAATGTAGCTGGAAGTAAAAGTAGTGGTGCTTTGGATTAAACTTGGGAAATTATTCGACGGAAGTAGTGTGATTCAATATCTTAAATCCTTGATGGGAAGAGCCCAAAACACTGACGTTGATGTGATATTTTATTACAACAATTGTTGTGGGCAACAGAAAAATAAGTATTTGCTTGCTGCTTATCCATACGCGTTACAGTGCTTCGGCATCCGAAGCATAACACAAATTTCTAATAAACGAACATTCTCAAAACGAGGGTGATAATGTGCATAGCGTCATTGGGAAGCAGATTGCAAAACATCTTAAATTCGCCCCCAATATACGTACCAAAGCAATACGTCACATTGATAGAGACGGAGAAAAAACAGGACTCCCTTACCATGTTAATGAGCTCACATTCGAGGATTTTTATGATATGAAGTTGCTGCATGAACAATGGGGTAACAACTTCAACGTGGACACAACTAAAATGTAAGTGAAGTGACAAGAAATCAAGATGCTCCGTGTCGAACGAGAATCAACCTTGGCCATTTTTCTATAAAATATCCTACACAGATGAGATTTTCAAGAAGGTGAATGTGTGCAATATGAGGAATATACGATCTCAAGAGGATTTAAATTCGGTTGAGCTAATTCGTGTAAAATTCCCTTACCTGACAATACAAAAAAGGATATTCAAGACCTCGTTAATAAAAATATAATATCGAAATTTTATTTTAATTCGTTCTTCAGGAATGTTTTAGAATAAAGCAGCTAAATATTTTCATCTGCAACCAGAAGACTGATTTACGTTTGTTATTTACAAGTTTTTTAACAGGTGCATTAAAATTTAATGCATTTAAATATTATTTAATGATAATATTATATATACGATAATATTTAATATTATTACTATATGCCTAGTTCCTTTGCAAACGTACGTTTGCAAAGTACGTAAACTATTTACGTAAACTAATTACGTAAACTATTACGTAATAGTTTACGTAATAGCAATACGTTTTGTTGTTTACTTTTACAGGTACAAATGATGATAAAGGTTTTTATACATTAAAATGTTATTTAAATGCATATCTAAGTAAAAGCAGTTTACTAATTAGCTGGGTGCTTATCTTACACTTATGGAACACTCAAGGACAGATGAAACAAATATGTAAGCTGAATAGGCAGGGTCATCGCTAAGACTTCTTATTCGGCGGGGGGGGGGGGGGGGGGACCTTAAATTGCAAAGTCAAATTTCAGTATTTGCCAACTAGTTTATATAATTTTGCCAAGTTACCACAATTAGAAAATATAATATAGTTCTTATTTGTAAAAAAAATAATAATATTCCCAATTTGAATTGTAACTTTTGCCAATTCTATCAGAAATAAAAAGTATATTATAGTTTTTATTAAAGTTTTAAACAAATTTTCCAACTAAGTTTGTAAACTTGCCAAGTATAAGAGTATTCACGAACGTTTTGTGGGGGGGGGGGGAGGGGGGAGGCTCCCCATCCCCCCTTAGCGAGAGCCCTGTAAATATGTATTTTATACTAAATGTTAAAAATTAATATATCAGCTGTTTTGTTTTACTGTGTTTATAACTGAAAAACAGCAAAGGAATGCATTTTCTTGAAGTTATTTAAGTCAAATTAAAATAATATTATTCAATCATATATTTTCCAGCTTCATTCATTCACTCAAAATGAAGTACTACCTATGGATAACAAAAAATAAATAGATAAATCCTTGTTAATGAAACGTCTTAACTCAAAGCCCAATTTTCTGTCAAGTCACCAAAAGTGTCGCATGTCCAGAAAACAAACAACAAAAGTGTCACAACTCAAAATGATGACATACGCATTAGTCTATGTTGGGTGACAAAAGAGGCACAACTCAAAAAAATGGTATTTTTAGTTGAAAATTACAAAAAGCTGAAAGAATGGCAATCTATAATATTATTATATGCACAGTTCTTCTGAATGACATCACTAGATAAACTAAAATTTACCTACAGAGTCCAGAAACGGTTTTTTCCATTTTCTGAAAAACGGAGTTTTTTGAGTTATGCCACTTTTGTAGCAAGGGTGCGATATGTACCCCCCCCCCCCTTTTATTTCCGAATCTACTAAAACTAAAATTATGAAAAAATTCGAGGTGGTGCACGGTAATTTAAACCTCGCAGGAAAATTATAGCGTTTACCCTAGGTCACATAGTTTTTGAGAAAAGCGTATTTTACCGTTACACACAAATTTCAACTTGCGGGCATTCAGCAAAGTTGTTGAGGAGAACTGAAGGTATCGTAGCAGAAGTATAAAAGCATTGTTGATAATAATTTTCTTAAAAAAACATCGGTAATTTGCCAAGATATTAACCCTTAAAAACACAGACACTTTGGACACATAATGACAGTCGTGGCGTGCTCTATGTACCATCGGCTTTTAAAGCCTAGATAACAACTTTTAATGATACATTTGTGTAATACAATTTCCAGTAGCAGTATAAAAGAAATAAACGTTAAATTGTTAAAAACAGACTAATTTAATTAGATTTAACCACATAAATACTATGGGATTCACCAGTAGTTTGCATTGGGTAGATCTCTCAACACGCCTCTCGTGCCTTTAAAAGTTAATTTAAAACCTATCTGGAAAACGCGGCACGGACCAAGGCAGCGTTCCTACTTTGCGACCTCCTTTCGAAATTTAACTTTTACAGCATAGGGGAGACCGGGGGAATGGCGACACCTTAAGGGAATTTAAATTTTTTCACCTCGAAAAAAATGTTTATTTTTTAATAGTAAAAATTCTAAAGCTGAATCATGATCTTTAGTATCTGTATAAATTTAACCGTAATTATAACTGTAAAGTAAGCATACATAAAAAAATATTTTTTAAACCTCTGCACAGTGGCGGGATTACCCAGGACACTGGGGTAATTCCGCCACTGTACCGGGGTAATGCCGCCACTCTTTAATGACCTAGTACATGCATCAAATGGATACTAGGAAACACACAACTTACTGAAAATAGTTAGAAAGCAATGTAATTGAGCAAAATAATGGTTAAGCTTACAATTTACTTCATATTGCAAATGACACTCTGCTGAATCGGCTCCACAACATTAAAATGAGGCCATTTCTCACCCGATTTGCATGGTGGCGACATTACCCCGAGAGGACAATATGGCGGAAATCCTCAAGCAAAGCCGAAACAAGAACCGAACTTGTTCAACACATTACATCAAAATGTTGGCGAATGCATATAGTTTACGGGTCATATTATCTTAAATACCTAATGTTACAATAAAAAGTGCTTATATCTACTCATTTGAAGCTCCAAAATAACAAGCAACTAGATGAAAACTACATTTTTCACTAGAACAAAAGAACGACGTACAGCAAAGTCACTCTCACTTTAGGCACTGTTTATATTGTTGGCCGCTATAGTGCAGGCGCATTTACTATCTCAAACTGCCCTTAGTTTTTAAACTAGGTGGGGTGGCGGCATAACCCGGGTTGGCGGCATTCCCCCGGTCTCCCTTACCCATTCATACTTTTCTAGTATATATACAGTTATACCAAACCCTACGTTGTATAGTTTTTTTTACAAAGCCTTATTTTTCTTTTAGTAACGATTTTTTAATAATAGAGTTAATAATTATATAGATTTATTGTACGGAATCCTCTGAGAGCAAGTAGTACTCGCACTTGACCGTTTATTTTTGAATAAAATAAGTGAAACATTTATATTTTAAATGAAATTAATGCAGTACAAACAAATGATTGTGACGAGAACACTATTTGTCAATTTATCAACTGTGCCTGACTAACAAAAAATACAGTTTTTCTCAAAGAACTATTATTATAGTAATAAAATACAGTCAAGGATCTATAATCTGCAATTTTCTATAATTCGCATTGCTTAATGAATGTAAACAAATTTACAAATTCTTGGTCCAAAAATGATTTTTTAAAAGAAATATCTAAAAATTTAAATATAAAAGTAAATATAATCAATTTTTTAATAAAAGAGTTTGAAAAATGCATTTTTTGAGATAGCATATTAAATTAATTATTATATTTCACATTTTTATTTTCATGTTATACAGAATATTGAATTAAAACAGTGTCCAGAAAAAAGAAAATGACATATAATCCATAATACTTCATAATCTGTACAACCCTTGGTCCCGTAGATTAAAGAACTTTGCCTGTACAGTAAAGTCTCATCAGAAGGAAGTGCTAGGGATTTTTAAAAAGTTCTGCTTTAGACAGATATTAATTTAAGCATGTATAATGTTATGGTATTTTTGTTGGGGTTTGTGATATTCTTTCATTAGTGCAGGATTTTGGTAAAGACAGTCCTTTCATTACATAAAAAAATTTCATGGTTCTGGTGAAAGAAATACCATATAATTATATTTGCTGAGTGAAATGTATCTAAAAGGAAAATTTTCATTCGTCCCTAGCGATTTTGTCTTAACAAATTTTAGTACATTAGTTTTCTATTAACTTAACAATTAATAATGAACTTTAAAGTAAAATAAATCTGTGAAAACACAACAAACATAATCTGTAAAAAGTTTCAAAATATTTTTCAGAGTTTCAAATGGGCCATCAGATTTATTTTAAGAAACATATCTACAGCACACATTCAATTTGTTCATGTTAATTAATATTAAAAGAATGCTTAATTTTTTAGAGCAGTGATAAGTGCTATAAAGGGAAAGCGAAAAGGCTGACATTTTATGACTTGTGAATATTGTTAATGAATATTACTGTATGCTCAATTTCTTGAATTATATCATTTATTTTAAGCATTGATTTTACATTAGTATTAAATTAGTTTTGTAATTTGATAAATTCTAATACAGAAAAATAAACAAATAACAAGAAATTTAAATATAATAACGAGAAAAACAATTTTTGTAGAAACGCAGAAATTACAAAGGAAGCAAAATTTACGAATAAGTTGTGATAATTTCTAAAATAATCCTTTCATGCTTTTATTAATAATAATTTAAAAAAAATGCATCCTGGTTTGACATTACAGCCTAGTATATTAAAATACGGTTATATATATTCAGGGCTTGAAATTCAAATTTTCCTAGGAGGGGAGTCTCTCTACCAACATTTATAAATGGAGGGGAGTTTAACTATTTGGGAGGGAGACAAAAATCTAAAACCCACCGTTATTTTGCGTGTTATTAAAAGATTTACATCATTTTGTCTTTATCTTAAGTATTTTGTATTAATACAGACTGTCAGGATGTTTCTGAGTAAAATAAATAAATAAATAAATAAATCAGAAATCACAGCAAATTTCCTGAAAGGTTACTACAGCAGGGGATGGGAAGGGATTGGGAAATCCTCTCCAGGTGCTAATTATTTTTTGTTACAGGTCGAGTAATTTTTTTTTTCGGTTTGATTTCAGGCTATTTTTTTTCTGCAGCCCTTAGACGAAATTCGCGTTTTAACCGTGATCTTTTGACGAAATTTGCGGTTTATCCGCGATCTTTTGACGAAATTCGTGTTTTTTTCGCGACCTTTTGACGAAAATCGCGTTTTCTCGCGACCTTTTGACGAAAATCGCGATTTTTTGACGAAATTTGCGGGTTTTTTTCGTGATCTTTTGATGTAAATTGCGTTTTTTCGCGATCCTATGACGAAATGCGCGTTTTTTTCGCTATCCTTTGTCGAAATTCGAATTTTTTCGCAATTCTTAGATGAAATTCGCGGTTGTTTCCTGCGGCCTTTTGACTAAATTCGCGTTTATTCCGGGATCCTTTGACGAATTTTCCATTTTACCGCAATCCTTTGCCGAAACCCGCGTTCTTTTGGCGAAATTTACGATTTTTTTTTGCTATCCTTTGATGTATTTTGCGTTTTTTTGCGATCCTTTGATGAATTTAGAGTTCTTTTGCGATCTGACGAAATTCACGTTTTTCCGTGATCCTTTGAGAAAATTTGCTTTTTATTCGCAATTATTTGCGACGAAATTGGCGATTTTTTCTCGAACAATTGACGAAATTGATTTTTTCGGCGATCATTTGTCGATATTCGCGATACTTTTTAGTTAAACTGATGACCGATGTTTCATAATTTTCAGAAAATTCGTAACAGAATCACTCCTGAATTCGCCAATCGGTTGCAGACACTTGTCAACCGTCCTCGAGAAAAAAAAAAATGAAATTTGTCTATCGATTGCGTGGAAAATTCGTGAATTTCAACGATCTTTCGCGGTAAAAAACCAACGCAGAATGTGTCAATCGGTCGCGCGAAAATATCGGGAAATTCGCAAGGCGTTCACGGGAGTTTATAGTATTTCAAAATACAAAATTTTCAGGAAAATGGTAAGATTTTTTGGACGGGAGCGTCCCGCACACGATATTCTTTTGGGCGAGATTTCAAAATTTTGGGCGCGAATCCCGCCATCCCGCCCTGAAATTCAAGCCCTGTTATATATATATAATACATATATACAATAGGCGTTACGATTGAGATATTTAATAAATATGGAAGTTTCCGTTCGCAATATGTCAATCGATCGTTATATTTTTTGTAACTGCAAATTTTCATTTACTTCATAATAAATAATCTTGAGTGAAAAATCATTTTTTTTATTATATGATTATAGCTGCTAATGAAACCTTTTTATCCACCGTATATTTAATAAATATTTAGGTGATAACTTGTAACACTGATTTTATTAATATTCTTAAATATATTATCTTATATAATGTTTTTTATAAACTATTATCCTGGTTAATAGCTTTTTGTTTACAATTTTAGTATGTCAACAAATGCATACGAGGTTGCCAGAAAATCGCAGAGAAAATCACCAAATCTCCCACTCCATTAGCGGTGATGACGTCAAAAACATGGAAAAATATGGACATCACAGAACTCGTTGCCATCTAACGAATTGATCTATTATAGGAGCCCTAATCTTTACTGAGCTTCCTGGAAGTAAAGCATTAAGAAAATGGATGGTCTCTTTAAAAAAGGATATTTAAAGAACATTTCAGGTCTCTAATCAGTATGTATTGCTTTTATTTATAATCTGTAGGGTTTCATGATCATTTAGAGATATTATTTTATGGATTTGGTTAATTTTTTATTAGTTAAATTTATTATTATATTTCGGCTCATCTTTGTGCTTGATATCGGTATTTAATCCCAGCGTTGAATTCAGGGGATGGACCATGGAGTCATCCCACCCCCGGAGCAATAAGATGTCCCCCCTGGAATATTTGAGACTTTGTGTTTTCAATGGTCAAAAAGTGCAATTTTCCCCTGGCACTCTATAATGTCCTCCCGGAATAATTTAATGTTGCTGATAAAGTGATATACTTTATGTTTTCAGAACTGAATTTGTTTCATTGCTTGTCTAATGCTATAATCTATTTATTTTATAGATCTAATCGTGACCAACGATAGACAAGGCCAGTTCATAACTTTAATAGAGCTGTGCCGAGGCTAACGAAAAAGACAGGCTACCGTGGTGGGCCTGATTCTTCTTTTTTTTACAGACCGCTGAACCGTGACTCCAGCAGTCTGTAAAAAAAGAAGAATCAGACCCACCGCGGTAGCCTGTCTTTCTCGTTAGCCTCGGAGCTGTGCAAGGTGACGTCACGAACAGGTTTTTGCTGCTGCTGTAGGACAACTATCGCTACCTTTATCAATGCTTTTTCTATTTGTGTGTCCTACAGCTTTTTTCATTGTTCTCCGGTAAAAGCATAGCGCCTAGAATATATAGCGTGGAAATTGGCTATCCCTGTAATACTTAAAAAAGTGCTAAAATATTGTGTCCCTTAAATGTGCAACGATGCTGCTGAAATATACAGATCGCAGCGACATCTGCAGGATATTTTCTACAACTGCAAGATATTCAAAATCCCGCAGATGTCGCTGCGGTCGACACTTGGGATTTTAGCAGTATCGTCGCACGTTTAAGGGATAGAAATTTTTAGTGTTGTTAGGACATATTTCCACACTAGGTATTCTAGACGACTAGCGTCTAAATCGCGCCCCTCACATCGGCTCACAAATGCACCCGCGAAATTCCCTATGCTACTGAGGAAGTCCCTATTTAAAGGGAAAATATGGTTTTTCTTTTTTTATCTGCGGAAATGAGTTAAATTTAGATGTTATTTTTTCTTTTTTTTGTGTGTGTGTTGTTATTGGGGTGGGGAGCAAAATGGTTTTAAACACATTTGATAGTAGTGGAATTAAATTTTTATTTATTGATTCTGAACAAAATAGATGAATGTAAAGGAATATTTCTGGATAAATGTTGTCCTTTAGATGTTATGAATACGATTTTTGTTATTTTTGTTATTTTTTTACTTATCAAATCTCTGGTTGTTTCAGTATTTAAAGAAAATAATAAATAGTATATGGATATTAGTTTTTACAATGGCTTTCTTAGGTAAAGGTAAGACAATCAGATTTTAAATATCTGGCATTAGATATCTGAGAATAAGCGACTAATGAGTTGCGTATAATAGTTTTAAAAGTTTTAGTAACTTTAAGTGTAGATCGACCGAAATATTCGTTACGTTTTCTACCCAAAATATGAGTTTCGCCAAAATTCGTTTTCAGGAAAAATGCTGCTGAAAACAAGGGTGATTCTGTTCCGAAAATTCCGAAAAAATACGGCAGTCATTTCCGAAAATTAAAAAAAAAAAACGGTCATAAATCCGAAACTTCGGACATAAACTATATCGCGAATTTCGACAAATGTTTGCCGAAAAAAACCAATTTCGTCAAAAGATCGCGGGAAAAACGCGAATTTCGTCAAAGAATCACGGAAAAGCGCCAATTTCGTCAAAGGATCGCGAAAAGCGGCAAATTTTCCCAAAAGATCGTGAAAAAAGAAAAAAAATTCCCAAAAGATCGCGAAAAAATGGCAAATTTCGTCAAAAAAGAACGAAAAAACCACAAATTTCGTCAAAGGAGCGCGACCCCCCCCCCCCCCCCTCCGATGTATTTTCGAAAATGCGATATGAATTTCCGAAATTCTTTTTTCACTCAATCACCTCTGTGAAAATTCGGCCGAGACTATCTGTATTTCAAAAATTTCGTTTGTTTCTTCGGAAATTTTCTACATTACTCATTGATTTGAGCTGTTGCGGCTTAAATGAGACACTCTTCATTTATTGCATTGAACTTCACTATTTATAATTATCAGTCATCAGGGACTCCAGATGTAAGTGCAAAGTATAAAACAAGAAATGCATACATGACTAAACTTTGAATATGCTTGCCACGTACTCATTAAAAGCTGGAAACTTAACAGTAATTATTTATTTATTATTTTTACTGAACAGCAAATGGTACAGATTATTTTCTTTAAATAAAATAATTAAAAAACTGTCGAATTTTCTTTCTGTCATGTTATCGATTTGCATATATTTCATTTAATTTGGCTACTATGACGCAAATAAAACATGTACATAAATTTTATGATTTTTGGATAGCATGACACAAAAGATAACTCAATCGATTGAAATAAATACATTTCAATGTATGATATAGGCTCGGTGAAAATGTGATATATTTAACAGTGCACTGGAAAATTAAAAATATCGCTTGGATTTGAAAATATATTTAAAAAGACAAACCAAAAATAATTTTTATCTCATTTTAAATCAAACCTTTTAAAGTCCTATAAATTCGCCACTCAAATTTTCATATCATCTCATTTAAAACCCATATTTTGAATTTATGAGAAACCTGAATAAAAAAGCATTAGTGAATAAATTGTATATATATCAGTTGATGTTGAAAATACTGTTTGCACTTGTGAATATAAATAGAAAAAAGAAAATGATGATATATTTTTCTTTTAATTAATAGCATAGCGTTACCCAAATTTTGATATCATTATTTTTAAGACTATATTTAAAGTTTTTAGAGTCATAAGGTAAAGTGCTATGTTACAAACGTTTAACCTGTTGAGGGTTTTTGTACTGATTAATAAAAATTGTAAACGAAAAATCTTATGTTTCCCATTTTTACGTTCTTCCATCTTTACAAGAAGAAATTAGTTGGATTCGGGAAAATTTTCGACTTCTGATTTTCGATGGATTTATACGTTTTAGAAAATCCTGAACACGCTTTAATGGCTTTTAAATGTCTATCAGTCACTCTGTCTGTGAGTCTGTCTGTATGTGACAAAAATTTTGTGGGCGCTCTATCTCAAAAACTAATACACGAAATTTCACAAACCTATAAATTCAGTTAGACCTTGATATAAACTAGTGCTAATTAGTCTTTGGTGTATATCGCCCAACAGGTGGCGTTGATATGCTGTTTTTTTCACGATTTCAGCAATAACCATATCAAGAATTGGTGTACGGAATTTAATAAAACTTTAGATTCAGTTATACCTTGATATAAACTAGCTTGAATAGTTTTTGGTGTATATTACCCAACAGGTGGCGCAGCTGTGCTGCTTTCTGTACGATTTCTGAGAAATTAATAGCTCTATCTCAAAAACTAATGCACGGATTTTCATCAAACTTCATATTCAGTTAGCCGTTGATTTAAGCTGTTACTGGTTAGTTTTGGTGTAAATCGCATAACAGGTGGCGCTGCTATGCTGAATTTTTCACGATTTTCGCAAAAGCTATATCTCAAGAACTAATGCAAGCAATTTAATCAAGCTTAGTACTCTGTTACATTTTCACGTAAATAGATCATTGTTAGACTTGGGTGTATATTGAACAACAGGTGTTGATTTTATATACTTTGGGTTGGAATTTTGGTTGCGGACATCTAAGAGATCGGGTTCCGAAATTCAATGATTTGTTTGAAACAATGCGATACTTATATCTTCTTATTAAATACATCCAATTCAACGAACCTATATACCTTTATAATCCTCATGATGGACATAGATTGTCATTTAATTATAGCACACTGTGATAGCGAATTTTGAATTATTAACATGTATGAGATAGAATAAAGTTTTGGGATTGGCACATCAGTCTAGTTATATTCTTACAAAATTAAAGTGATCATCTAACTAGGAAATGAAGCAGTTTTTAAAAAAGAATATTTATTCATACTTTTATTTTTAGGATATTGTATCTCGCATCAATACTTAAAAGGCAGATTTTTTTAAATGTATTCTAGTATTTACTTTCATAAAATAATAGCTTTTCCTTTCTAAAAGACAGAAATTTTATAAAATGTTACCTCATTCATTATGTTTAAGTTGTCTGTAATATTGTTTTAATGTCTCTTTATTGAACATAAATAAAAAATTCCGTCTCCAGTAAAAATCAATCCAAAAGAAAAAATAAACTGATTTTATTCAGATTAAAAAAAGAAATAAAAATGAATATTGATATCAAGCAATTTAAATCCGGTTTTAAATAAAGCTCATTTAACTTGTGCTTGAATGATGTTTGTTAGCTGTTTTTTTATTTTTTTATTTCTAAAAATTATGAAGACAGGATATGGAATTTTTCGAAAAATTTTCAGGAAAATTTCCGAAGAAACAAACGAAATTTTGAAATACAGATCGTTTCGACCGACTTTTCAGCAGCATTTCCCCCGAAAACGAATGTTTGACTAAACTCAGATTTTGGGGGCGAAAACGTAACGAATATTTCGGTCGATCTACACTTAAAGTTACTAAAACTTTTAAATCTATTATACACAACTCGTTAGTCGCTTATTCTCTGATCTCTAATACCAGATATTTAAGATCTGATTGCTTACCTTTACCTAAGAAAGCCATTTTAAAAACTAATATTCATATACTATTTACTCTTTCCTTTAAATACTGAAACAACCAGAGATTTGATAAGTAAAAAAATAACAAAATTAACAAAAATCGTATTCATAACATCTAGAGGGACACATTTTTATCAGAAATATTCCTCTACATTCATCTATTTATTTTATTCAGAATCAATAAAAAAAATTTAATCCCACTACTATCAAATCTATTAATTAAATAATTAATTAATCTATTAATTAAAACCATTTTACTCCCCACGCCAATAACAACACACACGCGCGCAGAAAAAAAGCATCTGAATTTAACTTATTTCCGCAGATAAAAATGAAAAACCATATTTTCCCTTTAAATAGGGACTTTCTCAGTAGCATAGGGAATTTCGCGGGTGCATTTGTGATAAGAGCCGTTGTGAGGGGCGCGATTTAGATGCTAGTAAAAACTTCTAGCGTAAAGAAGGGAAGGCTCCGTAGACGTAATGTAAATCCCCGCCAGCCAGTGAAACAGTTCATGAGGAAAGCAGTAGCAGCCTCCCTTCTTATCAGTTAGAAATTATTTGAGTAAATTACCGTACCAGGTGATCTTTTTTCAGCCTCGAATCCAGATTTGGAATATAGTCCATTGCATATGGTAAGTCGAAGTTAAAATTTCCCTCAAATTAACTTTCGCAAAATAGAGAATTTAGAAGGAATGGGTCAACTTTGTTTAGTTTGTATTAAATTTAACGTATGTACCTTAAAAAAAAAAAAACCCTTCTTTTCTGAGTGGCTTATTTTCATTTTCTGCCCCCCCCCCCTTTTTTACTTACCAACAACAAATAATATTTAATTAGTCTCATTTTGTACTCTTTATTAACTATTTTTAGCATTCGCCTTAGCCGGTCTCTTGAAAAATGAAGACAAAATGTGACAGATTTTTTTTTTTTTTTAATTATTAAAAGTAAAACAAAACAAAACAAAAACTCGTTTATCTAACTATTTAGAGTTTTCAAAATGCTAAAATATCTCTAAATGTCCAATATTTAAAATTCAGATTTCTCGATGAGTATTTGTAAGATTTTAAAAGAAAAATCAATCATTCATAGCGCTCTGTCAAAGAATCTTTCACGTGGTTAACCAGTATAGTCCACCTTTTATTTAAAATGCGCAAAAAAAGTTGTTTTATCGTTAATTTTCTCCACAACAAAGGAGGAATGTTATTACGATATTACGTGTGGAAAATAAATTCTCACACGACACGGCCCGGAAACAATAAAATACAATCCCGGTTCGGCTCGAACCTACAGAAAAAATATAAGGTCCGGACCTGTTGCGGAAGAATGAAGTTCAGGCAGGGCCCAACTTTTCAAAGAATAAAAATTATCCCGAGCCCGGCAGAGTCATCAGATAAAAATTAAGCCCGGCCTGAGTTTAATGAAAGAAAATTTTACCGAGCTCGGGTTGCAGGAAAGTCCTGGGCTCGTGGAGATCTCTAATATATATAATACGAATTCGACCCCCCCCCCTCCTGTCTGTGATATCGAGTCCCCCGCCCCCCCCCCTTCCAGTCAAGAAAATTCTGGCGTGACACCCTTGAGTACGATTAGACACGATAATCACCATCGTTCAATAAAGTGAATGACAATGTTACCTGCGTGCAAGTAAGACAAAAATTTTGAGCTCTCGCAATTTGGTGATTTCGACTGTGTCATTCTTTGCCGAAATGAAGCATTTTTATCGCGATTTGATGCAATAGCGATCGGCAGATAGAACTGTGATTGAATGGCCATATGAAGTGTTGGCCTCAAGAGAGATGTGGTGCAGAGGGTCAGAAATGAAGGTCACGGTACCGTAATTGGTACGTGTGCGATAGTTTGGGGAACAATGCTCTAATAGAATTAACTTTTGAAGGCCAATGACAATCTTGTAAAATTCTGTGAGAGTTCTTTATTCTAGCTAGTATCATTAAAATACTGATATACAAATATATCATTATTAATAAATGTAAGTTTATTTGTGTAAGCAAGTAGAAATTATGGAGCCTAGATATGAGAGAGGGGCAACATACGGGGAATAACCTTTGATTGGATGAGACAATTCTATGACTAGGGTGTCGCAAGTGGCGACATACGCACAGCGCATATGCTCAGAATGCAGTTTTTATACAAACTGTGGCAAATCTTAATGGACTATTTTCCAAATCTGGGTTCGAGGCTGAAAAAAGTCACGTGGTACAGGTAATTTACCCAAAGAATTTCTAACTGATAAGAAGGGAGGCTACTACTGCTTTCCGCATGAACTGTTTCACTGGCTGGCGTGGATTTACATTACTTCTACGGAGCCTTTCCTTTTCCTTCTTTACGCTAGAAGTTTTTACCTTGATCTCGTGATTATAACGTAGATGGAATATCCTCCATTCTAGAAATTCAGGATACTCACCTGGACGAGTTTAATTAGGCGAGTGAATGACAGGGTGTCTCCATGTAAGAATGGTGACCTACGGGATATAAAATTTGATTCTTTGAGACGATTTTGGACAAAAGCGAATCCCAAAGCACATTGGCGAGATTGACATTAACGCCAAGCTAATATGTTTCTTATGTATCACTCGTCTAATCAAACCCTGTCAGGTGAGTATCGCCAAGTTCTAGAATGTAGGTTTGCCATAGCTTGGAAAAGCACGCCTATCTGAGCGCAGTATGTAATTACTCTCATATAAAGTCAGCCTAGTGAAACAAGTTAACAAACATTAGGTAGGCATTTCGTTTTTGACCAAAATGTTACAATTTGTTCTCAACTTTGTCCCAAAAGTCCAACCTTATTTCTTGTTTGTCATCTTTCGCATATATATACACCCTATGCCTGGATAAGTTAGTTTGGTAGAGTTAGCCCGGAATCCAGATAGATTTGTCGCTATTAACGATATGAGATTGACCAATCAGAAACCTGCATTTTCTTTAAACAAATAAACAAACATTAGCTCGACATAATGGTAGGATCGTCAAATTTTTATCCAAAATCCTCTCAGGCAATAAAATTTTATTGACCGTATGTTGCCAGTCTTATAAACAGTGGTGCAGGCGTAAAAAAAAAGAGGGTATACGCTCAAGGCAGAGCGTATACCCTAAAGTGTATATACTATAGCTTTATTGAGAAACAGAGGGTATACGGTGTTCCTTAAAAAAATCCAGAAGATATACGCCGTATACCCCCGTATACCCTCCACTACACCCCTGCTTATAAAGGACTTTACTCAATTTGGATTTCCTTTCCAAGCTTATAGAACCTCAATCAAAATTGTTTGTTAAACATTTATCGCTGTGTACGTCTGTCGTATGTGTGGGCTTGAGCAAACTGGCATATTCACAATACGTACTCTGTTCAGATACCGAGCCGTTCTGACTGAAATTCCATCATATAAATTGCTAATATAGTTTAAAATTATTTTTTATAACTTAAATAAATATTGAAAAATAGAAACATTTTTACTTTTTTCATTCAAACTGTTTTTTATAACTTAATTAAATATTGAAAAATAAAAAGTTACAATATTGGAGTCAAAGAACTTACCTCGTACCGCCGGTACCATGTCAAACTATCCAATATAAAAACAGTGTTGCCAGTGGAGCTACTTTTTAAAAATTCAAATTTCTTGATTGGCACCTTTATTTTGAAATAGTAAAATTCGCCTTATTTAATGACATATTAATTAAGGCGAAAACAACACTTTTTTTCCATTTCAGAAAAGTGGTGCCAACCAAGAAATCTGAATTTAAAAAAAGTAGCTCACAGGCAACATTGTTTTCATATTGGATAGTTTGACATTGTACCAACGATATCTGCAACCAGTGCCATGACTAGCCATTCCTGTGCCCTGTGCAAGAATTTGTATTTAGGCCCCTTAATTAATTAGGTTTGGGAAAATAATAAAATATATGCATTGCAGTAGATTTTTAATAAGATATATTTTAATTGCACTTTTCTGACTTTCATTTCAGCAAATTCTTTAATTACATCATCATAATTAATATCTTTAACGATATTGTATTCTATTGAAATAACAATTGGATAATCGTTCTTGTCCGATAGTTGAACTTAAATATTTTTTTATGAATTTCAACTTGTAACTTCTCTCGCACGAAGCAATAGAAACTGGAAGTGTTAGAAATAAGGGTAGACCAAAACACGTTTTTAAGACCGAAACCGAATTTCGGTAATCTTCCTATTTTCGGTCGAAAACGAAAATGTCCAAAATTTCTTTTAAGTAATTAATACATACATAAATATTAATTAATTGTATGTGTGAGCCAAGTTGGCTGTCTGTGACTCTGACCAAAACTTTTCATTTTCATAGAAAATAAAATGTAATTCATCAACGACACAGAATGATTGTTTAATTATACGAATTTCATTTAATTAAAAAAAAATTAGGTATACATACCTCGATTTATCTTTTATAATGATTTTTGTAAATAATCATCTACTATACTAGAACTTTCTCAAAAAGTACTCGAAAACACTTCTGCGGTTTCAAACTAAAAGTTTTCTATTACTGTTACTTTTACAGCTTTTAATGAGCACATGAAAAGCGTCTTCAAAGTTTAGTCCTATATGTATTACTTGTTTTATAATTTGCACTCACGTCTTGAGTCAGTCATGACTGATAATTATAAACAGTGAAGTTCATAGCAATAAATAAAGAGTGACTCATTTGAGCCAATATAGTTCAAATCAATGAGTAATATTGAAAATTTAAGAAAGAAAAAACGAGATTTTTAGAATACAGATAGTTTTGGTTGAGTTTCGGTCCGGCCAAATTTTCGGTAGCAGATTTTGGGCCGAAAACGAAACTGAATTTTCGATCGATCTCTAGTTCGAAATGTTCGAAAAGCGACTCTGATAATTGGGGAAGACTCAACTAAACCAAAATCATGAAGAGTCTGTGAAATAGTAAGCGGAGATGCAGTTTCTATATTTTATATAAGAGTCGTTACTTCAAACTTCAAACTTTTAACTTCACATGCGAATCGTACTTTTTTAAATCTTTGCTATATTTAATAGCGAGATACAGTAGAGCGCCGATTATCCGAACAAGTCGGGACCGACCCTAGTTCGGATAAGCAAAAGTTCGGATAAATGGACAGACAATTTAAGGGATGTTGCTGACTATACTAAAACTTTCACACTTTAGCTAGGCTTAGGACTGGCAGCACCAGTTAGTGCTGGCGTGTTTAAAAATTGGTTTATTTATTTATTTATTTTTTTAGTTTTCTATCCTTTAAAATTTTCTTTTTCTCTTTGTATTATTTTCTGAACTCCAGAGATTATAATTTAAGCAAAAAAGCTTTCGATAGTCGCTTGCTTCAAAGAAGACATTCTTTTCAATGCTGCCATATCTCGAATTCTTCCTAAATATATCAGTTGAATACGTCAGTGTTCGTCTGCTGTTCGAGCCATTTCATAGCGGCTTCTAAACATTCAAAGGCTTCGTTATGGGATGGACCTGGGTCATTTTCAGAGAAATTCGTTTTCACTTTCTTCATTTTCTTTTTCATTTTGAATCTCATCCACAATTTCATCATCATTTAAAATCTGATATCCAGGGTCATGCCCGTCACTATTTAACCACTCGTTAATTTCATTTTCTTCATAGCTTAGGATTCTTCCCATCTCCTCGGTTAAACTTTTTTTTTGAGAGAAATAGGCTGTTCGGATAATTGAAAGTTCGGTTAAAGCTTTTTTTGGAAGAAATAGGCTGTTCGGATAATTGATAGTTCGGTTAATTTTTTTTTTTGGAAGAAATAGGCTGTTCGGATAATTGGAAGTTCGGTTAATAGGAGTTCCGATAATCAGCGCTCTACTGTATTGCAAAGACGAACCATCGAGAAAGCAAAAATCGTCACAGGTAGTTTTCTTTTTTTGATAACGCCAACCTATTTGAGACAATAGACTGTCAAGAATACTGAAAATTTGTATTTTAAAAGTATATTTTTCTGTATGGAATTTTCAATATTCTCAAACACTTCTGAAGATGAACACTATCTCATAGAAGCATATAATTTTTATTGGTCCAAAAAAAATTGCAATATAACTTATTAATATCGCTAACATAAAGTAAATATTTTTGCAATATTGACGTTTCCTTAAAAATATTTTCAATGTAAACCCAATATTGGTATTTCAGTTCAAGTATTAGCGTTAGCGATCATTGTTGAAAACAAAGCGCATTTTTGTATTCAAAATATATTCCAGAATTTTATTTAATAATAATTTTCGCTTTATTCATAGTGGCGTATTTTCGTCGATTAAATAAAACGAAAATTATTATTTCAAAAAATCTGGTAGATATTTCGAATTCAAAACTCCGCTAAATTGGCAACACTGTTAGCAATGAATGCAAATATTGGCACAATATAATAACATAACTGATATTGGTTTTCAGAGTAATTGTGTTTCTGGATTTTTATAATCTTTATTTCCAAATAGTAATCTTCACCTTTTTTAATCTCAGAATTTATAAGACGAATATTACGGTTAGGATTAAATAGGGGTTATATATATATAAAAAAAAACGGACACACAATCATTCTTGTGTTTTCACAGTCCTCAATTTGCGCCGAGGCTCACCGAACTTGGCTCCGGTACTTTCTTGTTTTTAGTGAATATTTAAATGTTGGTCGAAATTCACCGGAACCTCACAAATACTGCGCTGAGCCCAGCAGAACTGCATTGCCTAAAAACCAAAGCTTAACTTATCTTTTCTTTTCTCTACCACCTCCAATCATTTGCATTCTTTATTACCAAGGTTCTTACACATGTGACGTAGTGTTATAGTGTCTAGAATAAGCATTGTGGAAATCTCCTATCCCAGTAATACTTAAAAAAGGGCTAAAATATCGAATCCCTTAAATGTTCAACGATGCTGAAATTCAAGGAGTCACTTGCAATGACATCTGCAGATTATTTTCCAAAACTGCAAGACGATTGTTACATGGACACTGTAATAATCGATCGATTGCTAACAATTTCGATGTTTACATCGAAATTTGAAAATATCCTGCAGAGAACCTACAGCTCACAAGTGTAGACTCAATGGTTTTTTGTCACAATGGTTTGCGAACGGCGACGAGAAATGCCAGAATTAACTCAAACTGTATCTGTCATTTTTATTCGTGGGCGTGTTATGTTTACAAGCCGCTTTTTGTTCGTGTTTATAAAATATTCTTATTGATAAAATTTTTAGCTCCACGCCTTGCTTAATTTTGGCCGAAGCTCACAGGTGCTCAGCTCTAGTTCTTATTTATTTTAGTGAACATTTAAATATCAGTCGGAACCCACCGGAGTAGGGTCACCAATTTGACCTCCAATTTTCATCCGAAATTTCAAGTTCATACCGAAAATTTCGACAAAAGAAACTTTTACTTTATGTAATTGCTAAATGTCTCTTATTAAACAAAACATGAAATACTATTCTTTATTTCTGGAATGAACTCTAACTTTCTGAATAAAATTGGAGGCCAAACTGGCAATCTGCACCGGAGCTTCTAAATACAATGCACCGGAGCCCACTAAAATAGCGCTGTATTTTGTGTTTTGTCAATTGATACCCAGAAATCTCCTTGGCTAGTAGGATTTTCTAAAAATTACCGAAATTTCTTGGTATTAATGTTTGTGCTCTGTTAATTTATTAGATCTTATTAATATACAAATGCATATAGATATAGTTAAAATATATAAAAAAAATCTTTTACTGAAGACGAATTTACTTTTAATTTTGCAAATAAATGTGTGAAATATAAATATGCGGGGGGAGGGGGAAAAGACGGCGGAAGCGTAGAAGTTGGTATTACGGCAGAAAATTAGAGCTCCGGTACTTTTTTGTTAGAAATTAAGCCCTGCGTTTTCGCATCAGAAATATTTTTATTAAGGTTCCTATTATTACTGCAATGTCAAACCAGTTTTATTTGTTAATTTTAAAAGTCATAGTATTTTATTATTATATTTGATTGGAGGTAGGTGCTATTCCAAACAAGAAACAAATAAAATATGTATAAATTTGATTAACTTAAGTGAACATTTTGCACATCGAAAAAAATTAATATACTGGAAATAAATACAAAGCATTTAATCATCCGTTTTGACTCGGAATTCAGCCAAACATTTTCACACTTTCACATTTATAATATTATTAGGATTAGGATACTATCATTACTAGATGCAGAGGCGTCACCATGTAGGGGGGGGGGGTTATGGGGAGGGGTCTCCCCCTCCTATATTTGTAACCTTGGGAAATTTGAACTTAGAGTTGGGAAAATCTAGATTTTGAAAGGCTTTGTTTTATTTAAAAAAAATGATAGTAAAATAAATATGAATTTTTTTATTGTTTTGGAGACTTCTGTTCTGTGAGCTGTAACTGTAAACAAGTTGTATAATCAAAAGGAATACGAAAAGAAAGCGGCCAGACTCAATCTGTCACTGAATTTCTCTATTCTATGAAAATATCATACATACAGCAGACCTTAATTTCTTTACTCCTGTCCATCAATAGCTGACTCTATACCATATCGTTTATTTCCTCCAAAACTTTGTCCAAAACTCAACAATTTCAAAATAATGTCAGTAGTTTTTATTAAGAATCACATTATTTTGAAAGGAAGAGCGATTATGATTCGAACACAATAGAAGACAAAGAATTCACAAACCTTAAACTAATGCTAGTTGATTAAAAATAAAAAGAAAATAGCCATTTCACTTTAGCTCTCTAAAAATAAAATAAACATTCCTATTAAAAAATATCCTACTGTCAAAAACGAAAATCGGACAAGAAATTATTCATTTGTCTTCCGATAGGCGCTATAGCAATAGGTCGTCACCAGAGCGGTTATACAAGGTTCTTAGTCGATGCCAGTTGCCATCAATACCAGACATAAATCTGCAAATATCACAAATTTTCTTTTAAAATAGCATTCTACTCTAATACTAGAAAAGAGAAACACGATGTCTCTTTTCCCTTCATTTTGATCTCATATGGCATTAAAATAAGTATAAGTTGAAATGAAATATCTAATTTTTAAGAAAAAAGAAACAAAAAGTTTTTCTTTTCTTTCTATGCATGAATAAACAACATTTTCAGTTTCAGAAAAAATGAGCTCGAGCTTCCTTAACTATTCATTTTGCAAATATTTATCTTATCTTTTGATCTTTATTTTCACGCCGAATTATTCCAAGATAGGAAAATAGAAAATAATCTAGTTTTGATTTAAATTATCTAAGTGATAGAGGTGTATATAAACTTTTATCAAACGAACCAATAATTAGAATTTTTATGTTTTTATTGTTTCAGTATTTTTCTTTGGAAAGGAATTTTTTTTACGCATAACTATCATTATCATACATATATTGCGCATATCATTTCAGTTGGAAATTAGTGTAGTTTGTTTCAAGTTGTGAAATTTTTTAAATCCCCTCCCTCCCCCAAATAAATATCTGTAGCTACGCCCCTGACTAGATGGAGATAATAACAAAACTAATTTTTAAGGCAAAAATAATTTTCAGTGGGAAGGTAAGTTCTCTAAGGTTCGCCTAACGGGTTAAATAATAATTCCATGTTTCTATCATATAACGATCGCCTTCATAAGTACAGTAGAACCTCTTTTATCCGAAACTCTTTTAACCGAAACTCTCGGTTAACCAAAATCCATTTTTAAAGCTTTTTTTTTTTTTACTCTCATATTCCTTGTGTGAAAAACCCATTTTGAAAGTTTTTTTTATAACTATCATATTCCTTGTGTGCAAGCAGTCCTTTCCGAACTACGAGTACATATAAATATTTTCGATCCCCCTTTTTACAGTTCCTTTGAATTTAAATTGAGCTCCCGTAACTTGCGGAGTGGAACGAAGAAAACGAACAAATTAGCATTTCTGATGCTTTTGAATGTTTTGCATAAGGTTTGGCATAGCTGGGGACTGTGATACTGGTGAACTAATACTATTAAAAAAACTCCGTGATAGAGCTTCAAAGCAAAACCATTCGAAACTGCGACAAACAAAACATTTTTTCAAACCCCCGTGATATATGTAAAACGTACTGAATTTCAAAATTAAAATTCATGTAATTTATTCTTGTTTCTATTTCGCTATTGCTTTATTTTTATTAAGCACTTATTGTTATCATAATAAGAAATATTGCATATGTTTCTCCGTAATCTCCAAATTGAAGTATTCTCGATAATCCGAAAATTTCCGTTTTCCAAAAGATGGTTGGTCCCAATTACTTCGAATAATCGCGGTTCTACTGTACTCCCGAATATTAAATTTCATACCAGAAAAATATACCGAGGTCCACATTTCAATATGAACCGAGTAGGTGTTAATATATGGGTCACTCACTCCTGCTAATTAAACGTTCTTTTGATAAGAATAAATTATGACGAATTGACCTAAGCTATTCTTCGATTTAAAAAATTTGGCTCTCTCGACCACTCTCATCAATTTAGTATTTTTTTTTTTTTTTTTTACGAAATCGTCGACCCGTGTTTTAAATAATCGAGTGTTCCATCTTTTGAACCGGCCCTAAATCTGCTTAGATAAACGTAGATTAGAGAATTTAACTGTTGCAATTTTACGAATTTGTGTAGTGCTGCCATCTACTGATGGCTTTAGAGAGAACTAAAATAACAATTCTCAATTTGCAGGTTATGATCTAAATTTTTAAACGGAGGTAACTGAAATGATTGACCTGTCTAAAATTTGTAATAGAAATTTGAGAATCATTAGAAATGGATGCAGACATCTCCGTAATACCACCATTGACTTGATTTAAATATTTGCTCCTTTATTTCAAGGGTCAAAATACTTTAAAAATTTTTTTTACAAAAATACAATATTCCCAATGCGATTACTGCTGAACTGCCGGATAACGATGTCTCTTACTCCAGCAATAGAAAAGATCCTATTATTCAACATTGATTGACGATAATACCTGATTTCCTTTCTTTTCTTTTCTTGTTGTTTTTTCTTTTTTCTTTCTTTCTTTTTTCTTTTTAGTTTAACACATATTTAATGTAAAATTCTTATAATTTTTATTTTATAAATAAATAAATAAAATAAATATACAAAATTGTTCTACTTTATTTTTCACTTGTATGTCCATAATATTTTAATGGTCCGCAGAAAAATATGGACACTATTTGCCCTTTTTGTGTTTCGCTAATATCTGTACTTTATGTTGGCAAAAAAGCCACCTCTGTTTTGCGCAGTGCGACACGCGTGCTAATATTTAGATATCAAAACTGGATTTTCTTAATAAAACGAACAAATAGAATAATATAGGTAAATTTCTTACCTTTATGTTTCTGGCACAGCAATCCTTCGTTTCACAGTATGGCCGAGTAATCCGAGTTGGGTCTTTGATGAAATGCTTACTTTGGGTTTACACTAAAGTGTAATAATAAGAAAAAATGTGGTGTTTATAATATTTTCTGCACACATTAAGTAAATCCATTGATGAGCCTATTTTTCCTTGTTTATATTAATATTATATTTAAGGTTAGGTTTACAGTATTAAATTAACTATTTTAACATATAGATTACGCTGCGTTGTACAGCAGCAATTTTATATTTTACATGTTTCTAGGATGAAATCTAACAGCATAATAATAAAAATGTTTTAGTTGGTTGTATTTATTTATGTCGGCCAATTATCAGCACGTGGGATATAGACCCTAAGGGGGGGGGGGTGCCTTCCGTGGAGGTCTTTCTAAGGGAACCTAACCCGTATTAACGCTTGGAGAACCAAGGTTCGAAGAAAACCACGAAAACTCCGAACGATTAGGCCGACGGGCGCGATTGGGATCAAACCCAGCACTTCCCGTCTACCAGCTTCGAGGGCAGAACCTCTCGGCCACTGGTGGGGCTAAAAATGTTTTAGAGTCATTTTTAGTTCTTTTCGGTAGTGACGTCAGACTCCTGCACCATGCGTGGATGGAATAAACAGTTTTATTTATGGTTATAACTGTTCGTTTTTGATAAACATAATTTAGGTAATTTCAGCAGTTTGATGAATTGCAGTCTAATTTATTTTGATAAGTATTAAAAAGTTATTGTCCTTGAAAATTATGGTTTTAATTTCCTGTATTCGTTGTTTATTGCTTTATCTGAGTATGGTTATGGGGCATTCTCACAATCTTTTGACTTTCATGTCTCTAAATAATAATTTTTTATTTAATACACTTTTTTGTGTTTTTTTTTTAAAATTTCATATACTGGGGAACATCCCATTGCATGATTGCATAACAATATTAACGAGATAAATAAGTTTTGGACGATGTTGGGGGTCTAAATACCAGGAAAACTAATCTACCGTCCCGTATCCCTGATGCTGATTTTTAAGTTTGGAACTGTTTGGATAAAATTGTTTAAAAAAAAAATAATTCGATGTAATTTTTTTCTGAAACTGGAACTATTGTTTTATGTAAATATGTAGCTAAAAATTAACCTGCACACATTTTTAGGGTTGTTATTATTTTTTAAACTCTGTCCCTGGGTTTTAGATTCCTTACCATCCCTCTTCTAAAATTATACAGAAAATCATTTCAGATGCAGCCACAGAATTTTTTTCAAGTTTTTTCTCATGCAGAAATATGCTAGAGAAATAATGCCTAAAATTCTTTGGCAGGAAATTTACTGTAGAATTTAAATCAGCATTTAAGTATCAATTTCAAGCATCGTGGCTTTATTGGTAGTCTCATCGTCCCAAAGGTTTATTCCTGCACTTTTCGAGGTAAATTAAAAAAAAAAAAAAATTAATTTAATCCAATGTTAACAACTGTTTCTAAAAATCAATGAACATTGTGGCTGTCACTTAGTCTTAACATGATTTTCCTAAAAATAGGTGGTAATTTTCCTTACCGTTCCATCCTTGCCGTCCCCTTTTTTTACCATTTCGTCCATTTTTTCCAATACCACCCCCCCTTTTTTTTTTACCTTACCGTCCCTTCTTTAACACCCCTTTAAGACAATGTTATACAAAAATTCTGTATTAAAAGTACTACACTGTTATTATTTCTTATTTGAATGTCCTGTGGGTACTATGCAAATTCATTATAAGTAAAAATTTAGAAGAAAATAAAAAGTTATAGGGGTAAAATGGTAAGGAAAATTAAACTCGCAAGTTTAACTTAAACCTCAGTTAAATAAAAAAAATTTCGCTGCTGACCATTTTTTATTTATTTTGAATCAGTAAGGCATTTGTCTATCAGATTAAAATGTTATTTTAGCAAGTTTAATTTCGCCAGATTTTTTCCCCCAAAAGTCAAAAGATTGTGAGAATGCCTCTTATATTTCCACCACTTTATAAATAATAAAATTAAATATAATAGTAGAATTGAGCACTAAATAAAGATAATATTTCTCTTCTAGAATAATGAAACTAAAAAATAAAAGACTTGGCATTTGTATCATTAATAACTGAAAAAACAATTAACATTATGATTCAGTTTTCAACAGCACATGTATGCGAAATGGCATTTTCATCTGTCACAGCAATTAAAAACTCGGTATCGGTTTCTACTTGAAATAAAAGAGACTCTCTGTATTCCAGTAACTTCGTTGAAAAAGAAACATGAATGTTGACATTTATTGTGCAGTTGTGGAAAAAAAAGGTAAACTCCCTCTACTAACTCAGTAACTAATTATGATAGAAGTACGTTACTGGTACCAATAACAATTGAAAATAAAGTCTACTTTTAAATAATGTATATAATATTTGCTTAGGGGGCCATCTACAAATCAAAACCAGACCTAACTCTGTCTTTTTTCAATGGCAACACCCAATTTTGATAATATATTTTAAATCTTCGGTTCAAACTATGCCTAGAAACGAAATTTCAAGTCATTTGGATGATAAGTTTTTCAATGATAAACATTCAAAATTTAGAGCTTATAATGTTAAATTACATTTACATATTTTTATTAATATCTCTTGATATTATAATCCTAATGTGACATTTTTTTGTGTGGTTATAATACTAAAAATTCCAAACATAAATACATTGAATTTGTAATAATAATAATAATAATAATAATATATATATATATATATATATATATATATATATATATATATATATATAATATGAATTATGAAATTAATATTCGAAAAAAATATGAATTGCAACCTACAATTTTTTTGATAGATTTATATTTATTATGCCCTGATTTATACGAATTCTCAATTTCAAATTTTTCTTTCGACTAGTTTTACAATTATGAATAAAAAACGCCAAAATGATGGTTTAAGTGATGGCCGCCTACGATGTGCAGAAAAGCATAATTTGAAAAAAAAAAAAACCATTTTACTCATTTTATTGAAACATTTGGGCTGGCAAATAGTCGAAACATATTAATCGAGTGAAATGGTCATATTGTTAAGAAATAATACATTAATAGAAGTGACATAGTCATTCTGCAGCATTTCAACCTTTGAGTACCGAACTTCAATTTGGATACAGTCCCTAAAATAATCCCATTTTAAAATAATTAATTTCTCTGAAACTAATCGTACGAATTCCATTAAAACTTGTTTTTAGGCTAATTGAAGGGTGTAGAATTTTTTTATGGTGTCAAACTTGGGTATTGCTATTGAAAAAGAAAAAGTTTGGGTTCGTTTTGATATGTAGATGGCTCAGCAAATTTTATATACATCATTTAAAAGTATACTTTATTTCCAATCGTATGGTACCAATAAATTTATTCTACAATAATTTGTTCCAGAGTTAGTAGGGAGTGTTTACTTCCCCCCCCCCCCCCACGATTGTACAAATAAAATTAAAAAAAAAAAAAAAAGAGTGGGAACATATATCACGCAAAAAATGCTTGATAATATAAGCTTCAATTATTCTATATTAATTAAACTAACTTTAATAATTTATTTACAATTAAACAATTTTTAAATATTTTTCTTATGTTTAATTAAACCCTTTATCCGATTAAAAAGTAGTTGTATTCCGCGGGATACAGTTTAACAACCCTCATTTAAAATTTTAATATATAAAAATAGGTTCGTTTAAAAAAAAAAAAAAAAAAAAAAAAAAAAAAAAAAAAAAAAAAGCTAACTCTCTGATCATTATTCCATAAACATGTTTTTATTTTTAAAAATCCATATTGGTGGTCCGCGGGAATTTAAACTTTCGAATTTACTGATCCGCGAGGCCTGAAAAGTTGGCGACGGCTGGTTTAGACTACAGTAATACTTTTCTCTTATGGATGCATACATTTTATATGTCTACTCAGAGGCGTCGCCATGGGGGGTGGGGGGGTGGAACCTCCCTTTTCAATATATGTGAACTTGGGAAATTTGAGCTTAGAGTTGGGAAATTCTAGATTTTCCAGACATTTTCTTTTTAAAAAATAATATTAAAAAAATTACTAAATTTTTATTGTTTTGATGATTACGTTTTTAACACTTTCCAACAAAGTTGAAAAGTGTTTATGATTTCGGTTTGTCTGTCCGTCTGTCTGCGCTCTAACTCCCGTAAATATACTCGGATCGTTCTGAAATTTTTGGATGTTAGTAACCTCTACCATAGCACGAATCCTATTTCAAATGAAGTTTGTAGCACGTTTAGTTCATTTACAGGGACAGTCAAAAGTTTTTCGTTACGTTAGGGCCTCTGGGAAGAAATCGTTTAAAAGGATTTTTAATGATGTTACATGCATCCAAACATAACAAAAATGATATGCATTTATGAAGTGCACTAAAACATGTATTCTTCATAATATGGGGTGCAAAGAATAGTTATAATTATTTACAGGGCCACACAAAAGAATTCCGTTATATAATGAGATAGATAGGGAGGGGGGAATTGTTTGCGGCGTATTTTATTTATGTTAAACTATTTCATATATAATGAAATTGATACACGTCGCTGAGGTTTACTATAAGTTGTTTCATGTATATTACGAAGTGCATAGCATTTACAGGGACACACAAAAGATTTCAGATACTACATTGTATCAGAAGTACTGTACATTAGCTGTGATTGCTGGAAATGCATTTATAATTATGATATGTGCTTTTATGTTTCACTATATTTATGCATACTATATGGTGTGTATAAATGCTCTAATTGATATACAGGGCTACACAAAAGAATTCGTAATGGTTACTGGGTATGATTGCAAATTGCCTAAAGGTGGTTTTTAAATGAGTTATGCATTTTTACGCTGAACTTAATTTAGTTTACTAAGAAATGTTTGTAGAATATGCATAAAATGATATACAGGGTCCCGCAAAGAATTGGATACATGGCCGTCTATAAAAGGATAATTTCTGGAAATATGATTCCAGTAGTTTTAAGAGTGTTTTACTTTGAATTAAACTTTAGATAAATAGTGGCGTGTTATTAAAGGTACTAGGTTAACTACAGGGCTGTACAAAAGTATACAAGTATGTTTCCATCTATTAGTATAAATTTCTGAAAAAGAAATTTCAACCTGTTATATGTTTTCTTGCTAAACTAAATTTCTCCATTATATAGTATCTATATCAACCTACAGATCAAATATAGGGCTGTTCAAAAGAATTGGAATACATATTTGCTATGGAAGGTAACTGCTGAAATCAATTTTTCAAATGTTTTATGCGTTTTCTGAAATGTTTAGTTAGTTCTCTTATATACTTTATTTCCCTAAATAACGAAGTTTTGTTAAAGCATTCAGGAAGTGTTGGAAAGTGTTTCACAAACTATGCTTAACGCATGATTTTTCTTACTTGTTGAATGTTGTAAGAGTAAACAAGTTAAATTATAAAAAGAAATACAAAAAGAAATGAGCCACACTCAATCTGTCATTGTGCTTTTCAATTCTACAAAAATATTATACATCTACCAGACCTGAATTTCTCTACTCCTGCCCATCAACAGCTGACTCTAATCCACCTCCTTTATTAGGATGCGATTGAGGATGTAGGAAAAGATTCAACAAAGAGAATAGATAAAAATGATAGCACAACAATGAACACTGATACACATATGTTATGCAGAAAATAATTTAAAGAAATTTCCCACAAATTAATAATGGGGCTTAAATGACAATGTTTCCTATATCAAGAGAATATTGCACCAATACATTTCATGTTTCATATTTAAATTACAATTCTGCAACTCAAATTTGATTATCACTAATTTAGAAAAGTTATTAATGTTTCCTTCTGGATATGTGAAACCGGATGTACAGTCGAGGAAAAAAAAAGTAAACACCCCCTACTAACTCCTCAACAAATTATCGTAGAAGAAAGTTACTGGTACCGAATCATTGAAATAAAGTCTACTTTTAAAAGATGTATATAAAATTTGCTTAGGGGGCCATCTACAAATTAAAACGAATCCAAACTCCATTTTTTTCAATAGCAATACCCAATTTCAACGCGATATTTCAAATCTTCGGTATGCTTAGACACAAAATTTCAAGTCATTTGAATAATAAGTTTTTGAATTATAAACATTCAAAATTTAGTGCTTCTAATGTTAAATTACATTTTCATATTTTTATTTATATCTCCTGAAATTATGCTCTTAATGTGCTAATTTTTTGTGTAGCAATAATACTAATATACCCAAGCATAAATACGTTGAATTTGCAATTTTTATAATTTTGTGATATGAATTATGAAATTAATATTCGAAAAAAATATGAATTGCAACCTACAGTTTTTTTTATGGATTTAGATTTATTAAGGCCTGCTTTATGTAAATCCAAAATTTCTCATTTTTCTTCCAAGTAGTTTTCAAATTATGCTTAAACAAGAAAGAAAAATCATGTATACGGCATAGATTATGAAACACTTTCCAACACTCCCTGAAAGCTTTAACAAAACTTCGTTATTTAGGGAAATAAGGTAGATAAGATAACTAATTAAACATTTAAAAAACTGATTTCAGCAGTTACCGTCCATAGCTAAATATGTATTCCAATTCTTTTGAACAGCCCTGTATTTGAACTGTATGTTGATATATATACTATATAATGGGAAAATTTAGTTTAGCAAGAAAACGCATAACAAGTTGAAATTTCTCTTTCAGCAATTTATAATAACTAGGGGATCGTACCCGGTCTTTCCGGGTTAAAGAATATAGGTGAAACATTTTTTTTTTAAATTAAAAATTAATGTTTTTTTTTTTATAATTTTTTAGATTGACCACTTACATTAAAAAAGCATTTCTCATATGGAAAATACGAATTATACAATCAAATAAATTTTTGAAATTTATCAAAAGCAATATTTTCTTATTAGCCGGATGCTAAGAGTTATTTGCCAAGATTTTGCTACTTATGGCATCCTTTTATATTCTGATAATTTCAAAGCTTATACATGTCTGGTAAATTTGTGTTTTATTTATATTATTTAATTTATTTATTCACAGGGAAGTTTTTTTAATGGATATTAGCTGTAAGAAAATTATGAACTCTTTATTTTGTTTTAAGGGTAAACGGATTAATCTTTCGTAATCGAGCTCCGCGCGATATAGATAAATTAAAAAATATTTCATGCTTTAAAATTGTTTTTAAAACGATAGACAATCAGTACACTGAGATGAACTTTGCAAACAAAATCCATTTGAAAAAAAAAAAAAATCCTATTTGGTGATCTAAAAATTTAAATTGTACAATTACAAATATGTTAGATTTGTGTTTTTTTTTCAATATTATTCTTTTATTTGTTTATAAAGGAAGTATTAATTTCGTTATGAAAAAATAGTCAGAAACAAATGCTGAAAAATATTTGTTGCTTTATGTGCAAAATGTTTATTATTATTATGTATTAAAACCGGCACGTGATAAGATGAACTTTAAAAAAATCATTCTTAAAAATTATTTTAATAATATAATACATCAGTCAATGAATACAGTTTTTAAACAAATAGCATTTGAAAGTAAATTTTTTTCCCTATGCGACGAAAATTGAAAATGTACGATGGTCAGAACATTAAAAAAAATTGCAGTAGCGAAAATTTCAAGACCGAAATTTGATCGTGAAGTGTTGCCATTCGCAAAATGACGTCAGCGTTACGAACAGATACGTTTGTTCTTTATAACATAGATACTTAATCAGTAAAATATAATAAAGATCAGTTATTAGGATGTGGTTATCAGTTGAGCCTCTTATGCTTGGATTTCCGGAATGAAAACAGCAACTTTCACCTTCTCAAAATTTGCATACGCACTTCTGATATCATTTCCATCATTTTTTTAAAAATTGTACTTTGTTTGATCTTTTTTAAATCATTGTAACTCAAAACTTGAAGTCACGATTGTCAGCAACAGTTTTTATGTGAACAGACGCACTCTTTACTTGAGATTCTAATCTCAATTCCGGAGAGTAAAAATTTCCGTAATTTATATTTATTAGACGCATTTGTGTTAAAATGTTTAGTTTTATCTAAGAAAATCATCGTTTTCTTTTAAATATGACTTCATTTTCACTTAAATAAGCATTTCGCCTAGTGTCTGAAACTTATACACATGCAAAAGGAAAAACAATATAGAAAATTCACGAGGAAAAATGCGTATTTTCAAAAGCAGTATGTCATTTTCCGTTATTATGCCCCTAATATAATATTCTGCTCCTAATGGGATTTTGCGCCACTAAACCCTATACAACAATTTTTATCAAAAATTTTGAATTTTTATCAGAAAATAGCATGAATAAAGTTAAAAATACCTCATATTTCTCGCTTGTCTGCAATAATGAAAGCTATCTAATTTTCATCATTTTGAAGAAATTTCATAAAATGCTTTTAAAATTAAAATGTAAAAGGGGGGGTATTAAAAAAAAAAAAACAAACAGATAATGCGATCACATCTACAAAGGAACAGCTTTCAGTTAAAAAAAAAAAAATCGTAAAATTGGTTCAGCAGAAAGATCAGGGCAAATGACTAAAAAACACATTTGTGTTTTAAATATATAGATTATATAAAATTAGGAAAAATTAAATTAAGCAAATTGTGTTATTTTGATAAAAATTATAGTAGAATGTCCTAAAGAATAGCAGTAAAATTTTATTATTATTCGAGATAATTTTCGACAAAACTTCAGGAACACGATATTATTTTAAAACACGAATTATTTGTTTGCTTGTCTAACTCGGCGAAGCAAATCCATCCAGGCGAGAATCACCAATTTCTGTAATATAAATAGCTATTATTTGCATGCCACCTCTCTTTTATAAAGACACTCTAAATTTTTGTAAAACATTGCGTTTTATCAGTGTGTGATTTCGATTACAATATTTTCAAAAGTGAAGCATTTTCACCTGCGAAGAATTTCAAAGGAGCTGGGCTGTGAAAATGACGCACTTCTACAAAACATAATTCAAGTTTAAGAATTAAAATACACGCTTTTTTATAAAATGACGTCATTTGCATTCGCTAAAGCAATCCACTTTTACAATCCAGTCTTAAAATTCGTCTATAGAAAAGTGTGCATATGACGTCATTATCACGGAATAACAGACAATATTCTTGACACAGCCCATATTTTAATTTCAACTTTTTTTTCAGGTATTATGAGAAAATGGCAACGAAAAGATACAGTATCTCCTATTTTCCGTTTACTTTCAATGACTTTCAATAAAAATGGGGTACTTTTGTTGCCACGATAAGAAAAATGGTATTAAAAGCTACAAAAAAATTAATATCTCAAAAATAAATTGAGATACAGCTTTCAAACAAATTTCATTTAAAACAGCATTTTTTTCCTTATACGACGGTGTAAAAATTTAAAATGTGCGATGTTTAGAAATTTAAAAATTTGCAGTAGAGAAAATTGTAAAACCAAAATTTTATTTCAAATTTCAAAGTGTTGCCATTTGCAAAATGACGTATGCGTTACGCACAGATATGTTTGTCCTTTATAATATAGATAGATGGAAAAATACTTGAATACTTTTGTACAGCCCTGTATAGTTAATCTAGTACCTTTATTACACGTCACTATTTAGCTAAAATTTATTTCAAACTAAAACACTCTTAAAATTACTGAAATCACATTTCCAGAAATTATCATTCATAGAGGGCCATGTATGCAATTCTTTGCATGACTCTGTTAGCAAATATGTATTCCAGTTTTTTTGAACAGCTCTGTATTTGACCTGTAGGTTGATATATATACTATATAATGGGGAAATTTAGTTTAGCAAGAAACGGAATAACAGGTTGAAATTTCTCTTTCAGCAATATATACTAATAGATGGAAACATACTTGTATACTTTTGTACAACCCTGTAGTTAACTTAGCACCTTTATTACACGCACTATTTAGCTAAAGTTTAATTCAAAGTAAAACACTCTTAAAACTACTGGAATCATATTTCCAGAAATTATCCTTTATAGACGGCCATGTATCCAATTTTTTGCGTGAACCTGTACACAATTTTATCTATATTCTACAAATATTTCTTAGTAAACTAAATGCAGTTCAGCGTAAAAATGCATAACTCATTTAAAAACCACCTTTAAGCAATTTACAATCATACCCAGTAACGAATACAAATTCCTTTTGTGTAGCCCTGCAAATGAATTACAGCATTTATACACACCATATACAATGCTTAAATATAGTGAAACATAAAAGCACATAACACAATAAAAAATGCATTTCCAGCAATCATCGCTACCGTACAGTACTTCGGATACAATGTAGTATCTGAAATCTTTTGTGTGTCCCTGTAAATGCTATGCACTTCGTATTATACATGAAATAATTTATAGTAAACCCCAGCGACGTATATCAATTTCATTATACATGAAATAATTTAACACAATTAAAATACGCAGGAAAAAATTCCCTCCACCCCTATATCACTATGTAACGGAATTCTTTTGTGTGGCTCTGTAAATGAATAATAATATTTCTTTGCACCCCATATTCTACGGAATGCATATTTTAGTTCACTTGATAAATGCATATCAATTTTATTATGTTTGAAAGCATGTAACATCATTAAAAATCATTTCGAACGATTTTTTCCCATAGGCCGTAATGTAACGGAAAACTTTTGACAGTCCCTATAAATGAACTAAACATGCTACAAACTTCATTTGAAATAGGGTTCGTGCTATGGTAGAGGTCACTAACATCCAAAAATTTCAGAACGATACGAGTATATTTACGGGAGTTAGAGCGCGTACAGGCGGACAGGCCGACAGACGGCCAGACAAACCGAATGCATAAACACTTTTCAACTTTGTTGGAAAGTGTTAAAAACGGCAAAATGATGATTTAACACTAGAACCGCCATACCGGTCATTTTGACCGGTACGAAATAAAAATATTTCGATTCGAGCCAGAAATTTCTTTCTAAAATAAGTTAAACATGTACCACAGGGAAATAAGTTAAATAAATAAGTTAAATTGCTTTAAATAAAAATTCTAGTGTAAAATATTTTCATAACACTTGAGGGAAATTTCCGGCGGTTCTAGTGTTAAGAATGTTCTATGATAAAAGTGACTACATATTTTGAAATTTCTTCTGCTGTTCTGTAATCTAGCAGGCTTCATTGACTGCTTAAGGTGCCTTGATCAAGAAAGGGGCTCTCTCGGTTAACAACCGAGTACCAAACTTCAATTTGGATACAGCCCTTAAAATACGCTGGTTTTAAAATAATTAATTTCTCGGAAACTTATCGTACGAATTGCATAAAAATATGATTTTAGGCTAATTGAAGGGTGTAGAGTTCATTTATGCTGTCAGAATTGTGTACTGCTATTGAAAAAAAACAAAGTTACGGTTCGTTTTAATATGTAGATGGCCCCCTAAGCAAATTTTATATTCATCATTTAAAAGTAGACTTTATTTCCAATTGTTCGGTATCAGTAATTTTCTTCTACGATAATTTGTTGAGGAGTTAGTAGGGGGTGTTTACTTTTTTTTTTCCACGATTGTACATGATTTGCAGAGTCAAATGAAATATTTGATTTAGGTTCAAACTAGGGGTGTACCGAATATTCGATATCTATTCGGTATTTGGCCTATTCGGCCATGTTACCGAATATTTGGTTTGGCCGAATATAAAACTATTCGGTATGCCGAATATCGAAATATTCGGCCGAACGGAATACTTAAAAAAACTTATTTTTAAAATCCTTATAAAACTTCTACGTCTAACAGTCTACTTATAATGATATTCAGAATAATTAGACACAGAATCGTATTTAAATAAAAGAGACTCTTTTTACATTATTTATTAGCTGTTTGTTAAGTATTATTTAAAAAATTAACCAATCACGAGGGTTTTCATAGGAATTAAATATGTACAAATGTAAGTTCCTGAACATTGTCAAGTAAATAATCTGTTTCTTGCTAAGATTTTAAGAACAACGTTTACAATCTCTGTAAATGATCGCCCACTCCTGACATCGATCTAGGATGCATTTAAAAAGTTCCTTGCTTAATCAAAGGGAGTAGAACAGTTATTCTTGCTGAACTGCCATTATATAAAATTTGAATAGACTGTATTATTTATTTACTTTTACCTTAGTCTCTTCCTGACAATCAAATAATATATGATCCTGTACAATTTTTCTTCCAATTTTTTCACAATTTTTCTTTGATTTTAAAATGTTTGTTTTAGAATTTAAGAAAATTTTATTCATTTGTTTTAATTCACAGAAGAAGCCATGAAATTAAAAATTTTATTAATTAAAAAAGTTTTATAACTGTTCTCTTCTTAAATAACTCAAAGCAGATTTTTTCCAGCATAAGGTTTACTTGAAAAAAGCGATTGTTTAACAAAATAAAAGTTTCTGTTTTAAATAGTATTATGTAAAATTGTTTTAAAATTTAACATTTTAATGCCTTTAAACTTTGAAATATAGAAATATTCCGAATATTCGGTATTCGGTGTAATAGTTACTATTCGGCCTAACAGTTACTATTTGGCTAGTCGAAAATTTGGTATTCGGTCGCCTGTAGCCAAAATCACTATTCGGTGCATCCCTAGTTCAAACTAAATATTAATTCACTTAACAAACTTTTCAATCATACCATGGAATTCAAAGACTATTTGGGTCATGCTGTCAAACTATATATCTTAACATTCAAAGCAGCTAGCTTATCTTTATGGTGTTGTATCTAATGAAAAAAATCTTTAGACCATTGTAAACTACTATGAGTGATGACAGACTTGACAGCTTAATGCTTTTAAAATGTGAAAGCAAAATAGAGGATTTTATTAAACTGGAAGATGTTGTCATCAAATGGGCTTTTTTGAAGACCAAAAGTATTAATGTTAAGTGAAAAAAAGCGTGTTTAATTTTTTATTAAACAGACCAAGAATTAGAATTTTTATGTTTCTAGTTTCAGAATTTTTCTTTGGAAAGGAATTTTTACGCATAAGTATCATTATTGTTATTTCACACATTGCGCATATAATTTTAGTTGAAAATCGGAGCAATTTGTTTCGGGTTGGAAAATTTTTGAATTCTCTCCCCCCCCGCACTTGAAAAATATCTGTAGCTATGCCCCTGCGTCTACTCCTAGACAGGGCTTAAAGTATAGGTCTGCGCGGACAGAAAATTTACAACGGGCCAGACCGGCAGGTTAAAGACAATTTGTTAACGGCGGGCCGCTGAAAAAATTAGCGGACCGGTCTGGACCGAGAAGATGAAAATAATCGGCCCGATAAAAATTTTTTAAAGGATCAAATGAAGCCAATAAAATGCGAACAGTTTTCAATGGACGTGACTTGAGTCGAGAAAAAGTATAAACATGCTGCATGAGCTGCACTGCTAGATTGACATCAGTACAGAAATATAACATGTCTAACGTAGAGCAGCAGATGCATCGTGTCTGAACCAGGGCTTAATTATTTCAACAGACTTGGTCTGGGCCAGTATCAGGCTTACCTTTTCTTTCTACATATTGGCCTACATGGCGGGTCGCTATTGATGCTATTCTGTATTCTGTGGCTTGCGAACATATAGTAATCTAAAAATATAGTAATTTATAATATTAAATTTTCCCATAAATATGTATGCAGTAGTCTAGAAAAAAAAAATCTTAATTGAATGTTAAGAAAATTCGCTATTTTCTGGGGAAATTGAGTCGGGTCTGTTATCATTAATTTTTGCACGGGCTATTTTCACTAATTTTAGCCCGGACCGGGCCTTGAACTGCGAAAATACGAAAGGGCCGCGGCGGGCATGGTACGGACTTTTAGTTTTTGAAACGGTCTGGGCCTGGAAATTGCGGTCCGTGCAGACCTCTAGCTTAAAGTTGGCGTCAGTTAGGACGACCATGAAACGCCTAAACTCTTCAACAGCAATAATATACATTTAGTTAATAAAATGTATGAATTATAAAATGAAATATGTTTCTTAAATGGGAAAAAAATGCTTCTTTCTTGCACAATATTTCACGATTAAATTTTAACTGAAAGAGTAATAGTCATAAAACGAAAAAACAACAACGTCCAAGTGCCAATGCAGAACACACATGAATGCAATTCTTTTGAGCTTTTCAGTTACTGCTTCCTCAGTTTTGAGACACTCTGTAACAACTTTGAGATAAAGACTTTCAACGTGCTATTCTTACCGAATATTCGCTCAGGAGCATGCAATTTTTTTTTTCCTTTTTACAAGGAGAAAATTGTAAAGTAATCACACTCCGATCTTTTTCACAGTTTGCTGGTTTGAACGTCTTATCTAAAAGTAAAAAAAAATCTCCGTATGAGATTTCGGATGATATGCATACACAAAAAGTTATAACTGATTGAATTTTTCAGTATTTTAAGACTTCTATAAGTACGCCATATCTTTTTTCACTGAAAAAAATCTCCTAGCTATTGTTAAAAAGTGTTGCATGGCTTTTTGTTAGTGCTCCTTTATTAAACCTGTATTAATGACATCTCTAAGTTCTTTTACGCTATATATTTATTACACTTAGGGAAAATGATCAAGAAGTTAGAAGACTGAAACAAAAATCTTAAAGACGTTTAAGGACAAAAAAAAAAAAAAAAAAAAAAAAAAAACACGAACTTTAAAAAACTCACTGTTTTACTTAAAAGACAAGAAAGATAATAATAATATAAATGTTACAAGTTAAAAATATACATTTTATTTAAATTTCCTAGTACTTTTGGCCTGCAATCCCGCGGCCATCGTGAGGGATATTTTTATCCCTTTAAGACCCGGTGTATTTGTAAACAAAGCTATTCATGCCCGTAGAAAGTAAAACATGGACTGCAACCGCTACCTGTTGATAAAAAATGATACTTTACTCTATCTGCACACCCGAACGATCGTTCGATTCGAGTTTTTATCATAAACGGCTCAAAAGCAAACAATTAAATGAATGTCTAACCCGCACGATCGTGCGGGTTGGGTCTTAAAGGAATATTAATGGCTGTTCCATTCATTCAAATACGTCACTTCGTTTGAAATAGGAGAGTTTAAAATGAAAGTGACGAACGTGAACAAAGTGAGTATTAAAATAAATAGAACAGCAGTTTAATATTTTCTATACTTAAGTTCCATCCAAGGCACTGCTACATCTACTTTCAGCTAACCCTAATAATTATAGACTCTCCCATTTCAGATGAAGTGACGTATTTGAATGAATGGAATAGCAATTAACAAAAATATTCCCTGACGATGGCCGTGGGATTGCAGTCCGAAAGTGCTAGGAAATTTAAATAAAACGTATATTTTTTAACTTGTAACATCTATATTATTATTATCTTTGTTCGCCTTTTAAGTAAAACGGTGAGCCTTTTTGAGGTTCATATTGTGTATTTTGTGATTGAATCAAGGTGGAATATTGCATTTCGTCTTATGATTTTATTTGCGACGTTGGATTTTAATAATTGACATGTACTACTAATACTTGTTAGTTATCTAGTATTTAATTCTATTCAAAACACTCAAACAAATATGTTTCTATTACCGATATTTGTTATTTCTATCTTGAGTTTTAGTACTGCATTGCTAGTTGCTTGTTAGTTATCTAGTATTTAATTCTATTCAAAACAGTCAAACGCCTATGTTACAAGTATTGATGTACAGGTTCTGTTATTTCTATCTTACTCACGACCATTTTCTCACTAAGATTCGAGTTATGCACTCTAAGAAATAAATATGTAAATTAGTCCCTTTTACATAAGCATATGTGTAAATTTGTAAAATTACACTTTTATCATAAAATTTACACTCTTGTAAAAAGTTACTTATATTTATGTGTGGTTAACGGCGTAATCGAAGTGTGTAATTTGTTATCCCTTCAAAAACTCAAACAAGTGTGTAAATGTAGAAAATTCCATGGATTTACCCAAATTTGTGTGTTAATGAAAATTTGCAAATTTTGCATATTACACAAATATCTGAGTGTTTTGTATATTACACCGAAATATCTGTAAGAATATTACACAGATATATGCTTAAGAACAGAATATTGCACAGAAATATGCGTACGTATTTTACACAGCTAGAACAAAACATTACACAAGACATGAGTAAGAATATTACATAGAAATGTGTGTAAGAACAGAATATTACACAGAAATATGTGTAAGAACAGAATATTACACATAAATATGTGTACTTATGTGCACTAAATAACTATCGGTACTTGAAAACTTGTCTTGTATAATAGTAGCTAAATGGTCAGGGCGGTGCTTTGGAAAGTTGCAGTTCCTTAGTTCGTTTCCCGTTCTGGTAAGTATTGCTTGTTTACTGTAGATTGAATTAAATAGAGAATTTTTCCTTTTGATGTAGATGTACTCTGCAAAGTTATGACTGAAAATTGTAGAAAAAAATATGAGAAAATATGGAAATAGTACTGGTGTCCCAATTTCTGTATTTTAACGAAATTTTATTTTACAGTATATTTAGATTATACAGGTTCTGTGCATGAATTGTGCATACGATTTTAGGACTTCAAAACAACTTTAACAGAGAGATGGTATGCAGTAAATATAATTTCAGAGATCCTGTTCCTTGTAAACTAAAGGTGCTAAACTCTATTTTGTGGTCTTAAAACAAATCTGCTGGAAAGAGAACAAACACACTAAGCACATGAGTTTGTTCGTCACGCAAATTTGCTTTGCGACCATAAAAATATTTAGTTCGAAATTTACATCCCAAACTATGAGGTTATGTACTATGTACACAAAATCCATCGTTTTCGTATGCACACATGTATATGTACCAGTGGCGTGGCGTGAAAATTTTCGGTGGTCATCGCAATTATTTAAGTTTGTGGTGAAAAATTATTAACTCTAAAATTCAATGGTTGAATGTTCAAAAAAGAAACTTTAAATCTTACCTTCACTTATACATGAACTCCAAATGTTCTGCTAAAACTGGATCGTAGAGTTTTAAAAGCTTATTAAGAGTTTTAAAATATTGCTTGGTCATCGCCGCATCCAGCGATGACCGGACGCCACGCCACTGATATGTACTTATGTGCAATTTACACATTAAACTATGTATTTCAGAGTTATCTGATAACTTTTTCCACACCTAAGCAGCTTAATGTGTTATTATCATGAAAATACAAAGAATAATGTGTATTTTGATATTGACACACTAGGCGTGCTCTTGGCAATTTACACGCAACTTTGCACATATAAACAAATCGTTTTTGTATCATCAGTATACCTGTTTTAACGTGTAAATTTACGCATTTTTTAGAGTGTGCTTATTCTTATCAGTAATATGTTATGAATTAACATTTATCGGATAAGAAAGAGTTTGCAATATAGCAAATAAAGCGGATGCCATAAGTGTTGGATAACGTTGGGATATTTTTGGCTTCCACATTTAGAAAAATAAGTTAAAAAATCGCCACTAACGTTACCTTGAATCATGCTGATTTTACACTTCATCAATGCAACAACATTATTCTACAGCAATCTATGGTTTTCGAACAGCTTCAGTCTCCTAGATACCAGAACTTATTTTGTTACAGCTGGTTCAGTGCTGGAATAGTAGACAAATAGCCAGATGCCTTTGTAATTCCCGTAAAATTTACTTTTTGTAATAACGAAAAAACTATTGTGCGTGCAATGAAACCTTTGAAATGTTGTTGGTGTCATAAAAATTTTTGTTTCAATATTTTTTTAATCCATATATGTAGCGTAAAAGAGTTTAAAGGTATCATTAATCTCTTCAACGGCAGCCCCAGAATACGTCGGGAATAACAACACTATTTCCCTATACCTGGGAAATAGCCGGATAAAAAATAATTTTTCGATTTTAACCCTCCGCGTACGGCTCCCGTGACTCGTTCGCTTCTATGGTTCACGTGAAAATACCGGATGAATGTTTGTCACCAGTACCAGCGACTATTTCTTTTATTATTTTGTGTACTATAGAAAGAAATGAAATATATAGAAAAGATGTAAAAAAAAAAAAAAAAAAAAAAAAAAAAAAGAAAGGCCTCGTATTTCAGAACAGGAAAGTGTCAAAATCAAGCGGTACGATGAGGGTTAATACTACATAGATTGCCCTTTGTAAAACAAACATATTTAAACTATCAAACTGTCATATTTGACAATTATATTCATATTGAATAAATTTTATAACTGGAATTTGTTTATATTTCACGGTTTTAGAGATAATCTTTATATTGAATGGTTCGGTATAAGCATAGCTGCCAGCTTTTATGCTTTTCTAATAACTACTATTCCCGAAAAATAATCTTCACCTTATTTAATCGCAGAAGGGCAGCTATGGATATTAGTATAGGCAGTGTTGAATTCAGACGTTTTTCTCCGGGTGGGATTTCTGCGGCTCCGGCTGTTGGATATTTTAGAGATCTGGCAGGGAAATCGCACTTATGGCCATTAAAAAGCATAAAATCTCAAACCTTCTGCGGGGACACTTCAGTGTTCTGGGGAGAATGTTCCCCCGGGCCACCGACTGAATTTAACACTGAGTACAGGTATCCCTGTGTTTCAGTTAATGGGATTTTCAGATAGTGCGGTAAACCTTTTTTAGATACTTCCTCGATTACTGCCAAAATTTCGACTAGTGTGCAAAGCCCGAAATGGGTAATCCTTTTTTTTCCCCATTAAGATGGCGTTGAATTTTTGAAAACAAAATTTGTGGAAAATGCCGAAAAAAAGAAATCACATTAAAAGAATTTTAAGAAGATTTTCAAAAACTGGAATTCTTCATACAGTATTTGAAAGTCATAGATGTCCCAGACATATCAGTAGAAGTATGCGAATGCACGGAGGATTAGGAAATGAAATTTTGTGTTACCGTAAGATGTAGTCCAAATAGAAGAACGAAACTGTGGAATTGACAATTGTTAAGTTTTCGCTTAAATAAATTAAAAAGCATGTACATTTGAACTAATAAAGTTGCATTATAATAAGTTTTAAATCAAATTATTTGAAGTTTTAAAAATTAAAACCGAATCGTAAGCAAGCTAACATAAATAACCTGAAGAATTGTAATAATACAAAATTAAATTGAATTTTGAATGTTTCTCGATTGTTCCGTATTAAATTAGCTCACACGTTTATGTTAATAGAAATTCATGAAAATTATATGAACTTTTCTTAAAGTTTCAAATCAAGCTGTAATATGTACTTTCTGACAATTATACATCCAAAACAGTATCATAGCTCATTATTACATTGCCTGTTTATATACATTAGATTTCTGAGAAAGTGTGATGTGGATTTGTTTCAGTTATTCTTATTCAATGTATGTTTAAATTAGTGAGGCAATATTGGATTAATTAATCATAATAATTGAAGGATACCTGTACTCTAAAACAGAGTTGCTCTATTGTCATAACTTTGTGGACCACTTTAAATAATGTCGATATTTTAAGGTGCCCTTATATCTGCTAATAATGCAAGTAAATTATTGAAATGTTTATGTATTATTATTAAAATTTTCCTTCATTATTTTTCTTTTTATTAGGGTAAAGTAAATAAATAAATGACGGATTTCTATTTTGATGTCTTCGTCGCCCGGTGGCGTGGTCAGTAAGCGGACGCTGCAGCTACGCTGAGAGTCCGGGTTTGAATCCCTGGGTAAGACATGGATGTGATTCTGATTGTGTTTTCAAAAGTTATATATATATATATATATATATATATATATATATATATATATGTGTGTGTAATGGAAATAAATAAAATTGTTATGTCTGGTTTGTGTAATTATTTGTATATAAATAAGAATCATTCGAGGCGACAACCATTGTTGCTATAGGTTCCAAAGCAATCTCCACTACGATGGACTTCGAATGTTCAAATGTTACTGTCTTCCAGAACCCCGATTGGTAAACACTGCTCTAAAAGATTGTTAAACTGAAAACAAATCTTTAAAAAATTGTCCTAACTAACAAAATTTCTAAAAGTATTTTTTGACTCTATGTTCTTTGACTGCCTGAAACGAATAGTAGATTAGACTAGTAAACAAACACCAATTTTCTTAAATATTTTTAATGTGAATATAATGATAGTATATCAACAATATTTTATCGACAGGGAATCTAAAACGTAAGAAAATAACAATGCACTTTATAAATATGCTATCATATGCAAGTTGGCTATGCTAGACAATATTTATGCTTGTTAATATTAAGTGTTTCACAAAAACTATTTGATTTAAATTGAAAAGTAGGTGCAGTAAATTCTTTAAAATCAGCATCAAGACTAACAGCAGGAAAATATTAGAAGTCAATTAGCATGTAATTAACAAGCAGCAAGGATTGAAACTAAGATGCGCATTTTAAGAAAGTGATATACAGGGTGCGGAGAAAGTATTGATAGTAAAATGAATCTCTACTACAACGCCATACACATAATTATTTCAATACTTTTTATTGAGTACGGTTTACTTTTGTTTTGATACACTCGCGGAGTCGGCGCGGGAAGGCATTCACGGTGCGCCGCAAGTAGCCTGCATCGAGGCCGTTCCATTCACGTTTCAGAGCAGCTTTTAAAGAAGCGATATTCTTGCGAGGTTTAGCTCAGGCTCTTGCTTGCAACACTCCCCATACTGAGTAATCAAGTGGATTCAAATCCGGACTATTCTTTGGCCAGTCTTGAGCAGAAATGAAATCGCGAAGATTTGCTTGGAACCACTGTTGCATATGGCGAGCCTTATGGGCTGGTGCTGAATCTTGTTGGAACACACATGGATTGTTTCCAAAATGAGAATTTAGCCATGGAAGGACTTCCTTTATCAGAATTAAAAAAAATATCAATACTTTTTCCGCACCCTGTATGTAAATGAAAGTGAACAATAGATTGACACATAACTTCAAAATACTTAAATTTCAGTTGTAACAGCACCACCATATTGTGACTATAAAAACATTGATGTGTGAAATGCTAAAATTAGAGTACCTTTATAACAGAGCAGGAACATACACACAGCTCATATTCGAAATTTTGTGCGAACTATGACAATCTACATTATAGAGTTTGCTTATATTATAGCGCCTGGAAGATATACTGTGGAAACCGGCTATTCCAGTATAATGCTTTAAAAATTGCTAAAAAATTGAGTCCGATAAATGTTCAATGATGCTGAACGATAAATGTCGATCGCAGCGACATCAGCTAGCTCTTTTCAAAGTAAATATTAAATAAGGATTGTATAAAGATTGAGCTAACAGATATCGCTGCAATCAACATTTATGGGAATCAATTTTTTAGCCCTTTTTGAATAGCTGGTTGCCACATTATATCTTCCAGATGCTATAGTGAAACACGTTAGATGAGGTCATCGAAGAAAGAAAGAGCATAATTTTTACAACTTTCAGCCCTAGCTTGGCGATAATGCAGGTCTCATTTTATCGCCAATTCTTATTTTGTCCCGATCAATAAAATTTTACAGCCCGTATGTGGCTGCACTGTTATAAAGGAACTCTAATAAATTGAGTTATTTCTTGGAAACAGATTGATTATTGAAAAATAACTATTAATATAGTACTACACATTTTGCCATATGACAGTTTTTTTTAACTGGACCGTTGATTAATTATATATCATTTCCGAATGTTAAAATTTATTATTACGATGATCTTTTAAACACCAAGGAAATCTCCTGTGAACTAATTTGAAAAATCGAAATATGTAAAAAAATATTTTGACACTGATAATCATATTTTAGTAATCATATAATAATTTTAACATAAATTTAAAATTAGCATGAAATGTCAGTAAATTCTTCCCGTAAGTAATGTTAGCAATTGACAAATACAGTGTGTATCTTTTATAACGCAAGTCCCAAAACAACAAAAAAGTAGAAAAATACATTTAACAAACTACATATTACAAAAAATATTGAACATGTGTGATGTAACGAAATATTACAAACATTGGCACGACGGACGATGTTCCAGAAAAATATTTCTTACAATAGATGGAGGAAATGCAAAATTTTCTTCAGAGATCTTCTCGCATAAAATTTACTTACCAATCTCGAAATTAAAAATGTATTGGATGGTGTAATATTCGAAAATGATGTCTTTTGGAAGCCCAGTTATTTATAGTTTATCTCAACCAATTCTTACGAATGTACAGCAACAAGATGTTCGTTCCATTTCGCCATTTCACATACACATAAAAATATACTAGCTGATGTCACTTTGGTCTTCAAAATAGCGACTTATCTATGGGCAGTGTCTATGCACTCTATTCTATATAAAAATTCATCCCATCTGAATGGTTTACGAATATTGAGGAGTCGTCTGATTAGTGCGTTTGCAAAAAGGACCAATGGACAGTACTCTCCCGACGTCACAGTAGTTAAAATGGCGGCGTGATCGTTTGTTTATGCTTTGCATTCTCGAAGAATTTTTTTTCTCTAATTCCCTTTATAACGTTATTTTATTGCCACACTTATGAGATCAGAAATAAAATTAATGAAAATAAAGCATATTCTTTCATTATTTAACAAATAATGAAAAAATTAATAAAAGCATGATTTACAAAATTTAAATGAAAAAAATTTCTAAATACTATAAATTAACATTGAAATCGTGAAGTAAAAGCATATTTAAGTAAAATAAGTTTATTTTAAATAATTTATAAACAAACCCCAATTTAAACACCTGAAATTTCACTCATTTTTATATACATTGGCTATAACTTAATTTATTTTAATGTTATATTTTTAATAAATTCAATAATTTACACAAAATTAATATAAAATTAAATGAATATTTCTTATATTATTCAGATCTAATATATACATTTCTATAATTTCAGTAGCAGAATAAAAAGTAAATGAATTTTTGAAGAACGTAATGCTTTCTGATTGAGCGATTTGCCAATGTTTTTCCAAACAGCTGGTTTTCTATAGCCTCGAACCGAAAGGAAAAATCACGGCCATCGCTAAGGCTTTTTCTATGAGGGGGGGGGGGAGGTCCCTAAATTGCCAAGTCAAATTTCAGTAGTTGTCAACTAGTTTATAATTTTTCCAAGTTACCACAATTAAAAAAATGTAATATAGTTCTCATTTGTAAAAAGTTTAATAATATTCCCAATTACATTTGTAACTTTTGCCAAATCTATCAGAAATATAAAGTGGTTTATAGTTTTTATTAAAGATTTAAGCATATTTGTCAACTAAGTTTGTAAATTTGCCCATTGTAACAGCATTCGCAAACGTTTTTTTTATTGGGGGGGGGGGGGGGAGGCCCCCCCCCCCTTAGCGAGGCCTCCGGGAGGAATAGGGCCCATAAAAAATGGCGGACTGATTGACGGAATAACCATGCATTTTCCTCATATATGACTATACGGATTTTTAATACAGGAACATAGTGACAACAAGTGGTATGATGTGTTGAAAATTCACTTCTTTTCCGTATTCACTGCATTTATTTCGATATAGGTCACTTATCGTTGTTTTAAGAGTGCATATCTTTAGGGTTGTGTCATAAAATATACACACTGTGTTTTGTTAAAAATGCTTATATGTCTGTGCATTGTGCCATTGAAAATTCAATTAATAGAATTTTAAGTTCATTTTGGCTAATCGATGTCTACACTTGATGTTTCGATTCCATAAAAGCGGTGTTTGGATCTAGAATAAAAGGCAGTCCTCAGGCATTCCGGTTTGAAATTTTATAATGGAAATATGAAACGTTCAGAATCAAAGTGGAACAAGTATATATTAAAATAAAATGAGTTTGAGACCAATAATTTTTCGGTGCAGTAGCAAGTCCTGGGTTGAATATGTGAACAACAAATGATGTTAGTCTCCTATGAGTCTGAATGAAATGAAAGCCCACAAACTTTACCTCCAAATAATTTTGGTTAAAGGTAATAGACTTGATCTTCTTTGATTTTGAATGTTTCATATATAGAAGGACAAAGGACTATTTTTTTTTTTTTTTTTTTGAAAACGATAAAAATGAGGATTAAATGGAAAATATACATAATGATGAATGGAGAAATATATAAAAAAGGCTTATTAACAATCAATCACAGGAATAATAATAATAAAAGGAAAGCCCAGTTCTTGTTGCATAGGGAAAGTGTTGTAGCACAGGCTTCTAAACAATCCTATGTTTCAGTATCGTGTAAATATTTTCACGAAGTAACTTGCCGATAGATTAATTTACAACAGGACTCTATGTTTTTGTGCAGGGCAAGGGATCATCAAAACGTCAAACAAGTATAATAAATATTTAAATTAGACATGTTGATAAATAAACATTATTCTGTGTATCAGTAGTCCATGAAAGTCTGTTAAACATAAATGTTAAGAAAAGATACGATTCAATGAACACTGAAGTTATTTCTTCCATTATTCATTTGGATTTTGAACATAAACTCCCCGAGGGTTATTAGAAGTTCACCAACGAATCGTTCATGCCCATTGAAGATTAAACCATCTTCCATGTGAATGAATCTGATGGTGATTCGTCCTTTGCTTTCTTGATTTGTTTCACCTTATGAGGATAGAAAGAAAGCAACATTCCAATCTCTTCTGCCAAGCAAAATGTTAGAGAATCAAAAAGAGGTCCAAGCATATCACCCGGATGTGATTAGCTGAACATGAAGCAGTTTCTAACGAATGCCCCATGATGCCCGAGTTCTTTTTCAAAAAGTGTGCAGATAGTAAGATGGATAAGTGCAGTAAGGTTAAATGTGAGTCACGGCGATACGCCAGTCTTATCAAATGATCTCTGTCCGTCTTTTGAATTAGAACCACTTGGAGACAGACACTTGTTTATGGTAAATGCTTTCGGATTATTTGCCAGTAATTCTTCACTTGTTGGTCTTTATACTTTTATAACATCGAATTGGGATTTGTAGTCTCTATTTCTTTGGTCACTGAAAAAGAAAAGAATATTTCAACTATTTGTTTATAAATCAACAAAAATAATTTATATTGTATATATGTATCAATTATATGGAATATTGCATTATTTGCGGCAACATGTCTGGTGTTCTGCTAGCTGATGATAAGACATCCATGTGTTGCCTTGGTCTTTCGCATTTTTTATTCTAATCTGTTTCTAAATTCCATTTTTTGTTCCAATATATTTAGTTAAATTTATATTTATTTCAATCATCTAGCATCAATTATCATTAAATGCATTTTGAATCTTATTTTATAATAGGGTATATTTAGTTAATGATGTTTTGTATTTTTATTTTTGTTCTTCTATGCAACTATTATGTAATATATTACTAAATCTGATCTCTAAAGTGGACTTTTATCCTTATGTTGTTCAAATTTGCTGGCTAGTTTTAAATTTAAAGGTATTCTATATATTAATTAATTAATTACCCTCTTTAATAAGAGATTTGGCCAGATTTTATGGGAAGAGTTTGATTGTCGCATTTTGATTCTAAAGGTATTATATATATAATTAAAATGAAATCACAGGATAAATAATTTAATTGATTTTATTAAAATTTTTGCTTAACTAAAATTTAATACATCACTAGAATGTCACATAATTAGTGTGGCAGAGTTATATTATTAAAATAAATCAATAGCTTTGAAATTTTACTTCATATCTTAATTTAGTTATTAGCTGTACCATCGGATCGAAGCTCTTCCCAACAAAAATCTATACGATTTTAAAGGATGTAAAAATGTCACTCTTAAATAAAATAGAGTTCACAGCAGTTTGTTTATCATGTTATTGGAAATGAAAACCTTAAACTAGATAGCAACTTCTAGCCTGCTCTGCAGTGCCAAAAGATGCGTTTAGAAAATTAATTACCAGAGTATGTACCTAAAACTTTGACCTTTGCTGTTTCTAGGAAAATATATGACTTCCTTTGTAATGTGTTAGCGTCAAACATTAAGAATGAAAAATTGCCCCAAAATATCCATCTTAAGTGTCTTTATTTTTCTGTTGTCCACGACAAGTTCATTTTTTTTATTACTATTCCGTACTGGTTAGAAGTTGAAAAATTGTAAATCTAGAATAACTTCTTTTCTTTTTCTTTAGTTTGAAACAATCTCGGCTTGTAAAAAAACCCCCTCATTTTTCCACTTTGAAATGTTTTTCTTTAGAAATAACTTAGGTAAATAAAATATGCACATGACAAATATTTTAAATAATATTTAATCTAAAGTGAAAATAATATTTAATCTAAGAATAAAGTAAATTTAAAAATAAGTATACAAATAAAAACAGTTAAAAAACATTCTTTTATAAGCATTCAATGTTTATTTAAAAGAAAACCTAATTTCATGAATGCAACTTATGTTATTCTAAAAAATTTCTTTACATACGTTAATTTGTCGTGGATCCTGATTATGGAAAATCCACCGCTTTGATTAGCACTTGTTAGAAAGCGCGAACTAGAATTAAATATATATAAAAAGAACAATTTTGCTCTGTTTCTTTTTAAGATATGGCCAACAATTAAAGGATGTTGATTTGTAGTTTTTATTACCAGAATATTTATTTTTGGATAACCCATTCGAATCCTGTTCAAAGAAATTGTGTAGAATATCTGCATAGTAGAAGATGTTCACAAATGCACCCTCTTGCTCATGAGCAGAAACTTAAGGGTGTTGTTCAGTGAGATCCCAAATTCCCTTTGCTAATGTTAAGCCTATGAGCATGGAATAGGTTCATATTGTTTTAATATCTCATCAGTAAATTACTATTTTTGCCTTCTTTTTTCAGTGTTTTCTTTTTAAAGGATGCCTCTTTCTTTTTAGTTTACAAAATATTTCTAAACATAATACTCAATTTCATTTGAAATGTGAAAATCTTACTCACAGCTTCACAGCTTTTAACGCATAAAATATTAAATTAAGCATATATTTTAGAAACATTTTGTCAATTAAAACTGAAAGAGACATCCTGTAAGAACCGTACACAGAAAAAAAAAGAAGTTAAAAAAAGTTAATTTTCTGAAGAGATACTTTAAAAATACCAATGAATTCCACGCCCTTAGGTTTAACATTAGCGAGGAAAATTTGAGATCTCACTGCCCAACACCCTTAAGAAACTACATATCGTTATGAAGGTGTTTACCTGTCTTAGAAGCACTGTTTACATACCGGGTGTCCTAAAAAGGACTGACTGATTTTAAAATTCAATAACTTGCAAACGGTGACAGATATTTAAAAAATTCTTACAGGAGGGTTATGCATGAGGACAAAAGCTTTTTTATAGTGATTTTCTATTTTAGTTCGAATTACAAATAATAGATGGCGCTGCATAATAGATGCTAAATTCAGGCTCGATTTTTGGTACTTCGGGACCTACTTAATATATTTCCATCTCCTTTCTCCGCATGGAAGAAGAGATCGACCAAAAAATCGAGCCTGTTTTTAGCGCTTATTGCTTACAGCGCCATCTATTGTTTGTAATTCGAACTAAAATCGAAAATCACTGTAAAAAAACTTTTGACCTGATGCATAACGCTCCTGCAAGAATTTTTTAAATACCTGTCACCGTTTGCAAGTTATTGAATTTTAAAATCAGTCAGTCCTTTTTAGGACACCCGGTAGATGCCAACACCTCTTAATTATTTCGGAGTGTGTCTTCTTTCGATAAGGTACATTTTAGAATTTATTTTGAAATTTTTGATTAAATAAAATTTTCGTTTGAAAACATTTTCGTCTTGTATCAGACTCCGGAATAATTAAGAGATGTTGGCATCTATGCTGTTATAATGCGCTCAAGTAGCGTGTAAAGAGTCATTGGATGTTCGGGATACTGCCCCACAGTACCGTAGAGTTCGATACCAAATAGTGTAATTTAGTAACTTCAATGCAAAATTCAAGCCCTTTCGCCAATTTATTGAGTAAAATAATTAAGTAATACATAAGTATAAAAGTGAAAAAAAGAAGTACTTCCGGCCAGTGCCGGGAGGAAGAGGCAGCTTTCATATTCCTTATTTTTTAAAAGCTAGCTTATATTATTCAAACACACAAAGCTCAATTTAGTGGAAACCGAATATAGGAGATTCAATACTAATTTTTATCAATACTAAATCATTATGAATGAGAATTTCGCGAAATTAGTCAGCTTTATCCAAGCTGCTTTTATTTAAAGTAACTTATATTTGGTTGCCAAATTCGGCGATATCTTGAAGTACCTGCCATTTTAAGACAACATGGTGGATGAGGCTAACCAGTGAACTTGGTCGAGATCTTAGTAATTCCGGTGCACATGCTCACTCACATCGGAATCAGTTGATATATCCGACTGCTGTCGCAGGCAAAAAATCAGATTTTTCAAAATGTCACCCACATTAGAAATTCAAACTGATCTGAGCCATTTTTTAAGATAAAGACAGAACAAAAAATGCTCCGGAATTCTTATATCAAGCTCAAATACTTAACAAAAAAACCTTTTACAATTTCTAATTTTTTTGCACCTTACTTTAAATATAATTTTTTTTTTAGCTCACAGGCTATCAAAGCCTGAGAGCTTATGTGCCCGCTGGTTCTGTGTGTACGTACGTACGTAACGCGATAACTCTTGATAGAAACATCCGATTTGCTTCAAAAAAATTTTCTAGGCTCATTGTGATAAGGCGCTTCCCTGATTAGTTTTGGGAGTTCATTGGTTAAGGATAAAGGGGGAAAAGGGGGGTTAGACAACCCCTGTTATTCAGATAAATGGGTTTTTCATGCAGAATGATTCGATTTGCTCCGAATTTGGCATACCGGTTTATTATGTTAACGAACTTCCCTCATTAGTTTTGGGGGTTCATTGGTTAAGGATAAAGGGGGAAAAGGGGGGTTAGTCCACCCCTCTTAATTCAGATAAATGGGTTTTTCATGCAGAATGATTCGATTTGCTCCGAATTTGGCATACCGGTTTATTATGTTAACGAACTACCCTCATTAGTTTTGGGGGTTCATTGGTTAAGGATAAAGAGGGAAAAGGGGTATTTGTCCACCCCTCTTAATTCAGATAAATGGCTTTTTCATGCAGAATTATTCGATTTGCTCCGAATTTAGTATATCGGTTTATTATGTTAAGGAGCTTCCTGATTGATTTTGGGGGTTCATTGGTTAAGGATAAAGGGAGAAAAAGGGGGCTAGTCCACCTCCCCTTAATTCAGATAAATGTGTTTTTCATGCAGAATTATTTGATTTGCCCCGAATTTGGTATATCGGTTTATTATGTTAAGGAGCTTCCCTGATTGATTTTGGGGGTTCATTGGTTAAGGATAAAGGGGGAAAAAGGGGGCTAGTCCACCTCCCCTTAATTCAGATAAATGTGTTTTTCATGCAGAATTATTTGATTTGCCCCGAATTCGGTATACCAGTTTATTATGTTAAGGAACTTCCCTGATTAGTTTTGGGGGTTCATTGGTTAAGAATAAAGGGGGAAAAGGGGGGCTAGTCCACCCCCTTAATTCAGATAAATGTGTTTTTCATGCAGAATTATTCGATTTGCTCGGAATTTGTTATACCGGTTTATTAAGTTAATGAACTTCCCTGATTAGTTTTGGGGGTTCATTGGTTAAGAATATAGGGGGAAAAGGGGGCTAGTCCACCCCTTAATTCAGATAAATGGGTTTTTCATGCAGAATTATTCGATTTGCTCCGAATTTGGTATACCGGTTTATTATGTTAAGGAACTTCCCTGATTAGTTTTGGAGGTTCATTGGTTAAGGATAAAGGGGGAAAAGGGGGGGTTAGCCCACCCCTCTTAATTTAGATAAATGAGTTTTTCATGCAGACTTATTCGATTTACTCCAAATTTGGTATACCGGTTTATTATGTTAAGGAACTTCCCTGATTAGTTTTGGGGGTTCATTGGTTAAGGATAAAAGGAGGGAGGGCTAGTCCACCCTCTTAATTTAGATAAATGTTTTTTTTTTTTTTTTGCAGGATTATTCGATTTGCTCCAAATTTGGTATACCGGTTTATTATGTTAAGGAGCTTCCCTGATTAGATTTGGAGGTTCACTGGTTAAGTATAAAGGGGGAAACGGGGGCTAATTCCCCTTCACTTATTTTTTTGAGGGGCATTATTCTTTAAAATAAGAGTATAATATACAATTAGTGTGAATAGCCTGTGAGCTCAATGCCATCAGTTTAGCCGGGCACTTTTCTTTTTTATTTTATTTACTGGCCGCCATTTTGAAACAAGATGGCTGATAAAGCTGGCCAGCGAATTTGGGCAAGACATTGCTATATACTATCCACATGCCTTCTTACATCGAAATAGGTTAATAAATACACGTGTTATTGCGTGACAAATATCGGATCGTTTCAAAATGTCAGCCATGCTAAAAATTCAAAGTGCTATAATTCAACCATTTTTTAAGATATAGACGAAACAAAAACTGCTCCGGAATCTTTGTATCAAGGGCAAACACATAAAAAAATCTTTTTCATTTTCCAATTTTTTGATACCTCATTTTAAATTTTAAATTAATTTTTTTTTTAAATGGCAGCCCTTTTGAAACAAGATGGCGAATGAAGCTGGCCAACGAACTCGGTCTAGACATTGGTATGTACTATATACACACCAAGTTACATCCAAATCGGTTCATAAATACGCCTGTTATTGCGTGACAAAAATCAGGTCGTTTCAAAATGTCAGCCACGCTAGAAATTCAAAGTGCTATAACTCAGCCATTTTTTAAGATATAAACGAAACAAAAACTGCTCCGGAATCTTTGTATCAAGGTCAAACACATAAGAAAATCTTTTTCATTTTCCAATTTTTTGATACCTCATTTTAAATTTTAAATTAAATTTTTTTTTAAATGGCAGCCCTTTTGAAACAAGATGGCGAATGAAGCTGGCCAACGAACTCGGTCGAGACATTGGTATGTATTATGTATATACGAAGTTTCATACAAATAGGTTCATAATTACGAGAGTTACAGTGTGACAAAGATCATATATATATATATATGGATATAATAAATTTAAAATCACAAATATATGAATAAATTGATAAAGTTCTAAAGTTGATTTAGAAATGAACATATGAAACCAGTATGTAAAATGAGAAACTATGAATTACTCACAGAATCCTCAGAGGAACTTGTGAGTTCATTCATAGAAGATGCGTTATTTCATCCAATTTTGTCGGCATTAAGCCTAAAATGACAAAATTTAGCTCCTTATAACGCAAACATATATATATATATATATATATATATCAACATTTGAACGGAGGGTGGTTTCGGGGTCTGGGGGTCATGATTGATGAAAATATACCAAAATTTTTTGAAACCGCTTTCCTCCGAACGGCTGCAATAGGTAGCTTTTTGTAATGAAAGCTTCCTAAAACACTCTTTTGTAAGCAACTTTCAGTGGATGCATATTGGATCTGAATTTTTGAGCTCGCAATGCACTTTTAAAGACGTCTTTTACGTTACAAGCTAAACATATTTTAAGGACATTGGTATACACATACAGTTATGTAAAGTTGTGCGTAGAAAGAGGGAAACTATTGTTTCCGGGTTTTCGCCAGCATTTTGGGAAACTCTACCGATGTGCGTCATGGCGATAACCTATTCTTAACGATTTCAATTGTGAGAATATATAGAAATAAATTGAATCGGCTAAATCATATTTCGATAGGTTTCTGCTTAACTTTCATACTGTTTAATAGAAAACTTTATTAGGCATCACTGTTCAAGTATTCTATTTTTTACAACATGTTGCCATAACACTCTTTGATTTACAAACCATATGGCTAACACTGTTTACCTTTTGACAATAGTAATGAAACAAGTAGGATTGGCAGATCTATCTCTTTTTAAAAATCGGAAGGTTTTTTATTGAGACACAGGTTTGTTTTTGCTCTGTTAAACTATCATAATTTTACATATCCTGCGAACTATGGAGAATGTGCATATAATGTATTCTTTAAAGATTTTTTTTTCAAACAAATTATTAATTAAGCGTTATAATTATTATTTTCTAACTGTATATGCATTATATTATATCACTGTTGTAGTCACAAAATTATAGGTATACGCTGGAGGCTAGAGTAATGAATGCTCATGGTCAGAGTACGCTATAGCTTTATTTGAGAAAAAGAGGGTATACGGAGTTTCTTAAAAAATCCAGAACGTATACGGCATATACCTCTACTTTCATGGTATGCCTCGTATACCATCCACTAAACCCCTATTCTAATAGTACTGTTTAATTAATTTTAGAGTCACATTTTTGTCTTAAAACGGGCATCAAACGTGAAAATTTTAAAGCAAATTGATAAAGTAAACGGATAAAATTTCTTGAAATTATAAAAGTCACATATGTTTTATAAAAAAAACGGCTGAAATCATCGTACGGGAAAGGTTTAATCGTACAACGCACAGTAAGCCTGAAAAACGAAAAGCTTAGGGAGAAAAGTTACATTCTGGAAACTCTACAGAGTGTCCACTCTCAACGGTGTCAGACGGGTAATTTTCTAAACCGTCAGTCATAGACATACACTTATTGTTACAAAAATGTTTTAAATAAGGTAAAAAATTATTTTAAAAATCGTTTTGGTCAATAAAAATATTTCTTCAAAAGTTACGAAATTTAAATTTTTATACGGTCCCCCGGTCCTATAAGTGATATTTAGTAAAAATTTCCTATTACTCTAACAAGTAAGACAGAAAAAAAAACAAACAAAAAAAAAAAAACTTCTAACACTAAAATTGACCAAGTTATGAAACCTTGAATTACGTGACTTATATCAATTTTCTGCATCTGAATACAGATCAGTTGGGCCATGCTTTGACGGATCGTACACAAAGTGCTTAAAATATTAGAAGGACTTATTTCACGTGTATACATTTCTACGTTGAGGTCGAAAGGAGTCACTTCGAGCAAGTTTTAAGGTAACTTTAATGTCTATTAATAAATTTTACATTACATAATCTAATAGCATTTTAAAATATGTATCATTTTGTAAAGAATTGCGACTGTGTTTTCATCATTTCATTTAACAAAAATTCTGTTAGTTTTGTAATTCATATTTTTAGTACAAGTTGTATATTTTTCTTTAATATGTCAAGAATGAAAATATATTTCAAATTTATATTGTAATGTTAATTTTACTCTCAATTATTATATTTTTTATATCTGACGATTATTTATAATATTTCTAGTAAATTTGTGAATGACCCCTATTTTGCAACAAAAAAGGTGCTTCAACTTTAAACTGCTATTACTCGATCAATTTTAATCATACAAGAATGGAACTTTTTTTTTATTTTACTTCTTAGGGGCGGTCCATAAATGATGTCCCGCTTTTTTTCATTTTTTACCCCCCCCCCCCCCCTCTCTTGTCACATGTCGCGCTATATTACATAAACATATACTTGCAGTTAAGAAACAAAGCACTACGTTATAGATCATATTTAAAATTTTATTTTTAAACTTTAAATATGTGTTTAAAAGACATTTGTGAGCATGACTATAAAAATGATTCGTGTACTTATTTTGTATGAAATAAGATTAATGTTTACAACAAAAAACATAATTACTATACAGCAGTAATAAAATATTAATATGAAAGAACAACTGAAAACAGTAGTATTTTGGAATTTGAAACGGAATTTAATATATTTGGCTTTAAATCTTTCTTTCTTTCTAACCGATGACCAGGCCCCTACCTGCCGGGTTGCCCCAGCTTAACGGGTTTAGTACCTGACATCGGGGCGAGTGACCGCCTAATCGCCACGAAGCGGCAATAAACCTGGCATCGTTGCCTCGATCGTCATCCTATTTGCAGCGCCTACTGCTCGTTTGTGTATACTTTGTTTTGCCGGTTACTTAACGCTATATCCTGTCGTTTGGCACCTGCACATTGCTACTTAAGTTGGTCTCGTAATTTAGAACCTTGATCAGATAACGAGACCTTCACCTGGCAAGGCACTTCCAGAGGTATAATTCACAGGTAACTTGGAGGCAGTGGCGTGGCGTCCGGTCATCGCTGGATGCGGCGATGACCAAGCAATATTTTAAAACTCTTAATAAGCTTTTAAAACTCTACGATCCAGTTTTAGCAGAACATTTGGAGTTCATGTATAACTGAAGGTAAGATTTAAAGTTTCTTTTTTGAACATTCAACCATTGAATTTTAGAGTTAATAATTTTTCACCACAAACTTAAATAATTGCGATGACCACCGAAAATTTTCACGCCACGCCACTGCTTGGAGGATTTTTGCACCCACGACGGATTTTACATGCACCAGGTGCCATTAGCGTACATGACGGAATTTTAGCCGGTAGATAGCCTGGGTCCTGCGACCAACGGCTACGAGTATAATGCTCTACCAGCTTGGCCACCGCTGCCCGATCTAATTGGGATAGCTTGGAATTTTTGAAGCCTAATTGTTGATGCATACTTGTCAAATGAAAATGATTATTATTATTATTATTTTTATTATATATATATATATTGTATGGGGGGGGGGGGTAGAGAAAACAAAGAATGGGGCTCCGCAGATAGACAAATTGCACCAACTGTTAATTTTTTGGGCCGAATGGATAGGCAAACTTAACGTTGCAAGGGACATAAGACTACGCCTTTCTACCGTATGGCTTTAAATCTTATCCTTACTTTATGAATACAAAATACTTTAATTTTAAAATAACTTCAAAATTTAATCTGCTGATTTTTAATGCTTTTAATTTAACCAAAATGTGTGATGTCACATTTTTTTCTTACCTCCTCCCGTCCCCTTGTCACAAACTGTCACAATTTCACAAACCCTCCTCCCTCCTCCAAGCGTGACATCATTTGTGGACGACCCCTTAGTGTAATAGGATATTTTTACTAAATATAACTTATAGGACCGGTGGACCATTTTTGCATAAGAATTTAAAGTTTGTAATTTTTCAAGAAATGTTTTTATTAACTCAAATCGCTTTTAAAATACTTCTTTACCCTCTTTTTTTTAAATTTGAACTATATGTCTATGCCTAACGGTTTAGCCATTAGACACCGTTGAGAGTCGACACCCTATAGAACCAAGTCTCCTCTAATTAATATGACCAAACTTTTTTGAAATTTCGGAGGAGCAGTTCGCGTTTCGATGGGTCAGCCTCAATTTTTTTTATTTAAAAGCTTATTGAGTTTAAAAATGTTGGTAAATTTTTGAAGCTTTTAAAAAGGTAAAGTTTAATAAACTATTAAATTTAAAAAATAAAAAAAACCCGACTGAGTAAAAAACGAACTAATTAATTATTTCTCCTCAATGTGAAACTACTTTTTTTTTTCAATTCCTACTATTAGCTCACACTCTTGCTACATATATCTTGTTCAAATTTTCAATCGTTAATAAAATACTTATTATTCATCCAATCAAGCTCAAATAAATTATTTTAAACTTGTAGTGGATGACATTTGATGTTAATCCAGTTTTTTCAAATATTAATTCATTAATTAAATTAACTTAATTAATTTTCAATAATCGAGAGAGCCCTCTTCTTGATCAAGGTATTTTAAGACCGAGTGAGCTCTCTTCTTGATCAAGGCATTTTAAGCGCCACTCAACAGGAAAGAAGAATGGGAGAAAAAAGTTCTCTTATTGACCTAAGTAGGAATTGACTTAAAATATTTTTTTTTATTACTTGTTTATATTACTTACCTATTTTTTTTATTTACTTGTATTGATGACTTTTAACTTGCGTTTAATTGTTAGTTCCTATCTATAAACACTGTTTTGATGATGTCTATAGATGTCAATGATAGTTAGAGTTGCAGTAAAGCTAGAGATCCACAATACATGCACAACTTCCAGGTTGTATAACATTTTAACGGAGCTTCTGACTGTAAAATAGTCAATGAAACATCGTCTTCATTTTGAAAGACCTATCCAATGATATGCCACTCAATAGGGTGCGTAAATTTTTTTCGTCTCTACCACCTTTTTGTATTTTACGGCCGCCATTTTAAATTTATAAAAACAAAACCTAGCCTATAACCATCGGGCCGTTAAGACGAATTGATAGAGATCTCATTCATTAAAATCCATCCAGCCGTTGGGATGTTTCGAGGGTATAAAGAAATCCACTTACACAGATACGCGTGAAACACATAACCCTTCTTTTCAGTCGGGTAAAAATATATAAGGACGTGAGTTTCCTAAACGCGTTTTATTCAAAAAATCAAATTTTGGGAAATCACGAAAAACATCTGACTGCGTCCATTGGTTTCACTGTAAACCAAGATTTTACAAAGGCAGAAATACAGGATAAAACTAGTTTTTTTACAGATTGTTGTGCTTTTCCGGTGTAGGTTTAGCAATAGAATAGATTGATAGAGAAAACACATTTTTTAAAATTTTGGATAAGGAGAGTTTTGAAACTCACGTTCTCGTGTCAATTTTAAGAGTTTTGAAAGCTTTGAAGTTGAAATATTTTTGAATATTGCTTACTTTACTCTTACATGATGTATTACATCATTACATGTATGTATACATGATGTATTACAGTGTTGCCATTGCCAGTATTATATCTTTTCGCGCTAACTTTGTGTTTAAAATATTTACAATCGTCTACCATATAGACGCAAAGAACAAAGCTTGTAAGAATAAAAGGCTTTTCATCTCCTTCATTGACGCATTTTAAAAAAATGAACATTATTGCACTACATCGGATACACGATAAGTATTAGATGAAACAACAGTATTTTACCGCCCTATAAATAAAATTATTAATCAGGCATTTCGCAATAAATTAACTGCAATATGGAAGGGAATTTGTGAGGGGAAGATAAGTGCAAAAATATTATGCGTACACTCACTACTGATGTTGACAAATGTTATGCCCCATAGAACACTCCATATCCAGCCGACTATTATAGGTGCTGTGATAAGTTGTAGGAGAGCAGCAAGCAAACTGATAAGTGACGATTTTCTCTTTGAGTCATGTTCAGTCTTACAGCCGAAAATTATGCCTATAATACTGAGAAGAGTACCTGAAAAGAAGGAAAGAAAAAATCAGAACAATAATCTATACGTTAAAAAATGATATAATATCATCAATTTCTTGAAATCCTTAAATTCATCTTACAATAACAAATTTTAAAAATTTGCAAACACAAGCAGTATTCAAATTACTTAAAGGTGTTTTTTTTAAATTTATAATACGATATATTTAAAAAACCTAGTACTTTCAAGCATATCATGCACATCATCAGGGTTTAAAACCTACTTAAAGGTGTCTTTTTATTCATAAATATGATACATTTAAAAAACCTAGTACTTTCGAGCATATCATGCTCATCATCAGGGTTTTAAGTACTAGGTTTTTAAAATGTATCGTATTATAAATAAAAAAACACCTTTAAGTAATTTGAATACTGTTTGTTTTTACGAATTTTTAAAACTCAATAATTTATAGTAGAAAATAAAATCCAAAATAAGTATAAAAGTAAAAATAGTAAAAAACATCGTTTTATAAGCATTCAACGTTCATCATAAAAAATAATCTTTCATTTCATGACTGCAATTCACGTTACTCCAAAAACTTCCTCTGCAATACTACGTTAATTTGTCATTGGCCTCGATTACGGAAAATTCACCGCTTTGATGGACGCTTGGTAGAAAATGTGAATTAAAAAAATATATAATTTTTGCTCGGTTTCTTTTTTAAGATATGGCAACAAGAAAGAAAAAAAAATTACATTATTTAAAACTTCCGCTGCGCATCTTATCACTGACACTTTCAGCGTTCTTCACTTCAATTCGTGTGGCACATTCAACCAGCGACCTCTTTCTACTCTTTTTTGAACTATTTTTACTTGGGTCTACAAGAGTCTCCTGTTTGTTAAGCTTGGCATTTAAGACATTTTCTCGTAAAGAAAAAAGATTTTCGATTTTTTGGTACGTTCAGCGTTTTCCATCTTTAGTCCTCTATTCATAATTAAAAAAACTCCACGTGATTTCTAAATGATTGAAAACTAATGATTATTTTAATAAAGGCTCAGCTTCCGAAAACATACAAATCTGTGCATTCGTTTTTAGGTAGATTTCGTATGAAATACTACCTATTGGCGTCGTTCCTATGTTGGAATTTCTGAAAAATTTTTGCAGATCTACACCGATCATGACCTCTAGAGCCCAAAACCACCATCAGTAAAAAACTTTATCTATCTATCTATCTATCTATCTATCTATGTATGTATCTATCTTAGAGGTCTGCACGGGCCCGGGCTTGGCCCGTGGGCCGTACCTGGCCCGGCCCGCGGGCCGGGCCGGCGAAAGGAGGAGAATTTTCAAACGGGCCGGGCCGGACCGGCAGAATTAGGACAATTTTTTCAACGGGCCGGGCCGGGCCGGCAAAAAAATTGAACGGGCCTGCAGACCGGGCCGGGCCGTGCCGATAAAAAAAATTAATCGGGCCTATCGGCCCGATATAAGAATTTGAGAGTAGCAGATAAAATACGAGGCCATTTCCAATGAATATGACTTTTTCGAGAAGTATAAATGTGCGTTACGAGCCGATGCGAGTTTAACAACATCAATACAGAAGTGTAACATGTCCATCGTAGAGATCGGCATCGCACAGTTACATGATGCCTGACCCCGGGTTTAATTTTTTCAGCAGACTTGTGCCGGGAGGGAACTGGTCTTAATCGTTCTCAGGGTGTGTAAGGACAGACATTATGTTTTGTAAAAGTATTAATAGAAATAATGAACTTCTGTTAACAGCATCTTTGGAAATGTACCTTAAGGTGGTTTTCATATTTACTGCTCAACAATGCGAAATTTTCAGACACATTTTCTGACTCATTTTTAACTATAAAGGTGTAAAATTGACAGGCCTGAGTATTGAAGGCATTTGGGATCGAATAGCGTTTCCATTTTTCATAAATTACGTACAGAGATAACAGAGACTCTTGTCCCGTGACTGTATGTTTTTCTCCTTTCCTGTGCTATCGCTTCCAGAAATTCGATTCAAAACGCTAACTTTGGCAGTATTTTCTGAAAGATATATTACTTTTATCTAAGAAAAAAAACGGCATTTACATAGTTTCTGAATAAGAATATCCGTCAATCTCATGCGTTTCCGAAAAGAAATGAATTCACAAATGTATCAAAATGTAGCTCCTTTGGATTTGAGAAAAGCCTTAAAAATGACAGAAATAATTTCACAAATCTACTTTTTATTATAAGCTTCAGAAGTTATCATGTTTTTTAACCCTTTATTCTAAACTACAATAATCTTTTAATAAACCCTTATTTAAATTTTGAAACGTCTGTAGAGACGTTGACTAAAACACTGCAAGTAATCGTTAATGTTTACTATTGTATGTTTTCTATTTTGCGAACACATAGTAATTTAAAATATACAGTAAAATGTTCCCATAAATATGCATGTAGTATTCATTAAAAGAAAGAACCTTAATTGTATGTCGAGAAAAAACGGAATTTTTTGTAGAAATTTAGTCGGGCCAGGCCGGGCCAGTTTTCACTGATTTTTGTACGGGCCGGGCCGGGCCGAGAACGGTAAAAATGTAAATGGGCCGGGCCGGGCTCGGGCCGAACTTTCAATTTTTACATCAGGCCGGGCCGGGCCAAAATAGCTTTCCTTCGGGCCGGGTCGGGCACGGGCCTATATCACTTTCTTCTGGACACGATAACTTCCACAATTCTGCACCAATCTCTTCCAAACTGATACATAAAGTCAAGGGGCATAAAATCTCGGTCGAGTTCGTTAATGGGCAAAATCGGACCAAGGGGATGGAAATAGGGAGGGGTTTTGTGAAAACCGAAAAACCCCTATAACTTCTTAAATTTTGTACATATCGAATCAGTTTAAAGTTTTTATTACTTCTCAAAATAGGGCCAAAAATTTATGTATCACAGATTTTTGATAAAGTTAAAAATGGGCTCAAGGGGCGCAAAAATAGGGTTTTTGGGAGAAAAAAATTCATAACTTCGCCAATTCTCAAGATGTCAAATCCAATTAATTTTATCATGAATCTCCTTAACATTATCTACAACTTTTATACTCACAAGTTTTTGATAGGACCAATTCGTACCGCAAAAAAAAAAAATTAAAAACGAAAACAAAAAGGGCGTTTGAAGAAGAAAAAAATCCATAACTCCGTCAATTCAAAATATATAAAATCCCCATGAATTTATCATATATCTTCTTAATATTGTCTACAACATCTATATAGACAAGTTTTGGATAGGACCAATTCTTACAGCAAAAACAAATTAAAAATACATAGCGGTTGAAGAAAAAAATCATCTTAGTAAGGGTGTATTCAAATCCAAACTGCTTATTTTCTGACTCATTTTACATTTCATTTTTACTCTCAAAGGCTTCCAATTGGTACCTTTTCTTACTCAGAAACTATATAATGTACCGTAAGGGTCAATTCTTTGATAGAGGCAGAATATATTTTAAAACATGCTGTCAAAGTGGGCCTTTTGAACCGAATTTCCCGAAGCGGATTGTGTTGGAAAAGGAAGTATTCAAATCCAAACTGCTTATTTTCTGACTCATTTTTAAATTCATTTTTGCTCTCAAACGCATCCAATTGGTAGATTCGCTTATTCAGAAACTATATAATGTACCGTAATGATCGATTTTTTGACAGAGGCAGAATATATTTCAAAAAATGATGTCAAAGTGGGCATTTTGAACGGAATTTCCCGAAGCGATTGTGTTAGAAACGAAAAATATTGTCTTACTGAGAAAACAATTGTTTATGTATCAAGTTTTAATTAATTAAACGGAAATTAAAAACACAGGTCGCTTATAAATCTCTTCAAAAATCACGTCAACAAGTTTCATGTTTTTCCTATTAAAAATGAATCTGGAGTTAAGCCAGAAAATTTCGAGTTGTTGAGCATGGAAAAGTATTTTTTTGAATACCGCCCTAACATGATTCTGATAAAACCAGTTATTATATAAAAATGAAATAAAAACTCGTCAAAAGCGGCCAGATAAAATTGTTAAAGTGGGTTTATCTCTAATCATGATTTGGTTTTTGTTTGTGAAATTAGTATACTTAACTTCGAAATCTACCTCCGCCTGTAGGCCGGGCCGGCAGGGATTTTATAAACTACATTAAATATTACGAAAATTACAGCAATTTTTTTTACGCAAGTTGGATAAGTTTTTCCGATTTTTGCCGTGAATGCAGCTTGAATACGGTGGGCAAAGTACATTTTCCAAATAGAAAACATTTTCATTTTCTCATATTGATAAGCGTAATAAATATTTTCATTTGATAGGGAATAAGTTTTTCAAATTACAATTTACAATCGAAGATTTGATCATAAAAAATTAATATATTCGTACATTTTTTATAACCAAAGTTATATAATTACTACAAGAGTTAGATAAAGTATAAGATTTTATGAAGCACTTAGCATTGTTTTCTTATTAATTTAAACTTATATTTGAAAATTTTCTCAGAGACAGACAGATAAAATCGCTTCAGGGACTTTCTGTTTTCAGTAAAAAACCTCAACAAAAATAAATTAAAACACCAATGTTTAAACATTCAAACACATTACGTGTAACAGAAATCTTATCTCGTAAGAATGAATACACCATGCCGAAATTTTAGTCTTTGATCCTTACCGCACACAGCAGTGTTTCGAATTTGGCAGGAATTCAATTTTAAGCTTAAGACATAGCACAGATTTCTTTTTCGCAGGGATTTTTTTGTTCTTGAAAGAAAAATATCAAATGGTTGCCATTGATAAACTTTTAAAATATAAAATGTATTGTATTTTAAATTACTGTTTAAAATCTTATGTAAGGAATTGAATAAAAACTATCAACCGGGATTACAAACAGTGTCCGATCAAGGCAAAACAGATCCAGGGCCTATAATTTCTTCGTGACCTCACTTCCTATACACTGTAAAAAAAGTCTGTAAAGTTACTAAAGTTTTTCTAGGAAACTGGGATTCCTAGAACTTTTTGTGTAACGGCAACAACAAAAATTCCTGTAACAGCGTCTAATAGAGGAATTTTCGTTGTTGCCGTTACATAAAAAGTTCTAGGAATCTCAGTTTCCTAGAGAAACTTTAGTAACTTTACAGATTTTTTTTACAGTGTAGGGGAGACCGGGGCTAATAGGCGCAGTTTAGTTATTGATTTTTATTAATTTTTTGTTTAAGTTTTTTTTATGAAATTTTAACTCTACTTTTAAAGAACAGGCATTGGGCTATAAATACCCGGAGTTTTGAGTTTGTAGCTTTTGTAGTTTATGTTTAGCGGATTCCTAAAGCAAAAGGAAAATTGTGAGCCAACCTACTCCGTCACGGGGCAAGTTGCCTATACCTATGTGGTAAGTTGACACACTCTTTATAAAAATTCAAATAAGACACGCAGTTAAGCAAAATCAATTTCCTTATTACCAGTAAGTTTAAACAAAGGCGTTATAGCCGTACAATGTAAAATCTAAATTATAGAGACATAAAAATAATGAATAAAACATTAACATTGAGTAACTTCTATCCTACTCTATATCATTTTCAGAGTTACGGTTGTCACAAATAAAAGATCGAGTGTCTTCGTTTGGGCAAGCCTCGTGTGCCCAAATTCTTGCATTGCAACCACTTTTCTCGTTGTTTGCTGTTTTTCAAGCTACCAGCACACATCAAACACCGAGCCAACTTGCCCCGTGTTCAATGCGCCTACTAGCCCCATAATAAATTTCTTCACAAAAGGGACACGTAATCATCTAAGCATAAATAATCCAAGTAAATCACATATGGAGTAGGTACAGTTAATCATACACTAAGAAAAACTGCACAAGTTAAATTGCAATTATTAAGATAAGTATTAGAAATTAGAAAAAGAATGAAGCAACAAAAAATTACTTATGAGTGCAAAAAACAGAAAAATTGTAATAAATGTCCACTGCACGTAGGTACCGCTGTAAAACTACAATGAGGATTGTAAAAAGCAAGAAGAAAGGTACTCTGTGACTAGTTGCGCAATTTATCCACAAACAGGCGATTTATGAGGACTGCGCCTACTTACCCCTGTAGCCAACTAGCCCCGGTGTCCCTACTGTTGTAAAGCAAAACACACATTTAGATAAATATCGTAAATTGGCTTCGCAAAGAACAACAACAACAACGAAAAAATTCTAATTAATTCTGATTCTATTGTGTTGAAAGTATTGACACAATTCAACAATGGAGAATCACGTCAATACTCTCAACACAGTGACGGATTTAAAACCTTTTTCTTTTGGTGGGTCCAAATTATCCCCACCCAGGGGAAATTAATTGAGCGCAGCGTAAGATACATTTATTAGTTTTAATTTTATCCTACTCTAAAAGTACAAAATATTGATTACGATATCAGTACAAGGCTGAAACAGGATTAAACATATCAGTTTTACGAAAACTGTATACCGAAAATTAGGGGGTCTAAAACCATGGCCAGACAGACCATGTTTTAATAAAAACCTGACTAGAAATCATGTGTGGTTTATTACTCCGAAATCACGAAGAAAAAAATTCGGACGTAAAAAACAATTGGTGGTCTGTGTAGTTATTGGCCATACGGTTGTATTTACTATCGTAATCGCAAGGAACACAAAATAAATTTACTGCAACACGTTACTGACAAGTGTTTTAATTCATCAGATGTGACTACAGTCATAAAAAAATATGCAGTTTTAGTTAGTTATTTTGAACTAGCAATGTCTGCGGCTTTGCGGACGTGGTAATAGAATAAATACACTTGTTGAAAATATCGTTAAAAAATACAAAGTAGTATTTGTTGGTCAATGAACATGGAGTGAAAACTATATTGCTACTGATAATAAAAAAATGTTACTAAAATTAAAAGAGAAAGTCTTTATTACGAATTATTTGCAGTAACCTGATTCAAAGAACAGATAAAATGTTGCCCATTTCTGAACTCAAACCACAAGTTTTCCTACAGTAGACATTTGAAATCGACGACTACAGACAGAGACACAGAGAGAAAACCAATATAATATAATATCGAGGGTTGAATTTTTTTTATTGATATCCTCTACCATTCCTTATTTTAGATAACTATTTCTCTTATGTAATAAGTTAGAACATTTTCATAATTTCCACGCATATACTTATTAAAAGTGTGTATACACTGAAAAAAATCTAAAAGAAATGCAACTTTATTATACTAAATCTCGCCATTACAGTGTAAATCACGTGATTTAATATATTGCATTTTTAAAAAAAGGTATTTTTGTTAATTTCTAAAATGTTGATAGAGCTTGGCTAAATTTTCCGTGACAGTTGGCTGAAAATCAACCTTGAAATGCTGTTACATAGAATGTGATAATGATGACTTAAAAAGAAAATGGAAGAATTTTTTGAAAATGGCTAATCTTAGAAGATTGAAGTTTCTAAAAAAAATTGTTAAATAGAAATTGTCGTTCGTCATTTAGAAGTTTTTATTACATGTTATTTTGTTCAAAACTAAAGTTACAAAGAAGTCGTTAAATAGAAGTTTGTTAAACAGAAATTCCACTGTACCGGGTGAGCAAAAAGTCCGTATAAACTTTAAAAAATTATAAAAACCGAAAAAATAACCGAAATGAAAAACTGTTTGCAGGATTAGCATCTATAGGTCACGGGAATTTTTTAAGACAGAAATAAAAAATAACTCAAAAAACAGCCGACAGATGGCATTGGTTCGTGGGATTTTGGTAGAAATATGCAAATGAAACGGTTATAAGAAATTGCGCTGCTAATCCAGAACTTGTTCACGTAAAATAACTTCACCAACAATGCTTTATCCTTCATACTCAGCATCCTTGATCAAGTACACGGCTCACAACGGTGAACTAGTTCCGGATTAGGAGCGCAAATTCATAAAACCGTTTGCATTTGCATATTTCCACCAAAATCGCACAAACCAGCGCCATCTGTCGGCTGTTTTTTGAGTTATTTTTTATTTCTGTCTTAAAAAAATTCCCATGACCTATAGATGCTAATCCTGCAAACAGTTTTTCATTTCGGTTATTTTTTCGGTTTTTATGATTTTTTAAAGTTTATTCGGACTTTTTGCTCACCCGGTACTTTAAATTGCTTACACATTTAAGGAGCGCAAAAATATTACAATATATATATATATTGTAATATTTTCATTGAATATATTGTAATATTTTCATGAATATCATTTATGAGTACCTTCCTCTCAAAAATCCTCAATCACAACCCATCTTTTCGGGGGAAATATATATATATATATATATTTCCCCCGAAAAGATGGGTTGTGATTGAGGATTTTTGAGAGGAAGGTACTCATAAATGATATTCATAAATAATCAGCATAATCAAAGGGTATGGCAGAGAAATAAGGCTAAGAATCACTGTTGTATACCATCAAGCATATACGCAAATGTAGAAACAGGGCCAGATTAAAGCATGGACCCATGGGGTACAAAGCAAGTGCTCCCAAATTTAGGTGATTCAAATCTTTAGATAATCTTTAGCAACAGCGTTTTATTATTGATATTGATTTGTGTTGTAATATAGCAGAATATGTGTACTAGATCATGATTTTTTTTCTTCTAAAGTATATGATCTCTTTCGGAAACCGTTAAGAAGACTCAGACATAACTTTATTATCCAATCTTTTTTTAAAAACTTCACTATGTGTGTATTTTCTCCAGTTCAGTGTTGTCATTAATATAGCCTACTTATAATATTGTACATAAATATGACATTTGTTATTTTTTTAAAGTGTCTTATTTATGGCATTAAAAATATCTAAATATGATTATTAAATGTAGAAACAGGGCCTAAATTATACATAAATATGACATTTTGTTATTATTCATTTTTTAGAGTGTCTTATTTATGGCATTAAAAATGTCTAAATATGATGATTAAATGTAGAAACAGGGCCTAAACTATACATAAATATGACATTTTCTTATTATTAATTTTTTAAAGTGTCTTATTTATGGCATTAAAAATGTCTAAATATGATTATTAAATGTAGAAACAGGGCCTAAATTATATATAAATATGACATTTTGGTATTATTAATTTTTTAAAGTGTCTTATCTATGGCATTAAAAATGTCTAAATATGATTATTAAATGTAGAAACAGGGCCTAAATTATACATAAATATGACATTTTGTTATTATTAATTTTTTAAAGTGTCTTATTTATGGCATTAAAAATGTCTAAATATAATTATTAAATGTAGAAACAGGGCCTAAATTAAATGTAGAAACAGGACCAGATTAAAGCATGGACCCATGGGGCACAAAGTAATTGCTCCCAAATTTAAGAGATTCAAATCTATAGATAATGTTTAGCAGTTAGGGTTTCCCTATTGATATTGATTTATGTTGTACTATAGCAGAATATGTGTACTAGATCATGAATTTTTTTTCCTTCTAAAGTATGATCTCTTCCGGAAACCGTTAAGAAGATTCAGACATAATTTTACTATTCGATCTTATCATTTTAAAAACTTCACTAAGTGTTCCTTTTCAGTGTTGACATTAATATAGCCTACCATTACATACTGATAATATTATACATAACTATGACATTTTATTATTTTTTTAAGTGTCTTATTTATGGCATTAAAATGTCTAAATATGATTATATTTAAAAGCGACATAAGATACATATGCATGATAATAATATAAACTTTTTTACCAAAAATAAAGCCGACTTCAAAGTATTCTTTCAAGCGGCATCATGAGTGAATGTTTATTACAGTTTAGATTTGATTTTTAAATCTTATAACGTGTGTTCTTTTTCACTAATAGCTAAAAAATTGATTAGGAATTGAAGTCTTACAGTTTTTTTTTTATTATTATTTATAAAAAAATGAATTCTTTTAAAAAGGCAAACTCGTCATTCTGACAGGCTATCATATAGTTGTAAATATGACTGTCCATTAGCAAATGCGTAGAAACCGATTGGAGAAGATCCATTACTGAATTTGCATGTTAATGTCGCCAAATTAGTCAACTACATCCAGAGTTGGCTTCATTTTGTGGCGACTTATTTTGGTGGCCAAATTTGGCGATATTTCACCAAATGGCGCCAAGCTTGGCGACAACTTGACGCTAAAGTATATCGATACATAGTTTTATGCTAATGATTGGTAAAACGGTTACAACAATGAAAGATAATTTGCGAGAAATCATTGATTTTATTAGTTTTTGCTGAATTATTAAAAAAGTACTGAAGCAAGTTTGATGAAACGGAAGTAGTAGTAATTCGAGAGTATCTTCTTTCAATTAAAATAAAAATCATATGAATCGGTAGCACAGTTTCGAAGTAATCGGTGAACATACAATATATATATATATATATATATATATATATATATATATATATATATATAACCATTAATTAAACATTACCGACCATCATCAAAAACTGCAATATTGTGAAATGAGAATAAAAATGGATACCACAAACCTATAGTATAGAACTGTATGTATAATGTAAAGTGCCTTATACATAATTACAAGAATTAATATGGGAGAAAAAAAGAAGAATATGGATACCGAAAAAATTGAAAAACTTATATATTGAATTAAGTTTTCAAAAGTACAGAAATCAATGATATAAGCAAATCGGTTGTTTTCTGTGAGAAAAAAGCTAAAAGCTGAAATTTTTTTTTTCTCCTGTACTCAAACAACCAATATGATCAAAAGAATAGTTTCAAGATGAAAACAGAACATTATCAAATGGCATGAAATGGAAAAAAACAATACAACCCTTTAAATATTTAATTTATAGCATAAAAAATAGAAATATTACACAACATACCTAAAAGAAACCCAATTGATTTTCAAAATATCCTCCCGCTCATGGTATCCAAGCATGATCAGATTAAGGTGAATAAAACAGTTAAGTTAACACAGAAATTAAAACTATGGATTCAGTTAATTCATTTTGAAATACCGTGATAAAATCAATTAATATAATATAAATAGAAAATAATTACATAATTAAAAAAACAGTATATATATACATATGCGTCGAATTGATACCCTCCTTTTTTTCAAGTCAGTTAAAAATTAGTTCGCTTTACTATACGGTATACACATTGAGGCCCCTTGTCAAATCTGCGCCCGGAGTCTCCAAAAGCCAGAGAAGAGCCCGTAACGTAAAAAAGGAGTAATGACATTCAGATGTTATTGGCATCTTTAAAAGAAACAAAGAGGGATTACTATTCTACCTAAATCAACATATCATATACTTCAAAATGCTCACATTTGGCTACAGAAAAACGCAAGAAAAGCCTACTATTTTAAGATGATGTTTAACTGAGAACGAAAAAAGTTAAAACCTCAGTTTTTTTCCCCTTTGCAGACCTGCATTCTGAGATTTTTTGTCTGCTAGGAAGTCATTAAAATAACGGATGGTGTTTCCTTTTTGACACAACTACTCCAAGCAGACTCCAAAGAGTAAAATGAAAAAAAAAATTGAACAACCAAAATACAAGGTAAACATAGACCATAAATAATGCCACAGCTCTCGGAATGTTTTGTTTGATGAAATTTGAAAGAGTGCCATATCTTACATAGGCTGATAACTATTTTGAAGTGAAGTCTGCGGTTAGAAGGTTTCACACAGATTTAATGCAAAAACTCTAAAAAGACTGGAAGAAGAATAATAATAAGGAAAAAAAATAACAAGCATAAAAGTATCCAGTGCCAAAAGAGAAAAAAAAACATAAAATACAATTCTTAGCATATTTTAATGCAACGTATCATTTAGCCAATTTGACTTAAATCTATATTAATTTTGTTATTTTATGGTTTTGATCTTACATTATATAAATCTGTGTTTATTTTCTTTTTAAATTGCTCCGGGCAATCAATTGCCCATTCTGGTAACCCTGCCGTTAGTTACATTAGATTATATGAATTTATTTTGAATTCTTCATTTTCTAAAATGTTGGCAGGCATTTATTTTTGAATATTTAATATTACTCCTAAATTTTTGTATTGATTCTTACGTTAATATGTTTAAAAAATAATGTCTTACACGGAGAGTTCCGACATAAAAAAAAGTTTAATTTACTTCATGTATATATAATGCATTTAAAAAATACAGACTACGTTGTAGTCTATAGCCTCATCAGTTCCAAAATCTCTCCTCTCCCTAGTTTTTTTTTTTTTCTGCTGGCACCCATGTCTCTCAGTATTTCAAATTTATACCTTACAATTTTCAAAGATTTAGAAAGGATAACGGTCATCCTATAACACCCAGCGTACGCCCATGAACTTATATCCCTATTCAATCTCTCAATATGTTGCCATGTCCACAAAGTTTTTTGTGTGATTAATTCAGTTTCTAATGCAGTAAATCTATAAATGATCTTCCTGAAATGCCATTACGTTCATTAAGAATAATGATAGTATCTCGATATTTTTAGGATAAGGTATCACGGAAACATGATTAGCAACGATTTATTGCACTAATAAATAACTAATATAATCTAATATACACTGCTCAAAACAATTAAAGGATATTTGAAGTTTTATATAAAATAAAGATATAAACGAAATTTTTTTTTGCCGAAAATAGAAGAAGAGAATCACAAATGCAAATTTTTCTGGTTTTCAAACTGTGGAGTATGCAAATTTTGAGTTCGACGTCAAAACGTCGCTTCAGCGGCAGCGAATGAAATTTGACTTTCAACTGGATAAAAGAGAATGAAGACAAGGATGATCGGCATTCAGTGATTGCTTTGTTTCGATGAGTACGATGTCTCAGCGAAGTCATTTGACAGATTCAGAAGCTTTGAGAATTGTTGGTAGGTTAGAAGGGGGCCAAACTCAAGCCGAAGTAGCGCAAGCCATTGGAGTGTCACAAAGTGTCATTTCCAGGATCTGGAACCGTTTTTTGGAGAGTGGATGTGCAGGCCGAAGACCAGGGCAAGGTCGTAGACTGGCAACAACGCCCAATGAAGATCGGTATTTAGCGTTAACGGCTCGGAGACACCGAACCATGAACGCTACTCTTCTCCAACAACACCTTCGCTCGGCTACAGGCACCACGATTTCAACTCAGACTGTCCGAAACCGGCTCCATACTGTAGGTCTGTATGCTCGCCGACCGATGGTATGTGTTAGATTAACATCAAGGCATCGTCGCGACCGCAAGGAGTGGGCAACCGAGCATGTCAACTGGAGGAGAAATGAATGGAGCAATATTCTGTTTTCTGACGAGTCCCGTTTTTCTGTGCATCCGGATAATAGGCGTATTTTCATCTGGAGGGACCGTGGCAGTAGGAATAATCCTGCGTTCGTGCACGAAAGTGTCAGATTTGGCGGTGGAGGAGTGTTGGTGTATGGTGGCATCTCCATTGACGGGCGCACTGACCTCTACATCATTCGAGATGGAGCTCTGACTGGTCGCCGATATAGGGATGAGATCCTCAGACCTATTGTAGTCCCTTACGCTGCAGCAATCGGAGATAACTTCATTTTAATGGACGATTACTGCAGACCACATCGTGCAAACCTGGTGGAGGATTTCCTTTTCGAGGAAGGAATCGTTCGAATGGAATGGCCAGCGTGTTCTCCAGACATGAATCCAATCGAGCACGTTTGGGACGCTCTAGGAAGACGAGTTTCTGGCCGCCAACAACCCCCACAAACTCTCCAAGAACTGGAAAGAGCTCTTCTGGAAGAGTGGGGCAGAATACCCCAACTCGTCATTAATAGCCTCATTGAGTCCATGCCTCAAAGGTGTTCAACGTTGCTGGCCACCCGTGGAAACCATACCCTCTACTGAAAATGACTTTCTTTGAAGAAAACACCTTTTCTTATTCTTTTTTTCTCATATGCACAAATTGTGTTTTTTTCCTTTAGTACACAAATGCGCAATAAAATGCATTTTTTTCTGCCAAACATGTGTAATTTATTCTCATATAACCTACTATGTCTGTCGACCATGTATCAATCAGCTAAACAGTTTACCAGATACAAAATCCACCTAAAACTGCAATATCCTTTAATTGTTTTGAGCAGTGTAGTTGAAACATTATTCCTGAAAAATATATATCAGTTGATTCAAGTGGTTTTCACCATGTTTTAGTTAAGTTTATAATAATAATAATAAATATTTATGACATTAGAAACTATCAAATTGTTATTGCTTTTAAGTCTAAGAATTCTATAACAGTTCCAAAACTCACACTAATTGTCAAGATATTCCTAATCAACAACTATAGATCTCTCCACTTTGATTCTCATTTACTGTAAAAACAAACCGTCAATTGACACATATTTTTCCGTTAATAATGATTGAACGTTTCACGTTTTTATTTCTTCTTTTCTCTCATTTGACATATAATTCTGAAATATAACTTAAAATTGAAATAAAATTCTCAAATCTAAGCTATATTTTCGCGAAGTTACGTAGGATTGTCGGCAACTATGTCGCATAAGTATATAGTTTTTCCGTTTTTTGACGGAATCACCAACTTGACTATTTTCCTTGAAATCACTGAACATTTATTCAATCGAACGTAAAATAAAATGGAAATTCTCCATTCTAAGTAAAATTAACCAGAAATTCTCCAATCGAATTACGGAATTCCTTGAAATCACGCAGAATTTCAGTCAACTCTGCTTTCGAAAATTTTCCGTTTTCTGGAGAAACGTTTCTTTAAGGTGGATGTTAAAAATTTATTTTTTTAATTTTCATCATAGAGATATGAAATTTTGTGGAAATATACATTTTACCATAAGTATATAGAACACCTTAAAAGAAATTTCCAATCTTATTGTAATTTTAAGATCTTTTAAAAAATTAAAATTTTAAACCGAAATTTTAAAATGCTTCATGCGTCATAAATTTTTAGATATTTCCTCGATTTTGCATTTTAATCACTTAAAACTCTATTACGAACAAACATGTGCATCAATTTTTAGTCCTTTGAATATTTCAAAAATATATATTCTAAAAACACACTCAAAATATATATTAAACATTTAATTGCTAAAAAGGACGTCAAATGTTAATAAAATACATTAAAAGATCTTAATAATTTGACATGTTTCGATTGAATTTACTCAATCATCATCAGAAAACAAATAAACACTAAGATGGAAAATGACAATAAACTATTACAAATGAAATTTAAAAATAAATAAAAATAAATAATTTATTGTAATTTTAAGATCTTTTAAAAACTTAAAATTTTAAACCGAAATTTTAAAATGCTCCATGCGTCATAAATTTTTAGATATTTCCTCGATTTTGCATTTTAATCACTTAAAACTTTATTACGAACAAACATGTGCATCAATTTATTTTTAAATTTCATTTGTAATAGTTTATTGTCATTTTCCATCTTAGTGTTTATTTGTTTTCTGATGATGATTGAGTAAATTCAATCGAAACATGTCAAATTATTAGATCTTTTAATGTATTTTATTAACATTTGACGTCCTTTTTAGCAATTAAATGTTTAAATGTTTAATAATATATATTTTGAGTGTGTTTTTAGAATATATATTTGTGAAATATTTTTAATGGACGTATAAGAGAGCTTCTGTTTATAATTTAATGTCCTTTGAATAGTTAACTTTTTAGAGATTTTTTTTCTTAATTCGATATCGATTTTCATCAAAATTTTTCCTTTTAACAAGTTAAAAAACAAATTTAACTATCTTAATGAAGCCGAATTTTAAAATGCATACACAGTTCCTTTGTAAGCAATATCAGTATTATTCCTTATCAATTTCATGAATTTTGATCAAAAATTATGACGCATGGAGCATTTCAAAAATCTAAAAATGTTGAAAAATCAGTCTAAAGAGAAACAGATAGTAAAAGGCCGAAAAATTGTTTCTGTACAAAATTCAAACGCTTGTAACTTTGGCGAAAAATAATCACATTTGCATGCTGTTTTTTACAAATAGTTCAGAAGAAACTGAAGAATAGTAATATGTACAAAAATAATTATCGATTTTTGGGTCGATTTCTACTCAAATAAAGGTCCACGGTCACGTTAAACGATGTTCCGGATAGAGGTCTGCACGGGCTGACATTTCCAGGCCCGGCCCCGGCCCGACTCAGAGAAAAAAATTCGCCCCTGCCCGGCCCGTACAAAGAAAATATTGGCTCGGCCCGGTAAAAAAGTTAAAAGTTCGGCCCGAGCCCGGCCCTAGAAAAAAATTTATTGGCCCGGCCCGGTATAACAGTTAAAACTTCGACCCGAACCCGGCCTGGCCCGTGTGAATTACTACAAAACATTGATTTTTACGTCGATTTGGTTAAAAGTTTGTCTCGTACGAGGAGTTCAAGGCAAAAATATTTATCTTAACTTTTCTTTTCATGTTTATAATCTTCATTTTTATAGAGGTGCCGCAGGGTGATATTTATTTTTTTAATGAGTAAATGTTTCAGTTATCATTAATATTGTTAATCCATATTCCATGTATTGAAGTGTTAAAAATCTGAAAAATGCTATACAGTAAAATCTAAGACTGAATTGCATAGAAAAGAAAAAAAAAGCGTTATAGACAAGTTCTCTTCTTAGCAAGTGTAAATGTATTATATATTCTTTTCTTGCATAGTAGTATATTAATTTTGCATGGATCAACACATTTTTCAGTTTAAAACAAGATTCTGCCACAGACAGGTTCTTTTTCACACGTTTTACTATATTTTAATTTAACTATATTTTAATAAATGTAGAAGTCTACTATTCTTTAAAAAGAATGAATTTGAATGTTTAATTGTAGAATAATGGCAATTTAAAAATGTATGCATTTTTTGAAAAAAATTTGTGCCAAGCCTAATTTTACTGACCTTTGAACGGACCAGACCACGCCAAGACAATGATTTTCATACGGGCTGGGTCAAAACTAGGAATGAAAATTTTGGGCCGTGACGATTAGGAATGAAACCAGTACCCGGATCTGCGCAGAAAAAATAAGTTAGGCCCGGCCCGGCCCAAACCTTCAGGAAAAAAGTAAGGTCCGAGACAGGCCCGGCCCGTAAAGAGTAGTGACTAGGCCCGGCCCGCGGGCCGAGCCGGTCTCGGGCTTCGGGCCGGCCCATGCAGATCTCTAGTTCCGGATACCTCACGATTATGAAAGATTAAGATGCTTAAAGTTTTCAGGCGTTCCAAGACCCGTCCCACAAAACCAGTGTGCGGGACGTCCAAAGTCTCGATTTTTCATGATGCACAATTTCTTTTAGTACCATTATACTACTTGTTATCTGCATCGAGTGGAATATGGTAAAACCTATGAAAACAGAACTTGTCTATAACGAAAAAAAATTTATGCTGCAAGAGAGAGGAATACCGTACAAATCTACCTGTTTAGATGAAAGACTGTCCAAAACGGAATATTTTCCCAATATCTAGCAATTTTGTTTTTATGGGTTTTAACGTACTTCGTTCAGTAAATCCTGTAAAAATGGAATCCTGTCCTAAACGTAAAAATTTAATATTCCCATTGAGAAGGAGTACCATACAATTATAACAGCTCAATCGAAATTTCTCCAAAACCGGAATTTTGTTCGGTCCCTAGCGATTCAGCTTTCACAGATTTTACTGTATAAGATTATTATGTTCATTTAATACAATAAAAGCTACTAAGAGGGAATCTCAAATAACCAAATCAAAGATTCCGTTTGAGACAGGTTTCTGTCTTGGCAGTATGGTATTACTGTATGGTATATAATTGTATGGTATTACTATTTCTTCTTTAGGAATCATGAATTTTTTTCGTTTAAGACAAGATTCCGTTAAAGATAGATTATGCTTTAATAGGATGTATCTTTATGTCTCGATTTAGAAGAAGCTGCTTTGGAGTTTGTGACTATGGAGTGGGCAACATTAGGCACGACGCTGGCAATACATGGATATTGCGTCGCCATCGACAATAGTCTTGCTTCAGTTCGCGTAACCAGATTTTAATCGAACCCGACCCAACCTGATCCGCGGTTCGGGTTGGGTTGATGCAATTATTTTCATTGCGGATAGGGTTGACTTTAAATGTTTATCGCTCGAGTTGGTTTGGATTAGGTTTTGACTCTCTCGGGTCGGTTACAGATTGATCCGATTAAAAAAAAAAGTCCTGAATATTTCCAAATGAAAATACAGTAAAACCTCCATAACGGACACTCCCGAATAGCGGACACCTTTTTTTAACGGACAGTTTTCCAATCCCCACTCCCAAAACCTAAATTTTTTGTATGTGTAACCTCTGAATAACGGACACTCCGAATAGCGGACAGTAATTTTGGCGATAAATGATGAAAGATTATTTTTTAACGAGAAAAAAAATGGAAAAAAAGTAAAAAGGCTCTAAATTTATCAGGGCAATGTGTTGCAAATTTTGAGATCGCAGATAAATGTAGGGGGTGGGCTAGGGATGATTTCCCTTCCCCCCTCCAGTGTTGAATTCGGGGGGTGACCCGGGAGGGACATTTTTCCGGAGCATTGACATCCCCCCCCCCCCGTATGGTTTGAGATTTTATGTTTTAATGGTCAAAGTCCAATTTCCTCTCCCACTCGAACTCTATAATCTGCCCAAGAGCCACAAAAATACCTCTCGGAGAAAAATATTTGAATTCAAGACTACGCGTCTGAGAAAGAGAACGCACAATTATGCACATGCACAATGTGCATGATATGTAAAATTTTATATCAGCTTTATTGCTTAAAAAAATAATTTTAATTTCTCATTAATCATATAAATATAATAGAAGTTTTAGGAGATGTCAATCAATTAATGAAACATTATGCATTTCTTAGCAGGTTTTGAATTTCAAAGGTTTTCCCAATAGCAGACACCTCCGAATAGCGGTCAATTTCCGCGCTCCCAAGGTGTCCGTTATTTAGAGGTTTTACTGTAATTGTATATTTGAATATTAATGAATGTATACGTGTTCACTTTTCAATATAAAATATAAAGTTTATATTAAAGATATAATTGTAGACTATTTTACCATAATTGTATTAAAATATTAATTTCCTTCCACTTCGGGTTCAGTTCGTGTTCCGGGTTGACAATTTTTTTTTGCCGGGTTCAGATTGACTTTAAGCAGGATTTTTGAGTTCGGGACGGGTACAACCTGACCCATGCAGGACTCTATTCGACAATGAACTTGCGTGCAATGTTAGAGTAAAAACGGTTCGACGGAAGTGGGTTGCAAGATTTGTCACAGGTAGAGAGCCAACAAACTAAGTTAAATAAAACGTTTAATAATTATATTAAAAAGCCGACTTCTGTACCATAACACTTATTGTTATTTAATGGTCTTAGCAACGAAGTTATTTAAGAAACTTTTGTTATTTTTCAGTGTCCTTATTTAAAAAAAAATATTTTTTTACAAGTTTCAGTAAATTTCTTTAATTAGCAGTAAATAGCGTTATCATTTTAAAATAAAACAGTTAATTGAATTCACTGCCATTCAAAGCCGAAATTGATGTAGCAAGGATAAAAAAAGCTTTACGTACACCAAATCTTAAAATGTTTCTTTTTTAATATAAATTCCAGACAATATATGGGATGAAGAAACACAAACTGTTACGTAATGCATTGGATCGATTCTGTACTTTGGACATATAACGCTGCCATTGAAATTCTTACCATCTAATATCATTTTGCCTCTAAACTTACAAAATAGCAAATATTAAAAATTTCCACGCATGTAAATTCGCTACCCAATGGTGAGTTTTTGTATCCCTCTACACTCTTTTCAACTCTTTCCTATCCCTCGGATTGCTGATGCACTCGGAAAACTTCTTTGAATGATTAATTGAATTTCTGATATAGTTTAGGATCTAAAATTCCACCAAATTAAACAAAAAGAGTATATTGCTATGAATTGGTATTTTCTGTATGGAAAGTGCAATGAAAATATGATTAGCAACGATTAATCATAATAATAAATATATAATATAATCTGATATAGTTAAAAAATAGTTAATGGAAAATACATATCAACTGTTTCAAAGAGAAGGAATACCATACATTTAAAACAGCTCAATTGAAACCTCTCCAAAATGGAATTTTGTTTCGGTCTCTAGTGATTCAGCATTTAGTACAATAAAAGTACTAAGAGGGAATCTCGAATAACTGGATCAAGATTGCGTTTTGGACAGGTTTCTGTCTTGGCAGTATGGTATTCCCATTCCTTCCGTAGAAATTTTTTTTCGTTTAAGACACGATTCCGTTAAAGATAGATTCTGCGTTCATAATATTTTTACTCTATGTCTCGATTTAGAAGAAGCTGCCTTGGTGTTTGTGACGATGGACCGGGTAATGTTAGGTGACGCTGGCAATATATAAATATTGAGTTGAAATCGACAATAGACTCTGACTCGGGTCGCGTAGCCAGATTTTATTCGAACCCGACCCTAGAGGTCTGCACGAACCCGGGCCTGGCCCGAGGCCCGTACCCGGGCCGGCAGAGTTAGGACAATTTTTTCAACGGGTCGGGCCGGCAAAAAATTGAACTGGCCTGAAGGGCCGATAAAAATATTAATCGGGCCTATAAGGCCCGATATAAGAATTCAAGCGAAGCAGATAAAATACGACCCATTTTCAATGAATATGATTTTCTCGAGAAGTATAAATGTGCGTCACGAGTCGATGCGAGTTTAACAACATCAATACAGAAATGTAACATGTCTATCGTAGACATCGGCATCGTACAGTTACAAGATGTCTGAATCCGGGTTTAATTTTTTTCAGCAGACTCGTGCCAGGACGGAAGTGGTCTTAATCGTTCTCAGGATGTGTAGGACAGGCATTATGTTTTGTAAAAGTATTAATAGCGATAATGAACTTCTGTTAACAGTAACTTTGGAAATGTACCTTAAGGTGGTTCTCATATTTACTGCTCAACAATGCGAAACTTTCAGACACATTTTCTGACTTAGTTTTAACTATAAAGGCATGAAATTGACAGGCCTGACTATTGAAAGCATTTAGAAACGAATAGCTCTCTCCATATTTGATAAATTACTTACAGGGATAACAGAGATTCTTGCCACGTGACTGTACGTTTTTCTCCTTTCCTGTGCTATCGCTTCCGGAAATTCGATTCAAAACGCGAACTTTAGCAGCATTTTCAGAAAGATATATTGTTCTTATTTATGAAAAAATGGCATTTACATAGTTTCTGAATAAGAATATCTGCCAATCTTACGCGTTTCCGAAAAGAAAGGAATTCATAAATGTGTCGAAATGTAGCTCCTTTGGATTTGAGAAAAGCCTTAAAAATGAGAGAAATATTTTCACAAATCTACTCTTTATTATTCAGCTTCAAAAGTTATCATGTTTTTAATCCTTTATTCTGAACTAAATTAATCTTTTAATGAATCTTTATTTGAATTTTAAAATGCCTGTAGAGACGATGACTAAAACACTAAGTAATCGCTAATGTTTACTATTGTGTGTTTCTATTTTGCGAACATATACTAATCTAAAATATACTGCAAAATGTTTCCATAAATATGTATGTGGTATTCATTAAAAGAATATTAATTGTATGTCGAGAAAAACCGGATTTTTTTTGTAGAAATTGAGTCGGACCGGGCCTGTTTTCACTGATTTTTGTACGGGCCGGGCCGGGAACTGTAAAAATGCAGACGGGCCGGGCCCGGGCCTGGAAATTCCGGTCCGTGCAGACCTCTACCCGACCCAACGCGTTCCGCTGTTCGGTTTGGGTTGATGCTATTGTTTTTGATGCGGGTAAGATTGACTTTAAATGTTTAGGGTTCGGGTTGGTTTTGGATTTGGTTTTGACTCTCTCAGGTCGTACCCGGCTTCATTAGGATAAAAAAAAAAGTACTGAATATTTTCAAATGAAAACATCTGTACATTTGAAGTTTCAATGAATGTATACGTATTCATTTTTCAATATAAAAAATAAAGTTGGTATTAGAGATGTAATTGTAGACAATTTTTCAATACTTGTATTAAAATCGAGATTAATTTCCTTCGACTTCGGTTTCGATTTGTGTTCGGGTTCCCGAGAGAGAGATTGTAGATGTAATTGTAGACAAATTTTCCATACTTGTATTAAAATCGAGATTAATTTCCTTCCACTTCGGTTTCGGTTCGGGTTCCGGTTTTACAACATTTTTTGTCAGTACAGATTGACTTTAAGCAGAATTTTTCGGTTCGGGACGGTACAATCTGACCTGTACAATGTTAGAGTAAAAACTGTACATTTGAATATCAATGAATGTATAAGTGTTCATTTTTCAATATAAAAAATAAAGTTGATATTAGAGATGTAAATGTAGACAACTTTTTTATACTTGTACAAAAATCGAGAATAATTTCCTTCCACTTCGGTTTCGGTTCGGGTTCCGGTTTTACGAAATTTTTTTTATCAGTACATGTTGACTTAAAGCAGGATTTTTGGGTTCGGGACGCGTACAATCTGACCCGTGCAATGAGAGTAAAAACGGTTCGACGGAAGTGGGTTCAAAGATTTGTCACAAACATAGAGCCAACAAACAAAGTTAAATAAAAATGTTTAATAACTAAATTAAAAAAAGCCCACTCCCATACAGTAACATCTATTATTTTTTAATTGGCTTTTGAAACGAAGTTAAGAAATTTTTGTCATCTTTCACTTATTAAAAAAAGATAGTTTTTTACAAGTTTCAGTGAATTTCTCTAACAAACAGTAAACACCGTCATCGTTTAAAAAAAAAACAACATTTAATTGAATTCACTGACATTCAAAGCCGGACTTGATGTAGCTGGGATAAAAAAAAACTTCCCGTACACCAAATCTTAAAATGTTTCTTTTTTAATATAAATTCCAGATGATATATGGGACGAAGAACTGTCACGTAATACATTTGATCGATTCTGTGCTTTGGACATATAACGCTGCCATTGAAATTCTTACCATCTAATATCATTTTGTCTCCAAACTTACAGAATACTAAATATTAAAAATTTCCACGCACGTAAATATTCTCCCAACGCGAGCTGTTCTATTCCTCTACCCTCTCTCTAACTCTTTTCTATCCCTCGGATTGCTGCTATGTTCGGAAAACTCCTCTGCATGATTAATTGAATTTATGATATATTTCATAAATATCACCAATTTAAATAAGAATAACAAGAATATATTTCTAACTTAGTATTTTCTGTATAGAAAATACAATGGAAATATGATTGTTAAAACAAATTAATTAATTAGTTAAAACATAATTAATGAAAAATACATATCAACTGTTTCAAATGTTTTCTGGCTTCTTTATAATTTTAAAACTTTACATTAACCCATTTTTGGCCAAAGGTGCGTAAACGCACCATTTCAATAAATATATTTTTATTAACACTGTGACGAATATTTTTCACTATTTTTATTTTTCTGCTATTTTTAAGGGTTCTGGAGACATCTATAAAATATCAGTAATTCAATTGGAGTAAACACTTTCTGTTGAGAAATTTTCAAAATACACTAGTCTTTTAAAATTGAAACGGTTATTGACAAATTCGACTTTTTGAAAATGTATAATTATTCCAATTGAGATTAATCATATGATTTTATAATGGATTAAAGTTACAAGTTCTGTAAACAAAATAATAATAAAACAAATGTCATAATTAAAAAAAAAATGTTAATTTTAAATTTAATGGTGCGTTAACGCACCAATTGACCGAATGCATTTTATTTCTCAAATAAAATATTATTTTTCATGCACGAAACTTTTTTTTTTGTCTTAATGAATGTAATTTAAGCATATTTCAATGAAAATAATACCACATTTTATAAAATTTCCATGCTTGGCCTAAAATCGGTTAAAATAGCATAAATAGTTTTCAAGTAAAAGATACGCGACATCATTATCAGATGTTTACCGTAGTATTTAGCAGCCTTTTTAAGTGAAGAAGTCAAATCTATTCAAAAGGGTCTAAAACTCTTATAGGGGTCTTACGCTTCAGGGAAAATTTCATGACAAATATCAATATTTTTTTATAGAAAAATAAATATAGGTTGAACGCGCAAAACTTCGGTTTATTTAAGAAGAGATTTTCTAAAAAAAAATATATATATATATATATATACTGGTACCGAAGAATTTCTTGGTCGTGAAATTTCAGGACAAGTACGACCTCTGGACTCTTATTAATTCACAACAACTGTCGAAATCCATCATATGTATTGCGAAGTAAAAGAAGTGATCCATTTACCCCTAATTTTTATCGGATAACCAGATTCTTTTGATTTGATTCTTACTTTCGGAAATTTTCGTGAAGTTTCTTTGCAAAAATGCTATAAAATTCCTATATTAAAAACAATTACGAGGTTTTAAAACCTCAAAACCTATTTTCTGCTCAATCTTTTTCAAAATGAAGCTAATTTAGAAATTATTTTCTTTTTTTAAAGTTTTTATTCAGAAAATATTTTGATATGCGTTTCACTCTACTAATAGTAGGTTCATCTTTTCAAAATAAAGCAGTTCTTTACAGTTATTGATATTGGAGATCGTAAAAGTTTAGCTATATTAAGAAAACTAAAATATTTCTTTCTTTTTTTATATATAAATTCTCTATACAGTATGTGATAAAGAAATACAAATTGTCACGCAATACATTTGATCGAACCCATGCTTTCAGTATAGATATATATACTCTGTGATCAAAATTCTTAGATCTAGTACTATTTTATCACCAAACCTTCGGAATGCCAAATATTAAAGAGTTTTGCAGGCACGTGATTCTCACTTAATGTGAGCCGTTGCTTTCCATCTCTTTTCTATCCCACAAAATGCTGCTACATTCAGAAAACTTTTCTGAAGGATTAACGGAATTTCTGATACAGTTCATGATAGATAAATGCTACTAAATAAAATAATAATAATAATAATAATATGTCATTGTAATTTAGTATTTTTTAAATGGAAGGTATCATGGAAATATGATTAGCAACAGTTTGTTATAGTAATAAAATAATATAATCTAATATAGTTGAAATGAATTTCATGAAAACTATTTGGTCTAGGAATTAATTCGTGCGGTTTTACAAGAGATGGAGTAACTACCGTATTGTCCCATAGTTTCGTTTGTTCAAACACGCATTTAAAACTACTGTTATTGCGCACCCAGTTTAGTATATGCCATTTGGTTTAAGCGTAAAGAACAACAATTTTTATCCAACTGAAAATGTCAAACTTTGTGCCTGATAAAGTGTTTTTGCGAGGGGTTCTTCTTCATTACTTTAACATGAAGAAAAGTGCTACTGAAAGTCATCGTATTTTGGTGGAAGTTTATGGTGACCATGCTCTAGCTGAACGAACGTGTCAGAAGTGGTTTGCACGGTTTAAAAGTGGTGATTACGGCTTGGAAGACCAAGCACGACCTGGGAAGATAAAAATTTTGAAGATGAAGAATTGACAGCATTTTTTGATCAGGATTCGTGTCAAACGCAGGAAGAACTTGCAAAATCATTAGAGGTTGATCAAACAACAGTTTCCAAACGCCTCAAAGCAATGGGAATGATTCAAAAGATGTCACATTGGGTTCCATATGAATTGAAAGAAAGAGACGTTGAAAGAAGAAAAACCGTTTGCGAAATGCTGCTTCAAAGACAGAAAAATAAGGGATTTTTGCATCGGATTGTTACTGGTGATGAAAAATGGATTTACTACGCGAATCCTAAACGAAAAAAAGCCTGGGTAATGCCATGAACCAGGTCCATCACAACCAAAACGAAAGATTCACTGTGCAAAGGTTATGCTGTGCATATGGTGGGATATGAAAGGTGTGGTGTACTATGAGCTTCTGAAACCTGGTGAAACTATTAATGGAGAACGTTATCGACTTCAGTTGATGGGTTTGAAACAAGCTCTTGCCAGAAAACGACCAGAATGGGATAACAGACAAGATAATGCCCGACCACATGTCGCAAAACCGGTCAAAACATATTTGGAGGATGTCGGATGGGAAGTGTTACCCCACCCACCGTATTCACCAGACATTGCTCCTTCAGACTACTACTTCTTTGATTGCATGAATAACGATTTGATTGGACAACGGTTCACTTCCTCAGAAAATATAGAAAAATGGATCTCTGTTTGGATCGCTTCGAAAAGTGAAGACTTCTTTCGACACGGAATACGTAAATTACGTGAAAGATGGGAAAAAGTAGTGGGTAGCGATGTACAATATTTTTGTTAACGTATTTATGTATTTTGTTTTTGAAATAAAGCTTTAATTTTTTATTAAAAACTGCACGAATTAATTCCTAGACCAAATAGCTCATGAATCAATCGCTTCAAATGTTTTTTTTTTAAACTTGTTTATAATAAAAAAAAATGGATATTATTTATAAGATTAACAAGTTGAAAATTGCACGTTAAACGTAGCAAATAAGGTGCGTTCGTACTATAACTAGTTTTAAAAATATTTTTTGCACCGAATATTGTACTGAACGCATATTTTAGTGCACTTCAAAAGTGCATATCAGTTCATTCTGCTCGAAAGGCTATAACATCATTAAAATGCACTTGAAATAATTTTTTCCCATTGGCCGCAATGTAACGGAAAACTTTTTAAACATCCGATTTTCATAAAATTTGAAATGACTCGACAAAATTATGCCACAATTATATATTTTAAATTTCAAACTATTCGGTTGGGTAGTTTTTGCGCTGTTATATGGGGACGAACGGACGGACAGACGGATTGAACAACAACTATAGGTGCTACGTATTTATATAATTACGAACGTACCTAAAAACTGTTATTTTATTTTTATTTTTAAGGCTAAAGAAAATTTAAAGACTGTGTAGCGTAATGCAAATAAATAAGATATTTCTGTCACAACATGCTGTATATTACAATACCATTTTTTTTAATGTCGCTATTCAAAAAATATTTTGACACCAGTTTCATTATAATTATCTATAATAAATAGTTCCATCTTTTCAAAATAATAGTCTTCTTTAATACTAGAACTACCGATGTTAAATATATACCTAGTTTTACCGCACCCGTCAAATTGACGGATTTTTGATCATGGCTTTTGATCATTGTAACTTTTGACTTAGTTAATGTAAATAAAAGAATATAATTTAACAAGAACAATATTTAATATAATAATTCATTAATTATTAATAAAAAAACAGACAAACGAAAACAGTTTCTATTTGCATTTATAGTATAGCACATTTGATAAGCTTCGCCTTCTGGTATTCCGACGGTTTGTAGGGTGCCTCTATTAGTGAGTGATATCGGCTGTCGGAAATCAAGCTTTGCATGACTTAATGGAAAGCAATGGAGGCTATTCCATCTACGTTATGATCACGTGGTCAAGTTAAAAACTTCTAGCGTAAAGAAGGGAAGGCACCGTAGAAGTAATGCAAATCCCCGCCAGCCAGTGAAACAGTTCATGCGGAAAGCAGTAGTAGCTTCCCTTCTTATCAGTTAGGAATTCTTTGGGTAAATTGCTGGTACCACGTGACTTTTTTTAGCTTCGAACCCAGATTTGGAATATAGTCCGTTAGCCTTCCTACAATACTGTTTTCCGAGATTGGACTTTTTACAGATTGCACTTTTCACCAAGAATTTTATCATGTTAGCAGTACAACTGATAACGATTGCGTAATGATTATATTTACCAATCAGAACCTTCAGTTCTAAACTGAATCGTAATAGGAGCAAAATAGATCCCGTTATAACGGCTGCCGAACACTTTGGATCATTCAACTTTGAAACTGCCAAAGAAGGGCTGCCACAAGCAACTATTCTTATATTCTGTTCGCACGACTGTTTTTTAAAAATATATTTTGTCGTATATTTCTCTTGAGAATGTTGTCAAAGCGTAAGTAAATCATTTTTGTTTTAAAAATGTGATGCGAATTCGAATAATAAAAAAAAAAAAATAGTCGCCTATGGCAGCCCTGCCAAAATCGTCATTTTGACGGGACTTGGTATACATAGGTATAGGTCATACTGACCATGGAAATTAAAATTGGTGAATGGAAATTGAATAGGAATATTCAACTATTCTTATATTTCATTAAAACTCGTATCATAAAATTTTAGAACAATATATAAATTATCAAATATTTAAGCATGAAATTTGAAAACCGTCAAAATGACGGTCTTGGTAGTTCTAGTGTTAAAGGTGTTGATATTGAACGTCGTCGTGAAAGCTGAAGCTAGATTGATAAAGCTTTTCATACCTTCAAAAATCTTTGTTTTAGAAATAAATTCCAAATAAAGTATGTAATAAGGAAGTATAAATTGTCCCTCTTTGTATTATGTCGAAACTGTGTTTTCCATCTATACTTCTGTGATCGAAATTTTTATGTTTAATACCATTTTATGCCTAACCCTTCTGAATACCAAATGTTAGAGTTCCATAAACACGAAATTCTCACTTACTGTGAGCCAACGTTTTTTATTTCTTTCCTGTTTCTTTAAAATATTGCCATGTTGAATTTTTCGCCTGAGATGTTAATTGAGTACATAATCTAGAAAGGATTTGTTAAGAGTCTCTAAATATAATAAAAATAATGAGATTGCATTTTTATAAATTAACTAGGGGGCTCGGCCCCCTACGAGCTACGCTCGCCAACCCCCCGTTCAGACACTGCAGTCTCTAAAAGCACGCTAATTTGATCGGCTTTAATTGAATTTTTTTGGAAGATTGAATTATAATTAAAAAAACAAAGGCGATCGCACTATAAACGGGTTTCTATTCATTTCTCTTTGATTGGGGAATTTTACGGAAAAATCAGCTGTTGTTAAAAGATACAATGGCATTTCAAAATCATCTAATATAAAATGAATTAAGTAAACAGAGTCTTTGTCTCCCGGTATTTTTTAACAAAGCGAAAAGAAAGTCCTTTTAAATAAAACATTTTAAATATATCGTTTTTAATCTGACGTAATTTTCACCAAACTTTTCTTTCCCTTTTTAATATTCACGTGAAAATGCTTTTATTAGAAATGAAATATTATTTGCGCTGTCAAAAAAAAAAAAAAAAAATAGTTGAAAAGTTCATCTCAAAATATCAAGTAAATGTCTCGCGCTATTTTTAAATTTAAACTACTATTTTGCAATATTATTTTTTGTTCATTTTACGTAATAAGTGTAATGTGACGTAAATGTGATGTAATTTCTCCTATTTAAGACTTCTAACGCATGTTAATGAATTTATTACTTTACAATATCCTTTCTCTGTTAAAATTCACGTGTAATTATAGATGAAGTAATTTTCAATAAGTTCCTGCTTTTTATACGTAATTATTTAATTCTAATTTGAAAGTTTTTCTTTTCTGTTTATAATAGTCACGCGTAAATAAATTTTTAATTTGAAGCAAACATTATTGTTTCCGTTGTTTATACAGTTTGGCAACAGGTTAAATTAGTACAATTTTCTGAAATAAGTAAAAAAATATCTCTCGAAATGCTGAAAATTTGAATTTAAAATAGAAATGAAACCTCGAAAAATGAGTCAAATTAAAAAAATAAATTATTTCTGCACACCGGGAAATTATAACGTATAAAATGATCTAAAAAGTATTAAATTCCGATGTATAGTTTTTGCTCCTATAAAACTTTTTTAATGGAACGATTTTGTCCAACTTTAGCATTAAATATCTCTTAAAATAATTCTTCGATTTGAAAACTGTCTACATCAGCGTGTTTATCAAACATTTCTGTATAATACTACCAATTTTCATATTTTTGTATGCATTATTTTTCTTAATATTAACGAAGAAAGACCTCCGGTCACAAAAAATTCAAAACCGGCGGCGGCGGCGGCGGTGACAGCGGGAGTTACTTTTTTTTAGAATAGAGAGATATTTTCTGGATAAGAATTACTATAGTTAGCAACGTTTTATCGAAATGGAAATATGGTTAGAAATGATCTAACATTGTAATAATTATCTAAATGAAACGTAATACATATGAACCATTATATCAAAGAAATATCACGGCGCGGCGTCTAATATCATAATAACTATCTGATGAAACGTAATATAGCTGAACCATTACCTCATAGAAATATCACGGCATACATTGTCAAACAATTCTGTGAAAACACAGAAAAGATCCTTGGTAAATTTACTCTAGTTCTCGATTAAAAGCCTTCGATTTCCAATCATTAGTTCATACCCACCCCCCCCCTTTTTTTTTTTCTTAAATAGAAGAGAGAAATAAGTAATTACACCGGAAATTTTGTGCAGAGGAAGATAATAGGTGTAATCCATTTCGTTTTCTATATCTGAATGGCAGTTTCGATTTAGTGTGAGGTTTTGTAACAGTAAATTTCTTTCTTTCTTTTTTTTTTTGAAAAAAAAAAATCTTGCTTGCTTCAATGCTCCGCATACAATGTCATAATTTGCTGACAGTATCAACAACAAAATTACAACCATCTGCTGTAAATTTACAGGACCATGCGTGTTTTCACACTCTTTTATTCAGTGTTGCCAGTGGGCTACTTTTTTAAATTCAGATTTCTCGACTGGCACCACTTTTTTGAAATGGTAAAAGCCGCCTTATCTCTATAATAATAGCCTAAGTCATGTGACTGTCATCAATAGTTCCGGGTTGACCGCTTCACTTTTTATATGCCAAACAGCCAATTTGGTAATTTAATGTTAGCCGGGCGCAGGTGATAAATCGCCCAAATAATGTTTCATCGCCATCATATCATCAGTATTATAATAGTCCATCGCATGCGACTATCATAAACAATTTTTCAAGAGGTAAATTAAAACAAAGCTTTGATTTTGAAATTAAATGTCATAGTTTATAGTATTATTTATTACTTTTTTTTCTTTTCTTTTCATTCTTTTCTTTTCATTCTTTTCTTTTTTTTTTAAGAAATAAGAGAAAATTGAGAGTCATAAACTTTAATCATTTCAGTTTTAAATTAAAGTTATGTATTTCAAATAAAATGAGTGAAAGTAATGAAATTAATGAAATAAGAAAAAATACGACGGTACAATGTTTGGCGATACATCACCTGCACTCGGCTAACATAAAAATACCGAGTTCATGATTTCTGTATCAGAATCTTCCGATTTGGCGAAGGATTGAGCAAGTAAATTAAATTATGAATAAAAGTAACATGATACAATGCTTAGCATATATTTAAAGGAGACCAAACTGGTCGCCAAGGGTGGCTAGTTTAATGAAATATTAATCAAGACGAAAACAAAGGAATTTTTACCATTTGAAAAAAGTGGTGCCAGTCAAGAAAATATGAATTAAAATAAAGTAGCCCACGGCAACACTGCTTTTATTACACTCAATCTGATTTTTTTGTATGCAAAGATGGAATTTTGTAATCGTTTTTTTAACCCACTTCTTGATATGCTAGAATTATAAAAATTACGTTCACAGGTATGTTTCTGATGACAATACAGCATTTTAATATTTTTAGAATTTAATTATAATACAAGGTGGACTTAAAAGAATATTCCAACTTTACAGGACTATTAAAAAAAATCAAAAAGATGTACAACCTTGTTGTCCATCGGAAAGGAGATGTGCATATATAACGTTCTCAAAATTTTGCTAATTTTAGACCCCTCCCCCCCCCCTTTACGATATCATACGTTATCATTCGTCGACCTCCCCTCTCCCCTCCTGATGATATCGTCATCAGTGTCTAAAAATTATGTATATTTTTACATTATTAACCATTTGGAAAAATGGTTATTGTCCTCTGTCAGGGTAGGAAATCAAAAACATATCTGAAGCGTTTTATTGGTTGAATCCGCATTTTATTCGTTTTCTGATTGATCTATACAGTAATCTGTATTTTTCTTTTACTTTCAACAGAGATGTATACTTCTGTTGCCACTATGACAAAAAAGTAATAAAAATTAAAAAAAATAACTCAGAAACAAATTGAGATACAGCTTTCAAACAAATTGCATTTAAAAGTACATTTTTTTCTCTATACGACGGTGTAAAAAGTAATATTGTGGGATGTTTAGAAGTTTAAAAATGAAATTTCATTTAAAATTGGCCCAGAAAAATTAATGTTTAATCCATGGCGTACGTAATGTATGACCAGCTCCGTAGAAGTTTAAAAATTTACAGTACCGAAAAATGTAATCCATGACGTACGTAATGTATGACATTTCATTTAAAATTGGTCCAGGGATATTAATGTTTAATCCATGGCGTACGTAATGTATGATCAGCTCCGTAGAAGTTAAAAAATTTACAGTATCGAAAATTGTAAAACTGAAATTTCTTTTAAAATTTGTTCATGATGAGTCCAGGAATGTTAATGTTTAATCCATGGCGTACGTAATGTAGGATCAACCCCGTGAGATTTTTTATGCCTTAAATTTTAGTCTTTGAAAAAATCATTTTCCAAATGGTCGTTGTAATTTGTTAAATTGCTTTTTTTTTCTTTCTTTTTATACGTTTGCAGTGATATAAAGATATGGTTATTGGTTATATTTACTTGTCCCATACTTTACAGATTCAAATGAAGAGAAAAAGTCAATAAAATATGAATATTATACAGAAATTAAATTTGTATCAAATAATCTCTAAAAGAGTTAGTTACTATTAAAAAATATTAAAAAATATTTAATAATACTTTATTCTTACATAGTGCATTCAACAGTAATATTGTCTTCTTGCACTTGCTCCTGCCTGGGGAGAGTAAAAGCAGAGCTTCTTAATAAAACAGTGGTCAACATTCTTTCTCTTTCTTTGCTGATAAACGTAAGTATCATTTTAAATATATTTTGCTCCTAGTTTCTCCAACAATGAATTATATGCGCATATGGCAGACGAACAGGAATGCCGAATATTGGGATATTCCATATTTTAGAATGAAACAATTTTATCAACATTTAATAGCTTTAAGGAGAAAAAAATTCATAACTTCGTCAATTCTCAAGACAGCAAGTCCAGTTAAATTTATTATAAATCTTCTTAATATTATCTACAACTTTTACACTGACAAGATTTTAATAGAATCAACACTTACCAAAAAAAAAAAAAAAAAAATCCCCGCCGTCTCGAACTATAGGCACAGGTAGATTTCGAAGCTAAGTACTAATTTCAACAACAAAAATTAAATCATGATTAGAGATAAACCCACTTTAACAATTTTATCTGGCCGCTTTTGACGAGTTTTTAATTTCATTTTTATATAAGAGCTGGTTTTATCAGAATCATGTTAAGGCGGTATTAAAAAAAAATACTTTTTTTCCATGCTCAACAACTCGAAATTTTCTGACACATTTTTCAGGTTCATTTTTAAATGAAAAAACATGAAACTTGCTGACGTGTTTTTGAAGAGATTTATAAGCGACACATGTTTTTATTTTTCGTTTAATTAATTAGAACTTGATTTATAAACAATTATTTTTTCAGTAGGACACTATTTTTCGTTTCCAACACAATCGTTTCGGGAAATTCCGTTAAAAATGCCCACTTAGACATCATTTTTTGCAATATATTCTGCCTCTATCGAAAAATCGATCATTCTGTACATTATATAGTTTTAGAATAAGAGAAACTACCAATTGGGTGAGTTTGAAAGCAAAAATGAATTTAAAAATGAGTCAGAAAATAAGCAGTTTGGATTTGAGTATACCTTTAATACGATGATTTTTTCTTCAACCGCTGTGTATTTTTAATTTGTTTTTGCTGTAAGAATTGGCCATATTAAAAATTGTAGATAATTATTAAGAAGATATATAATAAATTAATGCGGATTTTATATCTTGTAAATTGACGAAGTTATGAATTTTTTCCTTCTTCAACCCTCCCCCACACCCCTTTTTGTTTTCGTTTTTAATTTTTTTCGGTACAAATTGGCCCTATCAAAAACTTGTCAATATAAAAGTTGTAGATACTATTAAGAAGATTTATAATAAATTTAATTGGATTCGATATCTTGAGAATTGACGAAGTTATGAATTTTTTTCTTCCCCAAACCCTATTTTTTGCGCCTCTTGAGTCCATTTTTAATTTTATCAAAATCTGTCATACATAAATTTTTGGCCCTTTTTTTAGAAGTAATAACAACTTTAAACTGATTCGATATGTATTATAACTAAGAAGTTATGTGGGTTTTTTGGTTTTCACAAAACTCCTCCCTATTTCCACTTCCTTGGTCCAATTTTGCCCATTAACGAACTTGCCCAAGATTTTATGCCCCTTGATTTTATGTATCAGTTTGGAAGAGAGTAAAAAAACTATATATATATATATATATATATATATATATATATATATATATATATATATAAAGTTTTTTTACTGAGGGTGGTTTTGGGTTCTAGGGGTCATGATCGGTGTAGATCTGCAAATTTTTTTCAGAAATTCCGACATATTCTAGAATGTAATAGGTAGTATTTCATACTAAATCTATCTAAAAGGAGGGGTTGAAGAAGAAAAAATTTCATAACTTCGTCAATTCACAGGAAATCAAATCCGCTTAAATGTATTATAAGCCTTCTTAATATTATCTACAATTTTTATATTGACAAATTTTTCATAGGGTTAATTCTTACAGAAAATCATATTAAAAACACATAGCGGTTGAAGAAAAAAATTATCGTATTAAGGGTGTACTCGAATACAAACTGCTTATTTTCTGACTCATTTTTTAATTTATTTTTGTTCTGAAACGCATCAAACTGACAGATTCTCTTATTCAGAAACTATATAATGTGATGTGCTTGTCGATGTTTTGATACAGGCAGAATATATTTCAAAAAATGCTGTCAAAGTTGCCGTTTTGAACGAATTTCCCGAAGCCAGAGAACTGGGAACGAAAAAAATAGTCGTACTGTGAAAAGAATGTTTATAAATCAAGTTCTAATTAATCGAGAGACAAATTAAAACACGCGGTCGCTTATACATCTCATCACAAATCACCTCAGCAAGTTTCATGTTTTCACCTTTAAAAATGAGTCTGAAAATGTGTCAGAAAATTTTGAGTTGTTCAGCGGAGGAAAATATTTTTTTGAATTCCGCCTTAACACGATTCTGATAAAAGCAGCTCTTACAGAAAAATGAAATTAAAAACTCGTCAAAAGCGGCCAGATAAAATTGTTAAATTGGTTTAACCATAATCTTTGTTAAGTTTTTGTTGGTGAAATTAGTACAGTCATTCAGGGTAACTTTGAATCATGGGGTGTAACTTTGCACCACCTCCTAATTTTCAATATTTTTATTAAGCTCCAGAACTGTACTCTGTTGGCAAAGTTCTAAACTGGGATTTCTACTCTTTATTTTAGAAAATAAATTAGCAACATTATACGCAATAAAATGCATCATCTAACTATTTTTGTGAAGCACTGCTTTCAAGTTAATTTTGAATGCTGTTTTGAAGTTATTGTAATCGAATTAAATTTTCATAGTAAGTAACAATATACTCATTTATCAGACATATTATTATTTAAATGTTGTAAATGTGATAATATTTTGTGATTCTTTATTTATTAATAGTTAATAAAATGTAAAATAAGAAGGCACTATCATTTTACCAGATTTTCAGGGTAACTTTGAGCCGGCTCAAAGTTATACTGATGTTTATAATTTACTGATTATAGGTGATACTCTCAAAAATGTCCCATATTTGCACGTATATTTTATATAAATCCCGAAAGCGAGCATTAGATATAACATGTAAATATTTTCACAAATATGTGTAAAATACATAAAATTTATTTAAAGGCGTTATTCTGGGCGGAGCTATTCAAATTTGACATTTCATACATTCGGCATTTTTTATTCTTGTTTGAATAATACTAGTACTAGTATGTATTACTGTAACTATGGATATATTATTGAGTTAAAACTTTGAAAATTGTTTTCCACTGCATTTTTATGTTTTATATGAACAATAAACAGGTTTTTTTTATTTCTAAATATTCATGGTTCTCTTCTCCCACTTTTCTTATGCCTGATATTTGTTGTAATATCATAAATTATCCAAATCTTGTGATGTTGGGAAATGTAAATTCGGCGTCTTTACATATCTGAAAACATTTTTTGAGGTTCAAAGTTGTCCTAACTATAATAATTTTTTTTTATAATGAATTATTTTAGATAATATGCATATTGTGCAAAGTTACCCTAAATGGCTGGGTAACTTTGAACCAGGTTAAAAATTCATCTTTTATAGCTTTTATCATTATTATTCCTTAATTTTTGATAGTCATACAATAATTTAGGATCATTTCTTCTCTTTTATGTCCCTAGTTGCAACATTATTCTTAAAATAAGAGTGTGGCATATGAAAATAGAGAAAATGCGATCTAAGTTACCCTGAATGACTGTACTTAACTTCGAAATCTACCTTCGCCTGTAGGCCGATCCTGCAGGGATTTATTTTTCTTTCCTGTTGACTTATTTTCAAAAGGAAACAGAGCAAAATATAAATATTTTTAAATAAAATTAATTTGCTTGCGCTTTCTACCAAGAGTAAAAAGATCAGTGCCTTTTTCATAATTGGGCTCGGCGCACACAACCAAATTAATGTACTGTAACGGAAAGATTTGAGAAAAAAATTGAATTATAGTTAAAAATATTAGGTGTCATTTTGAACATTGAATGCTTATAAAAGACAGTTTTTTAAAAACATATTTTTAAACTAGTACATAATATGAACTTTAAAAAGTTCACTGTTTTCTTAAAAGGTACCAAATATTAATAATACAGATGTTACAAGTTTTAAAAACATTATAATAATTTACTTTACTTTAATTTCGAGTACTTTCGGTCTGAAATCCTGCAGTCATCGTTAGGGAATATTTTTATTAATTGCCGTTCCATTCATTCAAATTCGTCACTTCGTTTGAAATGGCAAAGTCTATAATCCTTAGGGTAACTGGAAGTAGAAGTAGTAGTGCTTTGGATTACACTTGTGTAGAGGAAAATATTTAACTGCCGTTCCAGTCATTTTTAATGCGTCACTTAATTTGAATCAAGGTGGAATATTGCATTTCGTCCTTTGATTTTATTTACTTACCTATTTTTACTTTTATATTTATTATACAGGCATATATACTGAATTTATAGTAAAATTATAGAATTTTTTTTCTGTTTTTTAACAGAATTCCCGTTTTTCTTTTCTTGTAATTTAACAGAAGGATTAAGATAAATAATCACAAATAGAATCTCTGCTATTTCAAAGAAAAAAAGAAGTTAACGTCGTAAATAAAGTATTTAAGTTCATTTCAAATAATACAAAAAATCGCATTTGTTTTCAAGATATAGTATATAGATAAGGGATATGTCTTTTATTTTATATTTTGTAATCAATAGATAGATTCTTTCACTTTTATTCTGAGACAATACAGTTAATTAAAGGAAAAGAATGCTGAAGTCAATAAGAACTAGATGAAACGGTGGATAATCAATGAACTGGAATGGTAAAAGAAAATAAATCTGTCAAATGGATTTTTAATCCTTTATATATTTTTCCTTTATATATTTTATAATCCTTTATACATCCATTATATTTTTTCTAATTTTTTTTTTTTCGTTTAAGGAAAAAGAAATACTACTGGGTTGTTCGTAAAGTTCTGAGTGTTTTTGGTAGATCAAATTTCAGCAGTGTATTAGGCCTTTTTATAGTTTGAAAAGAATCTTTTTTGTGCAGAATGGTAGAATAGAAATTCTGCGAAAAGTATATGGTCTACAGTTTATCGAGAAGGGTATAGTTAAAATAATTTTTGCAGGATTTGAATGGCGAAAATTTGTATTTTAAACATCGGAAATTATTCTTTTTAAAAAAGTCGAGTTAATGTTGTTGAAAATGTTAGATATATTTGCGTAATCTAAAAAGATCATGTTGTAGGCTAAGCAATACTTTGGAGGTTGTTTAAAGGGTTTAAATCCAAAATTTCAGTCTTTAAAATTACGGTTGGTACTGCGACTTATTTCAGCAGATAAAGATGATAGAACGAAAAGAACAAAATCCTTAAATGAACTTTTAAGACTTAGTAAAATTTATGAAAGTGCTTAATATTCGGAACATAAACATTTGGTAAAATTGGGACATATATTGAAATGTGATGTTAGGGTACCGCAGAATCTGTCAAAGATAAACAACAATGATTGATATTTTGTGTGCAAAATGCCGCTGAAGCAACACAAAACGGGTACATTTAAGAAAAGGATTATTGATAGAGAAAAAGTGAATTGTATACGACAATATAATGCAAAATAGATTGTGAAATAGTCATAGATAATTACTCATCTTTATAGGCTCGCAGTCCGATATCCCCGCACGAGCAATTATATGCTTTGTGCCTGTTGGGATTATAAAGTTATTTTTTATTATGAACTTCTTTCATAATAGCAGAAGCTAAAATCTAAAGTTTCCATTCATACTTTTAACAAATGAAACGAAATGGGTTGCAGATTTTTCGAGAATATCCAATAGAACAGAGGAGTGGCTTTCCGTTACGACGTTGTGAAGTTTTACGTACTTTTGATCACCCGAATGGAGTTACATGATGTAGGAAAGGATGGGATATTTTTATACTAGTAGTGGTTTTATACAAACTACGTATACCCTTTTGTTTCTCAAGCCAAGTTGTAGCATATACTCTCTGTCTTTAGCGTATACTCTCTTTTTTACCTTAACATCACTGTTTACCAACATACTCAACAGCTATTGCTCTCCCAGGTTTTTATTTGCTTCGCTCTCTTTAAAAAAATTTCGATGAAAAATAATTTGCTGGTGAAAATGCCATTAAAAGTCGCTTCGATAACTTTTTACTTTTAGACCCACTCAGTTTTGTGTGGACAGAATTTTCAAACAGCCTGAAACCTGGCTGAAAGATGAGGAAAGATAACAGCTCACAGTTTTAATTTTCATAAAGCCTCATTATGTTTTTCGTTTGCTCAAAGTTTCATAGAAAAAAAATTTCTCATAATTTTCCGGGCAGCGAAGTATTTCACTAGAAAATTTAAATTTTAATATTTGTGGTAGAAGAAGTTAAAAGCGCAATTTAATTAAATGCGGACGATACAAGCCCAATTAAAATTGATTTTTTTCTTTTCAATTTATATCTTTCTTCTTTTATTAAAAGTAATATCTACAACACCCGATTTTCGATATTTCTGTGATTTTAGAACAAATTAATGTATAATAAAAGAATAACAATCTTCTTGGTAGACAAAGTGAGTGTCATTTGATACATATTCTTATCGCCTCGAAAGTGGAGAAATGTTCCTTTTATTCTGTTTCACGGCATCTATAAAAATGCACATGTGTCCAAAATTTAAGAAGCAAACATAAAAAATCAACATATTCATCGAAGGAAACAATGTGTAATTAAAAAAATTGCGAACTAGTAACACACTAGGTACTGGTACTACTAGGTACACTGGTAGGGCTGTACCCAGCCCAAATCCTATATTTCTGCTTTAAGTCAACCTAAAATCCAACCCGGACACAATACACTTTAAGCCGAACCCAAAACAAAAAAAATAACTCATGTTCCACAACTATGAAAAAATAGTTCATAATTATATCTCTAATATCAATTTTATTTTTTATATAAAAATGAACACATATGTGCTCATTAATATTCAAATATACAGCTTTTTTTCATTTGAAAAATATTCAGGATTTTTTTTTTTTTTTTTGAAAAATTGGGTTAATCCGAACACGTACCATAAGAACCAAAACTTAACAATCCGAACCTGAAACATTTAAAGTCAATCCGACACGCAGCGAAACAAATTAGCGTCAACTCGATCTGACCCAAAGCGTTTGTCGGGTCGAGTTCGGGTGAAATCGGGTTACTCTACAACACACGCATGCGAAAACTAGGCCCCAAAAAGAAACAAGTAATATAAAAATTTTGTTTTTAAAGTCAATTCCTACTTAGGTCATCAAAGAAAAATTTAATATAATCCCTTAAGCTAATATTAGTTTTTGTTGCATTAAAATATCTCAATTTGTTGATTTTCTATAAGCAAGTAGGTTTACAATGGAAGTCTATGGGAATTTGGCGAAATATTAGAGATATAGCCAAGTTGGCGTCACTTTTGGCGACTCATTTTGGTTGCTAAATTTGGCGATATATCGCCAAGTTGGTGACAAGCTTGGCGGTATTTGGCGACAGAACAGGGTCCTCCCTATGGTAACCCCCCTTATAGATATGAAGATGCACTAAATGCTTCAATAACCAATGGCCGCCATTTTGCCTCCCATGTAAAACTAAAGTTAATTAATTAAAATTTAATTAATGAATTAGTATTTGAAAAAACTGTATTAACATCAATTGTCATCCAGTACAAGTTTTAAAAAATTTATTTCAACTTGCTAGGATGAATAATAAGTATTTTATTAACGATTGAAAATTTGAACAAGATATATAAATAAATAAATAAATATAGGGAGAGTGTGAACTAATAGTAGGAATTGAAAAAAAAAGTGTCTACCAACATTTTTTAAAGAAAGAAATATATTCAATTATAAAAGACATTTTTTTGCGTTTCCTGTATTTCTGATTTTCGTGGTGTTTCTTAAAAAGTTTTTTTTTTAATACTATGCTTAGCAATGCTATTGCTTCCGTTTTTTCTTTTTTCTGAAATTAGGGCAGATACATTTTCAAAAAAACTAAATCTTATGTTAAACGAGTCATAATTTTGAATTAAATATGAATTAAATATACATTTTTTATAAGTTAAATATGTTTTTTGATTAATGAAACATATTTTTTATGAATTAAATATGTTTTTAGGGTTCCATACCTAAAAAGTAAAAACGGAACCATTATAAGACCACCCTTGTGTCTGTATGTCCGTCTGTCACAGCCATTTTACTCGTAAACTATATGAAACGTGGAAAGTTCAAATAGGGGGAAGTAATAAAGACCATTGACCCACATATTTACAGATTATTGAACATTCAGAAATATATTTAGGAAAAATGTAGAGGGGTTAATTAAGTTACTTGAAAGAAAAAATCTTTTCTTTGTATATCGTGTGAGGTACCGTGTGAATAAAGTTTTCGTGACGCCAGACTGAAAAATATATTTCTTTTACTTTTAGGTATTATATTTTCAGAGATATCGTTGAAAATGTAGTGCAAAAACATGTACTCCCCCCCCCCCCTTTATTTCCGAATCTTTTGAAACTAAAATTATGTAAAAAATTAGGGGTAGTAGAAGTTAATTTAAACCTTGCAGGAAAACTATAGCGATTACCCTAGGTCATACAATTTTAAAGAAAATCGCATTTTTCCGTTACACACACATTTTGATTTGCGGGCGTTCAGCAAAGGAGTTGAGGTGCACCGGAGGTACCTATCGTCGTAGAAGTATAAAAGGAATGTTGATAATAATTTTCGAAAAAAAATTGTCGGCAATGAGCAGAGATATTAACCTTTAGACACGGACGCTCTGGCAATACATAAAGACACGGGCGGCGTATTGTATGCGCCATCAGGTTATAAATCCTAACAACTTTTAATGATAAATTTGTGTGATGCAATGCACAATAGCAGTATAAAAACAATAAACGTCAAATTGTTAAAAATAGACTAATTTAATCAGAATTAATCACATAAATACTATGGGATTCGCGACTAGTTTGCATTGATTGAAATTCTCAATACGCCTTCCGTGTCTTTGAAAGCTAATAAAAAACCTAGCTGGAAAAACACGGCACGGACCAAGGCGGCGTTGAAACTTTGCGACCTGCTTTCGAAGCGCGCTTAGTACAATGTCAAATTTAAATTTTGAATAAGGGTACGCTGAATTTAGTTTTATGAAATGCCAAACGCAGTTTAAATATGCTCTAATTTTATTGTCAGTACCGAATTAACTTTATTATAAACAGATTAGAATAGGATTTAAAAAAGAGAAGTTGTATAGTTTTTTACAAAGTCTTATTATTCTTTTAGCAACGATTTTTTTTTTTTTTAATAATACAGTTAATAATTCATATACTATTTATTGTACGGAATCCTCTGAGCGCGAGTAATACTCGCACTTGACAGATTATTTATTATGTATCATTTATGAATTAAACACATTTTTATGTTATATTTTATTAGTAAAAATTTAAATAAACCAATTAGAATTTCAATTAATTGAACGAATTTTTGTTTTTGGAACAATTTCTTATTTTAAAATACTGCCTGGATTAAGTTTTTAAAACATTTCAAGTTTTAACAGTTTTGATTCTTATGAAAAAGTGTGATTATGCTTAATATAATGTATCGTTTACCAGAATAAATAACTTAACATGATAAAATAGCTATTCAAAGTTCAGCTGTAATGTAATTAGTGGAATGGAATGCCGATATTGATTTTCTATTTTGCAAGTTTGCATCTCTCTTATATCAAAGTTAATACTTTAAAACTTCATGAAACTTTAATCCATGATTTATTGAAGTGCTTGAATAAACTTTTCGGAACAACTAACATTCAAAAATTTAAAACTACTGAAGTAGTTTCCCATAGTGATTAGCAATGCTCAGCACACTCATCCATAAACTGTTGCTGTTCGATAAAGGGTATCGTGTTTTATTTTATTTAGTAAATTTATAAAGAGAATACATTGACTAAATAGCCATAAAAGTAATTTATGGTAGTCAAGCATGAGGGAATATTTCAGAGATCACAGACTTAAATACGGATAATATGGAATTAATAAATAGTTCTAACGAATGGATTTGATAAATGCAGAATTCATAGCGAAATCTTCCTTCAAGTTAAGTATTCGGTGTATTCGAAACATTTTCTTAAAACTATTTTATTAATTAGTTAATAAAATTAAAACAATAATATGATGAGGTAGCATTGGTATAACGAACATATTACACATTTATTTACACAGTAACATAAACATGCGACGAACACACGTAACCAAAATATTCTGAGATTTTTTACAACTACAGTAGAGCGCCGATTATCCGAACAAGTCGGGACCGACCCTAGTTCGGATAAATGGACAGACAATTTAAGGGATGTTCCTGACTATACTAAAACCTTCACACTTTATCCAGGCTTAGGAATGGCAGCACCAGTTCTTGCTGTCGTGTTTAAATTTTTTTATTGTCTTTTATTTATTTATTTTTTTACTTTTTTATCATTTAAAATTTTCTTTTCCTCCTTTTATCATTTTCTGAACTCCAGAGATTATAATTTAAGCAAAAAAACTTTCGATTGATGCTTGTTTTAAAGAAGACATTTTTAATGCTGCCATATCTCGGAATTCTTCTTAAATAGGTTAGTTGAATAGAATCAGCGTTCTTCTGCCGTTCGAGCCAATTCATAGCTGTTTCCAAACATTCAAAGGCTTCGTTATGGGATGGACCCGGGTCATTTTCAGAGCATTCGTTTTCATTTTCTTCAATTTCTTTTTCATCTTGAATCTCATCCACAATCTCATCATCACTTAAAATGTGATAGCCAAGGATCATGTACTTAAGATTCTGCCCATCTCTTTTACTGTTTTACATTACTCATTTTCTGATCTACAGTCAAATTTTTCTTTATTTAAAATTTTATTCCAAGCCTTATTTAATGTTGGGGATTTTTCTAGATCCTATTTATCAGCAGCCATTCTTCAACAATCTTTCAAATCAATTTTTATGGTATCTTGGAAATCAGGCCCTTCTGTTTCTTCTCATAAAAAGACCATTCTTAACATTTGCTTTCTATAAAGTCATTTGAATGTCTCTATCGCACTTTCATACATGGGTTGGATTATAGACGTAATATTAGGTGGCATGAACTTTACTCGAAAAACGAAAAAAATAGAGTGTCTGGATAATTGAAAGTTCGGTTTAAAAAAAGTTTTGACAAAAATAGGATGTTCGGATAATTGGAAGTTCGGTTAAAAAGATTTTTTAAGGAAAATAGGCTGTTCGGATAATTGGAAGTTCGGTTAAATGGAGTTCGGATAATCGGAGCTCTACTGTATATGAAAAGTAGTTTTTTTACTTGGGTGGAGTAGGAATATTTATGGTGCTGTCATCTACAGATTTTTAACCTAAAAAACGCTACAAAGTTAAAGCTATAAAACTTCTTGAAACTTTAATTCATGATTTATTGAAGTACTTGAATAAACTTTTTGGAAGAACTAACACTCATAAATTTAAAACTATTGAAGTTGTTTCCTGTTGTTGTTTGTGTTTATAATCACTACTGATTATCCTTTTTCAGCACATTCATCCATAAGCTGTTGCTCCTCAAAGGGTATCGTGTTTTATTTTATTTCGTAAATTTATAAAAAGGATACATTGGCTAAATAGCCATAAAATTTATGGTACCCGTAAAATGGCATGCACTATGGTTATGGTATCGTCGTCCCGTAATTCATGGTAGTCAAGCAACGGGAAATATTTCAGAGATCACAGGCTCAATTACGGATAACATAGAATTTAATAAAATTATTCTAACGAACGGATTTAATAAAAAGAGACTTCATAGCGAAATCTTTTTCAATTCCTACTATTAGTTCACACTCTCCCTATATTTATTTATTTATTTATTTATTTATTTTATATATGTTGTTCAAATTTTCAATCGTTAATAAAATACTCATTATTCATCCTATCAAGTTGAAATATTTTTTTTAAAACTTGTACTGGATGACAGTTGATGTTAATACAGTTTTCTCAAATATTAATTCATTAATTAAATTTTAATTAATTAATTTTAATTTTGCATGGGAGACAAAATGGCGGTCATTGGTTATTGAAGCATATAACGCATCTTCATATCTATAAGGGGGGTTACCATAGGATCACCCAACCGGAGCACCCACCAAATTTGGCATAGGTTCAACGCTCCGGCGGAAAACCCCCACCACCAACTACAAAAACCACATACAAGATAACAGTCCCAGAAAAAACAGAAAAACAGGGTTAATTGAAGAAAACTATAGTGAAAATCTCACTAGAACGAAAAATATCTACATACAACAATTACATAGATTATTAGTACAAAAAAAAAAAAAAAAAAAAAAAAAAAAGAACACTTTTTGTAAAACACCGACAGTGTACCAAAAAATTACGTAAATTTACAGACGATCAAGCTCAAACACTTGATAACACTTGATAACATAGTAGAAAAAGTCATATACAGTATGAACGAAACTTAACCAAACTATTCGTGAATATCATGTTATCAGTCACTGGAAAACTATGTTTATCACGTTAGTCATATGTAACAAGTCACTGCTACGAAGTAATAATGTCCAGATAAAATGTCCTTGAGAACTGCTTTTGGAAATTGCAAAATTGTCCATTTGCAGTACCTCAGCACTATGTACATAGCTCAAGAATTACCCAATAACTTCAAAAATAGTTCTGGACAAAAGAAATCATTTCGGCAAAGCATGAAGAACCACAGACTTTTCACATGAACGTCACAGGTGGGACAGATGACCTTAATGTCGAAGACATGTTTAATACATCACTTGATCGTAAATGTGTCAGAAATAAAAGTTCCAAGAATAACTGTTTATAAAAGCCGTAAAATAATCCAAAAATAATAACACTACAACTTGTAGAAAAACTGAAGAACCACCTAATGGCACTGTGATAGAGCTGTCCAGAAGAAATGTTTTTTAAAAGAGTTTTAAAATATCCCCAAAAGGGGCAGGAGGATATTGTGAGAAAGAAAAATATACAAATTCGGTCACGATGTATATTTATTATATCTCAGGTGGGCCATATGATCTCAATATCGAAGACACAATTGTTACTTCACTTGAACTTGAAAATATCAAAATAAAAATGTTCAAGAATAACTGTTTTTAAAAATCTTTAAAATGGTCCGAGAATAGTGACCTACATTGTACAATACCGACCCTGTTCTGTCGTCAAATACCACCAAGTTTGTCACCAACTTGGCGATATATTGCCATATTTGGCGGCTAAAATGAGTCGCCAAAAGTGACGTCAATTTGGCGATATCTCTAATATTTCGCCAAATTCCCACAGAGTTCCATTGTAAACCTACTTGCTTATAGAAAATCAACAAATTGAGATATTTTAATGCAACAAAAACTAATATTAGCTTAAGGGATTATATTAAATTTTTCTTTGATGACCTAAGTAGGAATTGACTTTAAAAACAAAATTTTTATATTACTTTTTTCAAGTTTTCAGTTTAATCAAAACCTTTTCGTAAAGCTACTACCAGCAGATAAATATAATGTATAATCGTTTTAAGAAAAAATTATATATAATATGTAAAATTTACATATTTGGTACTTTTTTTGTAATACCATGCCAAAATGTATGATAATGTGTCATTTATTTCAACACTGACCGTGCGAAGAACTATTATTGCAAACCGCGCCAAACATTCTGACTCGTCCTTTATTGAATGTGAATCATTTATTAATATTATTATTTAACCTTAATTACTGCACGGGCCGGAATTTCTAGCCCCAGGGCCGGATCGAAATAGAAATAATTAGGTCAGACCCTGCCCATTTGTATTTTCGCGGTTCACGACCCGGGAAAAAATGAGTGAAAACAGACCCGGCTCGTTCAAAAAATCAAATAAATCAGACCCGACTCAATTTCACCAAAAAATTCCGATTTTTCTTAACATACAATTAAGATTCTTTACTAGAACACTGCTTAAATATTTATGGAAAAATTTAACAGTTTATTTTAGATTATGTTTGTAAGCCGGAGCATGCAGAATATGAACATCAATAATCACTCACTTAGATTCACTAGACTCTTAAATTCAAATAAAGAGTCATTAAAAACATTAATATGGTCAAAATGAAAGAAAAAAATGGTTAAAAACATAACAGCTTTTGAAGCTGTTTAATAAAAAAGGAGATTTTTGAAAAATTTTCTCTGTAATTTGTTAAGGTATATTTCCAAATTTTCCGTTACCAAAAATTCATCACTACTGCTATTATTTTTACAAAACAAATTGCTTGCCCGACGACACTGCTTCAGTCATGAAAAGAACCACTTTCTAATATTCATCCAATGGGAAAGTTTTTTTTTTAAATATCTAGTTTGCATTTCAATATTTTGAAATGATTCTTTTGCATTGCATAGCTGAGGTTGATCTCTACAAAGGACATTTTTTGCTTTTTCGATTTTGTTTGCAGTTTTTTTTTTATGAGGATACTTTCACTTTCAAAACCGGTTCTGAAAGTGAAGTGTCCTAATTAAAAATAACTAACTGCAAATAAAATCGAAAAAGTACAAAACACCATTTTTAGAGATCGAACTCTATCCAATGCAAAAGAAAAAAAAATTGAAATGCAAACGAGACGTCTTAAATTTCTTTAATTGGATTACCATAAACGAACGGGTGTTTTCGCATAACTGAAGTAGTCTCTTACTGGCTCGCCAGACCTAGTATGCAGAAAAAAAATGTAAACCTGATCCTGACCCGACTCGCTTATATTGAAAATTTTAAGCATTGTTTCAGAGACGATGTAACTGCCCGATGCCGATTTCTATGCTGGATATGTTTTCTGTACTGATGTTGTCAATCTAGCATCGGATCATACAGCACATTTATATATACCCTCGCTCGGTCACGTCCATTGAAAATTGCTCGTATTTTATTGGCTTACTTTGGCACTTTTAAATTTCTATATATGGACGGTTGGCCCGCTGAAATATTTTTATCGGACCAGACCGGGCCGAAGAAAAAACTGTCTGTAATCTGCCGGCCCGGTCCATTAGAAATTTCGCCTTCATTTTGCCGGTCCGGGTACGGGGCTCGGGCAAAACCCGGGCCCGTGCAGATCTCTAAAACATCTTAATTTGTTATTTTTCTAATCAAAAACATTTTTTAAGTTATAACTTACACTGACGCTGAGATGAATTTTATGATTTGTTAGTGTTACCATTAGAAAATCTTTCTTTACGAGAACTACTTCTGTACGAACATTTCACAGGAAATCACAAATATAATTTTGTGACCCTATTGTCATATCCAGTCACTGAGCTCCATAATAGTACTCACTGATCCACGTTCTGCCGCGACCGCATCACAATTTCAATGCGCGCAAGTAATGAGTCCTGCCCTTTTCTTAATATTATAGGCATTTTTTCAAACCTCACCGCATACTTTTTATCAATTTTGGTTATTTCTACACCTTTTTGATATTTTTATGAGAAAAACTTTACATTTTTTTTTTTTTTTTTTTTTTTTTTTTTTTTTTTTTTTGTTGAGCTTACCTAAAATTTAATTTTTAACTACTATCAAACTAAAAAATTACGAATAATCTAAATAAAATCTATAGTTTTTTTCAATAAAAAATATATATCAGTGAAAATTGTAGCAAAATCGTCAAATTTTGGAAGAAAATCCAATTTGAAAATATCACCCTATACTACTCTATGGGAGGAAATCTGTTTTGCCAAAAGTTTCCTCGGAAAATCTTTGGCATTGTATTCATGGGCGGATCGCTGGATTCAATGTATCAGAATAGGCAGTTAGCCCTCCGCATAATTGTAGAGCTCAGTGTATCCAGTCTGTTAAGAGATTATGGAGAATCAAAAAAGGGGTACTTAAGGGGAAGAGAGGGGAGAGGTGACTTGCAAACGATAATAAGGTCAGAGCAGGGTGAAGAATGGGTTCTAATCTCGAGAGGTTCTTCGCTCAAGGCATTCACAATCTCAAGGAGCACCTATTTCAGCCTTCATAGTAACTATGTGTAGTCATTATGTTAGGCATGTATTATTATTTATTCTGTATACGTGACACACTGATGCAATTAAACAATTTGTCAAATCAACAGCAGTCTCACATTCGTTAGATTACTGTAATTTATAATAATATCCTTATAAATCTATATAAAATGACAATGAAAAACAGCAGAAAGACAGAAAACATTAAAACAAATATGAAACTGACTTTAAGATTTCTTTTTGAAATAGTGAATATTAATATTTTTTAAACAAAAGACACCGTTACAACCGAGAAGATACGCTGAGTAAGTAAGTTTTTCCGTTCGGGAAACAAGAATGACAGTTTAAGACTGTATAAAATGAAAAACTTGAATATGAATACGAAGTCGACCTCCAGAAAAAAAGCTTTTTGGAAAAGTAACTATTAATATTTCTTTTTAAACGAAAGATACCGTTACAACCGAGAAGGTACCAAAGAAGCGTTCGTATTTTATTCTTTCCTTTTTGCAACTCCAGAGGTGACCAAGTGTTTGCGATTTTGAATTCAGAAAAAAGTGGCCTTTTCCCCTTCATCTGCTTGAAAAAAAAACGAGGATTCTTGGGACATGCACAGAAGTGATCGCCAGGACAAAGGAAGCTTTTTTACTAGCGTTCAATTATTGTTTTTAATTAATATTTCAGCTAATTATATAAAACAAGTTGGAAATTGCACGTCAAACGCGCCAAATGAGGTACTATATGAGGTAAAATATTATAGCTAGTTTTATAAATCTTGTTTGCACTGCATATTGTAGTGAATGTATATTTTAGTGCACTTCATAAGTGCAAATCAATTTCATTCTATTCGAAAGGCTGTAACATCATTAAAATGCACTTGAAATAATTTTTCCCCATTGCCGTAATGTAACGGAAAACTTTTGACTGTCCCTGTAATTAAACTATACATCCGATTTTCATAAAATTTGAAATGATTCGACAAAATTATGCAGCAATTATATATTTTAAATTTCAAACGATTCAGTTGGGTAGATTTTGTGCTGTTATATGCCGAAGGACGGACAGACTAACAGACAAACTGAATGACGACTATATGTGCTACGTATTTATATAATTATGAATGCACCTAAAAATGAAAAATATGGAGCTTCGGGTGCTTTCGGACTTGTCTGCATCTATCCTTACCCAAATTTGTAGACATCTATGTGCCATAGATTTCACTAGTCATCGCCAGTGAACAGACACATAAATTTTTGGTTTATTGATATAGATTTATCTGTTGGCCTACCTTTTTCTTCTATCCGAATGCGTTGTATATTCCTGCAAAATTACGCAGATCATTTCAACGTGTTTTTAAGAGATAATTCACTGAAATATTCATTTTTGAAGTATAATGTTTGTTACAATTAGCTTAATAAACAGCATGATATGAAAATAACCACACTCATTATAAATTTTGTACTTAAATTCCTTACACTATGACTAGCAAAACTAATCGATTAAAATTTCTCTTCTAATAATATCATTATAAAATCTGTATAAAAATCCCGCAAATAAAAATAAACACACCGCAAATATAAATAACAATGCGCAAATTTTACCAACAATCTTTCTCTTCCACATGAAGAAATTTGATAAATTACTTTAAAAATAACAATCTTGTTTTGAGTTTATTTTAACTCCTTAAGGGAAACAAAGGAAAATGCAAGCTTTTATGAGTTTCCTTTCTTTTGATTTGATAAATGCATTATATTAAACATATACCGCAATTTTCTCTTCGGCTAGACTTGATTTAATAAACATGTTAAATTAAACGTAGGATGCAGGATCTTTAATTAGCTTACTTTATTTCAGCTTGACTTCATTACTTGCAAAGGTGGAATAAAAAGAGAATGATATCGATTCATTTACAGCCCGAGGAGAAATTTTATTGAATAAACAGAGCTTAACAACCATAAAACTAGACGTCTCGTCAATACGATGTTTTTCGCAAACTATTTGAAAATCAGTGGCGTAGCAATTAAAAACAAGAGCGAAAAATCACGCGTCCAGCATAGATTATAAAACACTTTCTACCACAATCAAAATAATGTAATTTTTTTTTTTTTTTTTTTTAACTATTTGTTAAGGTGAAAGATTATGTCTAAATAAACAATTTAGAAAACGTATAACTCATTTCAAAACTCAATTTCTGCAATTATCACCAATATTCGGAAAAATATCCGATTTTTTTTGTGCAGTCCTGTATATGATCTATAGATTTGTATGTATACTATAGTATGCTTAAAATTAGTTCTATTAAACGTACAGCACAATTGAAAATTTCCATTCAGCAATTTCCACCAATAAACGTAAATGTACTTTACATCTTTTGTTTAGCCATGTAATAGAATATGATAAATAGAATTTATGCGCAACAAGTAAAATGCAAAAAAATAGTTAACTTTTAAAACGCGTACTACAGCTGAAAACGCACTTCCTGCAATAATTCTTCGTAGGCCAAATACTTTTGTTTTCCCCTGTAAATGTAGCGAAATACTTTTGCTTGCCCCTGTAAATGAACGATAAATTATAAGCGCACCAGATTCTACAGTAAACGCCTTGTAGTAGACGCCAGTGATATATATAAATGTAAGTATGTTTAAAACAGTGTAAAATCATTAAAATACACCGCAAACAATTCCCCCCATAGACCTTAATGTAACGGAATTTTTTTGAGTGCCCTATAACTGAACCGTAAATGCTACACACTTCAATTTCAATACCAAATATGTCATAGTAAATCCAAATAACATATATCAATTTCATGGCAATTTAACTATATTTACGCGAGTTAGAACACGGACAGGCGACAGACAGACAGACTGATAAACCGACTTCATAAACACTTTTCAACTATGTTATAATGTGTTGCAAAATATCGGAAAGGCTCAAGTAGTCATTTTCAAATAAATTGAAAGAGTACAATTATCAATAATCGATAATTTATTTGCCAGAGCTTTTTGTATACTAGTATTTTCTCATAAAAATATTGTTCTTTTAAGTCGAAGAGTTCTCCGATTAAATAAAATAAATTTTTTTAAATTAAAATACAGGGAGAATCAATCAATCAACATATCTTTCAATAGTCAGAAACTCGATAACTAATTGATCAGTTCTAAGGATTTTACCACGAATGAAAAGTCTAATTAAGATTTATAAATGATAATTCTAGCTACAATCTGCAGTTTTTCACATTCCGATATCTAAAATAATTTTTGAGAAAACAGTGAAAAACCTGGGTAATCAATCAATCAATCCACCAATCTTTTAATACTCAAAAATTCGGGAACTAATTCATCAATTTTAAGGAATATTAAGACGCTTGAAAGGTCTAAATAAGATTTATAAATGATAATACTAACAGTTTTAGCTTATAAGTTGTACATTTTAACTAAACGGGAAAGAAAAAAAAAATCATGCCTCATGCATAGGTTATGTAACGCTTTCTAACATATTCAGAATAAGATAACAAAACTTCATCGTTTAATAAGTTGAAATAGGATGTCTAATTAACCATTTGGAAACACATAACACATTTGAAAACCTAATTTCTGCAATTCTCATCTACAATCGGAAAATTATCCAAATTCTTTGAGCAGCCCTGTATGTGATATATAGGTTTGTATCTGTGAACTACACTGGTGTCCAAAATTAAGGACCAGTCACAAAAGGCTAATTTTTAAGTAAGCGAATACTCAAAAGGAAATAATATAATTCAAATAATTACTATCCCTACAGAACAGATAGTCCATGTAGCATCTCATTCATGTCACACATGGTCACAAGTGTCACAGTCACTGCGGTGAAGCAAAAAATAAGAAATTCCACACGTCTCATTATGAGTCTTAATTGATCACTATATGTGACTCCACTGAGACGTCAATGCGACTGTTGCTTTGTGACGAGTTACCAGGTGACTTTACAATGTAGGTACATAGTGACTCTCATGTGACTGACATTTTTAGACTCAAATTCAAAGTCATCATGAACGTTGCATTTTGATAAGTCACCAAATAATATCACATTATAGTCACATGGTGACTTTTCACAAAAAGCACAATGGTGACTTCACAGTAGTCTCTCTGTCACCTGAAAGTCATCATGTGACTTTAATGTGACATTATTTGGTAACTTATCACAATGCAGCTTTCAAGAGGACTTTGAAATTGAGTCTGCAGATGATAGTCACATGAGAGTCACGATGTAACTACATTGTAAAATCACATGGTGACTCGTCCCAAAGCAGCAGTCACAGTGACGTCTCAGTGGAGTCACATATAGTGATCATTTAAGACTCATAATGAAATGTATGAAATTTTCTTTTTTTTTTGCTTCACCGCAGTGACTGTGATACTTGTGACCACCTGTGACATGAAAGAGAAGTTATATGGACTAGCTGTGCTGTAGAGATAGTAATTATTAGAATTATATTATTTCCTTTTGAGTATTCGCGTCCTTGAAAATTAGCATTTTGTGATTGGTCCTTAATTTTGGACATCAGTGTACATGCATGCAAAAATCTAATTCAGTTAGAAAATACATGCCACAGTTGAAAATTCCCCTTCAGCAATTTCCATTAATAAGGAGAATGGTACGGGAAATCAATTCTGCAGCCTTGTATACGAGGTATAATAGAATTTATACATAACGAATAATATGCAAAAAATTAGTTAAAAAAATACCGAAAATGAAAAAGCACTTTAGCAATTATTGCTCAAAGGCTACTGTAACCGATTTCCTTTATGTGTCCCTGTAAATGAACGATAAATCCTATGAACGCCTTATTCTATAATAAACGTCTTGTAGTGAAATTCAGTGGTTTATATAAATTTCAATACATTTGAAAAGGCGTAATATAATTAAAATACTCTGTCATTGAAATATCCCCCCCCCCCCTGGCCATAAATATTTCGAGTGCCCCTGTAAATGAACTATTAATGCTACACACTTCATGTTCAATACCGAACATGCCATGGTAAACATCATTAACTTATATCAATTGCAGGAAAATCCGAACGTGAGTTAGAGCGTGGACAGACAGAGAGTCAGACGAACCGAATTCATAAACACTTTTCAACTATGTTGGAAAGTGTAAGTATTGTATTTTCTCCTTAAAACTTGAAAGATCTTATAAAATGCAAATGCAACATAACTGGCCACTACGCAGCTATATTATATATAAAAAAAAATAAATAAAAATGAGATTTTCAGAGCTAATATTGAGGCATCTGATCTGCAGATGTGCACCTTAAAAATGTAATCAACATTTATAATACTTCATTATGTTGAGAGTTTTATTTTTCGTGGATGAAACTACCAAACAGAGAAGACAGAGAATTATAGTCTGTGGAACAGTTCATTTTAATTAAAAATATTGTCTTTATTTAAATGGGAGAGATTTAGCTCCATGAAACCCTATCTCTCCCTTACTTATTTTTTATGCTCTTGTTAAAAAGGAATTTATTTTTCACTTATTTGTTCATCTATCATTCAGTTCTAACCTTGCGTGTTATGTTTTCCTTTTACTCCCGTCTGTCCGTCTGTCCACGCTCTAACTCTCGTAAATATGCTCAGATCGTTCTGAAATTTTTGGATGTTAGGGGCCTCTACCATAGCACGTTCTCTATTTCAAATGAAGCTTGTAGCATGTTTAGTTCATTGACAGGGACAGTCAAAAGTTTTCCGTTACATTACGGCCAATGGGAAAAAATCGTTTAAAATGATTTTTAATGGTGTTACACACTTTCAAACATAGTAAAATTGATATTCATTTATGAAGTCTACTAAAATACACATTTTGTTGAATATGCGGTGAAAAGAATAGTTATTGTTCATTTACAGGGCCACACAAAAGAATTCTGTTCATAATGGTATAGGACAGTGGTTCCCAACGTGGGGTGTACGTGTGGGGGGGAAGGGGGGCAATATGACTTTTCAGTGGGCAATTTCAGATTTCTTATTAACAAATTTTCTGTCATTTCTTTTTCTAATGAAAGTAGTGTCGTAATCTAAAAATAGAAATAATACGGGACAAAATTTAAAAATAACTGAATAAAAATTAATTTTCGAAACAAAAATTCAAAATACACTGACACCGGAATAATTACGTGAATTGTTTTAGATATTTTGACACTTTTTATACATAAAAAAAATCATTTAAATGTTTCTGGTTGTAATATTATTTTAGTAAAACACACCTCTTTTTTTTTACTATTAAAAAAAAAAAAAAATCTATTCATAGCGCAATATATCCATGAAGGAACTTTTACATATGAAATTCTGTAGGTTATATCTAAAATTGACTATTTGGATATGTTTTATCTAAAAAATGTTTTGAATTATCTAAATGAGGTACTACTTTTATGAAATTATTAAATCCCCGTGCGTATCACGGAAGGAAATGGGTAGAAAGTAAACTTCTTATGGCTCTTCTGCAGACCACATACATAATATATAAACATACTTCATGACATATGCATTTGAAAATTTAAAATCGGAGAAAACATAGTGGCCAAATAATAATAATAGGAAAAAGAAAGCCCACTATCAAAGAAGTACATTATGAGGGGAAAGGGAAATAGTTACTTAAAATGGATAAAAACGCAAATCCGGAAATTTTACTTGTGAATTATGTTATCCATACACCAATTCTATCAGATAAAAATGTAGACTATTTATCACTTTTAAATTTGAGGTAAGTTGCCACAAAAAAAACTTTTGTAGATGTAAACGCGAATATCCATGGCCTCATTGCATTCATAGAGTTATGTTATAAACATATTTGTAATAAAAAAATGATTTTGATAAATTAAAGAAGGTGAAACCACTTATCAGAATTAATGCCATTTTCGGTCTCTCTTGGGAAATAGAAGTTTATTTTTTTATGTAAGATTTATATTATATAGAAGGGAGGGGGGACATCATGATTTTAAAGATGCTTAGGTGGGGCGCAGCCAAAAAAAGGTTGGGAACCACTGGTATATGGGGAATTGTTTGCGGTGTATTTGAAAAGATTTCAGATACTATATTGTATCCGAATTACTGTATATTAGTGATGATGGCTCGAAATGCATTTTTAATTATGATATGCGCTTTTTTCACTATATTTACGCATGCTATAAAGTGCGTATAAATGCTATAGTTCATATACAGGGCTACAGAAATGAATTCGTAAAGGTTACTGAGTATGAGAATAAATTGCTTAAAGGTGGGTTTTAAAGGAGTTATGCATTTTTACGCTGAACTGAATTTAGCTTACTAAGAAATGTTTGTAGAATATGGATAAAATGATATACAGGGCAACGCAAAGAGTTGGATACATGGCCGTCTATGTGTGGTAATTTCTGGAAATGTAATTTCAATAGTTTTAAGTGTGTTTTAGTTTGAAATAAATTTTAGCTAAATAGTGACGTGTAATAAAGGTACTATGTAAACTATACAGGGCTGTACAAAAGTATTCAAGTATGTTTCCATCTATTAGTATAAACTGTTGAAAGATGAATTTCAACCTGTTATGCATTTTCTTGCTAAACTAAATTTTCCCATTATATAGCATATGAATCAACCTACAGATCAAATACAGGGCTGTTCAAAAGAATTGGAATACATATTTGGCTATGGACGGTAACTACTGAAATCATTTTTTCAAATGTTTTATGCGTTTTATAAAATGTTTACTTAGTTATCTTATTTACCTTATTTCCCTAAATAACGAAGTTTTGTTAAAGCATTCAGGAAGTGTTGGAAAGTGTTTCATAATCTATGCTTAACGCATGATTTTTCTTTCTTGTTTTCTTAGTTTTCAAAATATTTCTAAAATGGTGCTGAATTTAATATTTTATGTGCTAAAAGCGGGCGAACTGTGAGTAAGATTTTAACTATTCCTATAAAATTAAGTCTATAATTTAGAAATATTTTGAGAACTAAGAAAAAAAAGAGACATCTTTTAGGAAGTGTACACAAAAAATAGAAGTTAAAATATTAATTTCCCGAGGAGGTATTTTAAACATACGAATGCATCAAATGCCCATAGACTTTACATTAGTGAGGGGAAATCAGAAGCTGACTGATGTCACGAATTCAAAGAATAATTTTTTTTCTCATTACATATATATGTATACCTGGTGTCAGAAAATGGACTGACTGATTTTAAAATTCAATAACTTCCAAACGGTGACAGCTGTTACAGAAATTCTTGCAGGAGAGTAATGTATGATGTCAGGAGTTTTTTTAATGCAATTCTTTGTTTTAGTTTCAAATATGAGCGATAGATGGCTTTGCAAGTAGTAGGCGCTGAATCGAGGCAGAAATGGTGGAAATAATGGAGGTCAAACTTATGGAGTGGGTCTCATTCGCCTATACAATCTTGTTTTAAGGCCCGATTTTGAACTCAGTCGGTATCATTTGGATATCGTTGACGTCAGATCACCGATTCAAAAATAATATCATACATAATCATACACACTAAGTTTAGAATTGGAACTCTAAGAACAAAATTTTATCGACGAATATAACCCACTCCACACGTTTGACCTCTTTCGATGGCGCCATGGCTAAGTAATTTCTGCTTCTTCCCTGAATGGACGTCTACTGCCCGCAACTCCATATATCGTTGGTAACTGAAACTAAAAACAGGAATCGCAGTAGATAAAACTCTTGACATCATACATTACTTTCCTGCAAGCATTTTTGTAACAGCTGTTACCGTTTGTAAGTTACAGAATTTTAAAACCAGTCAGTCCATTTTAAGACATTCGGTATACATATATATATTACGAAAATTAAATTTCCGCGCTCGCTTCATTAAAAATATTCCATTAAATTTTTCTATCTGACATGATTTTACAAACCTAGTTTATTTAATTATTTCCTATCTTAAAAAGTATTCCAATCATTTATTTTACTTAAATTCATTTCTATTTAAAATGCGTGTATTAATATTTTATTTCGCTTTCAAAATCTATTAAAAAAACAACATTTCACGTATTATTTTGTTTCAAGGTCTTTAAATTTTTATTTAAAGCTTAATGCCGATACAAATTCTATTAAAGTTATCTGCTCTGTAATTCTCATTTTTTTTTTACAATTTCTTTTTTATATTTACGAGGGGGCTCTGCCCCCTACGAGCTACGCTCGCCAACCCCCGTTCAGACACCGCAGACTCTAACAGCACGCTAATTTGATCGCCTTTAAAAAGATTTCGGAAGATTGAATTATAATTTGAATCTGACAATTATAATCTGACGTAATTTTCATCAAACTTTTCTTTCTCTTTTTAATATTCACGTCAAAATACTTTTGTTAGAAATGAAATATTATGATCATCTTAAAATGTCAAGTAAATGTCTCGCGCAATTTTTAAATTAAAACTGTTTTGCAATATTATTTTTTGTTCATTTTACGTAATAAGTGTAATATGACGTAAATTCTCCTATTTAGGACTTTTAACGCATGTTACTGAATTTATTATTTTACAATATTCTTTCTCATTTAAAATTCACGTGTAACTATAGTTTTTATGACGTAATTTTCAATGAGTTCCTGCTTTTTATATTTTTTGTTTATAATAGTCACGTGTAAAATAAATTTTTAATTAGAAGCAAACATTACTGTTTGCTCTGTTTATACAGTTGGCAACAGTTTAAATTAATACAATTTTCTAAAATTTGTAAAAAATATCTCTCGAAATGCTGAAAATTTTAATTTAAAATAGAAATAAAACCTGGAAAAATTATTCAAACTAAAAAACTAACTGCAATCTGCACACCGGGAAATTCTGACGCATAAAATGATCTAAAAATGATTAAATTCCTGTGTACAGTTTTTGCTCCTATAAAACTTTTTTAATGGAACGATTTTGTCCAACTTTGGCATTAAATATCTCTTAAAATAATTCTTCTATTTGAAAACTGTCTACATCAGCGTGTTTATCAAACATTTTTCTATAATACTACCAATTTTCATATTTTTGTATGCAACAGTTTTTTTTAATATTAACGAAGAAAGACCTCCGGTCACAAAAAATTCAAAACCGGTGGCGGCGGCGGTGACAGCGGTAGTTACTTTTTTTTAGAATAGAGAGATTCTAAAAGCACGTGTTCGCTTACTTTAACGGTTTTAAATTAAAATATATTTGCTAGTGATACCTGCATTAAAAAGTATATCAGTATAAAGGGGAAAATGCCTGATAAATGTGTTGTGCACACTTGTAGAGGCGACAACAAGAATGGTCCAGCAGTATCAATTTTTAAATTTCCAGTGAATGAAGATTTGAAAAGAAATATCTATATTATAAAGGACAAACATATCTGTGCGTAACGCATACGTCATTTTGTGAATGGCAACACTTTGAAATTTGAAATAAAATTTTGGTTTTGCAATTTTCTCTACTGCAAATTTTTAAACTTCTAAACATCGCACATTTTAAATTTTTACACCGTTGTATAAGGAAAAAAATGCTCTTTTAAATGCAGTTTGTTTGAAAGCTGTATCTTAATTTATTTTGAGATATTAATTTTTTTGTAGTTTTTAATACAATTTTTCTAATCGTGGCAACAAAAGTACCCCATTTCTACTGAAAGGAAACGGAAAATAGTCGAAAACAGGAGATTATTGTCTCTTTTTGTTGCCATTTTCTCATAAAACCTGAAAAAAAGTTGAAATTAAAATACGGGTTATGTCAAGAATATTGTCTGTTATTCCGTGATAATGACGTCATATGCATACTTCTCTATAGACGAAGTTTAAGACTGGATTATAAAAGTGGATTGCTTTAATGGATGCAAATGACGTCATTTTATAAAAAATCGTGTATTTTAATTCTTAAAACTGAATTATGTTTTGTAGAAGTGCGTCATTTTCACAGCCCAACTGCTTTGAAATCACTTTTGAAAATAATGTAATCGAAATCACACACTGATAAAATGGTATATTTAAAACACAAGTGTGTTTTTTAGTCATCAGCTCTGATCTTTCTGCTGAACCAATTTTGCTAATATTTTTCTTAACTGAAAGCTGTTCATTTGTAGATGTGATCGCACTATCTGTGGTTTTTTTTATGTCCCCCCTTTATATTTTAATTTTAAAAGCATTTTATGAAATTTCTTCAAAAAAGGTGAAAATTAGATAGCTTTCATTATTGTAGACAAGAGGGAAATAATGAGGTATTTTTATCTTTATTCATGCCATTTTCTGATTAAAATGTTTTGAGTTAAAATGATTTTAAAATGATCAAACAAAATGTGATTTTTTTTTTAAATGATAAATATGGATATGAGAAGTGCTTATGCAAATTTTGAGAAGGTGAAAATTGCTGTTTTTCATTCCGGAATACCAAGCATAAGAGCCTCAATTGTAGAGATGGGAAATATTGTTATTTTTGGTTAACAGGTTACATCATTCCACAGTAGCACTGGTAACAGGTTCCAACATCCTGTTATTTTTTGGTTAACAGGTTACATCATTCCACAGTAGCACTGGTAACAGGTTCCAACATCCTGTTATTTTTTTTTTAACATATAAACAATTGCTAGATATGCTTCCAAACGACGTTTTAATATAATGGTTCGAAAATAAAACTTTGAAATAATTTCGGCATTAATTTCTATTAAGAAGAATGCATTCTAATTAAAATATATTTACATACTATTGTTAAAAGATATTGCAGCAAGAAATGTGTAATGATCCGTTATACTAAATTACAATCAGTAAAATGGCTAAGCAATTTTATTAGACTAACCCAATAACCATAAAATATACTATCAATAAATATTACTATGTCTTTCAATATGCTTTTTTAAATTGGTAACAGTAGCCCGGTAATGTAAGCATTGCCCGCAGAAGTCGCAAGTAGCAATTTTATTTTCAGCATCTTTTATAGTAAAATGTTTCCACAATTCACTAGTCCTTGCTCTTTTACATGGACCCATTATTATTATTATTTTATTTATTTTTGCTTCTATTTTTTAACAACTTTAAAAATCTATATTTGAATCATATTGCCAAATATAGCTCAGTTACACATTAGCTATTGGGAATAGGAAGTACGATGCATTTCTCTGAACATAGAGTTGCACAGATTCGAGGGGGAAAAAAAAAGAACAACAGCACCCCACTCCTGATCGATACTCCAAACTAAAATTAAAGAATTATACATAGTTTAAATTCATAAATATAGAATTTGGTGCATTTTTATAGAATAAAAGTTACAATACAGCTGTAATACCCATTGAAAGTGGCATACATAGGATAATAGCGTCCCACTCCTTGTTGAGAGTTCAAAGCCAAAATTAAATCGTCTCGTTTTCTTTATCAATAAACATTACAAATATTAAGTTTTTGGAATTACATACCATAGATACCAAGAGCATAAACAATACATTATAACAGTGCCACTTGCATGGCGATTTATACAGGATTTAACGGGCAACAATTTATACCAATACACATATATCTAAATATGAAATTTCTGAGCATTAATTTGGAATTATAGCACCCACAAACTTTTTGTAACACATACATAAATAATGATTCAAAAATAATCAAATTATGTTTAGGACATCCCCAAACGTGTAAATCCATGAAAAGTCGGAAGTAGAAAATTTTCATGAACCATTCCTTTTTAGTGAAAATATGAAGAGAAATATGTGCAGAAGCGTATATTCAATATATCTAAAAAAAAAAAAAAAAAATTGTCTTTAAATGCAATATATTCGTGTTAAAAAAAATTAAGTTTACAAGCTACAATATTAATTTTAAATATCTTTACTTTGCATTACATTTGAAATTACACTTACATTACAAATACGTTTTAAATTAAATAGCGTTTCAATCTTTAAAAAAAATTCATTTCTTTACTGCATAATTTAGCGTATATGATTGTTGGATTTTGTTAATATATTTGCCATTTATGTTACGCAAATGAGAAAAACAATTATTTCTTACCCCTCCCCCCGAAAATACAGCAAAATTCGAGTTCAAAATCATTAATTTTATAAAAAGTACCTTTTTGAAACATTTGAGTAAAATGCATTTATTTATAATTTTATGTCTTAAAAATTTTAATTCTCGATTTTAGATAGAAACTCTATTTTAAAGGTAACAAAACAATAATTTGCCACATTCAAATAAAATGCTTGAATTTATATACATTTTTAAATTGATTTTAAAACGTGTACATTAGAACTTCAGTCACATTTATCTGAGTTCAAAGCAGAGATTGGAAATGGAAACCAACCACAGAACAGATAATTCCTTAATATTCTCTAATTCTTCAATACGTTTTCATTACGCATCAGTAAATGTATTTCTTAACATACAAACTGATCATTTTAACGCCTCGTATGCATTTGAATAAAGACAGATAATAGCACATCTTTGCAATTATTTATCTGTTTGACTTTTCTGCGGTTAATTTAACTTTTGCGTATTTTTAAACATTTTGTTACAACAGCGTTTTAAATGCAAGAAAAACACAGCAATAAATATAATCTAAGGAGGATTTTGTTTAAGTAAACGATATTTGACTAAAAGTTCTCTGTACATGTTTTTGATAAGGAATGAAAGAGAGGTTTTTATTCACGGTTGTTAATGAGGAGAGGAAAAATAGGAAATGATTTCGTCTCTTTTTAAATATCGGAAGGGTTGAATTAGAAGCATTTGCTGATTTGGTTTTGAAAGAAAAGGTGTTTTATAAGACAATTGAATGTTTAGTAGTTGAATCTATTCATACAGTGAGGTTTATATCTTGCAATGAGCTGAAAGTTTTAATTTTTTGTGAACATTTTGCGGAAATAAGTTTCATATTTTATTTAATAAATAAATAAAATAAATAAATAATAATAAATAAATGTTCGAAAATATGTTTTTAGTTGAAATACAATTGCCCAGATCAAAAATTAGGCAAAACGTTGATGGGTTTTATAAGTCAAACTTGACATTTTTTTATGAAAATACTAAATGAAAACAATATAATATATATATGATTAACGAAGAAACGGTTTCAAGCATGAGTTTTTTCTTATAATCAACTATTTATTTCAGTGTTTCTTACTCTATGTTGTGCTATCAAAATCGGAGAAGTGTGTCACGGTGGTGACCTAGCACCAGGCACCAAGTCGAAAAAGCGTTGAATTAGTGCTGTAAGTTATTACTATCCATGCATTAGTGATTGATAAAATGCAAGAAAAAAAAACCATTTAGCACCACACACCTAAAAGAATTGGTCATAACTCAGGGGTGAAAAAAATGCTGGGCGCCAGCGTTGAAATCAGGGGGTGGCCCCGTTCGGGAATATTCCCCCTCCCCCGGAGCAATGAGATGTCCCCCCGGAAAATTTGAGATTTTGTGTTTTTAATTGTCAAAAAGAACAATCCCTCCACCCGGAACTCTATAATGCCTCCCCCCCCCCCCCCGAAAGCCAGAGAAACATCTCCTGGAGAAAACTGTTGGGCGAACGTCTCAAAAGAAACGATTGAGGACACTTTTAGTGAATGTTGTTCTAGTTTAGAGGTACAAAATTGAAATCTTGATTAAGGCAAGTAAGCGAAGACGATGCCATTTAAAACCATGTGTTATTTAATTAACAGCGACTTTTCGGTAACGTATTAATGCAATATTAGGTTCCAGCTTAGTAGCACTGTTATTTATCCTAATACGATAAATAATGCCCATCCCTACTCAATTGATAACTACATCCTAATATCTTTATTATATTTTACTGATTAAGTATCTATATTATAAAGAACAAACGTATTTGTGCGTAACGCTGGCGTCATTTTGCGAATGACAACACTTCACGATCAAATTTCGGTCTTGAAATTTTCGCTACTGCAATTTTTGAATCTTCTGACAATCGTACATTTTCAGTTTTCGTCGTATAGGGAAAAAATTTACTTTCAAGTGCAATTTGTTTAAAAACTGTATGTTAATTGACTGATGTATTATGTTTTCTAAAATAATTTTTAAGAATGATTTTTTTAAAGTTTATCTTATCACGTGCCAGTTTTAATACATAATAATAATAAACATTTTGCACATAAAGCAACAAACATTGTTGAGCATTTGTTTCTGACTATTTTTGCATAACGAAATTAATACTTCCTTTATAAACAAATAAAAGAATAATATTATAAAAACAGAAATCTAACATATTTGTAATCGTACAATTTAAATATTTAGATCACCAAATAGGATTTTTTTTTTCAAATGGAATGTGTTTGCAAAGTTCATCTCAGCTTACTGTTTGTCTATGGTTTTAAAAACAATTTTAAAGCGTGAAATATTTTTTAATTTATCTACATCGCGCGGAGCTCGATTACGGAAGATTAATCCGTTTGCCCTTAAAACAAAATAAAGAGTTCATCATTTTCTTTCGGCTAATATCTATTAAAAAAACTTTCCCACGAATAAAAAAATAAAATAATATAAATAGAACACAAATTTAACTGACATGTATACACTGTAAAAAAAAATCTGTAGTTCTACAGATGTAAAGTTACATGCTTACTAAACTTTCACCTGTAACTGTACGAAAAAAGCTGCAAATCTACAAAACTAGTTTTTGCAAAGCTACAAAAATCTGTAACTTTACAAATGAATCTACTAAAATTTCAGTAATCTTACTAAACTTTTATTTGTAACCCTGGCTGGAGTTACATGAAAAGTTCTCGGAATCCCAGTTTCCAAAAAAATTCTTAGTAACCTTACAGATTTTTTGATTTTCGGCGCAAAAGTGTGTCTGTTACATGAAATTTTGTTGTTGCCGTTACATGAAAAGTTCTAGGAATCCAAGTTTCCTAGAAAAACTTTAGTAACTTCACAGATTTTTTTTTTACAGTGTAAGCTCTGAAATTATCAGAATATAAAAGGATGCCGTAAGTAGCAAAATCTTGATCAAATAACTCTTAGCATACGGCTAATAAAGAAATATCGCTTTTGATAAATTTCAAAAATTTATTTGATTGTATAATTCGTATTTTTCATATGAAATATGCTTTTTTAATGTAAGTGGGTGATCTAAAAAATGTATTGCAGATAAAAAAATTATTAATTTTTAATTAAAAAAATGTTTTCAGCTATATTCTGTAACCCGGGAAGCCCGGGTACGATCCCCTAGTATCGATAGTAGTAGGACGTGTTGAATGAAGTCGATAGACTAGTTAGTTAACCTGCAAAATGGACCGAGCCGAGATCGGTTCCAGGCTTCCAGGGTTTTTCTTATGTAAGCCACATAATACATAATTTAGAATTTACAAATGCGACTCTACCATAACATAGGAGCTGCACTTGTAGAAAGTTCACGTGGATACTCTGCTAGGATTATTCCAAATACATTGTTTCATTCTCAATAATCATTAAGCGGTAATCTTTAATAAGAAAAAAATCATTTTTTAATTATATTATCCGAGTCTTTCGATTTTAATTTATTTTTCTCTTTTAAATTTATCGTTATTGTTTTACCTTTAAATGTAAATAACTAAATTAAAAAATAGATCACAAATTTCTCTTCCGTTGACGGATTTAATAAACCGGCTAAGTAAAAGGTAAAATGAAAGAACTTTATTAGATGACTTTGTTTCCACTTCACTTCATGCGAAAATTGGATAAAATAAGTTAAACAGAATTATTCCTTTTTACTTATAACCAATGATGAAAATTTATTTAACAAATAAAGCAAAACAAGCATAAAATTACAGATCAATTCAATTTTTTTCTGTAGAATATTTCAAAAGGAGTTTTTTTTTTTTTAAATGTTTATCTATATTTTTGTTTTGCATGAATGCGTTATATTTTTCATAAAAGTTACATGTTTTATTCGAATAGATTTTTAAATGCAACTATTGCATATGCATAAACATAATAAGCGGTTTGAAATTAATTTCTATGTATTACAATAAATAAATAACTCAAAATAAAATTCCCCTCGTTCATATCTTATGAAACAATCCACTTTTATTAGTAATAATCCACTTTTAGGAAATAATTTACTTTAACGATATGAGAAGCCTCATATCGCTAAATAGTGCACACATGTATATTAACATGCAAAGTCACGCGAAAATATTTACATAATGCATATTTTACAGTTATAATATCTTTAGAAAGTTTTTGATAATGCAAAGGAATAGTGATATTTCTAATAAAAATTTTTTAGAAATTGTGAATTGTTGATAATCGTTCATAATCGTTAATAATTAATAATAATAATAATAATAATAATAATAATAAACCGCAATTCGGAAAAGAATTTTTCCTTTTAAATATCTGCCAGTAAAATATTTTATACATGGAATTACTTATATTGAAGACAAATTAATTAATTATGAATACGCTGAAACAGAAAATATGCGTCAACAAATACTGAATGCATCAAATCAGCGAGAGAATAATTCCCTTTCTCAATGGAATATCAGAAATGGCATTCGCTAAAATTCGATGTTCATTACAGACACCATTCTTAAATTTCCCCTATCTAAGTAATCGCAATTCGAATGGTCGGAAGTTGGGCTCAGTCAGAAGTAATGATCCTCTATGACGTCAGTAACACCAATCCAAAATAATGTCGACCGAATTGGAAAATTGTTTTGTTCTGAACATAACACATTCATGCGGCCACAGTGATGATTACTTCAATTTATTAAAAAATAATGTTAACTGAAACAATTTAGTTATACTTTGGAACAGTATTTTTTTCAAAAAATAAAAAATTAAAAAATTAAATAAATAAATAAAAAGAAAAGAAATACAGGGTGAGAATCTACAAATATTTAATTTTTTCAACTTCAATTTAACTTAAAATTTAATTTTTAAATTTAATTTTTTTTCAGAAATTTTTAAAACCTATACATGTAAATTTAAATTATTGAATTAAATTAAATGTATAAAATATATACAGTAAGATTCTCTTCATTTCGACTTGATTTAATGAACATGTTTAGATAAACTTAGGTGAAGGGCCTGTAATAGTTTACTTTCTTTAATCTTGACTTCATAACATGAAAAGGCCGAATAATAGCCCAGTGGTAGGAGAGCAAAAAAAGGCCGAATTCGGAATTAATTAGGGGAAAGCTGGAAATTGTTTTAATCCCTTCTGTTTAGGTCTAGAATGAATATGCTATGTTTTCCCCCTCGTACTAGGTGAGCGTTAGGAAATATTTATAGAATTATAGTCAAAAAACACGTTTTTTTGCATACCATAACAATATCTCAAAACAGCTAACTCTATAAAAAACATTGTCAATACAAATGTTGTAGAGCTTAAAATTCTGAATAAAGTGAGTACCATCATTAATATTTTTTTTCAACATTAAGGTCGCAATTCTATTTCAAAATTTTGCCTTAATCGCTAATCAATAGCTTGAAGCCAGGAAAGACCAAGTTAACTTAACAATATCTCAAAATAGCTAACTCTATCAAAAACATTGTTAGTACAAAAGTTATAGAGCCTAAAATTCTGAGTAAAATGAGTACCTACACTTAATATTTTTGTTTAATAGTAAGGCCGCAATTTGAGATATTGTTAAGTTAACTTGGTCTCTCCAAGCTCTTGATTTGAAAAATTTTGAAATAGAATTGCGACCTTAATGTTGAACAAAAATATTAATGATGGTACTCACTTTATTCAGAATTTTAAGCTCTACAACATTTGTATTGACAATGTTTTTTATAGAGTTAGTTATTTTGAGATATTGTTAAGGAAACTAATAAAAACGTGTTTTTCGAAAATAAATATGTACATATTTTCTAACATTCACCCAAGTACGAGAAAGAAAACATAGTACGCTCATTTTAGACCTAAACTGAAGGGATTAAAACAATTTCCAGTTTTCTCCTAATTAATTCTGAGGTCATCCACCTGATGATGGGTCTAAAATTTTGAAGTAGAGTTGTGACCTTAATATCCAACATAAGTATTGAGTGTAGGTATTCATTTTACTCAGAATTTTAAGCTCTACAACATTTGCATTGACAACGTTTTTGACAGAGTTAGCTGTTTTGAGATATTATTATGGTATGCAAAAAAACGTGTTTTTTGACTATAATTCTATACGTATTTCCTAACGCTCACCTAGTACGAGGGGGAAAACATAACATATTCATTCTAGACCTAAACAGAAGGTATTAAAACAATTTCCAGCTTTCCCCTAATTAGTTCCGAATTCAACCCCTAACCACTGGGCTATAAAATAAGTTAAAGATGATGACACCTTTTTACTTAAAATTGTGGTGTAAATTTAATTATAAAAAACAAAACCAGTGTAAAAATGTAAATGAAAGCATCTTTTTCTCTTATACAATCGAAAAAGATATTATTTTTTATTTATCTGTTTACATATCTTTCTGTTCTATCCGAGTGCGTTAATGTTTTCCCACTTCTCAAATTTGTGTATATTATTTGAATATGTCTTTTGAAGCAGACTACAGCATATTCACTACTAAAAATAGTCATTTAAGTAGTTTACAGAAAGAATTAAAAGCACTAACATATTAATTTGTAGCTTTAACAATAAGCTACAGTAGCTAAACAACTAAAACCTTCTTCAAATCTTGTGAGGTAATTCACATATATATATATCTTGCATACACTTCGATGTGCATTAGTCATATAAAAATACTCACTGTACATCTATAATAATCCTAGAAATTCATATGATAAAACAATAAAACAATGATACTTAATTGAACACTTAATTCACAAATTAAAAATTGTTAAAAATTATAAAAAGAACTAATAAAATTTAAAATGAAGAAAATAAAAATGAATGTTTAATGGCTATTAAAAAAAACAAAAACAAAACAAAACAAAAACAAAAACAACAAAAAAAAAACAAAAACAACAACAACAACAAAAAAAAACACATTCTGAAATTAGAATTACTTCGGAAAAATGTTATAACTGAATACGAGGAAAACATCGTATATACATTAATAGCATTAATATGCATCAGCGAAAGAAACAATTCCTTTTTTGATTAAATATCAGAAATCCCGCTCTGTAGCAATTTTCGGTCATCTCAGAGACCATTCTTAAATATTTACCATCTGAGTAATTGAAATTCGAATGGTTGGACGAAAGTAAGGATCTTCTATGACGTCTGCATTACAACTCAGAAATAATCTCTATCGAATAGGAAAATTGTAATACATTCATGCTACCAGAATAATGGTTTCATCAATTTACTAGTGAAATAATATCGATTGAATGCAACTTTGATATAATTTGGACAGATTTACAAATTTTTAATTTTTTTTCTACTTCAATCGTTAATTTTAACACAGTTTTAATTAATAATATTAATTTTAATTCATTTTTTCCAATTAATTTAGTTTTTTCTAAATTTTTAATTTTCTAAAATTTTTATCCTTAAACTTAAATTTAAATTATCAAATTCAAAATCAACATGTATCGCAAAATTCCCTTCAGTTCGATTTGATATAATAAAAATGTTAAGGTGCACATGGAATTAAAAATGTTTAATTAGTTTACTTTATTTCGAATCGACTTCATTAAATGCGAAAGTTGAATAAAGTAAGTAAAAATCAAAGGTATTCTTTTACTTATATCCTGCGGCGAAAATATGTTTAATGAATAAAGCAAAACAAGCGTAAAATTGTAGATAGATGCAGTATTTCACCCGAAATTGTTTTAACAGTAGTTTATTTTTTATTTATTTGTTTATCTTTCGATATTATCAGGGAAAGTTCTACATTCACTCCTGTCTGAGAATCGAGTAAACACCGTAGCTACCACTCTAATGGTTTCTTTTTCCGTAATAGTATTTTCGACTTTAGAAAACAGCTGAGACAGAATACGCAAAAACACTTAAACATAATCTTGCTAAGCCTAAAATTTTGTTCCAACTCCTTTGATTTCTAGCTATAGGTATTGGTATTAGTAAATAGTTATTGGTATTTAAGAATCTGTATTTGCAAAAGAGGTTACAGAAAGTCAAAACCACATGAAGTTATTAAATATATTTTCTTATGTGATCCTTTTGATGTTGAGGGTTGAATAGTTTCTTGTGATAACGTATCAGATACTTTGATATTGGTATTTTTCAGAATTTTCCCAAACATGAGTTTTAGAAGCCACATAACTTTCATAAACTTACTTATTCAATAGTTACAAGACAAGCAAAACTAGCGCATTCATTCGTGAAAAACACAATCCACCTTTCAGATAAAATTCACAAGCAAATGAAGTCGAAATATATAGCACTTCTAAAGCATATTTGACACCTTGGCAAGAAGAAACGTCAGCTGAAACAATAGTAAGGGAGGGTTTTTTTCCTTAGTTTCGCTAATGATGTTTGGTCCAAACTCATTTAAATTCCGATGGTATGTTTTTCTAATTGCTTGAAGGTTAATTTAACAATACCTAAAATTCTAAGCCATATCGATGGCGTAGCATTTACTTCTTTGGACTTTGCACCAATAAAAATAAACCAACCAACTAATTAAACGACCAATCCCATAAAAAGAGTTTCTTATTTTAAATTAAGAATAATAAAATAAAAAAACTGGTATCAATACACTTAGATTTAATTAGAAAGGTACACGAAAAGCGCTTAATGCTGATTTTTACATGTACAATATTATTTTCTAAGAAATATCGATAAATGTGATGTAGAAAAATATGTATTGCTATATATATGCATATATACATATATCGATAGTACAATATTGATGTAATCTATTGGTATTTATAAGCACGATATATCGATGTTTTTCTGCTATCCCTACTTTACAATGTCGCACTTCTGGATACAATTTGTGGTGTATTTAAGCTGGCGTAAAGTTATTTTTACATGTAAGGCATCATTTCATACAAAATCAAAAAGTCTTTGTATTTAACTTTTTTCTATTACCTCCAACCGTTTTTGAGATAGAAACTATTATCACTCCTTAGTTTGCTGCTATGCGGCGCTGCAAGGTATATCATAGTGAAGCGAATGCCACTTTTACTATACCTAGAATACCTAGAAACCACTTTCATGGCTATATCTAACACTGTTAATGCTTTATTTGAGGCAAAACATAAGGGATCACACTCTAACATATACATCAACATGCAAAGTCACATAAATATATTCACTCATAAGTATTTTGTACAACTTAATAAATCTCAGAAAGTTTTATAATAATTCAATGAAAAAGTAATATATCTAATTAAAAATTTAATTTTTTAAAGTTAGAAAATATTGAAAATCCATAAATGAAAATACCGAAGAAATTCAGAATATATATATATATATATATATATATACATAAAGCCATGGAAATCGAAAAACATGAAATCAGAGTTATATATATTGAAGAGAAATTATTTTATTATGAAAACATAAAATATGCATTAACACGAACTGAATGTATCTCATCAGCAAAATAAATAATTCCCTTTTTAATGAAATATTAGAAACGCCATTCTATAGCATTCTTCGCTCATTACAAATACCATTCTCAAATATTTCCCATCTAATCTGAGTAATGGAAATTCAAATAGTCGGAAGTAAGGCTGGGAAATAATGATCCTCTGTGACGTCAGCAACACCACTCAGAAAGACTATCGAGCGAAAGCGAAATTGTTTTGTTCTGAACATAATACATTATACGGTCAGAGTGAATGTCTCTATCAATCTATCGAAGAAATAACATAAACCAAAAACAACTTTTTTAAATCTTAAAAATTGTTTTAAAAAAGGCAAAAGAAAACATGAATCAGGCATAGATTATGAAACACTTTCCAACACAAACAGCACATTGTTAAGAAATTTTATTTTTCAAAAAATGAAATATCTGAATGCGTAATTTGAAAATCACATAACGCAGTAAAAATCCTTTAATGTGTATGAATTCTTTTGTGCAGTCCTGTATATGATCTATAGAATTTATACACATCACGTGATTCAATACTCTCAGATTTAGTTAAGTTTAAAAATAGGCCATTCCCTGTTAACTGGCCTAGTGTTAGGACCGTACAAAGAGACCACGGGTGGAACCCGGTAATAATTCCAATACGGGCTCGCCACTGTAAGTATGAAACAATAAAACCTGTTTAGACGGAAATACAAACGACCAGTAAACATTCCGTTTTATACAGGTTGTTTTCATATTAGAAGGTAAGTAGCACAGAAAAGAATCTCGTGTTAGCAGACCGTATTCGTATTACTATATGATTCTACAGGTTCTGTCAGCAGCCCTGGACATTTTGCATGATTAAAGTTTCTGATTGTATGTTGTTTAATTTAAAATGTAAATTGACACATTTGAATTTTTCTTGGAAAAAGAACTATAGTTAAGATTTGAAAATTTTCTGATACATATGAAGTCATTGGACGTTTTGGTGGAGGTGTGGCGGGCGCTTTCGGGGATTAAATTCACGCATTGATTGTAGTGTTAAGAAAACATTTCTTAGAAAGGAAAATATGACACAGATACCGGAAAATTTATATAGTTACATTTTATGGAAGAAAAAAAAAAGAGAGCACAGCATGACTACATCCATGCTTGCCAACTTTCAGATAAACTTCCGTAAAATGCATAAATTTTTTGGGGACTGAAACATAATTTTTTCCGTTTATACTAGGATCCCGTTATAAACAGGCTTTACTCTGTTAGAAAATAAATTTGCTGGACAATACTGTTTCTACAAAATCTATATAGTATTTGCTTAGAATTTTATTAGTTTTCTTTTACACTATTACAGTTCATGGCGCATATGTAATACTTTTTTGTCCAAAGATTCTAAATAAAAATTTAAAACATTGAAAATATAATTAGATTTTTATTGAATTCATCAATTAATTTTGAATGAAAAAGTGTAAAGTACGAAAGAAATAAAATGCGAAACCATAACCTGTGACCTTATCAACTTTCCAACCGATTCCTGTTCGCGCTTCTGAAATCATTCGCATCATTAAAATAGGGGAGCCATTACAGAACTTTCTTGATATCAAATGAACTTTCAAATATTTTATATATACACAGGAGTACGGGCCCTGAATCCAGCCCGTGAAGACATTCTAACAAATTCTGACTTTTAAACTTTATTATTTGTTTTAATTTAGAATTTTAGAATTAAAAAATTCAAATCTACTTTTTCTGGTATTTTTTAAAAACCAGGACCAAAGCCAGGCACCACAGAAGAGCCGGGCTTTGGTACAACCCCCCCCCCTCTGTACGGGCCTGCTTAATGTTCCCTGCTCAACCCCTTTAATTTTGTTTTAACCCTTTATCTATTGACGGTACTTATAAGTACCACTCACTTTAAACTTTCACCTCATAGTGAATATTACTAATATTCTAATGGTACTTTGTAAAAACACTCTTTTAACTCCACTTTATCCGAATACATGGCGGCAGTAGTTCTAGGTTTGTTATTTTAGCAAGGAAGGAGACTATCTTTGAAACAGTCGATATGTTTTTTGCCGCCATTTTGTACAGATTGTCACGCTCGTCTTTTTATTGCTGCAAGCACAATAAACGATATAAGATAAGTGTTGGATTGTTTTATGTGTTCATTATGATCTTAGAATACAATTTGACTAACTACTTCAGGTGAACGGTGTATGTATTTAATTTAACAGTTGAATTACTCGGTGGTACTTATAAATACCGTCAGTACACTGGGTGTTGAAGGAAAACGACTTGTTTACTCTTCGTCTGTGTAGTTATCTATCGTTTTCATCTGCTTTGATTTGCAATTACTAAAATGTAGTGTAGTAATAATTTTCTTAGTATTTCTTTTCTGTTTCATTATAAATTTTTATAGGAAATCGAAAAAGTTGTGGCACCGACTCTTTTTTTTTATGCTAGAAATAGCACATATAAATTCATATGTTGTATATGTGGAAATGCGAGAAAACATGTTGTCCTTGGAATATAGCCGTCGCATAACTAAAGGACTACTAAGAAGATCGAAACCTAAAGAAAAAAATAGTTTTTTTTAACCCTTTCAGGGGCAAAGCATTTCCAATGCTAAAGTGTTGAAATAAATGATTGCACCGGAATTTGCGAAAAGATTTATTTGTAAATAAGAAAAAGTCTATATTTCACATACTTATTAAATCGAAAATATTTTAGCACAATTCAGATGCCATTTGAAATACCTTGTGAGTTTTCTGTTACGATATTTTAGTCATAGTGCTCTGACGGAACTTTAAATTACCACTTTAATTAATTACCTCTAAGGAATTAAATTTCTCACAGGTGGGTATTTTTAGGTAGATTTCGTAAGAAATACTACCTATTGCAGTCGTTACCATGGTGCGACTTTTGAAAAATTCCTTCATAACTTTTCATTACATGACCCCAGGAACCCAAAACCACCCCCACTTAAAAAGTTTATATATATATGTATGTATGTACTAAATTTTGTCCGCACGCTAAAAGTCGCAATTATGCACGGAACGTCTTCAAACTCGCCAACAACTTTAAGATAGCTAATTTCTCGGCGGGGATTGAAAATGAGCAAAATCGGTCCAAGGGAATGGGAATGAGGAAGGTTTAAAATTTTGAATACCGTCTTAACATGATTCTGATAAAACCAGCTTTTACACAACAATGGCAGGAAAAAATAAATATTTTTCGTTATAGCTGTTGCCAACAATTAAAAAAAAAGCAATAAAATTCTCACCACAAGAATTGCTTTTCTAATGCAGTGTTTTCACGTGAAAAATTAAATTAGATAAACAGTTTGACGAATTGAAAACAAATTGAATATTACGTCATAAGTTTTCTAGAGCAAGATTTCTGCATGAAAATTCAAAATGAAATAAATAGTTTGAAGAATTGAAAACAAATTGAATATTACGTCATAAGTTTTCTAAAGCAAGATTTCTGCATGAAAATTCAAAATGAAATAAATAGTTTGACGAATTAAAAAAAACAACAAAATATTGCGTCATATTGAAAATACAATGGACCACAGCAGGTGAATATGTAACGTCATTGAGTTTGAAGAAACATATTAAAACATGATAAAAACCCGAGTACTGAAATATTAACATATTTTAACACTTTGAGGTTCTCTGAATTTGATTTAGCCATTTTAAAACCTAGTCTATATACATGCGTGTGTGTATATTAGAATTTTCACAAAATGTTTAGCTCCCTAGAGCTCATTCTTAGCGAAGGAACTGGGTTTATCTTTAATCTTGATTTAAGTTTTGTTGGTGAATTTAGTACTTAACTTCGAAATCTACCTCCGCCTGTAGGCCCGAGCCGGCAGGGATTTTTTTTATGTTTATCCCTTAATTTTCATTGTAGTAACTGAAAATAATTACATGAAAAAAATGGCAGTAGATCATATAAGTCTGAAATGGTTATCTGCAAACTGTCAGAGTCAGAAGTAGTCTAACTGAGGCACCAGATGAGCTCTCATAAAATTCACTATTTAATACTGTCTCAGCGAAAACGATCAAATCACCAAGTTAGTGATCTTGTTCATCGTGATACTAGAAATCTTAAATAATGCTATTACATGATCGAGTACAACATTTTGTGCTGAAAAAGATACCTAGAGTATTAAAGGTCAGAAATCGATACCTTCATCACCACCTAGTTTCGAACTAGGCCAGCTGTAGGGATGGATTTGTTCCTTACTATCTTATGCTATAATAACTATATAATATAATACATATATAATAATGCTATAATAATTAACCTATGCTATAATAACTCAGCAAATGAATTTGGAAGTTTGCTACTTTACCAGTAGGAAGTAAATTACTAGGGGACATTCCCAACTGTCAGTTCTGTTCTGGATTTTGACGAGAGTGGTATCTTTCGAAAGCTCTTATCACGAGAACCGAGAAATGTACAGAAACTATACTCAGAGCCCCTTTAACATGTGAAACTACGTGAATCACACTGTCATTTCGGGACCCCCATTTCATTCGAGAAGAGTTTTCTAAATTCGACATACCCGGAAAATCACCAATGCTAAAAAATTATTCCAAAAAGTGACTAAGTTGAGTTCGCATATATTTCATTAAACAATTCTTTTATGTTTCCCTTACAAAAAATTTGGATACAATAAAAATGCAAAAATGATTTTGCATAATATTAGCATAAAAATATAATTTGTTAAAAAAGGTTGAGTTCAGCATGAAAGCACAACATAAAATATCAATATTTTGAAATATTTGTCTCAATTTTAACAGTAATTTAAATTATTAATATTTTATGTTGTTCATACAAACCAAATTCAATAATATTCAAATTCAACATATAAAATAAGCGTATATCTAACAATCTAACATTCCAATTACATCTCAATAAATTCAATATAAAATTTAGGGTCCACTGTTTTCTCAATTTCGGGTCTCTTCAAAATTTTCTAAGGGAGAAGAGAAATAAAGAAGTGAAATACAGCATGAAATTCCTTCAAGAGTTATCAAGGCCAGGGATTTTCATACAGTTTTTCTATGTAAAAGTATCGAAAATTCAAGTGCTTTGAATACCAGCAACAAATGATGAAGGGCATTAGGGTTTGACGGTAAAATCGCTGCCATAATTCACTTCTGAAACTTCCCGCCAAAGCCCTGCCCATGCCCTCTTTTCATCCCGTAGGATCAGGCAAGGAGCTACGCTGGATTCCAAAAATTAAGGAAAAATCACAAAAAGGGCGATAACTCGTTCAAAAAGAAATCTATTCGTAGGAAATTTGCTGTATGTTGTTAACTAAAATATGCTGAATAAAATTACAAAATTCAAATTAGTGGTGCTGCAATCAGATTGCGTGATTTACGAGGAGCATAAAACTGCATGCAAGAGAGTACAGCTGCAGCTGTCGCTGTAATTATGAGATAAGAAAACTGAGATAGCCGAATCATTAGTATGACCTCGAGGTATCATTTGTCCGCAGAACTGCGATATACAGCTATTGGAAGATTGGAGTCACGTCAAAGTCATATAGAGGTGGCCAGATGGCTAAATGTGAGTCCTTCTGTTGTTCATAGGCTTTGGCAACAATTTCAAACCACTCGTTCGGCCTCGAAGGTTCAGCCAAGGACTTGCAAGCGCTACGTCAAGCACCGATGACCGATATTTGCGGTTATGTGTACGAGGGAATCGAACAGCAACCCCATCTTATCTTACAGCCCCCTTGTTGCAGCCACTGGAAGGTTGGTACCAACGTCTACAGTGCGTAGAAGACTTCGTAAAGGTGTTCTATATTCGAGGCGGCCAGTTATTTGTGTGCCGCTAACCTCACGTCACCGGAGGGAACGTTGAAGGTGGGCACGTCAACTGGACTGTTCACTGGACGGCTGTTCAGTGGAGGCGTGTTCTCTTCATGAATGAGTCCCGGTTTAGCCTCCAAAGAGATAGTAGGCGTTGTTTTATTTGGGGGAGAACAGGGAACACACTATCATCCGTCAAACATTCGTGAAAGAGATTCATACGGAGGAGGCAGTGTCTGTGTTAAGGGTGATATCTGTTTGGGTGGACGTACAGACCTCCATGTCTTTCCACGTTCAACAGTGAATGCTCATGTCTATAGAGATGATATTCTTGATTCTTATGCGATCCCTTATTCCGGCGCAATAGGTAATGATTTCCTGTTACAGGACGACAACGCTAGACCGCACAAGGCTCGCATCGTGGAAGATTATCTTCAGCACCAAACAATTCCGCGCATGGAATGGCCAGCTTGAACACCGGACTAGAAACCCATCGATAATGTTTGGGATGCTTTAGGACGATGTGTTGCTGCTCTCAATCCCCTTCCTAAGACCCTCGCCCCGCTTACAACTGCTTTACAAGAGTAATGGCTGGCACTTCCCAGCGAACTTATCGATCGCATAATTGACAGTATCACACATCGCTGTATGTGCTGTATTGCTTCTAGGGATGATCATACTCCATATTAAAGGTACTTTTCCTATACCAAACTGACACATTTATTTTGTTTATTTTATAATTGTGTTAATTTCTGAAACACCACAATCGTCTGGTAATTTCTTTTAATGTTATTTTATACCTTATTATGCGTTGTATATTGTGTCTCAGTTTTATTAAAATCTACATGTAACATTTTGAGTAATCGCTATTTTTGTTGTTTTTCCTTAATTTTTGGAAACCAGTGTAGTTCGTGTTGCTAATTATACTATACTCGCAAGTTGCATTTATTACCCACTAATTCGAAAAACAGTTTTTAAACCTTTTCTTCTTTTTTTCTTTTTGCTATGTTTCATTACGAATATTTCGTGAAATATTGAATTCGGGAGTACACAGTCGCTACACATTTCTTGATCCTCGTGTCAAAAGCTTTCGAACGATACCATTTTCGTCAAAATCCAGAACTGACAGTTGGGGATGTTTCCTAGTTTACACCATAAAAAATTTGCAGCAAACTGTCCTGTCATTTGGCCGTTTTATAGATAACTATTACTTAATTTTAACCGATCATGAACAATGAGAATGCTTCATAATATGGTCAAATAACTGTTATTTGCGAAAACGGTTGAATGACTGGATAGTTTGCTGCAGATTTTGAAGAGTGTAAATTTTTGTTTCTCAAATAGCATCTGGCAGTTTTTTTCTTTCTTCCTTTTTTCAGTTTATGAATAAATAAAATTCACTTTAAGTCCGACGCGGTTCCGCTCTCCCCTTGCTCCGAGCCCAAAGACTGTATAATTTAAATATTGTGATTGTTAGAAAATGATAAATTCTCATTCAAAAGGTAAATAAAATAAATATTTGTCAACGAAAAATATTTATTTAATCTCACTTAAAAAGAACATAATAAAATATTTCATTTTGCTATAAAATCATAGAAAAATGAAAATATCAAACGCACAATAAAGATAATCCTGAACAAGGGGACGGGTCCTAAGCACTTGGCTTAAGAATAATTACTCAAAAGCACATTTTGTTGTATGGAAATACATGTTAATATAAAATAAACGGTCAAGTGCGAGTATTACTCGCGCTCAGAGGGTTCCGTACAATAAATACATGAATTATTAACAAGTCTTAATAAAAAAAATCGTTACTAAAAGAAAAATAAGACTTTGTAAAAAAGAATACAACGTAGGGTTAGGTATAGATGTATATATACTAGAAAAGTATGAATGGGTATACCGCAAAAGTTCAAAGAGATATTAAGCCTAAACAATATCAAATATTGCTATTCTGTATAACTCTTATTCAAATCTTATCCTAATCTGTTTATGATGAACTTAATTCGGCACTGACAATAAAAGTAGTGTATATTTAAACTTCATTTGGCATTTCATACAACTAAATTCAGCGTCGTAAAAATATTTTCTTTTTACAGTGTAGCTAAAACAAAAACTTTGTTCAAATTTTAAATTGAGATTGTGCTAAGCACGCTTCGAAGGAGGTCGAAAAAAGATACGTGCCGCGTTTTTCCAGAAAGGTTTTTAATTAACTTTTAAAGACACGGTTTGCGTATTGAGAGATTTACTCAATGCAAACTAGTGGCGAATCCCATAACATTTATGTGATTAATTCTAATTAAATTAATCTGTTTTTAACAATTTGGCGTTTATTGCTTTTATACTGCTACTGGACATTGTACTACACAAATATATCATTGATAGTTGTTATCCAGGTTTTAAAAGCCGATGGTACATAGAGTACGCCGCCCCTGTCATTATGTATGTCCAAATCCTCCGTGTGTTTAAGGGTTAATATCTCTGCTAATTACCGAAGATTTGTTTCATAAATCATTATCAACAATGCTTTTATACTTCTGCTACGATAGGTACCTCCAGCACTCCTCAACACCTTTGCTGAATGCTCGGAAATTGAAATTTGTGTGTAACGGAAAAATGCGCTTTTCTCAAAAACTATGTGACCTAGAATAATCGCCATAATTTTCCTGCAAGGTTTAAATTAACGTCTACTACCTTTAATTTTTTCATAATTTTAATTTCAGTATATTCGGAAACAGATGGCGAGGTAACATATTTTTGTACTACATTTTCAACAATATCTCTAAAATTATAATACCTAAAAGTAAAAGACATATATTTTTGAGTTCAGCGTAACGAAAGCTTTCACATGATATGCCACACGATATACAGAGAAAAGGCCTTTTTTTTCAAGTGACGTAATTAGCCCCTGTAAATTTTCGCTAAAAATATTTGTAAATGTTTAATAATCTGTAAATATGTGGGTCAATAGTCTTTATTACTTCCCCCAATTTGAACATTCCACGTTCCATAGTTTACGAGTAAAAGGGCTGTGACAGATAGACAGGCACAGGAGTGATCTTATAATGGTCCTGTTTTTACTTTTTAAGAACGGAACCCTAAAATAAGAAAAGAAAAGAAAAGGTTTATTAAGAGATGCGACTCTTCGACTCTTCTTCCTGCCCTTATTTTAAACAGGGAAGAGGGGCTACAGGGGGAAAACTCTTTTGATGAGCAAATTAATAAAGTGATTGAAAATATTATTGAATAAAGCAGGTCGAAGCTTATTTTTTTATTTTAATGTTATATTCGTTACATGTCTGTAACTTTTTTAAAATGTTGATTTGCCTAAAAATGTCTTGCATGTGGGATATTGGCAAAAAATTCTTACATTAGTTTATTTTAACTTTATGTTCTTCATAAAACAACAACAAAAACAACAAAACCTCCATGAACTTCGATGCTGACACATCTGTTCCAAAATTTTGTCCTCCCCTGGATTTTGTTTTGCGAGCACCCATACCAATGGCATGTGCAATTCCAGCCATCCTATAACTACTGCCCTGCTCAGATATTTTGGAGTTTATAAAAGATAAAGTATATGTGAAACAAAGTTCAACCTCCATTTCGTATGCTTTTATTCCTTCATTGCACCGCCAAGAGCTATTTCTTTTCTTCACGCTACATCAAAAGGTAATTCGTGGCAATGGAATAATTCCGACGTTCTAAAGAAACTTAAATAAGTAAAAGAAGTCTCATTCACTGTTGAATAAATGAGAAAAGTATTTTTTTATATGCCATCGGAGGCCAAGCAGTTCATTAAAGATTTTATATGACCTGAAGTTATAACATGAGGGTTAAAAAAAAGAGGGAACTCGGATATACCTAATGATACCTTAAAACCATTTCATTTTGCAGTGAACTTGTTCAGCAAGTTTAAATCATTAAAGAATATTGATTTTTTAATTAACTAGCCCATTTTAAGGAGTTATTCACGCTTAGATCTTCAATAAGAAAATATATTTAACATTATCAAAATAGCTGAACGAAATTCTTGTGATTTTTGTAGATTTTAAGATTACATGCATCGCACTGCTATTCAAAATACAATACTATTAAGAACTATTAGTTCTTAAGATAGTATACTATTAAGAACTAATAGTTCTTAAACTAGTATAATATTAAGAGCTATTAGTTCTTAAGATAGTTCACTATTAAGAACTATTAGTTCTTAAAGTAGTACACTATTAAGAACTATTATACTATTAAGAACTATTATAATAGTTTATATAATAAACTCACTATATTCACGATATACCATTATAATTTACTCAGTTTGAATAATAACACACTATTAATAACTGTTATGCTACTATTAAGAATGTGATACTATTATAAAGACATTTAAAAAAAATGTATAAGGCAATATTATGGATCACTTCGTAAGGCTGTTATAAAAATATTTTTTAAATAAAAATATTTTATTGTTTTTAGGTATTATTATTATATACTTCAAGCTACAGCAGAAAGTTAGAGCAAGCAAAACTTTAAGTCAGATATCTGGATCAGGTAAAAAAATTACATTACGACTAGTATAAAATCCTTTATGTAACTAAAATGATTTAATTAGTCCTCGGGATCACGTAGTTAAATTGCATTAAGGAATCACGAAAACATCCCTTGAACAAAATTTTTCTTAGCATTTTTAGGTTTTTAGATTTTATGATTATATGCATTAAGCAAAGAAAGATAACGCAAGAAAAACTGTAATACAGCCTTCTGTATCAGGTAGATAAACCTTAAGTATGTCATGAAAACATTTATGTGAATAAAAAGATTTAATTATTCTTAGATTTTTTAAACTTTATGGTCGTATGTAATTGATAGTCAAGCTGCTAAACAAAGATCACATAAGGGAATTTAAAAAGCAGTTCCCCGGACAACGTACTTTAATTGAAGTAGTGTTATATTGAAACAAGAACGAAAAATCATGCGTACAGCATAGATTATGAAACATGTTCCAACACACTCAGAATACTATAATAAAACTTCACAGTTTAATAAGATGAAAGATGACGTCTAAATGAACAATTTGGAAAAACATAACGCATTTGAAACACGATATCTGCTGTTACGGTGAATAGTCATTAAAATATAGATTTTTTTGCAGCCCTGTATATGATCTACAGATATGTATGTTAGTATGCTAAAAGTTAGTTCCGTTAAACGCATAGCACAGTTGAAAATTTCCAATCAACAATTTCCGCCAATAAACGGATGTCGTTGAGAACTTTTGCGCGACCCTGTATATGATCTACATTTTAAGCACACCAAGTAATATTTAAAAATAGTTAAATTTAAAAACGCACACCACAACTGAAAACGCACTTCCAGCAATTATTGTTGTTCGTAGGCTTCACCATTTCAGTTATTGCTAATTTTCTTCTATAGCTATAAATTCTTTTTGTGACCTTGTAAATAAACGATAAGTTCCATGCACATCATATTCTACAGTAAGAACATTGTAGTACACCTCAGTGATGTATATCGATTTCAATATGCTTAAAATACACGACAAACGACTTTCCCCCATAGACCGTAATGTAATGGAATTCTTTTGAGTTGCTCTGTAAATGAACCGAAAATGCTACATACTTTATTTTCAATACCGAACATGCCATAGTAAACCCTAATAACATATATTCATTTCATGGCAATCGGACTATATTTACTCGAGTTAGAGCACGGACAGACAAACAAACCGAATTCATAAACACTTTCAACTATTCTGGAAAATCGTTACAGTATAAGTACATTAAAAAGTTGTTACAGCATGGGATTTAAAAAGAAATATATATTTACTATGCATAAGAGAATTTTTTTTTAATACATACTAGCTGTTTGATTGTTTTGTTGTAAAAGTTTTAGGTACGAAGAAGGGTCAAATCACGACGGAAGAAAATTTTGCACGCTAATGTTATAAACGTAATCATTATTTAATATGACACAATTAACAAATACTAGCACCAGAAAATATAGGATGAAAGTTATTCTAAAGGTTGCAAACTCAAAGGTAATGCTTTGGACATTCAGTGTATAATTGGTAAACTTCTAATAAATTCTGTTCACTCCTCCAACAACAGCTCCTAAACATACCAGTTTTCAATCCTATTAAAAAAATAGCTAGTTATCAGTATTGGAAAATAAATATTTGTAAAACAGGATTCAATCAGTTTTATGGAATGAAAATTTAGTGTTTTGAATTTATGGGATAAAATGACCCATCGAATTTTGGAATATTTTTCATTGATGTGCAAAGAAGATCACGGGAGTGTATTTTCCGAAAGGGTGAATAGGTTAATCAATAAAACATTATACAGGGTGGTTCAAAAGGCTGTGTCCAAACAGCACGTGTGGGTGTGACAGGGTATGAAGAACAAGACTTACATAGGAACTGCGGGTGGCGGAAACACGATCGTGACGGTGCAATTGCAAGAAAAGAAAAGATAACAAACGGTGTAAAAAGACCTTTATTTTACAGAAAACTTAATCGAAGTACAAAATAAAAATGAAAAACGTTACAACTCATAACAAGGGCTCAAAATGTGCCCGATTAGGCGGATGCATGCTTCACATCGCACCGCATGGAATAGCGAACACGTTCCAATTGGCCCCTGCGATCTCCGGACCCCAAATCGCCTGGAATTCTACCTCTGGGGATATCTTAAGACCTTGGTGTACGATACACTCGTTCCATCAGTCATGGACCTCATGGCAAGGATAACCGAAGCAGCATCACGTGTCCGGAAGACTCATAGCCAATTGGAACGTGTTCGCGATTCCATGCGGCGCCGATGTGAAGCACGTGTCACGACTAATGGGGCACATTTTGAGCACTTATTATAAATTATAAAATTTTTCATTTGTATTTTGGACTTCGATTGGGTTTTTTGTAAAATAAAGGTCTTTCATACACCATTTGTTATCTTTTCTTTGCGTCACGGTAACGATCCAATTACAACGTCACGATCGAGTTTCCGACCCACAGTTCTTATGTAATTCGTGCTGCTTATGACCTGACACACCCACACGTGCCATTTGGACATGACCTTTTGCACCACCCTGTATATGTTGTATAAATGTAGAGTTTCATGTACAAAATAATGTAGATTTTGTTACAACAAATGCTTCTTAACCAAGTGGCTTTTATTTATATGTTTGTTAATATTTTTTTTCTCTCTTCCATACAAGTTGATTTGCAATCTCCTCTCCACCTCTATGAAAAAAATAGTTTTGTGCAGCAAAGAAATCAAATTGATAACTCACAAAAACATACCGGTTAAAATGGCTTTTCATCTAAGCGTTACACTACTAAGATTTTCCTTTTTCTGACTTCAAGGGCTAAAAAATGCACAGTTCGATTTCGTAAAAAGATTACAGGATTTTCCTGGCATTTCGGTTTTTTCCAAACTTTCTCAAATTCCATTCAACAGAGGATATTTGAATTCTACAAACGGATTGCCTACAAATTCATTTCTTTTAGAAAGAGTTTGGATTTGATAGAAGCTTCTGAAAAAATTATGAATTCATGTTCTAAAAATGTTTGATTTATGAGAAATAAATTTTTGATTTTTGGTATTTTACTTTAAAATTATAAATCAATGAAATAGTTTGATATACACAACAATGGCCAAATTGTGGAAACCTTTTTGAAAAAGTGTATTTTTGAAGTCTGACGTTTCATAACACCATTTTCTCTTTAAGTAATACCGTAAAATTATGTACCAATAAAAATATAATTTATTCAAGAATGTAATGCAGCAAATTTCACGAAGGAATGTTTATTAAAACAGCAGTTATAAAGGAGAAAATTGAAACATATCAGAAAATGAGATAAACAAAAATTATCTCAATGTCAGTTAATACTTAGTTGGGTTACCTTTAACCTTAATTACGGCCTTACAATGCCTTCGCATAGAGTTAACAAATACTTTAGTTCTAAAGCTGTTATAATGTGATACCAAGATTGAACTATTGCTTCTATTAATTGGATTTTATTGCTTGTTTGTTTTTGTGCAACAAGTTTTTTTAGTCGGCTCCATAGATTTTCAATTGGGTTCAGGTCTCAGCTATTTCCGGGCCATTCCAACACTGGTTGGTAAATGATTATCTTGAAACCACTTTTTCCAAACGTTAGCAGCACGTCACTGAAGCTGAATTTTGTTGAAATATAAATGCTTCATTTTCTCGAAAAAGATCACGTGCGAAAACTTCAATTGGATTAAAGTATTCATTTCTATATTTTTGGGCATTCATATTCTCATCAATCACAAAAATTTTGACCATAGCTTTTGATAGCATACAACCCCCATATCATAACATTCGCTGGATGCTTTGTGGTGTATTTATTGCAATAAGTATGCAAACCTTCTCAGATTCTTCTCCTTACGTATTTTATGCTATCACTAGCAAACAGGGAGATTTTGGTCTCGTTCGGCCAAATAACACTGTTTCATTGTTCCGATGTCGAGACAACATAAGTTTTAACACAGTTTAATCTTTTCAACCTTTGTTGGAGACATAACAATGGCTTTTCATGTAGAATTCTAGCATTTAAACCAATTCCTTGCAGTCTGCGTCGAGCAGTCCTTGCACTCAACTTCACATTGAGTTGTGCCATTTCACTTGCATACATCCAGATGATTGTCTTATGTCACCTATACATAGTATCTCAATTCTTCTATCATCTCTTGCTGCTATACACCCTTTTCCTATCTTTATCAGTTTGGTTTTGTAGTGACATAGTCTCCTTATACCGCTTCAAAAATTTAGAAATGCCACTTTTGTTTAGATTTCTACCAATTTCCCTTCTAATTTCTTCATAGCTGTTTACTTAATAGTACTAACTTAATCACTTTTTAGCTGAACAGTCAATTCTTTGTGCTATTTATTTTTCTTAGATCCAAATCTAATTGCCGAAACGTCAGTAAAGGCTTACTGTGGAGACACGAAAAGTTTTTGGTTTCCGTCTGTCTGTCTGTTCGGCGATAACTGCCGCAAAAAGGTACCGATTAGCTTGAAATTAAATGAGCATGTTGGTACCCGCATTTAGCTGTATAGTTTTTTGTTATATTTGGTCTATTCGTTCGGAAAATATAGAATATTTTATTTTGCACCATAATGCTTTTCTACGGCAATTCAGACGGTTGAAAATTTTTTATTTGCTGAAAGAAATGGCTCGTATGATTAATGGATTTAAATGGTAAATTATAAATGATGAAATTTCCCATTAAGAGCCTTAAATTATTCCTGTTAGTTTAAAATTTTGTCAATACATTCGTCAAAGTTTTTGAATTAGATGCATAAATTATGGGGGGATTTTTTACATGTGTTCCAATAATATAAAAAACTTTCTTGAATTTACTTATTTTAAATGCACATATTTCATTTTTTTCTTTTTCTTTTAACAGTTACCTAGCAACTGTATTTCACCTAAAAATATCGTAAATGTGAACATATGTGTGGTTGATTGAAGTCACATCAACATTAAAAGGAATAAATTAATGTATTTGTGTCTTTGCATATACATAGATTTTAACCAAGAAATAAAGATAGTCTATATTTTGTTTATTTATTAAAATATTTTGCTTATAAATTCAAAAGTGCATTGTTTTTATAGAGAATTAATTGACATTTTTCTATAAAACTTAACAATCTTTCTTTATCGTTGCCAAGAAAATCAAAACCTGGAATAATAATTTCTCCTGAATAATTAATTTTCAATGAAAACATTTTCACGTAAAAAAGGAAAATGAAATAAAAAAATTAAGAAAAAAATATGGCATAATACTGGAAATAAAAAAGGAACTCTCAAGTATTTCTTAATATTACAAGGTGGATGAATTTAAGTAATTACGGAAAGCAGGAGAACATGACGCCATTTATCGAAAATATAGATGTTGAAATAAAATGGTCTTGGGTTATCATATTAATTCTTATTATTTAAAGAAAATTTCGATCAATACTTCAAGATGTAGCATCTGCGCACGGTTAACATAAAAAAATTTTGATTTTGAATTTAAAATGAAAATTTTTAAAAAAAACTTTTGAAAAGCAAATGGATAAAAGCAAATGTCAATAATATGCACTGCAAAATTATCAATGTCGAAAATGACGTCATGATTAGCGGATGATAATTATTTCCATTCTGAAAAACTAACAAATTAACTAGACTGTCTGAATAAAACAATTTTTGATTAGTATTAATTCTTAAAGCCGCTTCATTTCAGAAAATATGAATGAAAATTACTTTGTTATTAAAAAGAAAATTGCGCTTTCGTTCATAAAACCTAAATGTTTAACATTATAGCTTTAAAGTATAATTATTTTCCTTCTGAAAGTATCAAAATTAAGGCTCGGGAGCTCGAAATACAGGGTGGTCATAAAAAAACTTTGCCGATATACTGACCTCTAGCGACCATTCCGTCCAACCGATCGAGAGGAAATTTCATATATAGTTATTCAAATGTATGAGCTCGACATTCAATGAACGACAACAAAGTGGTTCTCGCGGTTACAGTTATAGGTACAGAAACTCGAAAATTTCGAATGGCAACGCCTTTTTTTCCCGTCGCAAAATGCTCAGCGCATGCGAAAACCCTAAAGAGCGTTGGAACGATACGTGTATCACAAGAAACGGACGCGTTATGCACGCACAAAAAATGGTTCTGCGAACGGACTAAAAAAATCACGATCGGGTCGCACCGAGGAAATTTTCATATGACAGAGGCAAGACACCAATCACAGAACGCCACTCGCCATATATTCAACGTAGAAAACGGATAAAAAGCGAGGTGGGAATGTTGGTTCTTCAGTCGGGAGCTCACACATGCCGATGCAATGACTCTGCCAGAGAAAGTTCGTGATGAATTTGTAAAACTCCATTATCAAAATGGGATGAATGCCGCGGAAGTCTTCCGTGTTTACTGTCGAAACCATAACCAAATACGTAGCCCATGTACCCCGCAAACTGTGCGTGATTTAGTAAAGAAATTCGAAGAAACTGGTGGCACGAGTGATCGACCGCAATCCGGCCGACTAAGAGGACAGACACTGTTATGGAATTGCATCATATAGTGACTTCAGGACGCTTGCAAGAGGTGCAGCTCGTGTATTGGATATACCGATAACAACTGTTCTAAAGCCTACTGCGCTCTGTAATCCGATGTTTCCATACCAGTACCAGCGCGTCCAGATGTTGGATGCGGGAGACCATGAAAAACGTACGGACTTTGCAAATTAATTTCTTATCCGATATGATGGTGATAACGATTGAACTCTTCGCATATATGGACTCTATCAAATATGAGATTGAAAACATCCTTCATGCTATGTTACGTTCGGTTGTATTGTCCACAGTCTCTCGCTTGCAATACGTAATTACCTGTGAAGACACCCATCTGGAAAATATGTAATCCAAATAAAAGTTTTCTTTTCTCCGATCTGTGTAGCAACCAGTGATTGGTGTCTTGCCTCTGTCATATGCAAATTTCCTCCGTGCATCCCAACCGTCGTTTATTTGCTCGTTCGCAGAGCTGTTTTTGTGCGTACATAACATGTTCGTTTTTTGTGATACACGTACCGTTCCAACAGGGTTTTCGCATGCGCTGAACATTTTGCGACGGGAAAAAAATGGGCGTTGCTATTCGAAAATTTCGAGTTTCTGTACCTATAACCGTAACCGTGAGTGCCACTTTGTTGCCATTCACAGAATCCCGAGATCATACCTCTGAATAACTATATCTGAAATTTCATCTCGATCGGTTGGATGGAACGGCCGCTAGAGGTCCATATATCGGCAAAGTTTTTTATGACCACCCTGTATATTGGAAACGTTTGTAAATCGTAGTTTGGCAGCTTAATTTTAATTCCACATTTCTTTTAGCTTTAAAGTTGTAAAAATGTTTTGTCTTTTTAAAAGTAACATTTAAAAATAATTTTGTTATAATGGATTTTTGTTAAGTCATATAGGATGCAATGAATGCATATACAAATTTCACACCAAATACCACCTAAAATACATAGTTGTAGAATTCTCCTAGCGTTGTTTTTCATTTTACGAAGAAAAGATTCGTCGATTTCCACGATTTTACTTGACCCTCCTTTTTCTATTGGTTGCAATTTCACTTTAGCAAATGTTTACATATATTTGGCACAAAATGTTTCACTTTTTTATGACTGAGTTATGTCAAGATCTCTACAGAAAATAAATTCCTTATTGTCTCCTATAAAATGTGACAAAGAATTGTTTAATTAAATACGTTTTTAATTATCGGGAGTAAAACATTTTTCTTAATTAACGCATTTGTCTTTCTTTTAAAGCTACGTGGAATAAGTCACGGGTAACTACAGCTAGGGGTCCTTAAATAAATCATTAAAATAATCCTTTTTACGAAAGATTAAGCAGAAAGTCCAGTTTCGAGAAATAAAAGATTTGTTAATCTTTCGCAATTTTGTCTGAAACACAGGTTTACGTCAAATATGAACAATGTTCGTAACATTATGTTTTCAAATTGAATGTGGCTACTGTTACAAGGCTATCACAAAAAAATACTTTATAGCGCTAAATCATGATTGCCATTTAGTCAAATGATACTGGACACGATGATGAAAGATTACCCTTTAGATTTTAAAGGCTCTAAACGTGTCTATGTTTGCGTGATTTTAGTAAGCTAATGCTATCGAGTAGATTAGGATGTATTTAGATAAGATCTTAGATCTAACTATTATAGAACGACAATAAAAACTATTTTTTAGAAACAAAAACTGTAAAAACATCAGAGTTCTAAATTAAAAATAAAATCACTGTGAATCCTTATAAAAACAGTGTAAAAAGAAATCTAAAATATACATTAACCATCCCGTTTACATTTCCGTAAGTTTCATATCCATCAAATACAGGTGTTTGTGGATGGCAGGTAAATAAATAATGCTATTTGGATATTAGAATATTTAGTATAAAATGCTTGTCCAAACTGTTGCTTATCCTTATAAATCACAGTGTAAAAAGAAATCTAAGATATACTATAACGTTTCGCACAATAAATAGAAAATTACGAATGTAAATTTAAATAGACTATGGGGGGGGGGGGGGTCAGGGAGCGGAGCCTCCTGAATAAATGCACTTTTTTTATCTAAAAATTTACCAGAATAAGCAACTCATCAGAATTTCAGAATACCATTGCATAACAACGTGTTAATATATTTATGTAATTTCAAAACGTTAAATCGCGATTTGTGGGAAGATGAATATTACGCAAAATGTGTTAAAAAACAATGACTTGCAGAGCAGACGTTGAGGCTCCTGATCTGCAGATTTACTAGTATAAATCACATGTAGAACTGACAAATGTTTTTGAAAACATAACAACAAAAGTTGAACACTACTGTTACCTGATCGATTCGCTGCTAAAACAGGCTGACACCTGAATGGCCCTCTAAAAACTCATGCCCACTTAAACAGAAAATGGGCCATGGTATGAGCCATCAAACATAAAAAATACACCGTTTCAAAACGTTTACCACAATTTTGGCCACTACTGCATATAGGATGATTCAAAAGTCCTACTTAATGGAGTAGTACAGCAAACATGTCTTTTATAGTAAAACAGGATCGGAATTCATTTATAGTACTTATTTATTGATTCACAAATACAAAGTGTCTCACTCTAAGTCGGACACGGACGTTTTTTCATAACTTTAACAATAAAAAAGATATCTTATCAGAATTTTCAAAAGATTAAACTTGCTTTGGATGAAATGTGATTACATAGAGGAAAGTGTTGGAAGTGTATGATAATTCAGCCATTGACACAGTATATACTTTCACCTGGAATTACGGAGTATTTAGCTCAGTGTTGTTAAGGTACGAATCATAGCCATTTGCAGCATTTATGGGCATGGCATCGCATTGCAGAAAAAGTAGATCTCTGTTGAAGATATTGTAAGAATATGTTCATTATTATTAAAGTAATGAATGAATTTTCACGTTCGACTTTTAATGAGACGCCCTGTACTTTTGACTCAAAAAGTGGATTGCAATACTGTTTTCCGATACAATGAACGTTTGTTAGCCCCCGTACGGTATGCTATTTCTTTCTCCCAGCTTATTTTGTGTAGTCTCAAAAAAATTACGTTACCTTACAGAAGCCAGCCGTTAAACAAAGCACTACGATTAAATACTCTATAGCAATTTTTTAAACTTTTAAGCATCGCGCATTTTCAAGTTTTATACCGTCGTATTCGGGTAAAAAAGTACTTTTTAATGCCGTTTGTTTGAAAACTGCATCTCCATTTATTTTTGAGATATTAATTTTTTGTAGTTTTTAGAGCCATTTGCTTAATATTGGCAACGGAAGAACTCCATTTCTGTAGAAAGTGAAAGAAAAATAGCAATTATATATTTTTGTTGCCATTTTCTCATAAAAACTGAAAAAAAAAAATTATTAAAATACGTGCTATTTTGAAAAAATATAAATGAAGGATTTCTGATAAAACATGGAGCTATTAGAAACTAAATTTAATTTTAAATATCTCTCTTATACTATAATGCGAGCAAAAATTGTGTGTGTATGTATGTGTGTGTGTGTGTATGCATGTAAATTTTATCTTAAAAACGGCTCTAACGATTTTGACGAAATTTTGTATTTTTTCTGGCTACTTTCCGACATATTTTGTTATTCAATTTTGTTCGCAAACGTATCAAGTTGGCATGATCTTATTAAGAAACTAAATATTCAAACTGTTATTTTACGTTTTTCGGTAAAAGCAGAACATTTTTTCATAAGATTCTGTCAAAGTTGGAATTTTGAATTGAATTTCGGGACGCAACCAAGCAGAAAGAAAAAACTGCCTGTCTGAAACAACAATCGCTTAAAACTCAAGATGAAATTATTTATTGAAAAATGAAAAAAAAGTTCAATCACAGATCCTTTCAACAATCATGCTTGCTAGTATCATGCTTTTATGTCTAAATATTAGTCAAAAAATTTGTCAGAAAGTATCGCTTGAACGGAGGAATATATATATACAGTAAACATCCTCTAATCTGGCACGTTCGGGATTTGAAGCATGTCGGATTACAAGAAGAATGCTCGAGAAAAACGTGTAGAAGTTAGACTAAAAAAAATGGCAGTAAAGCATGTTTTTTATTCTTTAAACAAATTGAATAAAAAAAAAAAAACAAATACTCAATAATGTAAAGTATAACATATGTAAACGAGTACAAAAGTGCAAAACATGCATTGTAGACCTACACAATATGCCTACTCGTTAGCCACCTTAAACTAATCTCGAATATCAGTTTGTTTTGTAATAGTCTTTTCTCTTCTTTTTTTAGGAAGTTATTTCTTATGAAAATGAAGTTTCATAATTCCAGCACGGTTCAACGAACTGTTGCGCTCCGAAAACTTGATAAATGTATTTAAGGCATCCGCTGCTTGATTCCAATTGATGTTATTTGACTTCTCCACAACCTATTCATCAGAGCCAACATCTTTGGGGGCTGTTAGGTTGGTAACACTCTGAATGATGGCCTCAACAGTCAAAATTTCTTCTGTTTGCTCATCAAAATCTGCTCCAACCCACTCTTATTTCTTCTCGATTCAGTTGTGTTTCCAAACGTCGTGCCGGATTATCCAGCAATGCCGGATTAGCGGATGTTTACTCTCTCTCTATATATATATATGAAACGTTGTATAAAATTCTTGTCAAATCAGTGAAAGGTTGTAGTTGGATGCATTAAATTCGCAGAATACTGACGGCTGGTGACAGGCAGTGTTATTTTTACAGTCGATAAATCCAATTAACTAGATAAATTTGTTGCTAATAGCTGAGATCGGCTAACTCCAATTGAAACAATATTCGTTTTGCAGTCATCTTATTAATCCGATGATCAGGACGTAAGTGTAACAAGGCAACGGATTTAGCAATCCAGTAGTTTCTCCAGAAAAACAGAGCAAAAAAAAAAAAAAAAAAAAAAAAAAATGTTCTAAAACGTTTGCAGACGCGAAATTCAATTTTTCGTAGGAGGGGAGTCTCCCTACCAACATTTATAAATGGAAGGGAGTTGAGCTATTTGGGAGGGATAAAAATATATTTAAAATCCACTGTTATTTTATGTGCTATTTAAAGAATTTTATTAATACAGACATGACAAAATACCATTGAAGCGAAATTTGTGTTTGTACGCGATTCTTTGATGAAATTTCGTTTTCTCGCGATTCTTTGGTGAATTTCGCGATCTGTTGACAAAATTCGCTTTTTCTCCGCGATCTCTGGCCGAATTTCACGTTTTTTCCCACGATCCTTTGATGAAATTCGCTTTTTTCGCGATCCTTTGACGAAATTCTAGTTTTTTGCAATCCTCTGACGAAATTCGCGTTTTTTCCGCGATCCTCTGGCGAAATTCACGTTTTTTACTGATCTTTTGATGAAATTGCGTTTTTTCGCGATCCTTTGAAGAAATTCGCGTTTTTTCGCGATCCTTTGCCACAATTCGCCTTTTTCCGCGATCCTTTGCGACGAAATTGACGATTTTTTCTGCGAACGATTGACAAAATTGACTTTTTCCGCGATGATTTGTCGAAATTTGCGATACTTTTTCTGTTATTTTTTTTATCTCCGAATTTTCGAATTGATGATCGATTTTTCATGATTTTCGGAAAACTCGGAACAGAATTACCTCTGAATTCGCCAATCGGTCACGAAAAATAACGCGAAACTTGTCAACTGATATCGGGAAAAAAATTTTGAAATTTGTCTAGCGGTCGCTTGAAAAAATCGCAAATTTCAACGATCTTTCGCAGTAAAAAACTCGCAAAATGTATCGATCAATCGCGCGGAAATACCACGAAATTCGCTAAGCATTCGCGAGAGTTGACCGTAGTTAAAAAATGCAAAATTTACGGGAAAGCGGGAAATTTTTTTGGACGGGAGCCTCCCGCCCACGATATTCTTTTGGACGGGATTTTAAAATTTTGGGCGCGAATCCCGCCCTGAAATTCAAGCCCTGGTTTGTTTATCAAAACATGAAAACGTAAAACAAGTCCTACGTTATGAGAAAATTCATAGAGCCCTCAGACTGGAGCATGAATCGCTACATCATACTAAAAGATCTTAAAAAGCAAATTTAGACTTCTACTAGACTGTTAGGCACGGGTAACATAGTTAGAAACACTGGAACAAGACAAAAATCTGGTATCCGGAGTCAGCGCATCTGCTTTTTGTTAGAAGTCACGGAGGGTGACCAGATGTCTACGTAGTACCGAAACGAACCAATCGGTGAAAGGTGCATTTCGAGTAGCGGGAAGCTAAACTAATGACGCGAGAGAGGGAGTGGTTTAGAACAATGAATCTCATCTCTGGTAACTTAGGGATTTCGATGTAAAAAGCGTAGCGCCTAAAAAGCGCGGGAAGCTAAATTCGTGGAATTAAGATTAATAATAAAAATAGCAAAATGGTTTTTAAAAACATTCGAAAATAAAAAGTAGCTTCTCTCAGAATATTATAGCTTGGGTAGCTGATAAAAATTTATGAAGGGATTAAAAGTTTTAGATTTCGAATAAGATAATTATTAATATACGCGTTTTAAATTTAAAGGAAATTAGCTAGGAATAAATACTAGATATTATTAAGAAATAGGGAAATTATGAATATACTGGAAACTTGGAATAATTTAAATGAATATTGAAAAGTAAAATTTTTATATAACATATCCTTTTTAAGCAATGGTTATTTTCCCATATCTGGAAGCTTTTTTCATAATTTATGAAAAAAGCTATGACATGACTTTTTTTGGCGATTTAAAGCAATTAACAAGTCTAACGCTTGATAATAAATTAGTAGTTTGCGTTCAAATACTTTACTTTTAAAACAAGTTTATTCATAGCTTTAAATTGTTTTATAGCATTTTAAAAATAAAATTTCTAACAGTAAATAAGCAAACAAACTGTTTTGTTATTTTTTAAAACGCTATGGCAATTTTACTAAAGTATCTAATTTGTTTCGTGCTGTAATATGCACCCTAAATAATTATTTAAAAAACTATGTTTCTTTTCGTTGCACATTTGGAGCTCTCACGCGATGGTCCAATTAACCAAGCAATTCTGCTACACTCCTATGTTATACATATAAAATAAATTATCCAGATTATTCAGAAAAACATTTTTCGTTTGTTCTTGACCCAGAATAAAGTTTTACAACAGCTGTGAAAGCAGACTTTTTAATTAAATAATTTTTATAAGTTGAGATCGGATTTAGAACGTTTGTTTTTCAATTTGAAATTTTATTTCAAATTGTAGGATCTTAGCTTTAAAATTTTTCATAAATAGTGGACTTATAGCAGTAAAAACATACAGAACTTCGAAATAAAGTTGAATAATTTGGAAGAAAATCATTGAAAATAGGATTTTGTAGGAAAAAAATTCTGAACTACTAATATTAGTGCGTAATATTTCACCATAGCGAGCTATTTCACCCCCATATTTCCTTCTGGACTGAGAGTATTTGGTACTTTTCATGATTTAAAAAAAAAAAATACTTGGAAGACATGTATTTTAATAATTTTTTTAATTATAAACTTCAAACTGTTCTTATTCATAATCATGGAACAGTTTAAATATGCTAAAAATTAATATTTAATGAGAAATTATTGAAAAAAGCATGTTTTATATATTTAAAAAAAGTTCCGCATAAGAAAACATAATTTTTTTAACATAAACTTTTACATTGACTTGAATAAAAACTTACCCAATTGTTGTACAAATATCTGAAAATAGGTTTTATTTGTATATAAACATTATTTAGTAAAATTAGCTTTTGTGAGGTACATTTCAAAGCACACAGAGCAACACCACAATGTTCACAATAAGTTCAAATTAAGCTCTCATTCTAGATATTTTCATATACTTACTTCTGTTTAGTACTGCCACCTATATATGTATATATTTCAAGATAATATCTGAAAAGACCGCGAACATAAATAGTAGGCACTTTTATAGCTCACAGAGTTAAAAGTTAAAAGTTTAAAAGAAAAGAAAGTCAACTCCAATGATTTACGAGGTTTTTGTCGATGATTTTTGAAAAAGCATATCAATCCAGTTTTACTCCTCTAATAACTAACTGAACTCTCACATCTACGGACCGGACTTTATGTAACCTTGGGGTAGGATGGATTCACATCTAGCATTTTATGATAAATTCTATGTTTCTTCCGAAACTCGTATAACATAATTTATCCTACAACCCCTAGAGAGTATGATCAGTTTAACCGGTGGCTACACATAGTTAGTTTTGTCTCGCCCGCTTACTTTTCACTCAACCTAAACTCGGGCATTTTGGTTGTACAACATTTAATAGCAATAACAGTTCCTGGGGTCTGTCCCCCTACCGCACTTACCGGAAACTGAAAAAAAAAAAGCTTCCAAATCTGTAGCTGTACTAAATACTGTTAGCTGATTTTGAAGCATTTTCAGCTCGCATCACTTAAGTGAGATAAAGTAATTTTTAAAATGCTACGGCAATTTTCTTAGATTTTCTGATTAGTTTCGCTATACAACATGTTTCCAAATTAAAGAAAAAGAGAAAAGTGCCCTGTTTTCTTTACCTTCCATATTTTGAGCTCTCGAGTGATGGTATAATTGAACAAGCTTGTCTCCTATATTACGATATATAAATCACACAGTTCTTTCAAAACTAAATAAATAACTTATTCCAGACACGAAATGAAGCTCCACAATAGTTGCATACACAAGCTTTTTAATTAAAAGAGCTTTAAAGTTCAGACATCATTTGGTAAATTTGTTTTATTTCGAAATTTTAATTTAAACTCTAGCCTTTAGTTTAAAAATTTATCTCGTAGGAAAATACTGTCGCATAATTTCTGGAGTAAAAATAGAGAAAATTTCAGTTAAAAATAGTGATATTGAAAAATTCGGAGACTTGGCAGCTCGCGATTTAGTATAAGAAGATTCAGAAGTTTGAAATAATAATTAAAGTGTTTTCAATAAAAAAAAAGTCTAGTGCATAATTTGTAAAAAGAAAAAAATATATATGAAGGAAGAAAATAAAATAGTGGTATTATAGACTGTTAGCGTTGATTTTGGTGCATTTTCAACATGATTTGCATTTACATCGTATTAAGCGAGAGAACTTTTTAAATACTACGCCAGTAGTTTGTTGTATACACTATACAGGGTGTCCGGTCTCAACTGTGTCCAATGGTTAATTCCTAAACCGTTAGTCATAGACATATAGTTCCAGTTACAAAAATGTTTAAAATCAGGTAAACAAATATTTTAAAAGCGATTTGGGTTAATAAAAATATTTCTTAAAAAATTACGCAATTTAAATTTTAATACGGTCCCCCGGTCCTATAAGTTATATTTAGTAAAATTTTCCTTTTACACTAACAAGTAATACACAAAAAGTCCCGTTATTCTCCGATTAAAATTGACCGAGTAATAGCTGTTTAAAGTTGGAGCATATTTTTTGCTGCAAATTGGGGGTCATTCACAAATTTAGTCGAAATATAATTTCGTCAGATATATTAAAAAATGATCGATAGTAAAATTAACATTGCAGTATAAATTTGAAATCTTTAATTGTTCTGACATATTAATGCAAAATATACAATTTGTAATAAACATTCAAGAAGAAAGAAAAAACTGAATTTTTGTTAAATAAAATGATGCTAAATTAACAGCCTCAATTCTTTACAAAATGATACATATTTTAAAATATTATTAGATTACACTAGCCTACAAACGTTGGGTTATGTCATGTTTTTTAGCTTTTGATAATTGATTCTTTTGTATTCTGTACCACTGAATCTGAAATTGACCTTCATTTTTAACCATCACATCAGGATTTTTCGCAAATTTCAAAGTTAAAATTAAGTCTCCTCCCTCATATCATCGGACCACTCAGCTGTTTAGCTGTAAGAATCCCAGGATAAGCAAAAATATCGAATAAATTATTGAATAAAATAAAATAAAATAAAATAAAACAAAAAAAGTTTTACATATGTTTTATAGTAAGAGATTTTCGCTATATTTTAACTTACACATTTACGATTTGCAAAAAAAAATTGTAACGTGATGGTCAAAAATGAAGGTCTTTTCAGATTCAGTGCTAAAAAGTACGTAAAAATCAATTATCAAAAGTTAAAAAACACAACCATCTCCTCTACTTTATAGTATCCGATTTTTGTTATTCTTTAACTTTTACAATTTATGATTTGAGAAATATCCTGACATGATGGTTAAAAATTAATGTAATTTTCGGATTCAGTGCTAAAAAATACATAAAAGTTAAAAATCAACAACAATCGCAGTCTTGTATTATCTAATCTAAAACTTTTTCTTAAACTTCTTGGCGGTAATCTATCCGAAATTCTTTGTGTTATACTGTAAAATAAGTATAAATGGTAACCACCGAAAATCATAATAATATTAGATGGTTACTGGATTTGCGCCAGTATGTAAAATGTAATCTCGATCGGATATTTAAATGTCAGTTAAAGTTCGAGTACAAATTTTGAACTGGAAAAGCATACATACGATCGTTGAAGCAACATAAAAACTTATAAAAATAACATAATTTTGTTAAAAAAAGCATAAAAGAAACAGTCTCAAAACCTGACAAAATAAAACATATGTTTTTTTAGCCAATCTGAAACTTAATAAATGTTAACTTAATCGTAATACTTGCACGATTTTTTTCAAAGCGCAGATACACATGAAATAAGATCTTCGAATACTTTAAGCAGTTGATATGTGACCCCTCAAAGACAAGCCGAACTCATTTGTTTTCAGAGCAGAAAAGTGGCATAAGTTATGCATTTTTAAAGTTTTATAACTCGCTCAATTTTAGTGTTATATGAATAGGACTTTTTTATGTCTTACTTGTCAGTGTAATAGGAAAATTTTACTAAATATAACTTATAGGACCGGGGGACCGTATAAAAATTTAAATTTCGTAATTTTTTAAGAAATGTTTTTATTAACTCAAATCGCTTTAAAAATATTTCTTTATCTGATTTAAAAATTTTTTGTAATTGGAACTATATGTCTATGACTAGCGGTTTAGGAATTAGCCATTGGACACCGTTGAGACCGGACACCCTGTATAGGGATTAATCACCGAACACTTTCAATTTTAGACATTTTGTCTACTTGTCGGAATCTTCTGGAATTGCAGGACTATAAAGAATATGTTTGACCTCATATTTATGAACGTCGATTTGATAAGGAGGACGATTTGGGGGGGCCAACAAAAAATCAAAGAAAAATAATAATATTTGGGATCATCTTGTAAATTAAAAAGCAGGAAATGATCTATCGCTGCAGAATACAAATATGTGGATAATGCACAATATGCTTACTGATTTGTGCAAGAATAGCACATATATTCATGGAGATATAGTGATTTTTTAAAGTAAAAAAATTCTAGAATTTTTTAAGTTTATATCGTGAAGAGTTTTCAACCAAATTTGACGCCAGTTTCAGAAAAATTAGCGAAATGTAGTAGAAACAATATAGTGCAATTGGAATATAAATATATTGAATATTTTATGAAATATGAGCAGTTGTATGAAATAATTTTTACCTGCGCATGCGCGAATTATAACAAAGATTTTTTTTACATAATTTAATAGTCAACTCTATGGAGCAACTTATAAAAAAAATTCAGTCAGATATCGTGAAATTTCAGAAAGATATCGGCGATAGAGTGGGCTAATTTTTAGTTGCTCTCTAAAAGCAGCTGAATGATAAGGGATTTTCCACAAATAATTATTTTTTTTTATTTTAATTTTTTATTGAAGTTTTAGTTCTTGGATAACCACCAAAAAGAGCCTATTTCATGATAAAAAGAAGCATCAAAATCGGAACATTTGTTCCAAATCTATTCGTTGATATTCACTAAATAGTAACTTTTTCCTGAAAGTCAGTTAATAAAAAATGACAAGTTTTGGGAAATTCCTTATCGTTCAGCTGCTGTTAGTGAGCAACTAAAAATCAGCTCACTCTGCTGCCGATATCTTTCTGAATTTTCATGATATTTGACTGGATTTTTTTATGCTCCATTGAATTGACTATTAAATTATGTAAAAAATCTATGTTATCGTTCGCGTATGCGCAGATAAAAATTGTTTCATACAACTGCTCGTATTTCATAAAATATTTGATATATGTATATTCCATTTGCACTTTATTGTTTCTACTAATTTTTCTGAAACTGGCATTAAATTTGGTTGAAAACCCTGCATGTTATAAACGAAAAAAATGCTAGAATTTTTTAACTTTTAAAAAATCACTATATCTCCATGAATATATGTGCTATTCTAGCACGAATCAGTAAATCTGTTGTACAGTATCCATATATTTGTATTCTGCAGGATCAGGGTTCGTTGATATATATCAATGGATATATATCATGATATATATCTTGATATATATCTGATATTTATTTTTAAAATAACAAAATTTTTGATATTTTCATAATCTTGATATTTATTTTCAAAATATCAAGATTTTTAATATTTTGTATATTCCACATTTTTTTTTTCAAAATATCATTATGCAAGATAATTTTGATATTTTCAATCAAAACAAGCGTAAATGAAATTTTCAACTGTTATTGACTATGCCATTCTGTAAATAAGAACTTTTGTCTCTGACATTGACTTTTTCAGCCAAAGGAAACAAATATTTTTTCCAAGTTTTATGTTAGAAGCTTTTATTTTTAAATTTAGAACTGATAATTATGTGAGACAATTAATTTAGAACAGCCATTGAAATATAAACTAATATAAGATAATCAGTTATATACAGCTTCATTAGAAGAGAATCTTTTCTGACTTTGGTTTAGTTGGGTCTAAAGTGTACAACATGTTAAGGAATTAAAAAATAAGACAAGCTGACATTTTATGCTAAAATTCTTCAACTAAAAGAAAACTATTTTGTATTTAAAATTTTGTTTTATAAATTTCTGAATTCTTGATATTTGATATTGATACTGAATTCTATAGTTTTTTTTTTTTTTCCTTTTCTAAGTATATAAAGCAAATTGTATCTGTTTTCAATTAGTTGATCTTCAATTTTGTTCTAAGTGAGGGGGAAAAAAAAAAGGAAAAGAGAAATGCATTTTTAGAAATTAGAATATTGTTTGATTAAGCTTTCATGTTAAGTGCAATATATTTGTAGTTTCTAATTTATATTATGCTTGAAAATATTTATTGTCAGCAGTGAGTTGACTAGTTTGAAAATATCGGATATATATATCGAAAATGTCGGATATATATCAAAATATCGGATATTTTTGATATTTTCGAAAATATCATGATATTTACGAACCCTGTGCAGGATAGATCATCCTGTGCATTTTAATTTACAGGGTGATCCCAAATATTATTATTTTTCTTTCATTTTTTTGTTGGCCTCCTAATTTCCCTCCTTATCAAATCAATGTTGATAAATATGAGGTCAAATATATAGAGTGTCCAGCGAATAAGACTCTGATTTCAAAATTAAATATCTCAAAAACAAAGATCAATAGAATTATTCGGTAAACGGTTTGTTTATTAGCTAAGATGTAAAAATGTTATACAGAAGTTCCGAAAATTGAGTTACAAAAACCGTTAACAGATGGCGGGTGTACGCCGAAAAACTCGTTCTCTGCAAGCAGTCTGAAACAAAGAAAAAGTCAAGTCAAGAATTCTTTGCAATCAGAACACAATCTTTTCAAAATGTTCACCGTTCGAAACAATGAGGTGGCGTAAACGAATAAATGAAATTTGACATCACATCCTGCAATGTCTCAACGGAAATGAAATTGCATGCCGCACCAAATGACCATTGAAGCTCATCCAGTGTAGTGAGATAGTTCCGGTAGACAGTGTCTTTCAATGCGTCCCACAGAAAGTAGTCACAAGGAGTCAGATCGGACGATATGGAGGCCAATCCATTCCTGTACCAGTAAATTTGGGATAATCCAACGCAATTACTCGATTCCCGAAGTACTCATCGAGAAGGCGAAACACCTTTTCTGTACGATGTGGTCGAGCCTTATCTTGCATGAACAACACGATACCTAATCGATCCTCCAACGCTAGTTGTGTGCTGATAAATTGTTCCAAAATTGTAACGTAGCGTTCACTAGTGATCGCTTGTCGCATGAAAAAAGGGACGATAATGCCTCTGGTGCACGCCGCAAGGCGATTGCAGTTGTTTCTCTTCACACAAATGAAGATTTTCGAAACCCCAAAATCTTCAGTTTTGTTTATTCACGAATCCATTCAAGTGGAAATGTGCTTCATCCAAATGTCCAACATCGAATCATTCATTATCAATCATTGTGAGAATCTGGTTCGCAAAGTCAACCCTTTGTCCCAAAGCTCTTGTGGGTATGACCTGATGACTTTGTATGGAAACATCCGTAAGCTGCTTTTCAATGTATTTTGCGTACTGGAATGCTTCAAACCAGTCTCTGATGCAATTATTCGGACACTATTCCTTGGATTTCGCTGAACAATTTCAGAAACTGTGGCGACATTTCCAAGATTGATTACAGTTTGCCTGGGTCCAACGTTTCCCACTCGATTATCATCCACGCTGCCGGTTCTTTCGAATTTGGCAAAGAGCTTGCGAATGATTTTCGCATCCTGTCCTTTTGGAATATTAAATCGTTTTTGAAAGCTGCGGCTTTGTTGCCTTAGGACTGCGTTCTAATCTGTGATATTCCAGTACGAGAAAAACACGTTGTTCAATGGAATACAAGATTTCAACCTCTACACTAACTTCCTTTCACGATTCAACGGTCGAACTGATCGCTCTGGACTTCGAAGCACAAATTATAGGCAATTTATAGGTATTGCGATTACAGCGCCATATGTTAACGGTTTTTGCAATTAAATTTTCGAAACTTCTGTATAACATTTTTACAGCTTAGCTAATAAATAAACCGTTTACCAAACATTTCTATTGATCTTTGTTTTTGAGATATTTAATTTTGAAATCAGGGTCTTATTCCCTGGACACCCTGTATTCTTTATAATCCTGAAGTTTAAGAAGAATTCGACAAATATAGTTTTAAATATTCGACAAAATGTCTAAAATTGAAAGTGCCCGCTGATTAATGGCTAGATAGTGTATTTGTTATAGATAAATTACGTCAGTTTTCTTAGATTCTTATTCTCTGATTACCTTCGTTATGCAATATGCTCCGACAGTAATGAAAATAAAATAGTCCTGCTTCTTTACATGTTTTGAACTTTCACGCAAAGGTGTAGTTAACTAAAACACACTGTTATGTTCCGGTGGTCTTTACAAATTACTCAAATTTTTCACAATAGAAAAGGAAAAAGAAATTGATGTTCATTCGTTTCAGATACTGCTTAAATCATTACAACACCTATAAATAGCGGTATTTTTAACAAAGCAAACCACATTTAGAATGTCTGGTTTTAAGAAATTATGTTTAAAAGTGTAATGTAAGATGTACTTTTAAAGATATATCAAAATCACATTGTATTATCACAAATAAAATTTAATAAAGTAAAAATTAAAGTCCTTAAAAAATGTAATAAAAATGTAAGGAAAATAAAATCTAGAGAGATACCGTATTTTTTGTTGCATAAGTCGATCCGGTGTATAAGTCGACCCTGTATTTTAAACTCTGAAATGGCGTATTTTGGGTTTATTCCGTGTATATGAGGCATTCTCACAATTTTTTAACTTTTAGGAATAAAAATCTTGTGAAATTAAACTTAATAAAATAACATTTTAAACTTTTAGACGAATGCCTTAATGATTCAAAATAATGAAAAAATGGTCAGCAGCGAAAATTCTTTTGTTTAACTGAGGTTTACGTTAAACTTTCGAGTTTAATTTTCTTTACCATTTTACCACTGTAACTTTCTATTTTCTTCTAAATTTTTACTTATAATGAATTTGCATAGCACCCACAGGACATTCAAATAAAAAATAATAACAATTTAGTATTTTTAGTACAAAATTTTAATATAACATTGTATTACAGGGGTGTTAAAGAAGGGACGGCATAGAAAAAAAAAGAGATGGTAAGGATGGGGCGGTAGGGAAAATTGCCATCTATTTTTAGGCAAATCATGTTAAGACTAAGCGATAGCCACAATGTTCACTGATTTTTAGAAACAGTTATTTACACTGGATTAAATAAAAAAAAATTTAATTTACCTCGAAAAGTGGAGGAATAAACCTTGGGGACGGTAAGACTACCAATAAAGCCACGATGCTTGAAATTGATATTTAAATGCTGATTTAAATTCTGAAGTAAATTTCCTGTCAAGGAATTTTAACCATTATTTTTCTAGCATACTTCTTCCTGCATGAGAAAAAATTTGAAAAAAAAAATTTCTGTCGCTGCATCTGAAGTGATTTTCTGTATAATTTTAGCAAGAGGGACGGTAAGGAATTTAAAACCCAGGGACATAGTTAAAAAATAATAAATCCGTAAGAATGTGTGCAGGCTCATTTTTTACTACATATTTATATAAAAAATAGTCCCAGTTTCGGAAAAAAAAATTACATCGAATTACTTTTATTCAAACAATTTGATACAGACAGCTCCAAACTTAAAAATAAGCATCAGGGACACGGGAGGTATAGGAATTTCGTGGTATATTTGGACCCCCAACATCGTCAGGGACTTAAAACTCAAAAGATTGTGAAAATGCCTCATATGCTGACTACATAATTCACTCACGAAAGAAAGGATATTTTTTTATACAATTGATTTCGTTCAAAACTGGGATTGGATGTAATTGCAGAGGATTTCCCAAAACATTGTGTATTTAACAATGATGAAGAACATTTAGATTTTCTAGATGAATAATTTGCAAGAACAATGATATGTTGTACTGTATTCCCTCTTTGTATTGTTATTTTTTGCTTAAAATATTTGAAATTGCAGTAATGCAGTTGAACCTCGTTAAGGTGAACACGTTTGAAGTGAATTACTTTTAACATTAATTGTTCTCAGAAACCTATTAAAATGAATACAGAGACTATTAGCTGCTGATAACCTGAATTAGTGTTAACATGAAAAAAATTTAATTCCCCTTGCAATTCACATTAACGGGGTCCGACTGCATGTATTTTCCTTTACTTAGTTCAAAATCAGAAGCTCGGTATTTTAGTGGTCAGCATGTCGCGTTGCCAAATTACAGGTCATGAGTTCGACTCCTGACTTGGGCAAGGTCCACTTAATTTTTCTTCCCTTTGGGGTTCATAAAATAAGTACCAAGCTCGTTTGGGAACTAAACACTGGAGGTTCCGCTTTAGGTTGACCAGTGGAGCAATGAATAAGCAGGATGAGTCATATAGTGTAGTGTCTACCGGGTGCGAGTGAAGTAACTGAAGATGTAGTCACAAGAGGGTGGCTGTTGTATGTTTACACGGGTTTAGTTACTCATTAATGACGGGGAAAACATCCCCAGTAAAAATGAATAGAAAATTTTGCCTTAATTATAGCAGAATTTTTTCATGAATAAGGAATTTAAATAAGGAGGAAATTTCTATTCAAATGTACTGGTGGAAGTTTGTCCCGGTGGTAATCAGGCCCTGAGGAACCGAAAGCAGTTGAAGCTTTACCATTTGAGGACATGTCGACTTCTCTTCATTCATAGTTTCATGAGTTGACTGCCTGACCAGGACATATGTTGTACAGCTCTTTAGGATCCATCGTTAAGAAAGCAGAGTTTTTTTCTGTAGGTTAAGGATCCTTAACGGATTGTTGCGCTGCATGGTTTAGTTTTAGTTTAGTACAAAGTTATAAATTTTCTACTGCGTAAACTATTAATTTTTTTCTAAAGAAAAATAATGTTTTTATAACAATAAATATCAAAATTAACAGTAATGGTGGGGCAACACATCATTTTACTCGCCACTGGCAAGTGGATTTTCTGACAGGGCGAGTGAATTTTTAGAGAGTTTTTGGAAAACTGCAGGCTATAGAGATATGCAAAAAACTTTATTTTCTTTACTTGTTAGACATATATTTTGCAACATTCCAAATTACTGCGATACAAATATGGTACTAAGTTTTATCCTATACTCAACATTTTCCTGGTGCATGTATTTGTTAAATTTATAGAAAAAAATATATAAAAATGCATTGTAGTAACAGTAATTAAATATTTATGCAGTCGCTTTATTTTGTCATAACAATTTTCAACTGTACGTTGTATCTTGCTGGCTGGTAAGATTTTCTTAAAGTTATCTACCCTTGGTAATAATTGCGAAATATTTCGAAAATTATCAATTTTGTGAGTCATTATGGTAAGGTAAAGACCAAAGCTTAACCCGTAACTATCTTCACAGGGAAAAAAACACGTTGTAAAAAACAGATAAATGCTTCTTAACGTACGAAAATATAATATAGGGGAAGGTGGCCTAAAATGATCCTTAGCGGGCAAAACGATCCACATAGGTTTTCTTCCAGACAGGTCGCACTATCTACAGGGTATCACATAAACTAGTTGTGCCAAGTAGAGAAGAAGCAATGGCGGTATTCAAGCGATCGCAGTATTACGCGTCTGAATAGAATTCCTTGAAAAAGTGGTTTTTATAACATCTCTTATAAGGTAAGCACTAACTTTCATATTTATTTAGATATACAGTCTTTCATGTACAGATATATGACTTGGTTTACTTAATAGAGTGTGTTTTTAGATGTGAATTATACTTGCTATGTTTGTAATGTTTCTCGGCGTCATCCAGTTATATGATCTAAAATGTACGGCCATGTTGAAGGGTAAAATGATCCATTATGTGGATCGTTTTACTACCATTTCATTGGCTGGAGAAAATCTGGTACCGCGTCCTAGCTATCATGGGAGCCAAATGTGTGACTGCCTCAAACCTTTCTCTTTGAGTCCACGTGTGGACTGATCATAATTTTCAAATATTCCATGTTATTGTTTTTCAAAATTATTTGTGACACTTTTTTATTTTATAATTGACATAAAATAAATTATGTGTGCTATTTGATTGCAAAGCTTATTTTATTCCATTATACATTGTCATAATTACTCTTATGTCATTTATTTTGCAGATAAAAAAAAATTACAATTATTTTTAAATGAAGGATCATTTTACCCTTGGGTGAGGGCAAAATGATCCTTTGGACACTTTTTCAAAAATCCATTTTTTTCATTACTCAATTTGGGTTTAAAAATTATTAAAATATGTTTATATATAGTGTAAAACATATTAACATAGGGCCAAAGTTTCATTTAAACAGTTATGTTATTTTACACAAGTTTTCCCCTTAAGGGGATCATTTTAGGCCACCTTCTCCTAACACCGAACGAAAATATACAATAACCTTCTCGGGGTTCCAAAAAGCGTTCTTTATCTAAAGAAACCTCAAAATCTAACGCATTTTCGAGAATTAAAGCATCATTTATAAAAAAGAAGTTTATTTTGATGCCCTGACTTTTGGAAACGTTTTAGAGTAGTTTTTATAGTGTATTAATCATTTTTCTGAAACTGGAATAGCGGTTTACAGGATGTTAGATTTCTCAACTAAACATTTTCAGTTGCGTGATTGGATTTACACATGCAAAAGTAACAAAATAATATTAATTTTAAGGGGTCAGTACCTTTGAAAGTATCTATTTTTTTTTTTAACAGCTTATATTAAAATTTCATTCTTAACGAACCTTTTAAAAGAAACCCCATACAAAATTTTGCTTTAAAAGGGAAGTTATGACTTAAACAGTTCGTGCTTTCTTTATATGATCAAGGGCTAATTGGATCTTTAAAATCAATTTTCTGAAAACGTTGATTTTCGTCACTGCGCGCATGATTTCTGAGAAATAGCTGAATAGAATTTAATGAAATTTTTATTGAAGGTATAGACCTTGTAGTAGCACAAAATGACCAACTATTATGTTCACCAAGAAAGAAATTTAGAAATTGTGACTATTTTTATGAAATAAAAGATTTAAAATTTTGAGGTTTTTGATTTTACATTTATTTTCTCAAGAATTAATCATTGTATTTTTTTCCTGTGTAGGTCATTTTAAACCAGGACGCGGAGTCGGTGGGAAAAATGGACGACTCCGACTCTGACTCTTTCGCTCAAAAATGGGCCTGACTCCGACTCCGACTCCACGACTCCAACTCCGAATCTCCGACTCCGACTCCGCAGCCCTGTTTTAAACGCACATTATATCACTATTCAATAAAAAAATTTTGGGCTCACTGTGATAATTCAATTATGAGAAATCACACGCGCAAGGCATATAGGGTGAATTCGTTTATTAAAAAAAATGAAATTTCAAATGAAGTAAACAAAACTTTATATGCATCTAGACTTTTTTCAGAACATTATCTATTAACCTATATCTTTTTTTATGTGTGTTTAAAATTTCATATCCGAAAGTTAATCAGATGTGGAGTTATAGCAATCGATATCAGGGTCTCATTTTCAGGCAATTTATCAACTTCAAAGGTACCTGACCCCTTAACGTTAATGTAATGCAGTTAATTTATCATGTTTGTTGAACACGGAAATGTTTACTTGAGAAATGATAGCATCTGAAAAACCAATATTCCGGGTTGAGAAAACTGATTATTACGCAATAAAAATTACTTGGAAACATTTCCTAAAATCAGTGCAGGAAAAGAAACTTTGATTTCATAAATACTCCTTTGAATCTCAAAAAATATTTTGGTTTCTGAGTCTTTTATTTCTCTTCGGAATCGTGGATAACTCGAAAGAGGTTACTCATATTTTCGTTCGTTATGTTATACTATTTTCCGAGATTCAGAAATACCTGTCTTTTTTTTGCAGTGCATGATCGTCGGATGTCTGATTATATACCCAGTATATAAGTCGACTTTTGAATTTTTTTTTTTTTTGTATTTTGGCGGTTTAAAAAGTCGGCTCATACATCCGAAAATATGGTAAATAATTCTGCTATGATTAAAACTGGTTGATATTTTTCCTTCGTAGCTGAATATGACCAGTTTTTTCTTCCTTTTTTTTGCTTACACTTTCCAACAAAGTTGAAAAGTGTTTATGAATTCGGTTTGTTTGTCTGCCGTCTGTACCTGTACGTGCTCTAACTCGCGTAAATAGTCCGATTGTCATGAAATTGATATGTGTTATTTGAGTGTACTATGGCATGTTCGGTATTGAAAATGAAGTGTGTACCATTAACGGTTCGTTTACAGGGACACTCAAAAGAATTCCGTTACAGTACGGTCTATGGGGGGAAAAATCATTTGCGGTGTATTTTAATGATATGGCACTATTTTAAACATATTGAAATACATATATATCACTGATATGTACTACAAGGGGCGTACTGCAGAATATCGTACGAATGGAATTTATCGTTCATTTACAGGGACACACAAAAGAATTTGGCTTCACTATTGCCTATGAACCATAATTTCTTGAAGTGCATTTTCAGTTGGGGTGTCCGTTTTTAAATTTAAGTATTTTTTTTTGTATATTACTTGGTGTTTATAAATTCTATAGATCATATACACGGGTGGACAAAAGTTCTCAAGTACATTTCCGTTTATTGTCGGAAATAGCTGAACGGGAATTTACAAGTGTTTTGCGCTCAAATGAACTAGCTTTTAGCATACTATGTAGTGTACATACAAATCTATTAATCAGATACAGGGCTGCTCAAAACAAATCAAATATTTTTCCGACTACTGGTGGTAATTTCAGAAATGGTAATTTCAACCTGGTAATTTCAACCTGAGGTCGAGGCTAAAATTCGTCTGCTGGCGGTATTTACTGGCGGTGTTTAGCATAGCAGTCTGCGGAGTGTGATTTATTAATGTTTGTTTGTTAAAAATACTGCAAAACAATTTTTTGTTGTAGCAGCATATTCTTAATATATTGTAATACAAATTCAAAATGTTGTTCTGTTTGCGAGAAAATTTCCTAAGTTTGCAAATTTTCAGTTAAAATGTATGGATGTAGCCTGGGTCAAGGCTAAAGTCGTCTGCTAGCGGTGTTTGCACCTGCGCATACTGGTAATCTGGCGGTGCAGTGGCTAGAATAACAGATCAATATACCGCCAGCTCTGGCGTCTGACGTCACCTGAATAGGGTCCATTGGGTTTGGAAATGCATTATACATTTTCTAAATTGTTCATTTAGACATCATCTTTTACCTTAATAAACTGTGAGGTTTTGTTACAGTATTCTGAATGTGTTAGAAAGGGTTTCATAATCTATACTGAATGTATGGTTTTTTGTTCATGTTCTTTAATACAACAGCCCTTTTCTTAGATTCTCAAGTTAGTTTCATTAACATGCTCTGAAAAGTCCGTAAATAAACAAAAAGAGCAAAAATGCTGCTTCGCTTACATCCCCTATTTTGAACTCTCACGCGATGGTATAATTAACACAGGCAGTCTATGCTGTGTTCTGGTGATCTTTGAAAACTACACAAAGTTTTCAAAAAAAGAAAAAGAATTTTTTTTTCGTTTGTTTCAGACACACAGCTGCGTAAAGCATATAAATAACAGCATTTTTAATTAAAGGGAGCTTTAATTTTCAAATCGCATTTAGAATGCTTGGTTTTAGGAATTTATACTTAAAAATTTAATGGAAGCTTTATGATGTATGGTTTTGAAATTTTTCATAAAGTAAAATATTGAAGATTTAAATTCAGAAGATTTTGAAATTTGAAATACAAAATTTCAAAATAATCTAAAATATAATTTGCTAAAAGCAAAAAAGTAAATGAAGAAAGAAAGAAAAGATTGTTGGTATTACTTTCTTTTAGCGTTAATTTTGACGCAATTTCAACATTAGTTAAACTTTCCATTTAAGTGGGACAAACCCTTATGGCATAGTGACCAAAATATGACCGAAATGTGAATGTTCCACATGATTTTAGTCTGAGTCGAAAGATGAGTCCCATCCAAGTAACTATGACATCGATATGTTTCATCTTGTGACAAGTTCAAAAATTACTACAAAATCGGTCATGGCAAGATCACATTACACTGTTAAAAATTTGCAGCATTCTGGCAGGTTATTTGATCATTTTTTTCCGAAAACGGTTACATAACCGTAAATTTAACACTATTCTGACCATATTATTGGCCATTTTATGGTCAGAATATAGTTAAATTATGGTTATGAAACCGTTTTTTCAAAAAACGGTCGAATGACCTGCCAGAATGCTGCAAAATTTTTAACAGTGTAGAGTAATAGTCACTTGGGAATCACTATGTAACTAATTAAAACTAATTAAAGAAGTCATGTCAGAAGTAATAAATGACTAAAAGTTGGTCATGACAACTTGACATTAGTTTTATCAAAGTATGGCTACTTGCGAGTCACTATGTGATTAATTAAAGAAGTCATATCAGAAGTAATAAATGACTAAAAGTTGGTCATGACAACTTGACATTAGTTTTATCAAAGTATGACTACTTGCGAGTCACTATGTGATTAATTAAAGAAGTCACATCAGAAGTAATAAATGACTAAAAGTTGGTCATGATAACTTGACATTAGTTTTATCAAAGTATGGCTACTTGTGAGTCACTATGTGATTAATTAAAGAAGTCACATCACGAGTTATAAATGATTACTAAATCGGTCATCGCAACTTCCCATTAATGTAATCAAACTACGACCATTAGACAGTTATTGCAATCAACGCAGCCGATATTGTGATAACTATTATTCCAATTGCAATCTACTATACGTGAAGATATAAATATTTACTCCTTAATCGATATGCTACCACCACTGGTATAGTTGTTTAATGCCGGATACGACGTAAGTAAGTTTGGGAATCAGATCACTAGGATTCTTTAAATAAATATTAAATTGAAGTTTTATTTACAGTATATTTAAATATTTATAAAATACAAAATTTTCATTAATATGCAAAGATATAGCAGATCATGCACTACGTTAAATTACTCTTTGGGATATTATCTACTCACTAGGTCAGGGATGGCGAACCTTTCTGAGTATGCGTGCCAAAAATTTCAAAATTATTATGTACCAACATTATAACGCGCCAGAAACGTTTTCAGTTAGATAAAATCGAATAATTCATTTTTATAGAATTTGTACTTAAATATTTTTACACTTATACTAAATTCGATTCCTAACTTATTTATTATGCTGTATTTACTCAATAATATAGCCATGTCGCATCGGTATCCGTATTAATGATCTATAAATGAGTTTTTCTTTTATTGTATATTTCCAAATCTGATCATTTTTAGTTCTTCAGGCAGAAGGAGGTTCAATAGATACATAATTATTTACACTAACAGTTAAAATTCAATTTTCAAAATTAAAACCTAAATATAATAAAATTTAAAATAACTTAAAACCCTAATCATAAAAAAAACCTAATCTGAAGTAGAAACGTGTCAATTAGGTATATTACTATGCAAACTATCTCTTAAAATTTAATTTTCAAAAATAAAACCTTTGAAATTTGATACTGAGGCAAAATAATTTGTAAAACACTATAGGTTGAATGGTTTGGCTTGAAAAATGACGTTACAGGGACCTTTCATTAAAATGTATACCTTTATTCATTTAAAAGTAATGGATTATTTTTAAGTAAATTATATACCTGCTACACAAAACTATACTTTTTGGATAAAAAACACACCATAAAATAGATTTTTCTCTATTAACTGAATATAATCTATACGTTTTTCTCGTGCCAGTTAAGTTTTTTTACGTGCGAAGTTCGGCACGTGTGCCATAGGTTCGCCACCCCTGCACTACACTGTAAAAAAAAAAACTGTAGTTCTACAGATGTAAAGTTACATGCTTACTAAACTTTCACCTGTAACTGTACGAAAAAAGCTGCAAATCTACAAAACTAGTTTTTGTAAAGCTACAAAAATCTGTAACTTTACAAATGAATCTGCTAAAATTTCAGTAATCTTACTAAACTTTTATTTGTAACCCTGGCTGCAGTTACATGAAAAGTTCTCGGAATCCCAGTTTCCAAAAAAAATTCTTAGTAACCTTACAGATTTTTTGATTTTCGGCGCAAAAGTGTGTCTGTTACATGAAATTTTGTTGTTGCCGTTACATGAAAAGTTCTAGGAATCCCAGTTTCCTAGAAAAACTTTAGTAACTTCACAGATTTTTTTTTACAGTGTAGGTTATATCACTATAAACACGCTATTAACGGCTCTCTCGACCATACTCAGCTAGACTTATTTAACGCTGCCAACGCATTGGTCTGCCCGAACTCTCGGCACATAAGTACACTTCTCAAGGAAACACCTTGTGCGCACAGCACACGACCTACTCCACGGCTCTCCAACTCTCAAATTAAAACTGAATTCTTACTCGCTCTCTCTCTCTTCTTTCTTCGAGGCTCCGGGGTTTTCACCTGTATTTCCACGGGTAATACCCATGTGTCCTTCTGACCGCTTGTTCACTGACAGCTCATCAAAGAAAATTACTTTTGTTCACAACTCTCCCTTTCATCGCCAAATACCTGACTATTGTACAATCTTGGTTCCACTGGATAATAGTAACACCACTTTTGGAATCTCCTTTTATACACACTGCACACATTTTAATCTCATAGATAAGAGAATGTGTCCATAACTCAAGTACGTATATAATGATATACAGATAAATACAATACATAAAGAAAATAAAATTAATTAAACAGTATTTTACATATGAAGCATACGTCTAATTAACGTCAGAGACTTGCCAGTTGTTATGCGACTAATTAAAGACATTACATCTTGTTCACGTTGTGACTGTGACACTTTTTGACCATATGTAAAATCAGTGTGATTTCATATCGACAATCTGTGCTATTATAACTATAACTTTTAAAATTCTAAGGAGATTTTCTTTGATTTTCTGATTAGTTTCGTGTCGTAATACGCTAACAAAATAATAAGAATCAAAATAGAGCTTTTTCTTTAAATTCTACATTTGGAAATCTCACGCGATGCTCTAATTAAACTAGCAAATTTGCTATGTTCTGCTATGTCCTTTCAAATTACTTAAGTTTTTTTAGAAACTTTTTTCATTTGTTTTAGGCACAGAGTAAAACTTTACAACAGTTGTGTTTACACAGATTTTTTAATTCAGGAAACTTTAAATTTCAGACTGCATTTGGACATTTGTTTTTTTTTTACGAATTCTAACTTAACATTTTAATTTAAACACTCGCATTTAGTTTTAAAAATCTTTCTTTAAAGAAAATAGTGTTAATTTCTGATAAGAAAACATAGAATTTTGAAATGGTAACAATTATTTTATGAAATTTGCGACGATAAATTTTTTTTTATTTTTTTTTAAAGTTTCATAAAAATAAATAACATTCAATTATCATATATATTATTTCTGTTATCAACATCCCCTTTTCCCTACTAATATGTAGCGCACAACGATGAATGAGGTGCCCTTGGATAGGTTTTTTTTGCCCAGAGACATTGCATACTGGATTTTCATTATAGGGTAAAGTGCCCTAATTTCGTCCCCCTTTACTTCTCCGGTTCTGCGAAAGTAGCGCCACTTATCGCGAAAGGCAGAGGGAACAGAAGGTAAAACGGGTCAGTCGTGAAAGTTTCGTTCGCCAAGACGTATACATATATTTAAGACACGGGATATCCTATTTTTAAAAGATCTGCGTTCTTATTACGTCATTTATCGAACATTATTTACTGTACTGTAAGTATTTATTTCTTATTCATTGCATGTATCTTACGTAGGTAGGATGCTGACAGTAGCATACAGTGGGTTTTAGGACGGTCAGTTCATCTTACGGGAACTGAAGCTCCGCCATATTGGGAAGTAGCGTGGTCCCAATTTCGTCTCCCTTACAGTCCTTATTTTCGTCCCAGGGACGAAATTAGGAATGCTTTTTCATGACAATTTTTTTCCTCATGTTTAGGTGGCTAATGTTTCGTTATGTTATTATTCTACTGATAATAAGTACATTTCTTTGTGCCTTAATTTAATGTAAATTAGATCACTTACTCATTTAGAAATAAATTTTGATTTAGTTATAAGTTAAGCCTCGGCATATTGCATTTTTCGAGGGGGACGAGATTGGGACCATTTTTCTCTTTGCCCTATTTAGATACTTTTGAAGAAACAATTTTTTGCATTGTTAAATATTTTTTGTAATTTATTTGCTATGTTTCTATGTGCGTGGGCAGTTATTCAATGTAAAATACGAATTTGGTACGTTTTCGCTGAAAATTACAACATTTAGGGCCTAAAAGTGACTGGGGAGACGAAAATAGGCACCTTACCTTACTTCCAGGTTGAGTATCATCATACATATTATTTTTGATGTCGACATCCCCTTTTCTATGCCCATACGAAACGAGGGCATAGCTTTACCTAGGAGAATAGTGTGTTATACGAAAGGTTTTTGAACAGGCTTTTGACATAGTACACTCATATTTCGTTAAAACAAATTGTTGGGTTAAAAAAAATTGCAGTTAATCATAAATTACTAAAAAATGTATCAAAAAATAAATTAAAAGATTGCACTGCGAAAGCCTCGAACGGGTCTACTGGTAATTAAACATTCCGCAAAATGAAAACATATCTGTTATCTTTAGAAAATATTAATCAGAAGAAACAAGTAACAAGCTTTTACAACAGGGTTAGCAAAAAATAAGTTACCCTCTTCAGAGTGCTTTGGAGTGAATTCCAATGTTATCTAAACAACAGGTAATTCAAATGATTCAATAGTCATGTGTGAAATGTAAATGTTGTAGCACAAGAATTCGCGGATAAATGTATTGGTGATACACTGTTAAAAATCTGCATCAAACTGCCCATTGCACTAAAACCTTTTTTTAAGATAACGGCTACTTGACCATATTATTGAGCATATCTATTTGACTATATTATTGCCCGTATTATGGCCAGAATAAAGTTAAAATACGGTTATGTAACCGTTTTCAATAAAAACGGTATAACGACTGGATACTTTGCTGTAATTTTTTGACGGTGTAGAAAGCATTTGTCGCCATGTTTTTTGGATATGCAGCCATGTTCACTGTACAGCATTCGAGAATATGATTTTGCGATTGTAGAACATTGTTGACAATGAAGAAAGACATACGGAGAGCATTTATTGCAAATATGTTAAACATCTATGTAGCTTCTCCTTTATTAAAAAAGGTAATATAAGGTCACTGTGTCTAAATGTGACGTGTTTCTCCATAGTTTTGTCGTATTTAGAATATATTTGGCATTTTATCAAAATTACCTTGTTTTGTAGAAATTGAATCATTATCTGTAATATAAGCCAACGACGTACGATTGTCGCATTTAGGACATTTTTCTCGTATTTACGATAGTTAAAACATAAATGAGGCATCTAAAGTCCTAAATGCGACAATGCGTTTTATATGTGTCAATTCATTTTAAAATATTAATTTAAATTCTATAGATTTTTGAATTACTTTATTAAAGACTTGAAATACATAAAATTGAAAGTTGAATAGCTTATTATTGAACGCCTTAATAGGCTAATAATTTTATTTAATAATAACTAAAATAATGACTTTGATATATATAAAATCTTAAATATATTGTAATTAAATAAAGCATACTTCAACATCCATGCTTCATACACTTATAACTTTGACCACGGAAAAAGCAAGAATTAAATAAGGAATGACTGATACTACAAGTTTTACCAAATCTCTTGCTTTTCGGTTTGCTTTTAGCCAATTTTTGCTTTTCCTCGTCCGTGTAATACTCTATTTTTTATTTTTGGCTTCTGAATGGTATGAATCTACATAAGTTTGAGGGTAAGGCTTCTTAGTAACTTCTGTTTCTGCTGCACTTTTACTTCCAGATTGTTTTAGCAGCCGACTTCGAGTTTTTAGCGAGATTTTTTTTAAAGTACTGATTTTGTTCTTTTAAACTTAAATTGTTTTCTCTTTTCCGATTTTTGTCTTTGTTTTCTCCTTTTTATTTCATTGTCCTCTCTAATTTCTTCCCCTGCATGCTTAAGTTGTTAAGCATTTAGCAAAGTTTGAACCTACATCTTTTCGGTTTTTTGCTGGATTTTTATTTTTTGGTGAAATTGTTTTTAGCAAACAGCTTTCAGAAGCATGAGATGAATTAGCTCCAGGAAGAGACATTTGTGAATGTGATTCTGGTTCCTCTCCAGACTGTTCTTTAGAATCTGATCTGGTTTTGCAAGTCATTTTTTTAAACATATGCTATGGAGTATTTTTTATTTAATACTCCGTTCGTGATAATACACATGATTGATGAGTACAAAGACGATGTTACGAAAAGCAAACCCCAGCTGAGATGATATGTTTCCTAGAAAAATCCATGAGGCAATGATTCAGAAAAAACAGTTCAAAGGAAAAGTATTTATTTTTACGAAAATAGGCATAAGATGTAAAGCAGTGGTGGTCTCTCTAACTCAACAAATTTTAAGGTGTTTCTGGTACAACGATCAGGGGCAAAGTGTCTTCAATCTGGGAGAGCTATTAAAATTTGAACGAGACCGACAAGAAAACAACTACATTTGGCTAACCATCAAAAAGAGTTAAATAAGAAGGCAAAGCTATCATTGCATACATAAATATAACGACATGGATAATTAAAGATCAATATCTATTTGCCGGCAGAAGTGAAAATGAAATGTATGTGTTTTTTAATGCATATACAAGGCGCCAGGAAGCTTAAATTAAATTTATGATTTTTAGCTTGCATAAACAGATTTGTAAAATGCGGCCGTTTAACAAATAAAATAGCAATAAAGGATATTTATGTGGGTACAATGATTGCGATAAATTAGACATAAATTAGAAATAAAGAGAAATTACTTTTGAATGTTCGCGTTAACAGTAGAAAGGAAAATAAATGTAGAAAAAGGATTAATTTTGAATGAAAATTTCAGACAAATATACGGCTTCGCCATGTATCCAATCATTGGTTGCAAAAATTCAAAATCTTTACCACTTATTCATAATCTTTAATTCATAATGTTTACCACTATGCAATGTTAAATTTGTTTGAATAGACACATCAAACATTATAGGAGAAGCTACCTTCACTCTATTCAATTTGAAAACTTGAGCTTGCAGAACATTCAGCATTATTTCTAAGTCTTCAATAACCATCTTTATTACAAGGCTGCCACAGGCGACTATTTTTTTAATTCTAGCTGGCATGAGTTTCTCAAAACAGAAATCCTTAACACACACTTTGACAACATTTGCAAGAGAAATATATTTCAAAATTTATATTAGAAAAATACTGGTGCCAGCAGAATATAAAAATAGTCGCCTGTGGCAGCCCTGTTATTAAATCATCTCACATTTCAAAATAAGGAAACATATTGTCATCTTTAGCAGAAAGATCATCATTAATACTTGATTCATTAACATGACAATCATCAGTAAAAATTTACTTATTGGCCGGAAACAGGTCAATGCACAAATCATTGCTGACGAATAAATACTTATCAGCCAAATTCATTGATGGATATGATTTAATTTTAATTCATTCAATTCCTATTTCTGATTTTGTAAATTTTTATAGCGCTGAATGGCATTGGGATTGAAAGATGATTCTGGAACAGCACACTGATTGAATGGAAGATGCCAGTTTTTTTGTTAATTAAAAATTTAAAAACATGTATTTTCCTATTTTGAAAATTTAAAACAGATATTTTAATATGTGGTCAAAGAAAAACATTATTTTAGAATTATGATGAAATTCCTAATTTATAAACTCAATACAGCTATATTAAACACAATAACTGCTTTAAACGTTATTTAAATACAATATGTGAAAATACCATACAAATTTAGATCAGTTAATCTCCTAAAAGTTTCTCCGCATTTAGGGCATTCAGATCGTAGCTTATACGCCTCTGAAGAAAACCAGCCACCAAAATGCGTAGAATATTTTAGAGCTACTATAATCTGAAAACCTGTCGTCTTTTCCCGAGCTTACACTTCATGTAAATTAAACCGACCTTGTATCCCTTGACATCCATAAGGTTATTCGATCTTCAAAGTGAAAAAAGAAAACAGTGAACCACTTCCCGGATTTCTCCCACACATTTAGAGGGTATAGGGCGCTTTATAATGAACGATGGTTATTGTAATGGGAAGTTTTTTTTAAAGAAAACATTTTAAAAGCAGAGAAATGGTTCGCGTTATATTCCTGAAGTTAGGATGTCTGTTTATATGACATTTATATACGATTATCGCATTAAGATTTTAAGTACAAGAACATTGTCGAATTTAGAGGCCGTCAAATTTAGGCAAAATGTCCTTATCATTTAATACATGGAAATTATTCCAGAGAGAAACATTCGCCTTGCATACAATATTTCAAATGAAAATGAAATTTCAAAGTATTTCAAAACATTTTTGAATGAAATTTCAAACTTAAGAGGCTCAAAGCCAACATACTGAAAAAGATTCCATGCCAGGATTCGAACCCGGGCCATCAGTATAGTGCACTGACGTTCTACCGTACGGTAGAACGTCACTAACGGTACTAACGCATTGACGGTAGAACGTCAGTGCGCTATACTGATGGCCCGGGTTCGAGTCCCGGCATGGTGTCTTTTTCACTATGTTGGCTTTGCGCCTCTTAAGCAATTACTTTGAAATTTGATTTTCTTTTGAAATATTGTATGCAAGGCGAATGTTTCTCTCTGGAATAATTTCCATGTATTAATATAGTTTCTATCGATGCTGGATTTATTTAAATTTCGTGTTTGCCCCATGTCGGTTTTGCTCACGATAAATATTCCATCTTGTGTTTTGTAGCCTTGCCAACATATAATAGGGAGAAATTTTCCAGGCTGTATATCGTTCCATGTGGTTTAGTCGGTAGAACGTCAGCGCGCTTTACTGATGGCCAGGGTTCGAGTCCCGGCATGGAATCTTTTTTACTATGTTGGATTTGCGCCTCTTAAGCAATTACTTTGAAACTTGATTTTCATTTGAAATGTCCTCTTATCATCTTCAGTATTTTAAACATTTAAATGAAGGCATATTTGGCATTAAATTGTATAAATCTACTGAATACTTGTTTGAATGTTACAGCCCCCCCCCTACCCTTTCAGACTACAATTCTTAGACAAGGTATTTATTTAACAAATGATAAGTGCATCATTTGAATTACCTGTATTTTATATTTCGTCTTTTTCGGAACAATGGAACGTCTCTCAAAGCATTCGAAGCGGATATTTTTTTCTAATCCTGTATATCTGGTTAATTTTTAAATAAAAATTCTTCAGCTGTTAAAAAGAGTGGAATATTTAACAACAGCCTGTAAACAGTAAGCTGTTTTGAAATTGCATTTCATTTTCTCTCTCGTTGATCTTACCTTTAAGCTCAAATTTGCAAATCTCACACATGCAGGGTATATCTAAACTCTTGGGCAAAACTTTAATGAGTGATAGTGCACATCAAGACAAACAACATAAAATAGGAAACTAAGGGTCTCAAACGTCTTCGGAAGGATATAAACGCCATTAAAGTTTAGGGTCCAAAATTTCAAATGATTGTAAAAAACGGAAAAATTGGTCGATTCGTTTGCGGATTTCGCTAGAACTTTGGGTCAGTATTTTCTTGAAAATAAATTTTAAAGATAAAGTTAAAAAAGGCCGACAGAGGGCGCTTTAGAGTTTGGAGTAACGAACAACTATTTTTTACCGTTATTTTTTGTATCTCATTAAATGCTTTAAAAAGCTTAGACTTAAACTTAAATTTTGAGCTCAAAATCTGAATCGATGGAAGTGGTTAAGTAGCGCAAACTGAACTGTGTTCAGGAGTAGAAATTTGCACCCCCCCCCTTCTAAACACAGTTCAGTTTGCGCTACTTAACCATTCCCAACGATTCAGATTTTGAGCTCAAAATTTAAGTTTAAGTCTAAGCTTTTGAAAGCATTTAATAAGATACAAAAAATAACGGTAAAAAATAGTTGTTCGTTACTCGAAAGTCTAAAGCGCCCTCTATCGGCATTTTTTGAACTTTATCTTTAAAATTTATTTTCAAGAAAATACTGACATAAAGAATAGTTTTAGCGAAACCCGCAAACGAATCGACCAATTTTTCCGTTTTTTACAATCATTTGAAATTTTGGACCCTAAACTTTAATGACGCTTATCTCCTTCGGAAGACGTTTGGGACCCTTAGTTTCCTATTTAATAATGTTTGTCATTATGTGTACTATCACCCCTTAAAGTTTTGCCCAAGAGTTTAGATACTACACCCTGTATATATGTAGTCATCTGCGCAAGCTTTTCTGTTTGATATCAAACTTGATATTATTTGAAAAAAAAAAAAATCTTTTTTTAAATTAATACTTTGTTGTTTTTAATCAATGTTATTGGATTTACAGAAAGTCATATAAATTGTATAGATTCGACGTATAGATCGACGATTCGCATAGGATTTTAACTATGCCTCCTTTGTTAAAATTGATCAATACACTAAGCAAATACCATCTGTGTACATAAGCGCATAGATAATAAACACATAACTTTACTGGCCCTATTCGAGTAAAAAATGAGAATAAAAAGCTGGTATTATACGTTTTTAATGATAGCATTCAACCCCCTCTCCCCTCTTTTGAGCCACCATTTTACTAAATAACAGTATTTTGATAGCATAAATTTCACAAACGCGATAGGAGGGAAAAAAGAGTGATAAATGATCTGATTAAGTGTTTCACGCATCTTCAAGAGTAAAATAATGGAGGTTCTCTATGTTAAAAAGAACTGAAAAAAGAAGGCAATACAATTTATCACGCGTTATTAGATGAAAAACGAAGCGGAGAAAGCAAAAAAAGCAAAAGTCTTATGAAATTGGTGGAAAAATTGGAGATTTTTTAAAATGGTGAAAACTATTGGTTGTTTCCGGTAATTGATTTTTCAGTGTTTTCCGGTTAGTGGAAGTGTATCCTGCGATTTTTCAGAGGTGATTTCACTTAAGGCGGTTGCTTCTCAAAAAAAAAAAAAAATATATATATATCCACTCAACAATGCGAAACTTTCTGACACATTTTCTGACTCATTCTAAAACATAAAAGCTTGACACTTGAATGCAAAATTATTGAAATGATACGTAATCGAACAAATTTCTTCATTTTCCAATAAATGAATTACATCTTGCGTATACGCGATTGCTGTGTCAGGAAGGGCCTTGTCGCGGACAGCTCCCCCTGTATCCCTTTGCAGTAACAGTGACACCTGAATTTAAAAACTTTTACGTACCGAAGTGAAGTGAACAGAAACTGAAAAAACTGTTTAGAATAATTCTTGTTTTTGTGAACGGAGTTGCGCCTCCGTGATGTTTCGATTGAAGTTAAAGCATTTTAAATGTTCAAGTCCTATAATCTTGTATATAGTTTGTAATATATTGTAAATAAGTATTGTAGATTAACCGAGTTATGTCTTATTTTAGTTGAGTCAGTTGTTAGTAGAATTAGGTTAAATCAAATGCGGCAGTACGAACCAGAAGCAAGTGTTGAGAGCTTACCTGAAGGAAGGGGTAAGTTAAAGATTTCTGACATTCTTTTGTCTTTGTGAACGCTTGTTTTTATATTTTTATGGCGCCCGAACAGGGACGCCGTTTTGATTTGATCTTAATTGAATGAAAAATTATTTATAGACGAAACGAAAGTTTTGAATATTTAGTTCTATTGAAAAGAATATTGTTGATGATTTGTTTGACCTTGAATATAATGAAGAATTGAGTATAAAAATAAATAAAAGTCTTGAATGCTTAATTCTGTTGAAGATAATATTATTAATAATATTGATTGATAGCGTATTTTGAAAACAGGATTATTTTGAAAGTTATTGAATATATTTTGAAAGTTATTGAATATATTTTGAAAGTTATTGAATATATTTTGAAAGTTATTGTTCTTATATTAAGTTGTTATAAAATTAATTATATTTAAAATTACGGATTAAACATGTCTGATATTGAAAAACTAAAGAAGAAACGTGCTGTTTCTAGAACGGCGACTACGAAATTAATTAATACTTGTGAGCTGTATCTTGCAGAATCAGTACAGGAAGTTCCTGTTCTTACGGAACATATTGATCAGTTAAACTCAAAGTATAATAATTTAATAAATTTAGATGAGCAGATCCAAAACTTAATGGATGATGGCGGCGAATTAGAATCTGAATTTGAAACTGCCGAAGGTTATTCTGAAAAAATAATTTCTATGAAATCGAAATTAACGTATGCTTTAAAAATAAAAGTTGAACCTGAACGTTCTATTAAGAAAACAAATTCGGTTAATGAAAGTATTTCAACAGAGAATTTGACTTCTTGCTCTCATTCTAAAATTAAATTACCGAAATTGAGTATTAATAAATTTAATGGAGATCCTGCTTATTGGTTATCCTTTTGGAACCAATATGATAATGCGATACATCAAAATGATAGCTTAACTGACATTGATAAATTTAATTATTTGCATTCCTTCCTTATTGGAGCTGCTTCTAGTGCAATTAGTGGGTTTTCGCTATCGAGTGAAAATTATATAGCAGCAATTGAACTACTCAAAAAGCGTTTTGGTCGTAAAGACCTGATTATAAATGCTCATATGGGAAAATTATTGAATTTAGAAACAGTTAAAAATGTAAATAATACTTTTGCATTGCGAAAGCTGTATGATAACATTGAGACTCAAATAAGAAGTTTAAATTCACTTGAAGTAACTTCCGGAACATATGGTACGTTACTAACGCCAATTTTGCTTAAATTAATTCCCAATGAGTTAAATTTGGAATTTCAACGTAAACGGAAAACTCAGGATAATCTTTTTGAAGTCAACGAACTGCTTGAATTTCTACGGGCAGAAATAGAATGCAGAGAAACTGCGATTCAAATACAAGATAGGGTTATCGTACAAAATCCACAGCAAGTGCAGAGGGAGAGAAAAATAAATAAGTTTACAGTTCCTACTGCTGCTTCATTGAAGGTTTCTATAAATCATTGTATTTTTTGCGGAGATTCCGCTGAATCAGTTAATCACAATTCTGCAGCTTGTTCTAAGTCCGTAGCAGAAAAACGAGCACGTTTGAGAAAAAACGGAATGTGTTATCTCTGTATGAAAAAGGGAAATCATTTAGCAAAAGATTGCTTTTCAAAAATAAGATGTGAGTTTTGCAGTGGAAAACATAATTCTTTAATTTGTGACAAGAGTAATAAAGTAGATGACAAAAAACAAATTGACGATAGAAATGTCACTTTAACAAATAAAACATTCACACAGAAAGTTTTGTTACAAACTTTAATTGTAAAAATCTGCGGAAATAGTGAAGATAAGTTTGTTAGGTGCTTAATCGATACTGTATCGCAAAAGTCGTATATTTCGAAGTTTGTTGCTGAAATGATGCAATACAAAATTATAAGTGAGAGCAACATTATTCATAGTCTATTTGGTGGAACGGAGGTTTCTGAAATCCATAAACAATTTATTGTGAATCTTAGTAATGTAAAGGGTGATTATAAATGTAATTTTAAGGCCTTTGATCAAACTAAAATTTGTTCAGATGTACCACAAATAGAAATAAAACCCATATTACATGAGCTTAAAGAACATAGAATATATTTGAATGACACTAGCCGTATGAAGGAAAAATTGTTGTTTGAATCATCCCCAACTGAAATTCATATTCTTATTGGAGAGGATATTGCAGGAAAATTACTCACCGGTAAGATAAGAAAACTAAAATGTGGTTTAGTATGTGTCGAAACTTACTTAGGTTGGACAGTTATGGGGAAAGTTCCTTTGGAAATAGAAAATAAAACTGACAACTCATTTACATTTTCGATGCACGTATCAGATTATAAAATTTCTGAATTGTGGAATCTTGATACTCTAGGAATTTTAGATCCATCCGAAAATGAAACTAAAAAAGAGTTGCAAGAACAAACACTGCAACATTTTCTTTCAACAGTTAAAAGGGATAACGAAGGCAGATTTGAAGTCTGTTTACCTTGGATAGAGGGCCATCCCCCACTCCCTAATAATCTAGAGATCGCTGAGAGAAGATTAAAAAATACAGTAAAAAATTTGAAAGACAAGGGTTTCTTAGAAGATTATGAAGCGGTTTTCAAATCTTGGGAGGAAGAAAAAATTATAGAAATTGTACCTGAAAATGAATATAATAATTCCTGCCATTATTTACCCCATCGTGCCGTTATTAGAATGAATTCCACAACAACAAAAATAAGACCAGTATTTGATGGGTCAGCGAAAATTAAGGGGTTTCCGTCAATGAATGATTGTGTAGAAAAGGGGCCTAATTTGCTAGAAACTATTCCTGCAATTATCAACAGATTTCGAGAAAAATGCATCGGTGTAAGTTCTGATATCAAAAAAGCTTTTCTTCAAATAGGACTTAATCCGAATGATAGAGATTTTTTGAGATTCTTATGGTGGGAACAAGGTAATCCGGAACATTTTAAGATGTATAGACATAGGAGAGTCGTTTTCGGAATTTCCAGTAGTCCCTTCTTATTGAGTGCTAGTTTAACTAAGTTACTAAATGACGTACCTGAGCATCTTAGATCAACGGCAGAAAAAATTTCTGAAGCTTGGTATGTTGACAATTTAATTACAAGTGTAAATAATGAAAAAGAACTGCGAAAACTTAAAAGTTTTTAAATTCAGGTGTCACTGTTACTGCAAAGGGATAGAGGGGGAGCTGTCCGCGACATACTCCCCCCGTTGAGTTTTGCCAGGTCAAACTCAACCGCAGTCGTGGACAAGTTTAGGAGGTCCAACCGTTCTGGTGATCGTATCACTCGTCCAAATTTAGACATTCTAGGAGAATCCTTTTCAACAGAACCAGGAGAATCTTTAAGGTGAGCAGACTCGATGGTTTTCGGAGAAAAGTCATTTGCCTGAAAATTCGCTTCCATCGGATACAACCTTTGTACTGGTCGAAGCAACTCACCAAACTTAGTTCGTAACTTTGCCAATCGTACTATGCCGTCTTTACCTGGAAACAACTGGATGACTTTTCCTAGAGGCCAATTCATTCTCTTTTCTTTTGTATTAATTATAACAATATCTCCAACTGAGAGTTCAGGATACCTGTTTGACTTTTTACGATAATTTTTCAGCTGTCCCAAATATTCTAGTCGGAAACGTTTTCTCAAATCTTCACGAATTTTCATCCGATATTCATATCTTCTTTGAAGATAACTTGCATCTATATTGTCCAGATCAGGAACACCACCTTCTTTAATTTCATGCAGAAACAAGCTAAGAAAAATGGTTCAGATAACAGTGCCAGTAGTAGTCGAGCCAATACACCAACTCGTTTGAATGCTGATTCTAAAGATGGTAATAAATTATCCAAAAGGAAGTTGTCAGAGACTCCAATGTCTGCATCATTGAAATATGAAGAAATTAATACTATTCTTTGCGATTGTGAAAATGTTGTAAACTCCAGACCGTTAACATACATATCTGAAGATCTTGAATTAGAACCCTTAACCCCTGCCATGTTTCTTCGTGAAATTAAAGAAGGTGGTGTTCCTGATCTGGACAATATAGATGCAAGTTATCTTCAAAGAAGATATGAATATCGGATGAAAATTCGTGAAGATTTGAGAAAACGTTTCCGACTAGAATATTTGGGACAGCTGAAAAATTATCGTAAAAAGTCAAACAGGTATCCTGAACTCTCAGTTGGAGATATTGTTATAATTAATACAAAAGAAAAGAGAATGAATTGGCCTCTAGGAAAAGTCATCCAGTTGTTTCCAGGTAAAGACGGCATAGTACGATTGGCAAAGTTACGAACTAAGTTTGGTGAGTTGCTTCGACCAGTACAAAGGTTGTATCCGATGGAAGCGAATTTTCAGGCAAATGACTTTTCTCCGAAAACCATCGAGTCTGCTCACCTTAAAGATTCTCCTGGTTCTGTTGAAAAGGATTCTCCTAGAATGTCTAAATTTGGACGAGTGATACGATCACCAGAACGGTTGGACCTCCTAAACTTGTCCACGACTGCGGTTGAGTTTGACCTGGCAAAACTCAACGGGGGGAGTATGTCGCGGACAGCTCCCCCTGTATCCCTTTGCAGTAACAGTGACACCTGAATTTAAAAACTTTTACGTACCGAAGTGAAGTGAACAGAAACTGAAAAAACTGTTTAGAATAATTCTTGTTTTTGCGAAACATCGCCTCCGTGATGTTTCGATTGAAGTTAAAGCATTTTAAATGTTCAAGTCCTATAATCTTGTATATAGTTTGTAATATATTGTAAATAAGTATTGTAGATTAACCGAGTTATGTCTTATTTTAGTTGAGTCAGTTGTTAGTAGAATTAGGTTAAATCAAATGCGGCAGTACGAACCAGAAGCAAGTGTTGAGAGCTTACCTGAAGGAAGGGGTAAGTTAAAGATTTCTGACATTCTTTTGTCTTTGTGAACGCTTGTTTTTATAGGCCTTACTGAAAAATGGAAAAACAATTCGACGTAGCTCCTTAATAAGAATACTTGTCAATTTGATACGGTTATAAACTAAAATGAATTTAAAAATCTGTCAGAAAATAGCCAATTTAGATTTGAAAACAGTCTTAAAGAATTGTGTCAAAGAAATTCTTTTTAAATTTTTCTTCTGGGAATGGAACTTACTCCGCATTTAATGCTCAAATAACAAAACAAATTGTTTTGTTTTAAACCTGCATAAAAAAAGGGGATTACTGAATTCTGTAATATGTATTTTGTTTGTATGCTTACATGTAAACACCGAATGAGTTCGTCCTTCGATTCTGCTAATTCGGTCTCACTTTCTTCTTTTTTTATATATCTCATTACGGACTATTCCATCGCCGCCGGAAATGCGCTCTCCACTTAATATTAAAAATGTATCCCAAAAAGTAGGACAGTATGCCGATGTCCTAACTATGGTGACAACTATGCTATCGCATTTATCGCTCCTTTGAAATATCACATAATTTCAGTTTTTACATTATCGAATACGAAAAATATGTAATAAAATATGTTTGTTTTTTTAAATAAGTTTTAATCATGACTTTAAAAAAATCTATTTCAACACTGAACCTTTTTTGCTACAACAATATAAAGTAACTAGTGACAGAGTTAACACAATTTGTGATTGGCTGCCTATTCTTGGTGAGAGCAATTAAAAAAATATCTTTTGTAAAAGGGTCCATTTCTAAGCACTGTTATCATGGCTACAATGTCGTTTAAAATGAATGTGAATACGTAAATATCATTAAAGGTTTAAAAACACTCTTGCTCGAAATTACGATCAGGTTAATGATAATATACCGAACATTGACACTAAAATAAAATATGTGCACGCCAAGAAAGATTTCCATTTTATGTTGAAGATAAAATTAATATAATGTTAAACTGGATTGGTTAAAAAAAAAACTCTAAACATCTGATAAGCTTTAGAATGAACTCTTCTCTGTAGCATAATCATGTATAAAATGCACGGCATCCGACGCAGCCTAACTTGGAATTTTCTGCAACCGAACGAACTCACATTACCTCATGCTTTCAGCATGTAATGTAAGAATCTTATTTTTCTGGGTGTTAATTATTGCAAAGTTTAAACAATCTGTATGTGAGTCCAAGCTTAGTTTCCCAATTACAGATAATCAAATTTGTGGTGTAATTTAGTAGTATATTTTTTGAAAAACTTAAGTTTGTCCGTAATATCTTTGTCATGGCCACGAGCACCTCCAAGTGGTCTCGAATCGACCTGGCTTCGGTGCAAGAGGATGACAGAGAGCTTAGCCGATGACGCTGTAGCGGCATCATCCATTTTCGGAGGGCTGCTTAAGCCAGGTACGCTCATGGAGCTATGAAGATTAAAGGAGACGACATAAATGACATCACTTGAAGTTGTTTCTAGCCTTCTGCTTCCGCCATATTTAACCGCGGTGAGCCAGTTCTTCTCGCTGCGCAAATCAACTACGGTAAAAGTTAAATATATGGCGGACGCCGGAGAGGAGGGAAAGAAGTCGCATTTCTGCTTCAACACTCACCACGGTGCTACATTGATATGTCGTCTCTTTATAATCTTCATAGCTTCATGGATATACCACGGGAGAAGGTGTCGACGGACCTCCACGTCCGGTCTCGAGACTGCAATTCGAGGTCATGTATGTCCGGGGATTCTATCCCTGGGGTAGCATCGTGCGGACCCCACTACCTACTCAGGGGCCAGGGAGGCGTCCTTGCATGGATGAGAAGAAGGTGGCTGCCTTGGTGGCATATATAGCGAACGCAGAACAGACGGCACCATCTGTTACGTCCGGATCAAATATTTTTTGCTGTCATTCCCTAAGCTCTAACTCCTCCAGCGTAGTGACCCGGGGTACTAATTTTCCTACTTTTTTTAATTTTATCTTTTCACTAATATTTTATGTTTTTTGTTGTTTTGTCTACTGCCTTCGATCGCAGAGGTAACCTGTTACAGGGGATCCTCATTACTGGCTGGTGGTAGAATAATTCCTTCGTGGGGGTTCCTCATTGGTCTCCAAGTTGTGATTCTCTCCTATGGGTTGCCACATGCCTCTTGGGCGCGATGATGTGACGGCCTAGCTATGGGACCAGACCTGCTCCAGCCCCTTTCACTGTATTGAGTTGGATTCAATCGCAGCATTCGGAGTCGGTTTAACAGACCGTGATGTCCAACATCGGAGGCGTATCCGTACTAAACTACTCTTATCTTTGTCATCCTGTAATATAAACATATTTATTCACCCTGTCCTTTTAGAGAGAAAGAGGATTGGAAGAGTGAGATAGGGTACGATTTCGAATACAATGGGGACATTTCTTCTATTGACTGTTAAAATAGTCATAGATGTATGTTATCAAATTTCTAAAAAGCTCTACTTAAGTTCACACCTTCACTTAATTTTTAAAAGCCTTAAGTTCTGTCTTTGCTCAAACTATTTATTTAGTATCTTCTCTCTTAGTTTTTTTCTCCTCTACTTCAAGTCCCACTTAAGAAGCCGAGTACATTGAATCACATGACCAATTGTTCCATATTTATAACTGTTTCAGTCTATAAGCTCATAGCTATTCGTACCAAGTAAGGAAGTGGAATACAATTAGCCATTATTTATTGTCGAAGCATCTGTCTCACGATAAAATTAAGCAAACGCAAACCATATAATGATGTAAACGCAGTCTGTTCAATATTTTCTGACTATTCTCTTAGCCGCTTCAAGGGACATGTGTGATCAGTCTTCTGTCAACTGCCATCAGAAAGCATTCGGGGTGTCGGGAAATGATTCGGGATTTACCGAAAACTGATAATAAATTTGACTGCATTCTTCTCCCAAAGGTGTTTTTTAAAATTTTTAATGAAATGCTTTAATCACGAAAATATGATCCCTTTTAAGTAATAATTACACCAGCCAAGACTCCGCCGTATCATGTATGTGGGAATCAGGTAAACAATAAGATTTGAAACCACAATGAAGATTACTCTTGAATGTAAAGAAAATAACAGACGTTTGATAAGATATGAAATACACAAATAAAGCTAGAAAATACTTACATAGTTAATTAGCACAATTAAAGATGTGCCCATTTGCCTATTTTTCATCTCTAATATAACGAAAAAGCACTTTTGATTTCTCTCATTAAATAAAAATAATCAACTAATTAAGCCTTACATGGAAAACCAACCAACTTCTCCGAAACAAATTGTAATAATAATAATATCATCCGTCATTGTGAACCGCGAATCTTTGAGGGTTCGAGAATCTTTATACTCAATTGAGTTGAGATATTGAATTTTGATGTTACCCATTTTCTCAGATGTATTGATGTATTGCCTCCATTAAAGTTTTTTTTTTTTTTTTACTGCTTTAACCGCCCGGTTCTCAACGCACTTTTCTTTTCGTTGCTTCGTAATTCTTGAAAAAAAAAATCAATACCGATAAGTTCAGTTCAATTTAATGGCTTATTGGGAAACTAATGAAAGTTTAATATCTAATCAGCACTTTCTGTTACAACAAGATGACTTCCGAAAGTGCCCGCTAGCACTTTGACTTTGCACAAATTTTGTGTTTACCATGATTTTCAAAAGATGGATACTGGCGTTTTTCATCATGTATAGTTAGTATATTAGTTTAAGGAGACTTGTGTATGAAAATTACCAAGAAAATATTGCTCCAATGAGAAATGTACACAGCTGAGTACGATATTATAACAACCAAATGAAAGAACAACGACGGCAAATCATTAAAATAGCATACATCTGTCTTATTGAGAGACAAAATAATTAGAAACAATTGAAAAATTGATCCGGTATATTTTGCGTGTGAACCTAAGAGTTAATAAATCATGGGATGTGTATTTATAAGACGTGTTCAAATGAAAGTAATTCGAAGCATCGCATGCGAACAGATTTCAATGTATTTTCGTGAAACAAACGCGATAGTGAAGGTGTATGTACCACGCGTGCGCAAGCGCAGGCATATTTGTGGTAACTTCTTTCGTAAGGACGTGGCATTCAGTTAAAAATGGCTGGTGTGGATGCAACTGCGTCCAAAACTGATCAGCGAGCTGTAATTAAGTTTTTAATACTAGACGGGTGTAAGCCGATGGATATTCATCGCAGAATGCTATCTGATTACGGTGGCACATGTGTGTCAAAGCCCACAGTGACGAGGTAGGCGAGAATGTTCAGTGACGGTCGACAGAAGACAACGGATTTGACGTGACTCGGTCAGGCGCACAAAGTTGTGACATTGATGCTGATTACGGACAGTGGCACTCTATCACGTCTTTGGAAATCTGAAGAAAAGTCTAAAGGGTCAACGGTTTCACTCCGACGAGGACGTAAGGGCTGCAGTTCTGAACTGGTTCCATGATCAACCGACATCGTTCTTCGCAGACGGAATCCGTAACCTTCCTAAGCAATTGGAGGCATGCCTAGCGCCATGGGGAATTTTTTTAAAACAAACTTTGTATGCATTTCACTCATTGAATATTGTTGTTTCTATCTAAGCTTCTGCCTCAATTCTGTCCCTACGCATCTTATGGGCACACACCTCGAATCATTTTCATTTGAACACCCCTCGTATGATAAATTTTATGATCATAATAAAACTAAAAAATCCAGAAGAATCATAAATAGAGTGAAAATTTTAAGTATATAAAGTATCTCAGAGATATAAATTGATGTCAGTTTTCTAGCTAAAAAAAGAATTATGGAGAAAAACTTAACACAATTTATCACCTGCTATTAGATGATAAAAAGGAGCCGAAGGCAAGCAACAAAACAAAAGATCTCTGCATTATTTTTTAAAGAGGTGTATAGTATTAGAAAAAGGAAAAGAATGAGGGAAGTACTGATTGTTTCCGTCCCGACATTCCCATGAGAAAAAGAACTTAGGGATTATACAGAGATTATATTGTCATACCAGCCTTCCTTTTAATTTATGTTTTGACTTTTTCGTTTGGAATATATATTGTGATATGGTTTATTAAATAATAGCTTTTTATTACATAATACTTTCAACAGTAATATTGTCTTCTTGCACTTGCCTCCTGCACAGCAGTAAGCAGAACTTCTTATAAACAAAACAGGTGGACAATAATTCTTCCCCCTTTTTTACTAGTAAACATACCAAGTATATAATTTCGAACCTGATTTCTCTAACAATGAATTATGTATGTGGCAGCGCAGAAGAATTGAAATGGCGAACGTTGGGATATTCCATATTTTGGAATGAAACGATTTTATAATCATTTAATGATTTTAATAATAACTTTGTGTTCTTATAAAAATAGACAGTAAACTAAAAGAAAAGACAGGCTATATAAGAAAAAATTACAAAAAAAAAAGAGTAAATTTTTGGATCGAAACTGATAACGATATCGAAAGAAAAATCCCCTTTCCTTATAGATATCTTACGATATCAAGTGCCAGACCTCCCCCCTCCCCCCATCAAGTGATAATGTTATATATGTACAGCTCCTTACATGAAAACACATTCTATTGGGTAAACAGGGTATGTCAAAATATAGGTGGGATAAAGTTTAAGATATAGAGCACACTACAACAAACATTTTCTGTTTAGGAAACCTGTTTCATTAATTAAGTAAAAAATATAGTGTATTTCCCAAATTGAAGTCGAATTTTCGTCCATAATTTAGAGAATAATGAAGAGATTATAGCGAGATTTTCGTCAGATTAACTTTGTTTTGTATTATATGTGATAACATCATGAGAAGTGCTGGAAGTCCGCTGTAATTTGGTCAGTGGAATCTTGGGTACCCCCAGTTACATTTTATAGTTAGTCTAACTTGGTGTTGTTTGGATGCGAATTGTGACCATTTTCAGCCCTTTTTTGGATGCCCACGAATTTTTCAGAAAGGGAAAAAAATCTGTTGAAATCTCGTTACAATGTCTCCTTTATTTTTAAAGTTAAGAACGAAAATCCGAGTTTAGTTTGGAGTGAAATTGTATTTTTTACATCTCGGTATTTTTAACTGAATAAGTCGATTGTGACCTTCGTTTCCTGCAGAATTTTTTTTTTGTCTTGACGCGTATTATCCTCCAGAAAGATTCTTCAATTAGTTTGGAAACACCATCCCTCATAGCTGCCAGCCAACCTTCTGCCAAAAGATTCATGTATGAAACCAATAATAATAATAATAATAATATTGAATTTATTTAACAACGTGGTTTGTTTCTCTCTGGTACTTATTTGATTTAATTCATAAATTAAAATTTCTGGTTCAAAGTATGTTTATTTTATTTTAAAAAATCGAAAGTTGGCATGTATGCTTCTAAGTATGTATATTTTAAGCATAATCTCTATTACAGTGTTTTTTAAAATCCACTTTAATAAATCATGGCATTTGCATCTAAGCGTTATAAATTTTATAAATTTAATAAAACTAAACAAGAAAAATGATAAATGGGTTGATTAAGCTTATAAATCATTTCAGAGAGTACCATTGTTTGAATTTTCCGGCTAAAATAGAACTATAAAGAAAAAAAAACAACAACAAAAAAAACTAAACACAATTTATCACTTGCTACTAGATGAAAAAAAGAAGGCGGAGGCAAAAAACTAAGCAAAATATCTTTTTAAATGAGAGATACGCATTATTTAGGAAAAAAGAAAAAAATAGATAAGTACTGATTATTTCTGTCCATTTTAACACTTTCAAACATAGTTGAAAAGGGTTTACGACTTTTCGATTTGTCTGTCCGTCTGTTCAAGCTCTAACTCTCGTAAATATACTCGTTTTGCTTTGAAACTTTAATATATTGGGATTTACCCCTATTGAATAATGTAGCATTTATGGTTCATTTACAGTGCAGGTAAAGTATTTCGTTACATTACGGTCATTGAAAAAAAATCGTTTCAAGTGATGTTGCACCATTTCAAACATAATGAAATTGATACGCATTTATGAAGTACACTAACACAATTATTCTGTGGAATATAGGGTGCAAAGTATTTACTATTAATTCACGGGGCGACATAAATGAATTACATTAAGTAACAGTTTACAATGTTAAACTTTTTGCAGCGTATTTTAATTACGTTACACTATTTCAAATATACTGAAATTGATATAAATCACTGAGGTTTACTACAGCAAGATACTTGCTGTAGAATATGATTTACATATCATTTATCTTTTTTTACAGGGACACACAACAGACTGGAAATGCATTTTCAGTTATGATATGTGTTTTTAAGTTTAACTAAATTTTGCTTATTACGAGGTATGCATAAATAGTATAGACCATATACAGGGTAATACAAAAGAATTTGCAAGCATTACTGAATATGAACGTGAACTGCTTAAAGGTGGCTTTTAATTTAGTTATTTATTTTCAAACTGAACTATAATTAGTATACTAAAAGATTTTTGCAGAAAATAAATAAAATCATATTGCATGGCCATACAAAGAACTGGCAGGCCGAGGATGATAATTTCTAAAAGTGTGATTTCAGTAGTTTTAAGAGTGTTTTTTTTTTGCCTGAATTAATTTTTAGCTTAATAAAAATATGTTGTTAATATACAGGACTGTGCAACATAATTCAAGTATTTATCCACAAAAGAATTGAAATACTTTTCCGGCTATGGACGGTAATTGTTGAATCCTGTTTTTCAAGTACGTTATGAGTTTCCTAAAACGTTTACATTGGTATCTTATTTACCTTATTAAACAGCGAAGTATTGTTAAAATATGTTGGAAATGTTGGCAAGTGTTTCATAATCTATGCTTGACGCATGATTTAACTTTTTTTTTTATAATTATCACGGGATAACAGATTGAGGTTCGCGATTACAATATATAATCAGCGTTCCTACGACCCAGGGTCAAAATACCAGATTTTTCGTAAAGTAATATTTGCCTTATTTATTAATAACAATTATTTGTTTAAATATGGCGATCATTACTTTATGAAATATCTGGTATTCAATCCCTAAAATTCCCTGAATCCATTGAGACGTACGAACCCTCTTAATACAATATTATATAATAAAATATAACTTTGGGTATACTGGATATTTCAAAACAGCTGAAATAAAGTTTAAACGATGAAAGAGCATGCCACAACAAATATTTTCTGCATAAGAATCCATGGTTTAAATCCACTCATTTATTCAAATGTACAGGGTGTCTCACGACATACTAAACCCGAATTTTCGTTCATAATTTTAACAATAACAAAGCTAGTTCAACGCAATTTTTATCATATTAACTTTGTTTTGTGTAAAATGAGTTGATGTCAACCAAATTTCAGCACCATGAAAAAAAAAATTTCACTGTAATTTGGCCAAGCTACATTCCAAATTATGGCGTGTCTAGATTAATGTTGCTCGGACGCGAATGGTGATATTCAATTTCACAGAATGCAAAATCTGTTGAAAACATCATCACAATATCTCCATCATTGTTGAAGGTTTGAAAGGAAATCCGAGTTTAGCTTGCGATGAGATAATCTATAGTTTTGACTGAATAAGGCACTGTACATATACCACGTTACCACTATAGAAGAAAGGCGGAGGGGTCTGGCACTTGATATCGTAAGATATACAGACGTGTGAAAATTATTAGAATAATTGTGAAATTTACATTAAAATCTTGTTATACTAAAGAAATAGTACATTTAAAAATATTGACCCATTTAATATTTAGCGTACACCCTCTTGTTTTTTTTATTAATGATTCAATACGTCTTGGCATATTTTGTATGAGTTTTTGGCATTTAATTTGTATTTCGTTGTCATGATACCAAATTTGGATGAATTTTTCTATCAGAATATTCTTGTATGTGATGTTACATTTTTTAAATTTAATTAAAGAAAACATTTTCATGGCCTGGAAACAGTCCAGATATGAAACCCATAAAGAAACTTTGGGCCATTATAAAGAAAAAATTAAAGAAATACAACATCCCAAACAAGACTAGTCTAATAGAAACACTCATCCAAATTTGGCATCATGACAACGAAATACAAATTAATTGCCAAAACCCCATATAAAGTATGCCAAGACAAGTATGCTATCATTTCTTTAATAAAATACAAGAGGATGCACACTAAATATTAAATGTATCAATATTTTATAAATATTTAATAATATTTTATAATATTTTATTTAATATTTAATTTTACTTATTACTTAATATTAATTATTACTTAATATTTTATATAATATTTAATAATATTTTATAAATATTAAAAATATTATATATACAAGTTTTTATTGTAAATTTCACAATTATTCTAATAATTTTCACGCGTCTGTATCTGAGGAGGAGGGTAGGGGGGGGGGGGTTGTGATATCGTTATCATTTTTGATTCAACCAAAATTTTCTTTTATTGGTAACTTTTTTTTACATCAGTATACTTTGTTATATATTTTTTATTATGTTATCTTTTTCTTAGTCTGTTATCTATTTTTATGAAAATAGTACAAAGTTATTATAAAAAAATTAAATGATTATAAAATCATTTCATTCCGAAATACTGAATATCCCAACGTTCGCCATTCCTATTTCTTATGCTATATGTGCATATAATTCGTTGTTAGAGAAACCAGATTCGAAATGATACTTGCCATGCTTACTGGTAAAAAATGGGGAACAATGTTGTCCACCTATTTTGTTTCTAAGCGGTTCTGCTTTCCCACGCCCAAGGAGCAAGAGAAAGAAGCCAATATTACTGTTAAAATGAAATAAAAAACTATTATTAAATACTTTTAAATAGTATTTCTTTAAAGTGTTGTTTCATATAAAGTTATTTCATGCATTATAGTGACATTTTATTAACTTCTTCATTTCATTTAAATTAGTGAAGTATTCGAATAATAAATGTATAAGCGTACTTGTATATTATTGCAAACGTATGAAAAAAAACATTGTAAAAATAAAACGAATTTTTAGACAATGATAACGATATCATTAGGGGAGGGGGGGGGGGGTGTTTTGAGTAATGAAATCGCAAGGGGAGAGTCCAAAAATTTCAAAAAGTTGATAACGTTATATATGTACAGCCCCTAAGTAGTTTGCAACCCTTATTTGCTATCTAAAAGAAATATTTCTCTTCTTCTGCGTATTCTTTCGAGCAATGATATCGTAAGGGCGGGAGGGGTCCAAAATTTCTAAAAAGTTGATAACGTTATATATGTACAGCCCTAAGTACTTTGCAACCCCTATTTGCGATATAAAAAGTATTTTTCTCTTCTTCTGCGTATTCTTTCGAGTAATGATATCGTAAGGGGGGAGGGGATCCAAAAATTTAAAAAAGTTGGTAACGTTTTATATGTACAGCCTTAAGTAGTTTTCAAACCTTATTTGCGATGTAAAAAATATATTTCTCTTCTTCTGCGTATTCTTTCGAGTAATGATATCGTAAGAGGGGGAGGTGATCCGAAATTTTCAAAAAGTTGATAACGTTACATATGTACTGCCCCTAAGTAGTTTGCAACGCGATATAAAAAAATATTTCTCTTGCTCTGCGTATTACCGCAGCTGAAAATTTATTACATTGAGTTTGAAACCTCCTATATGCATATTTAAAAATAGTAAAATCCTACATCGTAGTATTTTTCAAAAACTTCTTTAATGATTCATGGCATTTCCTTTTAAACATTACAAATTTTATGAGTAATGAGTATAATAAAACTAAAAAATCCAGAAAAATGATAAATAGAGTGATTAAGTATATAAAACATTTCAGAGAATAAACTGATGTCAGTTTTCTAGGAAAAAAAAAAGAAAAAAAGAAAAATGGAGGAAATCTGAAACACAATTTATCACCCACTATTAGATGAAAATAAGGAGGTGGAGGCAAAATACAAAGCAAAAGAACCTTTCAAATCAGAGGTACAAAGTATTTAGGAAAAAGGAAAAAGAATTAGGGAAGTACTGATTGTTTCCGTCCGACTTTCTTAAAGTACTTAAGGATAGAGCTTATATCGCTAAATCAGCAATAAAAGCTTTGGAAAAATTATCTCTCTTTTTTTTTTTTTTTTTTTTTTTTACAATCTTCTATTCAATTTAACTTGGTTTGTATAGGTAAAAAAGGATTTTTTTCGCTCACTTCCGGATATGCCAGAATTATAAAAATTACATACACAGGCGTGTTTACGATGACAATACAACATTTTAATAAATTTAGAAATTAATAACTTATTTTTAAAGAATTTTTCCGTTAGCCAACAGCAGGTGATAAATCGCCACATATGCTTTATGGTTACAACTGTTTAAACGTTACGAAAACAATGGAGTTAACAATGCGCAGAACAACTCTAGCTAAAATAGACCAACTGGTTCTTAAACTTCAATAACGAAATATTTTAAACACTAAAAATTAAAAAATACAAATAAAAACATAAAGAGTGTAATAATTTTTGTAAAAAATACTCTCCTATAATTTCTGTTTAATATTAATTAAATTATGATTATACGTAGGAGAAACCAATTTATAAATCCTGAATAGATATAGAAAATAATACTTTTTCTTAATTTCCTGTTACCATATACTGAAAATGAAAAAAGAGCAAAAATTATATATTTTTTAATAAATTCACTAGTTCGCGCTTTCTGTCAAGGGTAATCAAAGTGGTGACTTTTTAATAATCGGCACCCACACCAATTTCATATACTGTAATGAATTTTTTTTTTGGAACTACGTTAAATTTACTCGTGGAATTATGAGTTGTTTTAAAGATAAATATTGAATGCCTATAGAGTCAAAACACTGTATTAAACACTAGTGTCATGAAGGAAATTTTCACCTTGTTATTAATAAACAATATAACATACATATAACTACTTAAAAGGTGACTCAAACATATAAAAATATTATTTATTGCAACCCGAGATCTTTCGAACACACACGTGTTCATTTTCAAAGGGAAAAAGATGACTGACTGAATAGAAATACATTTTAAAAACACAAACAAAATAGTAGGCATGCGCAAGCGGAGTTCAGTGCATTTCTCTGCAGAGGAGTGAAAAGATTAGTTCATATTATCAGGAGGTCTTGAAATATTTAGGATATTGTATCAAGTTGCGGGAATATTATAGGAAAGGACATCGTTACAAACATTATCACTTCTAAGTAAAATTTCAATGGATTCATGGATTATGGAAGATTAATGGTTAGACGTTGAAATGATCAGTTTAGCTTTGTCTCAGTTTATCTTAATTGATTCACAGTAAAATTGATCTCATTCCCGATTATGAAAAAGCATGAGTTTACATCATCACATTCAGCACAGAACAACATAAGAATTTATTTTACATTGGTATGACATCTCGAAAATTTAAGGAAAGATTAAAAGAGCACATTTCTGATATTAAGTTTAACAAACCAAGTACAGCTTTATCCAGATTGCATCAAAAAGAAAATATTAAGATAAACTTCGACAAAGCTAAAATGATCATTTCAACGTCTAACCATTACTTTTCCATAATCCGTGAATCCATTGAAATTTTACTTAGAAGTGATGATGTTTGTAACAATGTCCTTTCCTATAATATTCCCGTAATTTGGTACAATATCCTAAATATTTCAAGACCTCCTGATAATATGAACTAATCTTTTTACCCCTCTGCAGAGAAATGGACTGAACCCCGTTTGCGCATGCGTACTATTTTGTTTTTGTTTTTAAAATGTATTTCTATTCAGCCAGTCATCTTTTTCCCTTTGAAAATGAACGCGTGTGTGTTCGATAGATCTCGGGTTGCAATAAATAATATTTTTATATGTTTGAGTCACCTTTTAAGTAGTTATATGTATGTTATATTGTTTATTGAATGCTTATAAAAGAGTGTTTTTTAAACAACCATTTATACTTTTATTTTTATTCTACTAATCATGGGTGAACTCAACGAGTGTAGTCATGTACAGTACAGTGCAGTATACTGTAGCAACTCAATTTCTTGGGTACTAAGCAGATCCGCTCGGTCCCAATCTGCCGAGAAAAACTAAGGTCGAGCCGGTCAGGCCCCAGTCTAAATAAAAAAAAAACTAAAAGAAAATAGTTGATACGCGCGGTCTAGGGGTAACATTACTTTGATCTCCTTTAATTTAAGGCTTTTTCGGGATTTTTTTTTCTTTAAGAAACGCAATATGTTTATAAAAATCTGTTTATACTAATGTATTATACGTATAGAAAATTGTATTTTTTTAGACTGACGTGTTAAAAAATAGTGGCTTGACAGCTGATAGGCGGGAGAACTTCGAAAAGTGAGAGTCAAGCTTGGGCACGAAAACTCATCATAAACTTGACTTAGAATAAAGAAGCAGAAGAATTAGTTTTTACAGTCCAACAGCTTGTGAAATAAGTAATCGTTCGAAGAAATATGCATGTTTAGTGAAACGACATCGATTCAAAGTAAAATGTAACTTATCAATCAAAAATTTCGTTATTTAAGGTTAATATAGGCTAGATATTAGTAATTTGAGAACATGCTATGCACTTCACTAGAAAATATGTGATGATTAATCTCTCTATTCTAAAACAAGTAAACAACACTGTCACCGCCGCCGCCGCAGTAAATGAAATTTTTGAGACCTGAAATCCTTTTTCCGCTAATATTAAGAAAACTACTGCATACAAAAATATGAAAATGCGTAGTATTATAAAGAAATGTTTGATAAACACGTTGAAGTAGACCGCTTTTAAATTTAAGAATTATTTTGGAACTATTTAATGTTAAAGTTGGTGAAAATCGTTCCATTAAAAAGGTTTTATAGGAACAAAAATTATATATAAGGATACATATGTAGGATTTTTCTAAGGATACACTTTACAAGCTGGCTGTATGCAGACTGCATTTATTTTTTAAGTTGACTAAATTTTTGAGGGTTGATTAAAAACACATGCGATACTCATCTGCGTACAACATAAATAAAAACTATATTAAAACACATAAAAAATACACACAACGTTTCATGCTCTTTCTAATGAGCCATCATCAGGGGGGGGGGGGGGTTCTTGACCTCTACGGAGCAAAGTTACGTACAACACAGTCACTTTCGCAACATACAAGAAGTGTGTTTTTAATGTAATTTTTATTTATGTTGTACGCTGATGAGTATCGTATGTGTTTTTAATCATTAAATTTGACATCGCAAGTCCAAGTTTTTCTTTTTGAGGGTTGTTTTGAATTTTTTATTCAAATTTTCATCCTTTCAGGAGGTAAATTTTTCATATTAGAAAAGATTCTTATTTTGAATTGTTGTCAATTGTAAAAATAGAGCAAATGATACTATTTCCTTTCAATTAAAAATGTATTTACATTTGACTATTAAAAACAGAAAGAATTTTTTAAAATAAGAATTAATTAATTACGTATTAAAAGAAGGGATATATTGAAAATTACGTCACAAAAATTGTATTTACACATAAATATTATAAAAGAAACAAAAGTTTAAGATAATAAATTCATTAATATGAGTAAAAAGCTGTAAATGGGGGAAATTACGTCCCATTTAAAATGGACAAATAATAATATTGCCAAACAGTTTAAATTTAAAAATATACTTACACGAGAGATTTATTTCATATTTCGAGATGATTTTTATAGCTATTGTTGCCAATTTTAAGACAGCGCAAATAATATTTCCTTTCTAATAGCCAACAATATTTTCACGTGGATATTAAAATGAGAAAGAAAACTTTGGTGAAAATTACGTCAGATTTAAAACGATACTTTTAAAATGTCTTATTAAAAGCAATTTTCTCATAGCGTTGTTAAAAAATTCCGGGAATCAAAGACTCTGTTTACTTAGTTCATTTTATATTAGCTGATTTTCATATGTTCAAGTGTTTTTATTTGATCAAACACGAAAACAGCCATTAGATGTCTCAATAGCAGCTGATTCGTCCTTAAAAACCATCAGTCAAAGGAAAAAGAATGGAAATCCATTTTCAGGGTGATCCCCACTGTTTTTTTTTAAATTATACAGTGGAACTCCTGTTATAATTTTTTGCTCAGGACCGGACAACAAAACGTAGAACTCAGTAAAACGTACAACTCAACTAATGATCCACCAGAACCATTTTTTAAAATATATCGCGAAAATTTGCCTTTTATATTGAAAACTGAAGTTTTGTATGTATTACTGCACCCATGACATAAATTCACGGAAATGTAACAGAGCAAAAAACAAAGGTACATAAGAAAAGTACACATGAAGTTATTTTATCATAAAAGCTTTATTAAAAATTTTTTTTTACACATGTAGAGTTACTTAAAAGAAATCACCGGAATCTCCTTAGCATGTAAATCATTTATAGAAAGACATTTCAGCAGTTTCCTAAATTTTATTGAAATAATTATTAATCTTGTATTGTTTCGTTTCTCCATAACCGACACTGAACTGTAAACTTTGCATTTCTATTAATAATGCAGCCGCTTTATAATTATTGCTTGTACTCCTGACGAATCGCTTTACTATGTCAAAAGCCCTCAGAGCAGCAGCAACTCCGCATCGAATGATTGTTCTGAGTGGGTTCATCGCAATCAGACACGACGTCAGTCGGCAAAGACGGAAGGCAAGGTGTAGCAAAAATTCTGAAATTATTTTCAGCAAAACGTAAACGTGACACAAAATTTCATCCGGAAACGCAAAAACCTAACGCACAACTGAGGGAAACATATAACTCAAAAACGTATAACTCATCTAATTTTTAATGGCAAACGACCGGGACCGCTGAGTTGAAACGTATAACTGAGGGAAACGTACAACTCAGGTAACGTATAAATGGAGTTCCACTGTAATTCACTCTTCCGTAATCTTTTTAAAACCGATAAAGTTATCGTGTTTTTTAGAGCGTCGTCTAAACGACGGTTGGCGAGTGTAGCTAGGGGGCAGAACTCCCTAGCTATTAATAAGATCCGAATTGTTAGATTGAAAATTGTCAGAGTTAAGAGTGATCAGCGATTTTAAATGCGTTCTGAGAAATACGCGTGGGTAAAGTTTTTGTTACGGTTTAACATGTTGTGGTGGAATCTACTTCAATAGCTCCAAAATTGCTCTTTCATTACCGATATCAATCTCTAACTAATAAAATATGATTTTCATGTGTATAACAAACAACTTTAAAAGAATGATTTTTTTTTGAAATATTGAACCAATCCCTTAAAGTAATATTTTTGTACAATAAAATTTAAAATATAAACAAAATGCGATGTTTTGGCAATAAATCAGTAGCAAAAAGTATTGTGAAAATTTGAGATTAGGGTTGGTGTTCCAAAGCCTAAGAGAATGTTACAAAAACGTAACATTTGTGTTTAAAACTACTGACCTCTCCTTGTGCCGAGAAAGATTTAAAAACTAAAATGTATTATTAATTACATATATTCAGTTTGAAGACCTCTATTTTGGCGTCCCGGGTGGTTTGCCCGACCTTATCATTTTCAACAGTGATAATATATGAATTACTTAATCTGGGACGATAAAATGAAACATCCTGTATACAAACACTATTTACATTTTCAACATATCTATATCCCAGAGCATTGTACGACTAAATTTGCTAAATGACGCAATGCGTTCTACATATTCTGACAAATGTTCATAATTAGCGTTTATTCAATAGATATGAACAAGTTTTATCATTTCTTCTCATTTAAACGGATTTTGGCTCCCACCAACTAACAATATATTGCATGAAATAAGATAAATAACGTGTACTTAATTAGTAAGTTGTTTTTAACATCTAGATTAATCTATCAAGCTTTTGTTCAATAATTTTTTTAGAAAATTGTGGTGCATCACTAAGTACGTATAAGATTAAATCTAGATTAGAAAATAAAAGAAGAAGAAATTTTTTCGTCGTTTAATTTTTTTTTCGTAACTAGGAGTGTTTAAGAATTAATTACTGGGCAACTATAACATAAATCATGTTGTATATAAATATTCGAACACAATAAATTTGATGTATAGCGTCAAACGAGTATTTTTGTCACAGGAAACCAATATTAAATAAAAAAATATATAGCATTAAGCGAGTAGCTCTATTAAATGCTAGAATGTGTAATAAAAAGATAATAAATTTTCATTATTAGTGTTTATTTAATGGGTATACTCTGTTTGTTATTTCTTACCGCTTAATTAGATTTTGATTTTCTCTAGCTAGTAAGAGATTGCACAATTACGTATAATTAATTACATCCTTTGTAACCTCAAACCTCTACTATATTAGTAAACTTTCGGCTGTTAGGGAGCATTATACTTTTCTATTAGAATTTCCATTTAGAAAATTGTGGTGTCTCACTAATTACATAAGAGATTATTATAGGTTGTACTTATGAATAGAGCTGAGATTTTTATAATATAAAAGTCTACAAACAACATCATACCAACATTAATTAAAGAATTGTTATAGGTATTTTTCGTCTTCAAAATATTTATTTATTTATTTTGCATTTTCTGAATGTTTGATCTTTCATAAATGTTTTCTTGGGGGCCATATATATATACAGAAATTTTAGCGATTTTTGTCGAACAGTAGCGGTACTTGTTGCAAAACTTTAAGAGCGATATCCTCGAAACAATGCTTTATAAGTCGGTATTCAAAATGTAACACAATTTTTTGTTGCTTTTTTATTTAAATGAAAGCTTAGATATTTCCGTACTGCTTGAACGACTTTCTCTTTTTTTAAATTAAAATTTTTAAAACGTTGCAATAAACAAAACAAATTAAGATTTTTTTAATGCTACGGTTGTACGCTACGGTTGTTAGTACTGCAGAAAATTAGGGCTCCGGTACTTTTTTTTAGAAATTAAGATCTGGATAGCATATCAGGTGTTATCGAGTCCCACACTTCACTTATCCGCTGCTTTAATTGCTGTAAGTTCCTAGGTAAGTTCTGCTTCATCCACCATATGATATTGTGACGATGAGGTAAGTCTTTAAAAAGTTTGGTCCGGAAATGTCTGTGAACAACGACAACAGATGACGTATTTGTGTATTCTAACATAACATACAGCAAGCTTTCTCTTGCGGGATGTCGCCATTTTAAAAGACACTGCCTCTAGTGACGATTTCGATAATGGCAGACTTTTTGTTGTTGCCAGATAAAAATTATATAGTCGTACTTTCATGCTATATATATATTTTCTAATTAAATCCATTACAGCATTTAACGTTGCTTGCCTTTTTGTCCCATTCAATTTGAATTACCCTGCATTCAATATTTTCGTCTTGTAAAGTCAAAATCCCGCTGTATCCCGCAAAATCCATTCCTCTTTTGTAGTCATTTGAGGAATGACAAAACATTGGGATTAATCACGGCCAGTTACGACTTTGGCAGTTAGCGGTGTTCGATTAACAGAAAATCTATGCAAAAAAACATGCTTCTGCATCAACCTCATTATATATATAAAGAAAAAAACTTTGTGAATAAAACTCAAAAAAGCATTACAGGTGCAATTTTTGGCACCAATCCATTTGAAATGAAAACATAATAAGGCATATTCAAACGTAACTTTTGGTTTTCGCACATCATATGTGGTCAATGTCTGCAAAAAAAGCTACTTCCTCAGAACTGGTTACGCACATTGGCGGATTTCCACAAAATGTGCGTAAAAACTGGCACAAAACTCGGAAACAACAGTTACAATCTTTCTACCCGCAACTGTATGCCAATGTCCTTAAAATATGTTTAGTTCATCTCTCTTGCGTAAGATAAAGACATTACAGTTTACTTTACCTCACACGATTTATCATGTTGAATTTTTTTGAGAATTAATTATCTTCATTGTTCAAAATGATATACTGAAAACTTATCTTTTTTGACAATAACTTTTAGTGTTTTATGATGGACCGTGTTGAAAATATATTGGTAGGTTTTGATCTTAAAGATTTGCGAATCTTTGAAAGGGCTACAGCAGAATGAGCAATTTCATATTTCCTTTCATATTTCCTTTCATATCTTCATCTTCAAGAAAAAGCTTTAGATCCATACGAAACCAGTCGAATTATTAAATGAAAGAAATAGTTTGTAATCTTACTTTTACTTTATGATTTTGAATATTTTGGAAATTATACTATGTGGTCCAACCCCGAGTCTGAATCGAGATCATTTTTCTTTGCAAAATTTACTTTTGGCACCTAATAAAGAAAAATAAAATTTGCCTTATTTAGTTAGAGCATTTTCGAAATTGAGTAATTGAAGGTAACTTCTTTTAAAACAGTGTGCAAAACGAATAAAATTTGTGTAAGCGTCACCGGACCTCAAAAGATTAATGATCTTCATTATTCGAAACGATATACGGAAAAACTTATCTTTCCTGGTAATAATTTTCAGTGTTTTATGATGGACTGTGTTTTAAAAAAGATATGTTGGTAGGTTTTGATTTTAAAGACTTGCGAATTTTTGTAGAAGCTACGTCAGAATGAACAATTTCATATTTCCTTACATATATTTATTAAGAAAGTTTGAGATCCATATGAATCGAGTCCAATTAATAAATGAAAGAAATTGTTTGTAATCTTACCTTTACATGATAAATATTAGTTGATACTTTTTGCAACTTAGAGAGAAAAGAAGTTTTATTATTTAATTATTTTACTCAATAAATTCACGAAATGGCTTGAATTCTGAACCGATGTTCACATAATTACACTATGATGTGTTTAAATTCAACATTTCATAAAATACAGGGTTTCCATTTATTTAGTTATGTAATTTTCCTACTATGATTATTGGCTTGTTCTTGGAGTAAACTTTGAAAAGCATAAAACGATTTGAGTTTTGACCGAGCTCTTCGGAAAATATGCCTCCATTTATTTAGTAATGTAATTTCCTATTATGATTATTGGCTTGTTCTTGGAGTAAACTTTGAAAAGCATAAAACGATTTGAGTTTTGATCGAGCTTTTCGGAAAATATGCCACTGTACGTCGAGTAACATCGAGAAAAACTGAGTCCAAAGCAGCATTTTCAATAAATTTAATGCAAATATTAATTTTCTTTCCCAAAGTTTGAAATGTGTGTTTGTTTACGCAAATATGTACATAATTTTACCTCGTAAAAGTATGTACAGTCGTGGAAAAAAAAAGGAAACACCCCTACTATCTCCTCAACAAATTATCGCAGACGAAAGTTACTGGTACCGAACGATTGGAAATAAAGTCTACTTTTAAATGAAGTATATAAAATTTGCTTAGGGAGCCACCAACATATTAAAACTAATCCAAACTTATTTTTTTCAATAGCAATAAGCAATTTTAACAAGATATTTCAAAATTTTGGTTCAAACTATGCCTTGACACGAAATTTCAAGTCATTTGAATGATAAGTTTTTGAATTACAAACTTTCAAAATTTAGTGCTTCTAATGTTAAATTACATTTCCATATATTTATTTATAACTTCTGAAATTATGATACTAATGTTCTAATTTTTTGTGTAGTAATAATACTAACATACCCAAACATAAATACGTGGAATTTGCATTTTTTATAATTTTCTGATATGAATTATAAATTATGAAATTAATATTAAAAAAAATTATGAATTGCAACCTACAATTTTTTTGATGGATTCAGATTTATTAAGTCCTGCTTTATGGAAATCCAAAATTTCACATTTTTCTCCCAAGTAGTTTTCAAATTATACTTAAAAAACGGCAAAATGATGGTTTAAGTAATATGTAGTCTATGATAGAAGTGACTAAATATTTAGAAATTTCTTATGCTATCCTGTAATCTAACAGACTTAATTGACTGCTTAAGATGCCTTGATCAAGAAGAAAGCTCTCTTGGTTAACAATCGAGTACCCGAACTTCAATTTGGATACAGTCCTTAAAATACGCTCGTTTTAAAATAATTAATTTTTCGGAAACTTATGGTACGAATTGCATAAAAATTTGTTTTTAGACTAATTGAAGGGTGTAGAGTTAATTTATTCTGTGAGAATTGTGTACTGCTATTGAAAAAAAAAGAAAGTTATGGTTCGTTTCAATATTTAGATGGCCCCCTAAGCAAATTTTATACGCATCATTTAAAAGTAGACTTTATCTCCAATCGTTCGGTAACAGTAACTTTCTTATACGACAATTTGTTGAAGAGTTAGTAGGGGGTGTTTACTTTTTTTTTCCACGACTGTACTCCACTTTTAAATGATGTATATAAAAGTTGCTTAGGGGAAAATAAAATTTGCCTTATTTAGTTAGAGCATTTTCGAAATTGAGTAATTGAAGGTAACTTCTTTTAAAACAGTGTGCAAAACGAATAAAATTTGTGTAAGCGTCACCGGACCTCAAAAGATTAATGATCTTCATTATTCGAAACGATATACGGAAAAACTTATCTTTCCTGGTAATAATTTTCAGTGTTTTATGATGGACTGTGTTTTAAAAAAGATATGTTGGTAGGTTTTGATTTTAAAGACTTGCGAATTTTTGTAGAAGCTACGTCAGAATGAACAATTTCATATTTCCTTACATATATTTATTAAGAAAGTTTGAGATCCATATGAATCGAGTCCAATTAATAAATGAAAGAAATTGTTTGTAATCTTACCTTTACATGATAAATATTAGTTGATACTTTTTGCAACTTAGAGAGAAAAGAAGTTTTATTATTTAATTATTTTACTCAATAAATTCACGAAATGGCTTGAATTCTGAACCGATGTTCACATAATTACACTATGATGTGTTTAAATTCAACATTTCATAAAATACAGGGTTTCCATTTATTTAGTTATGTAATTTTCCTACTATGATTATTGGCTTGTTCTTGGAGTAAACTTTGAAAAGCATAAAACGATTTGAGTTTTGACCGAGCTCTTCGGAAAATATGCCTCCATTTATTTAGTAATGTAATTTCCTATTATGATTATTGGCTTGTTCTTGGAGTAAACTTTGAAAAGCATAAAACGATTTGAGTTTTGATCGAGCTTTTCGGAAAATATGCCACTGTACGTCGAGTAACATCGAGAAAAACTGAGTCCAAAGCAGCATTTTCAATAAATTTAATGCAAATATTAATTTTCTTTCCCAAAGTTTGAAATGTGTGTTTGTTTACGCAAATATGTACATAATTTTACCTCGTAAAAGTATGTACAGTCGTGGAAAAAAAAAGGAAACACCCCTACTATCTCCTCAACAAATTATCGCAGACGAAAGTTACTGGTACCGAACGATTGGAAATAAAGTCTACTTTTAAATGAAGTATATAAAATTTGCTTAGGGAGCCACCAACATATTAAAACTAATCCAAACTTATTTTTTTCAATAGCAATAAGCAATTTTAACAAGATATTTCAAAATTTTGGTTCAAACTATGCCTTGACACGAAATTTCAAGTCATTTGAATGATAAGTTTTTGAATTACAAACTTTCAAAATTTAGTGCTTCTAATGTTAAATTACATTTCCATATATTTATTTATAACTTCTGAAATTATGATACTAATGTTCTAATTTTTTGTGTAGTAATAATACTAACATACCCAAACATAAATACGTGGAATTTGCATTTTTTATAATTTTCTGATATGAATTATAAATTATGAAATTAATATTAAAAAAAATTATGAATTGCAACCTACAATTTTTTTGATGGATTCAGATTTATTAAGTCCTGCTTTATGGAAATCCAAAATTTCACATTTTTCTCCCAAGTAGTTTTCAAATTATACTTAAAAAACGGCAAAATGATGGTTTAAGTAATATGTAGTCTATGATAGAAGTGACTAAATATTTAGAAATTTCTTATGCTATCCTGTAATCTAACAGACTTAATTGACTGCTTAAGATGCCTTGATCAAGAAGAAAGCTCTCTTGGTTAACAATCGAGTACCCGAACTTCAATTTGGATACAGTCCTTAAAATACGCTCGTTTTAAAATAATTAATTTTTCGGAAACTTATGGTACGAATTGCATAAAAATTTGTTTTTAGACTAATTGAAGGGTGTAGAGTTAATTTATTCTGTGAGAATTGTGTACTGCTATTGAAAAAAAAAGAAAGTTATGGTTCGTTTCAATATTTAGATGGCCCCCTAAGCAAATTTTATACGCATCATTTAAAAGTAGACTTTATTTCCAATCGTTCGGTAACAGTAACTTTCTTATACGACAATTTGTTGAAGAGTTAGTAGGGGGTGTTTACTTTTTTTTTCCACGACTGTACTCCACTTTTAAATGATGTATATAAAAGTTGCTTAGGGGCCATCTACATATTAAAACGAACCCAAACTTCATTTTTTCAATGGCAATACCCAATTTTAACAAGATATTATACCCAATTTTAACAAGATATTTCAAATCTTCGGTTTAAACTATGCCTAGACACCAAGTGATTTCAAGTCATTTGAATGATAAGTTTTTGAATTATAAACATTCAAAATTTAGTGCTTCTAATGTTAAATTACATTTTCATATTTTTATTAATATCTCCTGAAATTATACTCTTAATATGCTAATTTTTTGTGTAGCAATAAAACTAAAATACCCAAACATAAATACGTTGAATTTGCAATTTTTATAATTTTATGATATGAATTATGAATTATGAAATTAATATTCGAAAAAATTATGAATTGCAACCTACAATTATTTTGATGGATTTAGTTTTATTAAGTCCTGCTTTATGGAAATCCAAAATTTCATATTTTCTTCCAAGTAGTTTTCAAATTATTCTTAAAAAACGGCAAAATGATGGTTTAAGGGGCCGTCTATGATAGAAGTAACTAGATATTTTGTAATTTCTTATGCTATCCTGTAATCTACCTGCCTTCAATGACTGCTTGAGAGGTACTTAAGATGCCTTGATCAAGAACGAGGCTCTCTCGGTCAACGATCGTGTATCGAACTTCAATTTGGATACAGCCCCTAAAATATGCTAGTTTTAAAATAATTAATTTCTCGGAAACTTATTGTACGAATTGCATAAAAATTTGAAGGGTGTAGAGTTCATTTATACTCCCAGAATTGTGTACTGCTATTGAAAAAAACAAAAAACAAAGTTATGGTTCGTTTTAATAAGTAGATGGCCCCCTAAGCAAATTTTATATGCATCATTTAAAAGTAGAGTTTATAACCAATTGTGTGGTACCAGTAACTTTCTTCTACGATATACGCTGAAGCAGACAGTTTTTAAATCGAAAAATCAGTTTAAGCTAAGTTTTTCCAATTTTTTTACTCGAAATTTCATTTTCTAAATAGAGATTTAATTCATAGTTGCAAAATAGTAACTTTTTATCTGTTGTTGCAAGATTTTAAAAAGCCCAAATAAGAATATTTACAAACATTTTTCAATTGAAAAATATATTTACACGTGAATATTAAAAAAGAAAGAAGAATTTAAAATAATTAAATTATTACGTGCGAAAAGTATTTAAAAGTAAAAATTATGTCTTATGTAAAACGATACATTTAAAACGCCATATTTAAAACGGTTTTCTTAAAACGTCACTATAAATGACGGCGAGTAGTCAAATTACTGGCTTAACCCTTTTATAAAAGCTGATTTTAAAACTGTGTAATTGATCTTGCTTAATCAAAACATCCATCAGCTGTCACGATAGCGGTGGATGCGGTCTTGGAACCGAAGGAAAGGGACAAAGGAAAATGAATGTGAATCTGATTACAAAAGAACGCCACTGGTCGTGATTAACATCATATAAACTTCCGTAATCAAGTAATCTTTTTAAAACAAAGCATATTAGCTTGTTTTTAAAGCCTGCAGGGCGTGGACGGGGGTTGGGAGCAGATTCTCTCTAGTTGCGTAAGAAAATACATAACATTTTATTAAAAATTTTATTCATATTATTCAACTTCCTTGATTTTTATCAAAATCCATGTTTGTTTGCTTTTTAAATTCACATTCGAATTTTATATAATTCAGGTGTTATGTATACATTACCCAAGAGTTCGAATGAACGAGAATTGACTATAAATATTGGGTTGAGGAAAAAGTAATTTCGTTTTTTCCTAAAAGATGGCTTTAAAGTCACATATCTCGAGTAATACTTATTCAATCAAGCCATATACTATAGATCGTTTGAAAGACAACAATCCATAGAACATTCTAGATATAAAAGTAGCGTCCTCTGTTTACTCTTTCAAAAGTTATTGCGCTTTGAAAATGGAGATTCCAGAAGGTCATTTTCGCCACATTTTGCTTTTTTACTTCCGGAGAGGGAAAAATGCAGTGCAGGCTCATCGAAAATTATGTGGTGTTTATGGTGATGAATGCTTAAGTGAACGCCAGTCTCAGAATTGGTTTGCTCGTTTTCGTTCCGGAAATTTCGATGTTAAAAATGAACCTCGCCCTGGCCGGCCAATCGTTGAAAAAGTCGATGAAATTCTTTAAAAAATCAAGATAGACCGACATATGACATCTCGCGACATAGCTACGGAACTAAACATCGACCAAAAAACAGTTTTGAACCGTTTACATAAAACGGGATACCAAATACTTGGGTGGAATACTTGGGTTCCACATGAAATGACAGTGAAAAATTTAATGGACCGAGTTTCCACCTGTGAATCGCTGCTGAAACGAAACGAAATCGAGTCATTTTTCAAACGAATGATTACGGGGGGATGAAAAGTGTATCACGTACGACAATAATGTGCGAAAAAGATCGTGATCGAAGCCGTAGAAGTTTCACAAACTGTGGCAAAATCCGGATTGCCGCCAAGGATGGTGATGCTGAATGTTTGGTGGGATTGTTCATCATGAGCTGCTTGAACTTGGCCAAACCATTAGTTCGACTCTCTACTGTTAACATCTAATGCGATTGAAGCAGGCGATTAAAAAAAAACGGCCAGAATTGATCAATAGGAAAGCCGTTGTCTTCCATCACGACAACGCTAAACAACACATATTTTTAGTGACTCGGTAGAAATTGAGAGAGCTTGGCTGGAAAGTTTTGATGCACCCACTTTATAGCCCGGACCTTGCCCCGTCCGACTTCCCCTTGTTTCGGTCTCGACAGAACTCTCTTAATGGTGTAAAGCTGACTTCAAAAGAGTCTTGTGAAAATTACTTGCTTCAGTTTTTCGCCCAGAAATCTCAGAAGTTCTACAGTGATGGAGTTATGGTTCTACAAGAAAAATGGCAAAAGATCATCGATCAAAACGGCACATATCTCATTGATTAGTGCTTGAAATTTATATGAATAAATTCGCTTTGAAAAACAAGAAAAAAAAACGAAATTACTTTTTCCTCAACCCAATACAATTACTGAAATATGCAAACAATAATGTACGGCATTAGTATGAGCATTTCAGTTATTAAGTATTAAGTAGAAATAGCTTCGAACGAGTAATTTTGTCAAATGTTATAATGCGTGCATAAAAGAAAAATGAATCTTCATAATGAGTGTTTGTTTAATATATAAACACAGGTTATTGTTTCGTCCCATTTAATTAAATTTTGGTCCTCTTAATATAGTAAGTGATTGTACGAATATGTATAATTAATTACGTCCTTTTAAAACTTCAGAATGAGTCTTTATTCTTCAGTCTGTTATGAACACCATATCTTTCTCGAGTGATTTTTATTTAGCGCTTGAGTAAGTAAGTAGAAGATTAATAAAGATTATAAAGATGGATTTTCATAATGCTAAGATTTCCATATCATAAAACTACAAATAACGTTGTAAAAGTGTTCATCCGTGAAAAATTTAAACATAGTTGAAAATTAATATCTAGACTGAAATATCTAGGTACAATAGCTAGAAAATTAAGGCGGTATTCTGGTCTAGAGTTTTGAAAAAAATCTATTTTTTTCTTTTTGCATGTTCTTAAAATTTAGATCTTGAAGAATATATCTTCGAGAGAAAATGTAAGTATAACCTACCATTCTATGATTTAGACCGCTGCGGCTGCCTGAAACTTTTGCTCAAAACTTTAAACCCGTTTTCTCAAAACTACTTTTTTCAACATGGTTCACATGATATTTCAAGTTCTATTTAACCGTTTTACTTCAAATATTGTGCCAACCTTCAACGTATAATTATCTATCGCCCCTACCACTTTTGTATGAGAATTAATTTTTTTTACTATTTTAAAAGATTAAAAATTATAAAAAAAGGAGTCGAAAAACGCCCTTTTTCAGACAGCCTCCATTTTGCGAAAAATAGTTTTTCTATTTTCTCTTAGGTAGGGGCCATAACGACATTTTTACTATTTAGGAATCTTTTTTAAAATTTTGTTTCAGATGACGAGAAAAGTTGCAATCGTGTCAATCAGCATCCCCTCCCCTCTTTTTATACACCAAACTTTACCAACTTATAATTTATTTAATTTTCATTTCTTTTTTTTCAAAATTTTTTTTGTATATTTTCAAAATATGAATAATATATGAGGGCCTTAGAATCCAAGGGATATAAGTGACAAAATTAAAAAAATTGAATTAAGTGCACACGCTAGCTGTAAATAAGTCTATTTGTTTGTAGGTAAAGAGATATAAGTGATTTTTTAATTATACGCTGCGTTCTAGGGGTCAATTACTTAACCTCTTTCCCGAACCGTGAAACGCGTGGAGCCCAAGGGGTGTAAGTGCACTTGTATCTGTTGACGTTCACATAGCTGAACCGTGACAAACGAAATACAAGGCCAGTTCATGACTTTTAAAACGCCACACGAATTTGATCATCTTTAAACGGCGATTGACACAAAAAGACGAAGATGTTTCTAACAAACGGTTGCGAAACGTAGTAACCAAAAAGGAAGAAACAGTTTCTGGCATACCATCTCACGATGAAAGAGGAAGAAAAGAACAGTCGAATAAAATTCCACAAGACAGTATTGATGTCATCAAAGAACACTTAAACACGTTTCCATGATACACAAATCATTATACTAGAGAAAAGACCCCCTCCCCCCTCAACCGTAAATAGCTGAATCCAGAACTCAATTTAAAGGAGATGTACAAACTCTAGGTTCACTTTTGCTCTGAAGAACAGCACGTACAGCCGGTCAAGGAAAGTTCCTATAGACACATTTTTAACACCCATTTTAACCTCAGTTTTCACCTGCCAGGAACTGATATATTTGTTATGTGTGACAAGCTATAATTGAAAATAGACCATGGAAATGCAGATGAGAAACAACAAGCAGAAACTCAAAAGGAACTACATCTTCGCAAAGCAGTAGCTGCCAGATTAGCCAAAGACGCATTCCACAATTTAAAGGATGATTCAAAGGTCGCGATATGCTTTGATTTTTAAAAAATCATGCCAACTCCACATGTAACCAATTCAAAGACTTATTACTTACGCCAACTTTGGACGAACAACTTGAAAATTCATAACCTAGAAAGCGGAACTGCCGTCATGTACATGTGACATGAAGGCCAGGTTTTTCGTGGTAGCCAAGCTGCCGCATCTTGTCTCTTGAAGTTCATAAAGACTCTTCCCTCTCAAGTCAGGCATATTACAGCTTTTAGTAACAATTGTGGAGGACAAAATAAAAGCCACTTGATTGTAAAGTTCTGGCTGCACATCATAAAAAATACATGTATAGAAACAGTCGATCATCGCTTTTTGATTTCAAGACACTCCTACCATGAATGTGACCAAGACTTTGGGCTCATAGAAATCAGAAAGAAGAGAAATAAAAGGGATCTGTATATTCCAGAGTACTGGGCTCAACTTGTAAATGATTTCAGCAAAAACTTCTTTGTAGAAGTGATAAAAGATAAAGATTAGATTTTATTAGTCGAGTCACTTGCACCATTCTCTAAAGTCTGTGAAAGGTATCCGAAATATGCAGTGGCTGCATTTTTAGGAAAAAAACCCTTCACATTATTCTACAAAGAAACTGCTGGTGGTGAATTAGAATCTTTCCACGAGTTAAACATGAAGTCCAGCCGTGCCGGAATAGGCCCCAGAGTTCTGCCTGAGCTTTCCAGAACACAAGAAAAACCAAACCTCAAGTACCTAAAGTTTAAAAATCTCATTGAACTATTGCAGTTTGTACCATCAGTGTACCACGTTTTCTACCGAGATCTTCCTCACCAAGTGGCACCAGGACACACTGAAGCCCTGCACCCTTCTGAAGATCAGGCTGATGAGCTTAATCGTGCTTATGAAACTGACGAGGATGCGATAATGTAGATGTGTTGTTCGCATATTATCAATAGAAGAATTTTGTTCCATATTTTCCAAACTGTTTTGCGTCATTTTTTTCTTTCTTTTAGAATTTACTTTCTTATAGGTTAAATAAATGCATTTTAACGGTTGAAAAATTATCAAATTTCAATGCTTCAAAACTTATAATAAAATTTTAAAACTTATATTAAAACAAAATTTTGTCCTTTCATTTATTTGTATCAACACTGTTCTTAAATTTTTCATAAATTCATTTTTTTATTTCATAATTTTTCATTTCTTGTGTATCGCTTGGAAGCCAAAGGGTACAGTGCCGAATGATGATCAATATTGCTTAATTATAAAAATTAAAAAAAAATATACCCCACTTTCTTTTTCACAGTTATTGAAATAAGAGTTCAAATACCACTAAAAAAATAAGCAACAATTTCATATTCCAATTCAGTCAATTACAATTGATGCTTAACTTTGAACTCAGTTTACTCGAAATCTAAATTTTGTCACTTGTATCCCTTGGCTTCTGGGGTCCTCATATATATATATTATCAAACTCGACAAAACGTCCAAAATATATGCCTCTAGAGTCTAGACCCAGAATACGCCCTTAATAATAACTTTATTATGGTATACAATGATTATCCTATGCAATCGTACACCATATCGTATAAGAAATTACAAATACTTTATTAGCAAGTTAGCATAATAATTATAATTTTCCTGACACTTGAAGGTGATGTATAATGACTTTATAAAATGCTGCAATTTTTAATAAGAGAACAATAACTTGACATAATTAGTGGTTATTTAATGCACATGCAGAGTTTATAATTTCTCCCCTTGTAATTAGTTTTAGTTCTCTGTAGCTGGTAACATATTGCACGATTACATGTAATTAATTATGTCCTTTTCAACATACAGTATTTAGTTATTTTAGAGTCTCACATTTCCCTTTAAAGATTGTTCATTTAGTGACTCTGAGTAACTACATAAAAGATTAATGTTGATTAGGATAATGATTATAACAACATTAAAGTTGACGACATAAAATTTTACAAACAATTGAGTTCGTTCAAAACAGATTGAAAGATGCTTGAAAATTAATATCTAGGTTTAAGGGGGTCCGGGACACAAAAATCTTCAAATTTTCATTTTTTTTTTTTTATTGGATTAAAAATTTCTCTGCCGTTTTCTGCTTAAAATGACGTTTAAATAATGTTTCTATCTTAATTAGAACAGGAAATATTAATTTATTCGTTTTGGTTTGTTTTCAAAATCTACCTTTCAAGCTATGGTTGTCAAGGAAACGACATCTTGTGAAATTGCGTTTTTCTTCATGATGGGTTTTTCCCCATTACTCATATTTAAATTGTTATAAATCAAGAACCGTTACAGATAAATGGTTAAAACTTGGAACATGTCTTTTTCAATATGTTTACTTTAATTTAAATTCAGCAAATTAAAAAAATATATGTTCCTTTTGAAAATATGATTAAAAAAATACATCTTTTTTTTTCTAATTTTTACTTTAAATATTTTTAAATAATTTTTAAATTAATATTTTTTTAAATGCTGAATCTAAATTAAAATGTATATATTTCTGCTTATTTAAATGACAAAAAAAAATTGAAATACTATAAGTAATATTTCGAGTTATAACGATTTTACATTACCCCACTTTTTTAACAAAATTTAAATTTTAAATTAAAAAAAAATATGAGAAGTTTTATCATGCGATTTTGTCTACAAATGATATGATTAACCATCGCAAAAAATTTCAAAATTTTAAAGCAATGAATAATTTTTTTTTTTTTTGAAAATGTGTCCCGGATCCCCTTAAAGTAATATTCTGCTTAATCTTAATAATAAAGGAAATACTGTTGGTGATTGCTGTAGTTAAGTAAAGGCCTGAAAATATGGATGTTAATAGAAGAAGAAGAATGCACCGGAGGCTCAGATTTGTCATTTTTTACTATTTTGATAATTAGCGAAGATATTAACTATAAACCCCAAATAATACCGCAAAATGGCGACCTTCTGTCATCCTACAGATTGTGTCTGCTCCTTTAAGGACTTTCTTGTATTTTCAGGCAGAAGAAAGCGAAGCATTTATTTTTTTCTACATTTTGAAATTGGTTCTCCCGTACAGTTACCAAAAAAAAAAAAAACATCAACTTATTCAGCGCATTTTTCTGGTTCTCGTGGCATCTTTGGTTTTTTTTTTTTTTTAAATATTATTTACTATTTGTCAAAGAAAAAAAATTCTCGGTGGTCGGTTCGCGCTTGTTTTCATCTTTTCCGTTTTTTCTCGAGTTTTAAAATGCCAACTCCTTTTATCGGAGAAAGCAAACAACAACAACAGCAAAAAACAACAACAACAACAACAACAACAAAAAAAACAACAACAACACTTTTTTTGGTACTTTTCTGATTTTAATGATATCTTTGATTTAAAAAAAAAAAACATTAAAACTATTTAGTATTTTAAAAAATATATTTTCTGGACTTCGCTTCACGTATTCACCAGAGATTTTTTCTCTGGGTGTCTTTGAAGTTATCATTTTCAGTTTTAAAAGAATTGTGCTTTTGACCATTTTCGAAGGAGTTTTCGTTTCTGCGCATGTCCGAGGAAACGTTTACATTTTCAATACAGATTTTCAATGCTGGAAGATAACATTTCGTGGTTTTCAAAAGTATTAGGGCGGGTTTTATATTATTTAATTTTCTTAGCAATTTTGATGATATTTGAACGTTTAATTAATTTTTAATACACTAGGGGGCTCTGCCCCCTACGAGCTACGCTCGCCAACCCCCGTTCAGGGACACCAAAATCCAAAAAGCACGCTAATTTGATCGGCTTTAAAAATACTGAATTAAAATTAAAAAAAAAAAAAAACAGTAGCGATCTCTCTGTAAACGGGTTTCCATTCGTTTTTCTTGGATTGGGGATTTTTAAGACCATATCTGCTGCTGTTAAAAGATACAATAGCTGTTTTCGTATTTAATTAAAAAAATTAGTTAAACATTCGAAAATAAGCTAATGTAAAATGAATTAAGTAAACAGTGTCATTGTCTCCCGGTATTTTTTAACAGCGCTATAAGATAGATCTTTTAAATAATTCATTTTAAATGTATCGTTTTAAATCTAACGTAATTTACACCAAAGTTTTAATTCTCTTATTAATATTCACGTGAAAATACTTTTGTTGTTAGAAGGAAATATTATTTGCGCTGTCTTCGAATTCACGATAATAGTTGAAAATATTATCTCAAAATATCAAGTAAATGTCTCGCGCAGATATATTTTTTAATTTAAATTGTTTTGCCATATTTTTTGGCCATTTTAAATATGACGTAATTTCCTCCATTTACATGTTTTAACGCATAGTAATGATTTTTTTATTTTAACATTTTGTTTCTCTTTTAAAATTCCAGTGTAAATATGGTTCTTATGACGCAATTTTCCTGCTTTTAACATGTAATCTGTTTACAATAATTCCGTGTAAATAAATTTTTAATTTGAAGTAAACATTACTGTTTGCGCTGTTTATAAAGTTGGCAACAGTTTAAATTAATAACATTTTTTAAATTTGTAAAAAATATCTCTCGAAATACTGAAAATTTGAATTTAAAATAGAAATAAAACCTCAAAAATTGTCAAATAAAAAAAAATAAATGCAATCTGCACACCGAGAACTTATAACCTATAAAATGATCTAAAAATGATTAAATTCTCATGTATAGTTTTTGCTCCAATAAAACTTTTTTAATGGAACGATTTTGTCCAACTTTAGCATTAAATATCTCTGAAAGTAATTCTTCGATTTGAAAACTGTCTGCATCAGTGTGTTTATCAAATATTTCTTTATAATACCACCGATTTCCATATTTTTGTATACGACAGTTTTTTTAATATTAACGAAGAAAGGCCGATGCTCAAGGCATACTTAGATACTACTACAGGCAGACTGATTTGCGTTTAATGTATGAAGTCGCTCGCCAGAGGACTCTGATACCCCGCCCAAAATTGAAATTTGACTCTGACTGTAACTGAAACAACCTGGGAAGGGTAGATATGTAAACAAACACCAAAATTACGTCATGTCGCCATGGTTACGTTTACAGTTCAGCTGACATTCCAATCAAGCTTAGAAATGACAGCTAATTCGAATACAGCTGTTAAGAGTTATTATAAACTGTCCATATCAATGTAAATGTAAAGTTCTATTTATTTAAGTGACCAATATAATGTGTTTCTCTTTAAAACTGTTAAACCAACACACATAAAAATATATAAATAAAAAAACACATGCTTAGTCTAAAACATCAATGTCACATATTTATTTGGTACCACTTAGTTATCCCTTCGACCAATTTCGCCAAATTATATAAATCGCTAAAACACTCGCCAAATTATACAAATTGACATAATTTTTATTTTAAATAACGAAAGAACAAATAAATTAGTACAACATTAATAAATATACAAATAAAACGTCGAAATAAAAATCACTTGATGACATAAACACGTGTAACTTGCTTACAGTCAAGTGAATGTGACATTTACGATCAAGCATTATTGGCATTTAATCTTATAGTTTGGCGATAGATTTTTGGTCGACGGGATAACTAAGTACCATTTATTTACTATTTTCACTGCTGAAACAATGAAACTGATGGAAATTTTTTTAATATATTAAAATACTCATAAAATTCCTTGTAATAATTAATAAATGTAATTTATTAAGTAAGAAATACCCTTACATGATTTAATCAAAATTGCTTGGATAACATAGAATATTGCAACGATATTTAAATCCGTAATCACCATTTCTTTCTCTGATTAAAAATAAGAATAGTTAATGTTTAAGCAAGATCGGCTTTTTTCTTCTTCTTCTTCTTGGTTCGGGCGATATTAAAAACAAATATTTTACCGGTAACAGTAAATTAATCAAAAATAGCTGCTTCAAGTCAGTTATGAGAACTGTAGTTTGATAAAAATCAAATTTTAATTTTAAAACGTGTATATGAAACCAAGCTATTTTTACATAAATACGGGACATTCAAAAAAGAATAACAAAACCGGCATTTTTCATGAATGAACAAAACGATCAAGGTAAACAATAAATAATTTAGCTAATCTTAAAAGTATGTGTAACACTAAAATGCTACAATTTGTGTAAAATAGCCTTTTAAATCGAAGGAAATTGAAGAATATAACTATTTAATTTATTAGATGAAAATACGATCAATGATTCTGAAACCTTGACGATGAGAAACAAGCTTCTATCTGGGCAGGGTATAAATGTAAACAAAGAGCACGTTGTGAAGTTTTGGTTCAGGGTTTGAAGTTGGATCCGACTTCACTTTTTCGGCGAAATGCGCGGGTCGTTATATATCATAGTAGGCTATGGCCATGCTTAAGCCAAGACTTTACTATTATATCATAAAACTTATCATAAAAGCCCTTATCATAAAACAGACTTGACAATCCGGAGAAAGTATATGGGTGAAAATGTCCCCGATAATTGCAAACTTATTAGCTGACTTTGTCCCGTAAGTTACGCCACCTGGTGTATACTCCTGGTAATACTCCATAAAAAAATGCATAGTAAAAAATTGAAAATGTTGTGTTATTGGTAAAATTGTATAAAATATTTTTCGAATTCCAGTAAAATAAAGGCGTAAAAAAATATTTCACACAATTATGTTCTGGCTTTAAAAAATGAAACATATCAAAAATGAAGATTTAAATATAAGATTTATTGATATTTTTTCCGGGTACTTGTTAGTTATCCCGTCGACCAATTTCGCCAAATTATATAAATCGCTAAACTACTCGCCAAGTTCTACAAATTGACACAATTTTTTATTTTAAATAACGAAAAAACAAATAAATTAGTATAACATTAATAAAAATACAAATAAAACGTCGAAATGTTGGTTTTATTGGCCATTATTGGCATTTAATCTTAAAATTAATTAATTTATGGCAAACCATTATTGGCATTTAATCTTACAATTTGGCGACAGTAATTTGGTCGACGGGATAACTAACAAGTACCATTTTCAGTATATAGGACTTTGCAGGTTATTTTTTTTTTAATCTTGGCACAATTTGGGCTTTGGAAAGAGCGATTTGTTGCGGATTGATATAAACAGTTATGAAAACAAAACTTATGAACTGTCAGCTTGTTTTATAAGAATTTACGGCACAGATGTCATATACGCCCCATAGTGGCGCGATTTTTTTCCGATGCCCATTTTGCGAAAACCTCGTTACCATATCATCTATATCCGGATAACCATATCAAGCAAAATAACGACACTTTGGTGCCAGTTAAGTATCCGGTGCGTATATGACATTGGCGCCAGAAAAAATCGCGCCAATATGACATCTGTGCCGAATTTACATGTATAAATTTAGTTTCTAGATATAATTATTGTTTTTTATGTGCGATTTTTTTATATTTGTATATAAAATAGATAAATGCCTTTTTTATATTAAATAAATTGTACAAATATTGGAAAATATTGCTTCTTTATGTGAAACAGTGAATATGCCTCCAGAAATTACGTTGCCAAATTTTCTTCTCTCGCCAAGGCCCCTATACTTGAAAAATACCGATTTATTATTATATAATGTAGTATTAGCTAATATTCTGTAATCTGTTCCACAGTCAAAGTTGACTGCAAAAACGCGATGCTGGAATAATGTGGTATCAAGTATACGGTTTAAAAATAAAATTAATTTTGCGCCAAACTACACTTACGCCAATTGGCTCTAGGTCTGATTAAGGAAGAATACTCAAATTAAGATTCATAAACACCAAAAGCGTAGCATGACAAGAATGCGGTATTTGCGGAAAGTTGAGGGACATGTATAAATTTAAGTGATTATTAAACTTTATTTTTCCAATTTTTTAAGTGTTTATGACTTCAGTCTGTTTTTTGTGTATCTATGCGTGTTTTAACTTTCCTAAAATACTTTGATACATTTTAGTAAAACTTACATAACATATGTGAGTTAAAACAAGGAAATTAATTACGCACCAAACTATGCCCGCCAAGATATGCCAATTGGCTGTGGAGCCAATTATGAAACTTTCCATAGATTAATACATACAAACTTTATATGAAAAAACAGTGAAGCTTTCATCTAAAGTATGTTAAACTGAAATGATCCCCCATACCTTCAAAAATAAAACAAATGATAGGCCAATAAATAAATGAGACTGTGCATTGAAACAAATTGAAGGAGCGATGTTAAATTAATACTGTAAGATGAAATTAATTGTGAAAAGAAAAGAAATAGCAGAAATAAAATAAATCACATATTTGAAAATATCAAAGAGAAAATGAAATATTTTACATTTTCCGGATCTAGATGCTATCCATTTATTTCAATAACTAATATCACTGAGAAATTCATGGTAAAATAATTTTCTTTCCTGATTATTATTATTTTTATTATCATCATTTATTTACATAACGAAATACAGCAGTAAACATTTTTTGTTTAACAGTAAAATAAGTTCATTTTTTAAATAAAATGTCTAGAACATATGAAAATTTTAAGATTAACAACTATCATTTGTAAACTACAAAGCACATCGTAAAGAAAATGGTAAAAGACAAATGGAAACAAATTAAAAAATATTTCTGTTTCTCACGTTAGATGGCGCTAGTCACGGGAAACCATGTGGTTTCTAACCACGTGTACAGCGGACAAAGGAAACTTAGCGATTGCGAGGCCTGTTATTTCGATAAGGAGGCCTTGGCTTAGGCATTTAAATTGGATGAGTTCTACCCGGAATATCTACGCAGATGTTCATTGGTCCATTCCCAAATCAAAACTTTTTTTTATATATAGAAGGATTTAAATAGTTCCTACATTATGAATAAGAGTAATCTGAAGTTTATAATAATAAAAAATTATTAAAATACAAATCTTCCAAGTATTTTTAAAAAAATCATGAAAAGTTACCAAATACGCACAGTCCAGACGAAGACATGTGGTTGAAATAGCTCAGATCTGAAAGTGTTAAAAATGATACACGCAATAATATAAAAAAAAAATAATACTGAAAATTTAAATGGGTTCATATATAAGAATTTTGAAAATTAGCTAACATAAAAAAAGAAGTGATAAAATAAACCTTGCAACGCAAGAAACTATACAAATGCCAGTATGAGGATACCTTGTTACTTCTCCTTCTTTTTTATTATCTCAACCATCACCCTCTGGAGAGCTGCTCCAGTTGTGTCAAAACTGAAATACCTGGTTTCATCCGGCTGTACAATTTTATCCCCCTTTCTCTTATTTCTTCTTTTATTTTGTAACTGAAATTTTCGGAGCTGCTTTTTAGTAAAACAGTTTAAATATGGATAAATATATTACCTGAGTATTTTAAATTTGTGTATCTGTAAAAATTTTGTTTTGAAGAAGTGGTGCGAGATCGGATTAAAAAAATAGTCGCCTATGGCAGCCCTGTAATTGCAGTATATGTTTCTTGTCAATTTTCTGAAAGTGTCGTGTCGTTAAATTTGCTTGAAAACTCTACATGTTTAATCAAAGACATGCAAAATATTTTTTTTTATTTTCCAAAAGAAAAATTATATCTTCATAAATATGCGTGCTGTTTTTGTCCAAATGCAAACAAATCGTGACGGGGCTCATGAAATCATTTTTTGAGTTTGTTTTCGAGATTTTTATGATATAAAGCGATCGAAATATATATAATATTCAGTTTGTTGTTGGTCCCTTAATTGTCTTTGTGCAAGTGATCTTTTTTTTTTTTTAAGATAATTTCACATATTTTATATGATATTCACACAAGAGCACTTTTCTAGATAGAATATTCCCTTGAGAGTCTTCGATTGTAAATTTTCTTCGACCATAAATTTTCAAAGATTCTGGAGGTATGGTAAATCTATCTCTAAACTTTCACATAAAAAAAAAACCAACCACATAGATTTGCGTTATTCTTCAGTACGTTGTTGCCTTTTCTATTTTCTAGTTTATTGCCTCAAAAGTCTCCAGTGATAACTAAGAAGTACAGTTGACAAAAAAAAAGAAGAAAAAAAAAAGAAGAAGAACACACTGCATTTGAATCACCAAATTGTTACAGGAAAAAAAACAACAACAAAAGAAACAAAAACAAAAACAGCCATTTCTTTAGAATTTCTTTAAAATGATGTTAAGATAATACATTTATAAGGCCATCTTCATATTGAAAAGTAACAAACTATAAAATTTTGAATACGAACACCTTAGAGGTCTGGCCCCATTAGTGGCTGAGAGGTTCTGCTCTTGAAGCTGGTAGACGGGAGGTGCTGGGTTCGATCCCAATTGCGCCCGTCGGCCTAATTGTTCGGAGTTTTCGTGGTTTTCTTCGAACCTTGGATTTCCAAGCGTTAATACGGATTAGGTTCCCTTAGAAAGACCCCCACGAAGGGCACCCCCCCCCCCTGGGCCTATATCCCTCGTGCAGATAATTGGCCGTCATAAATACAACCAACCTTAGAGGTCTGCGCGGGCCGGAATTTTTAGGACCGGGCCCGGCCTGAACGAAAGCTATCTTGGACCAGCCTGGGCCGGTGTAAAAATTAAATCTTCGGCCCGATCCCAGCCCGGCCCGTTTACATTTTCACAATTCTCGGGCCGGCCCGACTCAATATCTACAAAAAATTTCGTTTTTTCTCGGCATCCAATAAAGATTCTTTTAACCCCTTCGCGAAGAGCGTCTTTTACAGAATTTTTAATCTTTTATCACCGTTTTTTTAAAACAGAAAATTTTGTTTTATTGAATCGGGAAAATGCGGCGATTGAATCAGGCAAAATTTACAATAAAAAATAACGGGGGGGAATAATCACGGAATCTGAGCATCTTCTGCGGCACGTATACGTGTCGCTCGTCCCCAAGGGGTTAATGAATACTACATACATATTTGTGGGAACATTTTACAGTATATTTTAGATTACTATGTATTCGCAAAACAGAAAACACACAACAATAACATTAATGATTACTTACAGTCTTAGACGTTTCAAAATTCAAATAAGGATTCATTAAAAAATTAATGTACTTTAGAATAAAGGGTTGAAAACATGATAACTTTTGAAGCCGTTTAACAAAAAGTAGATTTGTGAAAATATTTCTCTGTCATTTTTGAAGGCTTTTCTCAAATCCAAAGGAGCTACATTCTGACAGATTTCTGAATTCCTTTCTTTTCGGAAACGCGTAAGATTGGCAGGTATTCTTATTCAGAAACTATGTAAATAGCGGTTTTTTTCCATAAAAGCAATATATCTTTGAGAAAATACTGCAAAAGTTAGCGTTTTGAATCGAAATTCCGGAAGCGATAGCACGGGAAAGGAAAAAAACCTACAGTCAGGTGACAAGAATCTCTTATGTCTCAGTAAGTAATTTATCAAAAATGGAAAACGCTACTCGATTCCAAATCCCGTCAATAGTCAAGCCTTACAATTTTATGCCTTAACAGTTAAAAATGAGTTAAAAAATGTGTCGGAAAGTTTCGTACTGTTGAGCTGTGAATTTGAGAACCACCTTAAGGTTTATTTCCAAAGATACTGTTAACAGAAGTTCATTACCGCTATTAATACTTTTACAAAACATAATGCCGTAATACACATTATGGGAACAATTAAGACCAGTTTCGTTCCGGCACGGCTATCTAGAAAAAAAATGTAAGCCTGATCTCGGCCCGGCACGAGTTTGATGAAAAAATTAAACCTGAGATCAGACACCATGTAACTGTCCGATGCTGATCTCTACCATGAACATGTTACATTTCTGTATAGATGTTGTCGAACTCGCACCGGTTCGTGATGCACATTTATACTTCTTCTCGCGAAAGTCATAGCTATTCATTGGAAATGGCTCATATTTAATATGTTTCGTTGAAACTTTTATATCGGGAAGGCAGGCCGGCTTAATTTTTTTTATCGGCCCGGCCCGTTTATTTTGTTTGTCGGTCCGACCCGGCCTGTTGAAAATTTTGTCCTAATTCTGGGATCTCTAATCTCTAGGATACCTGATTTTGAGATCAAAATGCAAATTTAAACTCGCAAATTAACCTAATTTTTTATAAAGTTTCTATAAATACCCCTGAAGATACTTAAAACAAAAAATGAGCTAATTTGGTAGGCAGTCAGGAGAGTGAAATCTGTTGCTTTATTTTTCAGATCTAATAAAAATTCTATTAACATTTTTAAACTGGAAATAACATTACTGTTACAAAAATGGTAAATGAATAATTTAAACATTCCATCATATAATTGAGTATTCCATCATATAATCCACTATTCACCAGTTAGTAAATTGTAGCGACATCATCTCTCTCAACAAAACTTCATCAAAACAATACATGATCAGTCATTTGCATAGAATAATTGAGCTTGTCTTTTGTTCTATGCTACGGTACTCGCCTTTGGTACAGTAGGTCCTAGGTTCAAACCCTGCCAATTTATCGAAACTTGCATAAATTTTGAAATGAATATCTTTTCCAGCGACTATTTGGTCTCTTAAACTATAATGCTGATAGCTTATTTAAGCATAACTCAAAAACGTCTGGACAGAATGAGCTTGAGCTTTGTTAAGATATTTGTTGGTTACAATACAAAAGTTTTTCAAATATCAATTTCCTAATTCACACTTTATGCATAAAAACCATATAAAGGCATGAAAATCACAAAGTTGTGTTTTGAATACCTAAAACTAACACCACTGAAAAAAATCAGCTGTCTAAAACGGAATACTGTTTACGATGCAAAATTTTTCTCGGTCCCGATTGATTCCGCCTTAGTAATAGTTCACTGTATTTCTAATCGAATATCTGTTTTTGTTGTGCTACGCAGCGCCGCCACTGGCGACTATTTTTATATTTTATGTGCACCATTTTCTCGAAATAGAAATTTTTTTACATACAATTTAACAACATGGGCAGGAGAAATATGCTACAAAATTTATTTATTAAAAATAGTGCTGGAAAGGAAATATAAAAATAGTCGTCAGTGGCAGTCCTGTCTCTGTGACAAGTTAATTATTAAAACGCATAGACTGCTATTTTTTCTCCTTTTTTTTGACGATTGTACATAAATATTAAGATTTTTTATGTACTGAGAACTTATACAATTTAGGAAATTGTAACGTTAAACTTGCTCATACCATAAAGACAGTTAGTAGCAAATTTTTTCATACATGATTAAGAATTATCAATATCCGCTGCATAAATAAATAAACAAATAAAACAGGCGGTTTTTAATTATGGAAACAGTACTTACATTAGATTAAAAATAATAAAGTAATAATAGGAAAAATAATCGATTAAGCTTCAGTGAAAAAATATAGAAAACTAATATCTATAACGTACTACTAAAAACTTAGTTCGAGTTACCGTCCTATGAACCGAAAACTATTACTATATTTTATCTAAAATATAGTATAATTACAATGCCTAGACTGATCATAGTAATATTCGGTCAATTCAGAAATAAATACTACTAAAAGAGAATTTTTACTTAGTTTTTTATTGTTGACTCGAGGGGAAATCAGTAAGAAGACTTTGGGTATTTTTCTAGACTAAGCGAAGGAAAAATTCAGCAAATCCCCACTGATGTTGTCGTTTTCTGTCTTAATTCTCGGAGTTCCATGGGATCTTTAGCTTTGTGTCTTGTCCTCTTTTCGATCTCCGTTTAAGATTAAATGATGGATTGGCATGAATCTTTTCCACCATTCTTTTGAAAAATAAATAAATAAATAAATAAGAAAACGAAAGAGATAAATTTATTCTTAAATATAATACTTTATCTGTCACATAATTTGTTTTTTTCTAAGATTGTCTTATAAATTCCCGTGTTATATTTTGATTTTAAAAAATGTTATTATACAAAAGCTATAAATGAAATCGTCGAGACACACACACAGAGAGTGTAGAGCGTGTAGAGAGCAGAGAGTGTAGAGCGATACACACACAAAGAGTGTGTCTGTCATAGGTGTGTCTTGCTATACAAAAAGTTTCATGAGTGTAGTTATACGGAAAATCACTTTATTACGCTATAAGAGGGGTGGATTGTGTGGGGAAGTAAAATCAACCAACCCTCCAAACCTCATCATACGTCTTCGTTCTTAAGTGTTTTATGTTTTTATGAACGTTTTTATTTCTGCATGCAGACCTAAGTCCTATAATTTCAGGTTACAGTAAAATCATGCAAATATTCCCCCCTTTTGCCTCTCCTGTGAAATTTACTTTTGTCGAGATGTGTCACTTTTCTTGCGGTTGAGCGATATGTATTTTCAAATAAATTTTGCTTCAAGATTGTAACTATAACAACCAATTTGGCAGTTTGGAGCACTGGAAATATTTCACATTAATCTGCTTATTCATGTAGCCGTTATCACATTAAGCCGATTTCTCTATACAGGGTGTTTAGACTCTCAACGATGTCGAATGGCTAATTCCTAAACCGTTAGTCATAGACATATAGTTCCAATTACAAAAATGTTTTAAACGAGGTAAAGAAGTATTTTAAAAGCAATTTGTGTTAATAAAAACATTTCTTAAAAAAAAAATAAATAAAATACGGAATTTAATTTTTATACCCCCCCCCCCCCCACCTGTCCTTCAAGTTATATTTAGTAAAAACATCCTATTACACTAAGAAGTAAGACAAAAAATAAGTGTTACACGATTACAACTGACCGAGTTATAACTGTTTAAAGTTGAAGCATCTTTTTTCTGAGAAATAGGATTCATTCATAAATTTACTAGAAATATAAATAATCGTCAGATATTAAAAAAATAATAATTGAGAGTAAAATTAACATTACAATATAAATCTGAAATCTATTTTCATTCTGACATATTAATGTAAAATATTACAACTTGTACTAAAAATATAAGTGAAAAAATAACACACTTTGTGTTAAAAGCAATCATGAAAGGAAACAGACAAAATAAAGCATATGTTAAAATCCAATTATTTTAACCAATCTGGAACCAATCTTAATAAATATTAATACTACCACAATACTTGTACGAGGTGACTACTTTCAGTTAAAGTACAGATACAGGAGAAATAAATTCTTCTAATACTTTAAGCACTTTGTGTACGATCTGTCAAAGCATGGCCCAACTCATCTGTGTTCAGGTGCAGAAAATTTGTATGAGTCAGGCAATTCAAAGTTTCATAACTCGGTCAATTTCAGTATTAGATGATTTGGACTCATTTTGTCTTACTTGTAAATGTAATAGGAAATGTTTACTAAATATCGCTTATAGGATCGGCGGAAATTTCAAAAAATATAAAATATAAAAAATTAATTCTCGTAAATTTTTAAGAAATGTTTTTATCTATAAAAATCGCTTTTAAAATACTTCTTTACCGCATTAAAACATTTTAGGTTTTGGAAGTGTATGTCTGTGACTAACGGTTTAGAAACTAACCACTGGATACCGTTGAGAGTGGACACCCTGTATAGCATTCTTTTTAATTGAAACAAAACAATGAACAATTTTACAACATTTAACTGAAGAATAATAATAATAAACCATTTGGACTAGCAATTTCAGCTATTAAATTTGTCGTAAATTATGCGTAACATTTTACTAACTAAAACACTATACTGGCGTGAATTCATAAATCATGTCACTTCAATTTAGAAATGCTACAATTATTAACTCTGTCAGTTTATTTTATTCACTGAAACTCGAGCAATTTAAGAGAGAAAGAGTTTGGCTGGAACCCAGAGAATTTTCGCGGCTCCTATCATATGAATACTGCAGTGCTGACAGATGTTTACATCAGTGCGAAGAATACATTGTTGCTGATCTGCCAGATATACTTAAAAAATTTTTATGGAAATTATTCTAAAGGTTTTTGAACTACTTTGCTTGTTAGGTACTTAATGTCGTTCAACTACTGTTTGGAATAGATGGATATTTATAGAAATATGAATCGCATCCAAAGTGAGTGCTTTAAAAAAAAGCTATCAGTGACAATTGATGCTGTAAGGTCCATTGTGGCACAAAACGGGATAGAGATGAAGAAAGCGGTACTGCCACTTCTTAATCGGTACATACAAATACAACACATTTTAAAAGTTAAATAATCATTTATTAATTCCGACAAGGAGATTTCGTATTTTTTAAACCCTCCCCCCCCCCCCTTGCGATGCAGGTTTTCATACCCCGGCGCTATCCCAGAGTATTGCCCTAGAATTTTGTCAAGTGCTGTAATTTACGTTTTAATAATTTAGATTAAAACTACCAATCTGAACAAGAATACGCACCGCATGCTACTCTGATATATAAAAGCACTCTAATGTTCATGTAATTAACAATAATTATTATTACATCTAATACTAGAAACCGTTCGTCGCCAACAGCATGTTGTAACATTTAGATGTATGAAGAAAAACAATTATATATGTACTACAATCCATGTTAAAAAAAAAAAAAAAAAAAAAAATCTGTCCTACTAATACTGCCGAAGATCACTGTATAAAAATGTGGTTGGTGCTAGTGAATTAGTAATAACATTTACTAATTAATGCTAAATAATTGAATTTTGTTTAAAAGTTCGTCTACATATATAAATTGCACCAAATTTTAAAATTTTCAATATTAACATCTAATTTTGACACCATATTTGAATATTTTGGTAAATTTTACCTTCGACTTCCAAAGGGGAAATCATTTAATCAATTAGTTTATGAATTATACAGGTTTAAAGTGTGGAATTCCTACTGTTTAATTCGTTTTTAATCGTTGCAAAGCTAACTGTAATGCGGGTAAATTTTTAAGCATAAATTGGTAAACGAGCTTTAATTTTTTAGACGCATATTTAAAGCTTCTAAAAATTGTATCTATTAAAAATATTGTTGGATACAATTTATATTTTTACGAAAATTAATTTCAATATATACATATAGATATATTGGAAATTAATTTTCGAAACAAATATGAATTGCAAACTATTAATTTTTAACAGAAATTTATTTCTAGAAGCTTCAAATATACGAATTCAAAATTACAGCTCATTCCGCCAAGGACTTTTTGAGCTACAAAACCCGGCGTAACATCACGCGGGGCCCTGGAAAAGCAGTTAGTGGGGCGCAACGTGTACTGCAATACTGGTCTACTAAAATTTATTTTTAATGTAATATAATTAGTAAAATGTGTGAAAAATACCACGACTTTCGTGTTTAATGCGAATACATTATTTTTAATTTCGAAAAAAAATCTGATTTTCTATCCTTTTAATATATTTTAATTATTATTATTATTGTTATTATTATTTTTTTCTTCTGCATTCACGATTACTTTCAGGATCATCAAATCCATACACTCTTTGACAATTATATCAAATTTGCCTTTAAGAAATAAAGTTAATAGTAATTTTTTTTTCTCGCGAAGAAACATTTAAAAACAAATCTAGAGCAAAAATATTATTTAATAAAGAGAAAACGTTATTTCGATTTCCAAAGAGAAGCTCAGGCCCTTAACAAGATACCGAACTGCGTGGGGTCCTGGGCACCTGCCCAGTTTGCCCGATGCTTGCGCCGGCCTTATTGAGCTATGCTTCTAAAACTTTCCGTATTGCAACTATTCTGCAATGATTAAAAACGAATTCAGCATTAGGTGTTTCAAAACTTAAACCTGCATAATTCATAAACTATCAGATCGAATGCACTCTGTTTGGTATCCATACAAAAGAAACATTAACTGTGAAATCCAAATAATAGGTTAAAATTAGGTATTTGCTTTAAAAATATTAAAGTATGTTACAATTTCTATATGTAAACGAAGACGACCTCCTAATCAAAATTTTAGCATTAATTAGTAGAACTTTTTACAAATTGCTTGGTACCAGTCACTTTGTTATACGATGATTTGCAGCAGAGTTAATAATAATTTCTTTTGACACGGACTGGATCGTGGATGTTATTATACACGTTTTTGCACCATCGGTTATGTTAGTCCGATGGTGAACGTTGGATTGGATGCTTTAGGAAACAGGAACAAGACTTCGTTTTAATTTGCATTATTTTAATAAAATGGTCTAGCTCTAGGTTTACTATGAATTATTTGCACTGGTGGAATAAAGTTACAGGATTATTAGGCCTATGACCCGTCATCATCTCAGAGCTCTGTCTAGCTCGACTTTTGGATTACAAGTCCGTTCATCTAATAATAATTTAATACTTGTACATCTTAGATTATATAGAGAGCCGAGTCGTCTACACTTAACATAAAGGATATTTGCTGAGTATGCTCCCTTTCCAGACAAAGAGCTTAAGAACTTATACTGAATAAACTCTATTAATTGCTTTAGACTGCTGATATGCACGTTTTATCTTATAGCTGTTGCCATGCCTCATTACGTCCCATCCTGTCCCATACCACATTTAATGCTTTGAGAATGCTATTAAATATAATTTTTAAAGTAATAGTTTTCTGAAATTTAAAGTCAGTGCTATGAATCGCCTTAAAACTTCTATTTTTATAAAACTAAAAATCTCCACAATGAATAACTTCGTTTCTATACGAGTATTAAGTTGAAATCAACGTAAGGTTAATTTCTCATTTTGAATGACTTCGTTTCTGTAAAAGTATTAAATTAAAATAAACATAGGGCTAATTGCTCATTTTGAATGACTTCGTTTCTATAAAAGTATTAAATTGAAAAAAACGTAAGGCTAATTGCTCATTTACTCATAAAAAAGATGGAAATTTAAAATTTTCGCTGGGATTAGGTAGTGTTTTCGGTTAGCATTCCAAGCTAAATATTTTTTATTTAAATGCATGAGTATTTAAAAAAAAAATAGTCTTTATAACTGTCAATACATTCGGATATAAAAAAGTAAACTTATGATAGATATAGCAGTACATAAAATAATCGCTTTGTAAAATATAAACCGATTAATTAATATTGAATGATGCAATATTTATTAAATCTTTTTTCTGTTTTTTAATATATTACGTTTAATTTCAGCAAACGACATCCATAATTCAAGATAAATCTGTTTCCTTATATCATTTTAGTACTTTTGTAATAAGGGGACGTCTGGGACAATCTTCTATGGCTTGCTTAAACGGATCTTTTTCTTTTAATATCATTGCTTAAATAACGTGCCAGACATACACAGGGTGTTCGGATACCACCGCACAAACTACAGAACGAATATTCTAGCTATGAATATATAAAAGTTGCCCAAAGAACCATACCTTGACGACGCAGAGTTTTCGAGAAAAATCCAAAAGAAAAAGAATGACGTCAGAAATTCACTAGCAATTTTTAAAACATCACCCTTAGCGAAAGTAAAGTAGACATCGCAATGCTCACAAGGAAGGTCTCCTTACTGGGCATACTCAGAATATTTTGAAAAAAAATACCAATTAAACTACTTATGCATGCAATAAAGGATCAGTCAAATTCAGCAGCGGAATTATAGTAGAAAGTCTGTAAAAAAATTAAAGCCTTTCGAGTATTTGGCGCGAAAAGACGAAAGCGTCAAGCGATTTGGCGAGTAGTACTTTTCCTCGCCAAAAGGAAACGATTTTAATGCACCTGAAAATTGTTTGTTAATTGATTTTTAGAATACGCGTAAAGAGTATTTAATGAATTTAAACATAAACAATGAGAGAGTTTAATAAATACATTTTTTGGTATTACATATTTATGTTGCTTGTTATTTAATTTTATTACTTTAAAAACAATTTCATATATAAAAAATACTTTCATATATTTAAGCGTATTCGAAAATAAAGGCAAGATTCATTTAGAAATTATTCATTTCAATATCAAAGAATTCGTCGTTTCCATAGCAACAAAATTGAATCGACAGCGCTCAATTGGACTTAATTTTGAGATATTGAAACAATTTTAATTTATTTTAATTTTGTTTTAATTCATAAAATTTGATATTGAACTTTCATTATATATATACATGACAAAACTATAGCTAAATCAAACTAAAACTGACAAAACTAATGTTATTTACATTAAGTTTATTTAAATAAGTTCAATATGAAACATTTTTATCTTAAAGAGTATTCGACATAAAAAAGCATTTTTCGAAATTTCATTTCATCGCTAACCGATGATAAATCGCCAAATAAACGAGATTTTTATTATTTTTTACGAACGTTCTATCGAGGTTCGCCAAAAAAATTTTATAAACATATATATTCACATGAGAAGAACACTGTAATTTTTTCAGATTTTTCTGAATATGCCCGTATGGAGACCTTCCTTCAGTAACGGAATACATTATCATTATGCGAAGCTTGCCCACAGTTTCAAGCTGCTGCCTTTTATGGTGAGCGGAACGACAACTGAACATTTGCATGTTAGACACAAGTATATGGTGCATCGCTTTTTCAAAATTGTTTTAAATTGGGTATAATTATTTTTATCTTTTGAAATCTTTAATTTTTTTTTTAAATCTTGTTTCTCATATGTCTTGCAATTTCATGAAGTCGAATTTAAAGCTTATTTCCGTGTGTATCGGATGCGAAGTCATACTTTTTTTCTCTTTCGCATTCTTTTTGACAACTATGCTTTGTTCCGGATGCGAATTCATACTTTTATTTTTCACTTTTTTTCTCGAAAATGATGCGTTTAAGAGGATTGGTTTTTTTAAAATTCTTTTCATGTATTCTGAGCGAGGATTCTCGTTGTGCAATAATTATGCGCTGGTATCCCAACACCTTGCACAAATGAAGCATTGTCAAAAGCAGGAGTAATCACTTTTGATGTAAAAGGAAATTTTCAGTTGAAAGATATATTAAATTGTAACTTGCTTGGTATTTATAAACATATTACTTTGTTGACTTATTTTAGCGAACAAAGCCTTAAAAATAATAACAAAGCATAAAATGAAACAAAGGGGGAAGGAAAATATGCATTACTTGTTTAATTCATGCTTATTCATGTGGCAAATCAATGAGTCACACACGAAAAATCCGCTTTCGCATAAGAAAGATAAGGGTTAATTAATCAGTTACAACATTGTGGGTATCGTCGAGAACAACAATATTACATGAATCAGTACAATATTGTTGTTTTCTACACAGCTCAAATAAATTAGGGGAACAAGCAAAAAAAGGAAGAGAACAGTACGAGACAGCCATGCATGGGCATAAAATGGAGAGTACATGTGTATCAATTCACAATACAGAAAAAAGACGCAAAACAATTTGCAAGAGAGCCTTAATTTTTTGAAACGATGGATAGAACATGAGAAGATGGTTTAATGCAAAAATTTGGTTACATGCAAATGATAAAAAAGTACTGTTGACGAATGATGCAATGTATTTAATATGGCGTGTGGTACCCTCGAATAGGTAAAACTGTCGCATACCTGTTTTCCATGGATTCGATAACATTATCGATAGGAATTTGGAGAGTACTGTTCCACTCATCAAGAATTGAAATTTTCACGTCCCGGACAATAAAGGGAGCCTTAATATCGCTGCAATGCGTCGTCCGAGTGTGTCCCAAACCTGTTCGATCGGATTCAAGTCATGAGAGCATGTTTGCTCTTCCATACGCTGTATTGTTTCAGCTTTAAGCATGTTCTCCACAAGACGTATTGTGTACGATCTGGCATTAACAAGCATAAAAAAAGAATCCCCAATTGCTACAGCGTAAAATGCGACATGAGGTCTCAATATCTCGTATGTATAACTTTGGGTCGTCAAAGTGCCATTCCGAACGATATGCAAGCCCGTATGTCCACCTATGCTGATTCCAGCTCATCCATCAACCCACATCGTCTGTACTGTGATCTTTCACGAACGAATGTGGGATTATTTCGAGTGCTCCTTTCCCTACATACCAAACCACATCGCATGTCACATCCAGACTGAATAGGGACTCGTCTGTAAACAGAATTTGACACCAATGACGTTGCCTCCAATCTCGATGCTCGGTTGCCCCCCTTTTTTTGGTCGCACAGTTGCTAGAGATCAACGGAATACAGATCATTGGCTTACGTGCAAAGAGACCACCCTGATGAAGCCTATTTTGAACTGTTTGTCTGGACATCCTTCATCCTGTAATAAGAACAACAGCGTTTGCAGCTGAGTAGCATTGCCTGTTCCGTCTCGACAAGCTGCTAACAGAATGTATCGACCATCAGTTTCAGTGGTAACACATGGCCGACCTTTCTCTGGTCGACATCTAACATTCCCAGTATCTTGGAATCGATTCCACAACCTTGCATTGATACTTGTTGCGACATCAATAGTGTCCGCTACACTTCGTTGTATTTGGCCGGATTCAACTGTCCCGATAATACGCCAAGCTATCGATTCCGGTAAATCACGTTGGTGTGACATTTTCAAGTTGCCTTTTTCTCAAAACACAAGCTGAGCAATTGAATTTTATGACTGAGACAGTGAAACAGATGTTTCTACAAAATCCCGATTTCTGCACTTATCTCCTTTTTCTAGTTTTTGACATCATAAACTTTGATTTGAATGTGAAGTTATCTTCATCTGTTTTCTACTACGCTTTAAATTATAGATGTTGTATTTTACGTTACTTATCGGTGTAAGTATTTGAGCATTTTTGTTGAAACCATGTGCTCCCCTAATTGTTTTGAGCAGTGTATATCTCAGTAAGAGGCCATTCCTTCTCCTGGATTTTGGAATTTAACTAAATCTTCTTTGTCTCTAAATATTTTGAAAATTGAGTTAATTAAATTTATTAAACTCAAGCGATTAAAAATGATTAAACACAAAAACAAAAAATAAGAAAGAAATTTTCGTTAGAGCGTGCAGCAATAGTTTTAATTCTGTCTTTTTATGTTCCCACGTTTAAAAATTATGTGAAAAGAAGAAGGCGGGAGGATTTAATTAACCAAATAAAGAAAGAAAAAAGAAAAGAAAATAAGCAGTATTATGTAATAGGATCAAAATAATTGATACATTTCTGTATTGATTTTTTATATTGATATGTTTAAAAGTTGTTTTGTGCTAGCCGTTCTCATAAAACAACAGTCTTAAGTTTAGCCTTTAACATGTTTATATTCTTCATTTTAAGAAAATTTTGAAAGTGACCGCTATTTTAACTTTCCAGGCTTCCCCTGTACCTTCAGCTTAGCGATCAGTTTCGATTAAGGCGTTTTGGAGGGGTTTAGAAAAAGAAATCGCTAAGGACCACAGCTTCAAAATATTGCCTTTCCTGGATTTCGTTCAACAGCATTCTTGCATTGTTCGTTCATTTTCGTGATCTTTAGAGTAAAACTGCTTTTTTTTGCAAATCCTTCAGTCAATTCAGCAATAACGCTATGATAAATATGCTAAATGCTTCAAAATATAGCTGGAATTAATGTTCTTTTACGGACTTTATATTTAAAAAATATTTTACAGTAAATGAATTTTCTTCAGACTAATTTGTAAAAATATGTAATTTATCGATTTATTTATTAAAAAAAGCAAGTTTTAAAAGTTTTTTCTTTATCCTTATCAGTACACTCCTTTTCAAGAAATAAATTCATGCGAGAAATCAACATTTGATTGAATATGAAATTAATACTATATAAATTATTACCGAATGATTCAACATCATTTAATTTTTTTTGTTTTATGTTCAAATAATATATTATACATTTAATCTGAGGAATCAATATGAATATTTAAGCACGGCTAAGGGGGAATTGAGCTAAGCCGTGGTTTAAAATATATCTATTTCATCATATCTTGTTCAGTACTCTTCTAATAACAGACGCCTGGAGCAATCATCTATGATTTGCTTATATGAATCTAGTTCAGCTAACATGATTAATTTAATAACGCAACAAACACTTATAAATGAAGCATTGCTTAAAGGAAAAGCACTGTTGTTGTAAAGGACGATTATCCTCGGTTGTAAGATATTAAATTGATATTTGCTTAGTATTGATAAGTATTTTATTATGTTATCATATTTAATCATATTCAGTCTTGCAAATAACAGCAAGATCAGGGGGAAAATGGGGATGAAAGTTAAACATTATTTGTTAATTCAGTATTTTTATCCATGAGATAAATCAGAGATGAAATTAAGATAAAGATTATTAAATGTTTCAAACAAAGCTCAAACAATGATGCATTCAGGATGCCTCCGGTGACATTTATTTTCGGAGTATCAAATTACCCCCATTCGGAAGATTTGAGATTTTATATTTGGTAATGGTTTAGAAGTATAAATACCCATCCTGGGATTCCATATTCCACTCCTCCCTCGGTAATTTGAGATTTTGTATTTAGTAATGGTTCAAAAGCGTAAATACCCCCAGAACTGCACTTCGCCATCTCCCACTGGATCTGCAAAATTCCCTCCCGTAGTAAAAGACAGGGTGGCCATAAAAAAACTTCCTCGATATATTTACCCCTAGCGACCTAACCGCTCAACCAATCAAAAGAAAATTTCAGTTTTATTATGCACTCGAGATCGTGATGATTTAAACAATAGATCTCTCACGGTTACGGTTACGGTGAAAAAAATTTCGAAATTTTCGAATGGCAACACCCTTTTTTTTCCTGCGCAAATTCATCAGTGCATTTGAAAAACCATAAATGGCGCTGGAACGATACGCGTATGATTAAAATTATTTGTGTAATATCGTGACACGCAATCCTAATCAGTTCCTATGTAACGTAATATTCAGCGCTCTAAAACAAATGATTACAAATTTATTTTCACTATGCGTATACAAACACAACTCAAAAACACATTTTAAAACAAATCTTACAACATTACTCAGTTTATGAGTGAAAAAAAAATCGGCTGCTGAAAAACATGTCTTGTAGCCACTTCTTCGTTCCTCCCAATGGGGCTTTTTGCAAGTGTTTTACGCCAGCAATTTTCATCGTTCATATATCATTCCAACGCCATTTATGGTTTTCTAATGCGCTGATGATTTTGCGCATGAAAAAAATGGGTGTTGCCATTCGAAATTTTCGAATTTTTTTCACTGTAACCGTAACCGTGAGAGCTCTATTGTGTTAAATCATCACGATCTCGAGCGCATACCTTCAAATAGGTATATCTAAAATTTCTTTTCGATTGGTTGAGCAGTTAGGCCGCTAGGGGTTCATATATAGGGATTCATGACCACCCTGTATCTGAATTCAATGCTGAACTCCAACTAATAAACTTTTATGGCTCCTAATAGCATTTGAAAATTACTTTATTTATTAAAATACTAGCTAACTTGCCCGGCGTTGCCCGGGCACGTCAGAAAACGGCTCGAATTGCGAAAAAGCTCTGAAAATCACAATAAGATATCGCGAAAAATTTTTAAATTGCTGCACAAATTTCGAAAAGAAAAAAAAATTATATATTGTGTTTGAAGATGGAAAGTTGATTCCTTTCACTAATGTGGAAAAATGGTAGGAAATCGCTAAAATACACAAAATATCACATACAAAATTCCCGAAAAATTCGAAAATTGCTGTACGAAATTCGAATAAACTTTATTGAAATGAGGGCAAAAATTACTTCAGTATTATAGGCCAAAAATGCAATATCAAAAAATTGCAGAAGATCACGAAGAAGCGTAGAAATCGAATTAAAAATCACAAAAAGTTCAAAAATCACGAAAATCGAAATTTACTGTAATTGGATAAAAGTTTCAAATCTAATTCCTTTGACCTGCAGGCTCTCTTAAAATTTATGTTTGGGAAAGCATGCTAAGCATTGTATCATGTTATTTTTATTCACAATTTAATTTACTTGCATTCCCTTAAATATAATTAATATAACCCTTTAAATTAATATTAGTCTTTGTTGCAATAAAATATCTCAATATGTTCATTTTCTGTAAGCAAGTAATCCCTATTGGTTTACAATAGAAGTCTATGGGAATTTGGCGAAATATTAGAGATATCGCCAAGTTGGCGGCATTCGGCGACAGAGCTGTGTCCCCCCCATGGTAACCCTCTTATAGGTATGAAGATGCATTAAATGCTGTTCAATAGTCGCATAAAAAATTCGCTAAAAATTCAAAAATCACTGTACGAATTCCGAATAAACTTTTCTGAAAAGAGGACAAAATTTACTATATTGGGTTAAAAGAAAGAAACCGTATTCTTTTCACTAATGTGGAAAAATCGCCTCGAAACAAAAAAGCGCTTAAAATCGCATAAAAAAATCGCATAAAAAAGCTAATCAAAAAATCGAAAATTGGGCTTCGAGGTGCAAAACTTCATATATAGACGTACTTTTTCCCAAATTTTGTAGCTCTACGTACAGCGGTTCCTTCAGAACACCGTCGACACACGCACAAACTTCCTTCCTTATTATTATAGATAACATGATCAAGTATTATTGAAAAATTGAAATTAAATGTCCTCTGTTGGTGTTCAAATACAGGGTGTCCATAAAAGAATGTCCCATTTATAAATTTTAATTATTAACTGTAGGGGCCGTTCAAGTATTGCGTAAGCATATTTTTAGTCATTTTGTACCCCTCCCCCGTGTAAGGAAAAATGAGCAAATGCTAGACCCCCCCCCCCCACACACACACACTTTGCTTACGTAAAATTTTATGACATTCTAACATCAACACTGTTTGCCATAAAAAATTACAGTTAGTGATAAATTACGTTATTAATCCAGCAAATTTACATAAATAGACATCAGGGGCGTAGCTACAGATATTTTTTCGGGGTGGGGGGGGGGGTAGAATTCGAGAATTTCCAACTTGAAACAAATTCTTCCAACTTTCAACTAAAGTGTGTATAATACATGTACCACAATGTGTATAATAATGATAATGAAAATTATGCATAAAAAATTCCTTTCCAAAGAAAAATTTTGAAACTGGAAACATAAAAATTCTAATTATTGGTTTGTTTAATAAAAAACAAACATGCAGGTCCAGAACACAATTTGACGGTTTTTAGAAAATGTCTGTCTGTGTGTATGTGACACAAATTTTGTGGTTGCTCTATCTCAAGAACTAATGTGCGGAATTTAATAAAACTTTTGATTCAGTTATATCTTGATAAGAATTAATGCTGATAAGGTTTTGGTGCAAATCGCCCGAAAGGTGGCGCTGCTAAGCTGCACGATTTACATGATTTTAGCGATAGTTATCGCTCAAAAACTGTTGCACGGAATTTGATTAAACTTCATATTCTGTTAAACCTTGACATAATTTGGTGCTTATTAGGATTTTGTGTATAACAGGTGGCACTGCTGTGCAGTATTTTTCACGATTTTCGCGTTAGCTATATCTGAAAAACTAATGCACGGAATTTAGTCAAACTTCATATTCGGTTGCACTTCCTTATCGGCCTTGGGTGTTTACTGTCCAATGGTATCACTTTTGTGTTCTTTGGGTTTGGAATTTTGGTTGCATCTAACAGGGTGTATGCCGAAATTCAATGATTTGTTTGAAAAATGCGAGGCTTCTATCTCCGTTTTAAATGAACACAATTAAACGAATCTATACCTTTAGAATTCATTATTATGGGCATAGAATTATTATTTAATTTTAGCATTGTGGTTGCAAATTTTGAGGTATTAACATATATGGTAGAGGTCTGCACGGGCCCGGGCTTAGCCCGAGGCCCGTACCCGGGCCGGGCCGGCGGAATGAAGGCGAATTTTCAAACGGGCCGGCAGAATTAGGACAATTTTTTCAACGGGCCGGGGCGACAGACAAAATAAACGGGCCGGGCCGACAAAAAAATTAATCGGGCCTAAGCTAAGCAGATAGAATACGAGCCATTTTCAATGAATGTGATTTTCTCGAGAAGTATAAATTTGCGGCACGAGCCGATGCGAGTTTAACAACATCAATACAGAAATGTAAGATGTCCATCGTAGAGATCGGCATCGTACAGTTACAAGATGTCTGATTCCGAGCTTAATTTTTTTTCACTTTGCCTCCACGGACAGGGCATTTTTCTAAATTTAGATCGAGATCCCAGATGACACATGGTTTGAAAGTCCTTTGACCACTTATTGATGTTATGCACCTCCTGTTACCCTCCCTTTACTTTGCCCTCCCGGGGACACTTTTCTAAATTTTGCCGATGTCCCTCATGTGATATATCGTTAGAAAGTCCTGTGACGACTTATTCATATTATGCAACTGCTGTGCCCCTCCTCTAACTTTGACTCCCTCCCCCGAGCGATCCAGTCCAAGGTTCGTTCGGTTCGACATTATTTTTTTTACAAAATTTTGCCGTGCGTGCACACCACGCCCGCTATACGGTGCCGTATATAGTGGGGAAACTGTTCGAGATTTTATATTACAAGATTACGCATAAATTAGAAGCCCCGATTAAAGGAGGGGCTCGCTAGCGGACGAAGCCACCTAGTCCTTATTAACACCGAATCATTCCAGTTCACCCGCAGACAATTCTTGATAAATGTATGACTATATAACATATGACGTATAAAAGCAATTGGCAATTGGAGTCACCGAGAAAAATTTTACACAATCGAAACATATCGAGATGTCCTTACAATCGATAAAAACATCTCGTTATCTCATCACTAGTTAACATGAACCGGGAATCCCGGGTTTATTGCCTTATTATTATTAGTTGAAGAATTTGCAAAGCGGTGTTGACTTTTCCCCCGTGACTGTACATTATGTGATGCAGAAAATGAAATCTATCCCTGAAATATAAATTAACATCAGTGTAATCAAGAGTGAATTTATAAAGCGTAAACGGCGATAATTGGGGACTAGTGTTTTATTTATATTTTTATAATTCTACCCACACGGATCACGACAAATATAAACGCTTGTAGGTGTAGGTACATTCATTAATTGTCACTTCTACTTTTTGTATTTATCCTTAGCTGAAAAGGTAGTGTTATATATAAAAAAATAACTATTAAAAAACTATTTCGAAATTACCCCCAGTTCCCAATACTACTGCCCCGTTTACCCTATATGCCAAAAGGGGGAAAAACAGCAACTGTTTTTGTATTATACTGTCAAATAGACTGTAAAAATAATTTACTTTGAACTCAAAATTACTGCTTGTAGTATTTTGAAATCAACATAAAGCATGTGATTCTATGCACGTAAAGCTTCTTTTCACGTAGCGCACTTAATCAATAATTCAAGCTGCGATTCTAAATAGAACGTCATGCTGCCAAAATTTTCGATTTGATTTTACAGTAAATGGAGTTTATTTTTTAATACAAAAGACGTGGACTGGCAGGTTATGAGGAAGAATAAATATAGACATAGAAAAATAAAACATTGTTTTGTTTTTAAAAAAATTACATTTGAAGTTTTGTTGTTTTTCTCATCGCTAATCAAGTAAAGTGAGAACCGTATCTATATTTGAAATAAAATTTACGAAATTCGCGCAATGACCAGAATTACTAACTCGTTATTATAAATGATTTTATTCCATTCTTTGGAATTCGATAAATAATGATTTTGATATCCGTATCTTTAAAACTTAATTTTTTCAGTTTATCAATTTTCTAGTTTTTCTGCGAAATTCAAAGGGTAATTTCCGTAATTCTTTACGGAAATCTACGAGACTTTAAAACCACTGAAGAACAATAGTGCACTGTTTTATGAAAAGTTATTATTATTATTATTATTATTATTATTATTATTATTATTATTATTATTTAAATTTAACATAACTTGCAATAACCCTTCTATCACCCTTAATATGCAATCACTCTGGTTTAACCTTTCTTAAAGTTTTCCATGTTATTATAATTATTACTTAAATTTAATATAACTTGAAATAACGTTTATACATTTCATTTGCAATCACTCTGGTTTAACGCTTCCAAGAGTTTTCAATGTTATTACAATTATTAGTTGAATTTAATATAACTTGAAATTAACCTTTCTATCACCATATGGAATCTCGTTTGTTTATCGCTTCTTAAAGTTTTCCATGTTATTATTATTATTTGAATTTAATATCTCTCGAAATAACTTTTCTATCCCTTTCATGTGCAACCACTCTGGTTTAACGCTTCTTATAGTTTTCAATATTATTATAATTATTATTCCAATTTAGCATAACTTGAAATAATCTTTTATCACTTTCAAATGGAATCACTCTGATTTAACGCTTCTTAAAGTTTTCAATATTATTATTATTTGAATTTAATATAACTTGAAATAACCTTTCTATCCCTTTCATTTGGAATCTTTCTAGTTTAACGCTTCTTAAAGTTTTCAATGTTATTATAATTTATAATTTGAATTTAAAATAACTTGAAATAACTTTTCTATCACCTTCATATGGAATTCCTCTGGTTTAACGCTTCTTAAAGTTGTCCATGTTATTATTATTTGAATTTAATATAACTTGAAGTAACCTTTCTATCTCTTTTATATGGAATCACTCCGAGTTAACGCTTCTTATTGTTTTTCAATGTTGTTATAATTATTATTTGGATTTACCACAATTTGAAATAACGTTTCTATCACCTTCATATGGAAATACTCTGGTTTAACGCTTCTTAAAGTTTTCCATTTCCTTGCTTGCGTAATTGTTTAGTCTGTATTTCGACGAATAGTTCCGTATGCCCGCAGACAGCAACTGTCCAAAGTGAAACGATTACCTAAATTTTCCAGCCATATCTGTCACGCTGAAATTGTAGCAGAAATTTTTAACAGTTCTATAATAACCTAGTACGGGGTTTAAGTTAGTAGGAGGTGTTTACTCCCCCCCCCCCACCCCCACCCCTACGATTGTATATCTGGAAATGCATCAGAAAGTCACGAGTCACGTATACCTTGGTCTAGTGTTACTACTGAGCTCTACAATAGAACGGCGAGGCGAGCTAACTCTCTAGATCCTCCAGCTTATGAATAAAATACCACAGAATTCCGAAGGAAAAATTATGGTAAAACACTTATTTCTGCTCATAGGAAATATGGGGTAGATATTTTCATATTAGATTTTCTTTTTTTTTTTTTTTTTTTTTAAATATGACTTTAGTGGTACAATTTTCACTGATTTATATTTTTAATTTAAAAAAAATTACATATTTTATTTAATTTCATTCTATTTAAAAATAAAATCTCATAGAAGCTTAACAGGAAATGTGAAAAATTTTATAAGTATTGCTCATAAAAATATGAAAAAGGCGAAAAAATAACCAAGCGGGATAAAAATAGGCCAAAAAGTTTGAAAAAAATGCCTATTAAGAAAAGTGCAGGTTTATTTACTTGCGCGGATTGAAAGTATGATGCGGTCATACCAGAAAGTAAACCGGTGAGTTAGCTCTTTGTTCTGTTATAGAACTCAGTGAGTGTAGCTGAAAATTTTCTTTTACATTTTGTGGACGTTATGCACGTTCACAGACAGTGTTAAAGGCAGGGTTGCATCTTAAAATACTTATCCTGCATAAAGAACAAATCTGTAAAAATGACGTTGATTTAGCACACTTCACTATTTATGCTATCCCAATGTCCTATTCAATATATTTAAAAATGAACTCCCGAAATTTTGTCTGGCATTCGCAAAATGTAAGACGTGGCACACTAACGAAATTTCCCCCAAATCTGGCCAAAACTCTAAAATAAAAGTTGCATTCTTTCCATGTACAACTTTTCACAATTTCATATTAACCCCTTAATTCTCGCTCCCTTCATATTCTCGGGCTGTGTCTTTTACTCAAATTGTTTGATTCCCACCAGTTTTATAAAATAGTGAAATTGGCTATATTTTAGTATCGTTTTTACTGTCATTAAATAAGGTGAATATTTCTTTTTCATAAAAGTGGAGCCAATAAGCAATTTGAATTATTCAACCGTAATTTAATTCGAGCGTTAAGGGGTTAATGTCCTTATGATATGTTTAACTTATTCTTATAATGTTGGGAAAATGCATAGCACTTTATTTTAATGACCTTATGTCCATATTAATGTCCTTATGACATGTTTAACTTATTCTTATAATATTGCGAAAATGCATAGCACTTTGTTTTAAGTCACATGTTGGTGATGGTGATTACTTCAATGCTTTAAAGTTACTAGGGGATCGTACCCGGGCTTCCCGGGTTACAGAATATAGGTGAAACATTTTTTTTTTAATTGAAAACTAATAATTTTTTTATATGCAATAATTTTTTTAGATCGCCCACTTACATTAAATGAGTATTTTTCATATGAAAAATACACAATCAAATAATTTTTTTTTAATTTATCAAAAGAGAGATTTTCTTAGTACCGCATGCTAAGAGTTATTTGACCAAGATTTTGCTACTTACGGCATCCTTTTATATTCTGATAATTTCAGAGCTTTTACATGTCTGTTAAATTTGTGTTTTACTTATATTTTTTTATTTATTTATTCATAGGGAAGTTTTTTTAATGGATATTAGCCGTAAGAAAATGATGAACTCTTTATTTTGTTTTAAGGGCAAACGGATTAATCTTTCGTAATCGAGTTCCGCGCGATATAGATTAAATAAAAAAATATTTCATGCTTTAAAATTGTTTTTAAAACCATAGACAATCATTAAACTGAGATGAACTTTGCAAATAAATTCCATATGAAAGAAAAAAAATTCCTATTTGTTGATCTAAAAATTTAAATTATATGATTACAAATATGTTAAATTTGTGTTTTTTTAATATTACTCTTTTATTTTTTTTATAAAAAAAAGTATTAATTTTGTTAATTTGTCTTTCACAAATATGTTAGACTGGTGTTTTTTTATTATTATTCTTTTATTTGTTTATAAAGAAAGTATTAATTTCGTTATGCCAAAATAGTCAAAAACAAATGCTGAACAGAACAATGTCTGTTCCTTTATGCGCAAAATGTTTATTATTATTATTTATTGAAACCGGCACGTGATAAGATAAACTTAAAAAAATAATGCTTTAATATAATAAAGATCAGTTATTAGGATGTGGTTATCAATTGAGGCTCTTATGCTTGGTATTCCGGAATGAAAAACAGTAATTTTCACCTCTTCAAAATTTGCATACGCTCTTCTCATATCCATATTCATCATTTAAAAAAAATTGTTTTTGTTTGATCATTTAAAAATCATTTTAACTCAAAACTTGACGTCATGATTGTCAGCAACATATCTTTTATGTAAACAGACTTAGTTTCATTACATGTCTATACATGTAATGAAAATAAATTGGCAAATAAAGTTTGCCAAGAAAAGGGTAAACGATATGGATTATTTGATTTCTTTGTTTGACATCATTTTCAAATTAAAATTAACTTTTATTTGGATAGATGGTGAAAATAGTATTGTGATTGAATTGTACTTTTCAAAAAATACAAACTTATTTTCACATATCAGGCGTCAATTTATTTTAGAAAGCAAAAAATTGTCTGTCGACTGGAATATTGAAATAAAGTCCATTGACGTAAAAACAAAACAAAACAAAACAAAACAAAACCTTTACTTGCGATTCTGATCTCAATACCGGAGAGTAAAAATTTCCGTAATTTATGTTTTTTAGACGCATTTATGTTAAAATGTTTAGTTTTATCTAAGAAAATGATCGTTTTCTTTTAAATATGACTTCATTTTTATTTAAATAAGCATTTCGTCTAGTGTCTGAAACTTAGTATCAGTACACATGCAGAAGGAAAAAACAATATAGAAAATTTATGAGGAACAACGCGTGTTTTCAAAAGCAGTATGTCATTTTCTATTATTATTCCCCTAATATAATATTATGTTCCTAATGGAATTTTGCGCCACTAAACCTTAGACAACAATTTTTATCAACAATTTTGAATTTTTATCAGAAAATGGCATGAGTAAAGATAAAAATACCTCATTATTTCTCTCTTGTCTGCAATAATGAAAGCTATCTAATTTTCACCATTTTGAATAAATTTCATAAAATGCTTTTAAAATTAAAATATAAAAGTGGGGGTATTTAAAAAAACAAAAAAAACAAAACAACAACAACAACAACAACAACAAAAAACAGATAGTGCGATCACATCTACAAATGAACAGCTTTCAGTTAAAAAAAAAATGTTAGTAAAATTGGTTCAGCAGAAAGATCCGGGCAGATGACTAAAAAACAGACTTGTGTTATATATATATAGATTATATAAAATTATGAAAAATTAAATTAAGCAAATTATGTTATTTTCATAAAATTATAGTAGAATGTCCTAAAGAAGAGCATTAAAATTTTGTTGTTCGAGAGAATTTTGGACAAAAATTTCAGGAACATGATGTTATTTTAAACCTCGAATTATTTATTTGCTTGTCTAACTCGGCGAAGCATATCCATCTTGGCGAGAATCATCAATTTATGTAATATAAATCGCCATTATTTGCATGTCACCTCTCTTTTATAAAGACACTCTAAATTTTTGTAAAACATTGCGTTTTATCAGTGTGTGATTTCGATTACATTATTTTCAAAAGTGAAGCATTTTCACCTGTGAAGAATTTCAAAGCAGCTGGACAGTGAAAATGAAGCACTCCTACAAACCATAATTCAGTTTTAAGACTTAAACTACACGCTTCTTTATAAAATGACGTCATTTGCATCCGCTAAAGCAATCCACTTTTACAATCCTGTCTTAAACTTCGTCTATAGAAAAGTACGCATATGACGTCATTATCGCGGAATAACAGACAATATTCTTGACATAGCCCGTATTTTAATTTCAACTTTTTTTTCAGGTTTTATGAGAAAATGGCAACAAAAAGATATAGTAATTTCCTATTTTTGACTATTTTCTCTTTACGTTCAATAGAAATGGGGTAGTTGCCACGATTAGAAAAATGGTATTAAAAACTAAAAAAAAAATTAAAATTTCAAAAATAAATTGAGATACAGCTTTCAAACAAATTGCATTTAAAAGAGCATTTTTTTCCTCATACGACAGTGTAAAAATTTAAAATGTGCGATGTTTAGAAGTTTAAAATTTTGCAGTAGAGAAAATTGCAAAACCAAAATTTTATTTCAAATTTCAAAGTGTTGCCATCCGCAAAATGACGTATGCGTTACGCACAGATATGTTTGTCCTTTATAATATAGATACGCAAAAAAAAAAAAAAAAAAATATATATATATATATATATATATTTAGAAATCTTTGTTTAGTATTTTAATATAGACTGCTTTTCAGGAAGGCTATATCAGGAGATTTTGCTTGTATATATGTATAGAGACGTCACATTTTGCCACGCTAAAAAGAAAAATATGAAGTAGAGAGACAGGAAAAGAAATATATATTATTCAGGTACTGTAATTTTTAAAAAACTATTTTTGGATCTAGAAACAATTGATGAGCTGTCAAGCAAGTACGTGAACCTCCATAAAAATTGTGTATATCCACCTACAGAAGAAAAGAAAAGGAACGCATTTTCCGTGACTCTACCTGAATTTAGGACCATGTTCTATCTCCGCAAATCAACACGTCGTTTTTGTTTGATTTGCAGAGACGTTTTAAGAACCTTGAACTGGATCTCTGCCAGGGAAAAGTTTGTGGGACAGAAAGAGATTCGATAAACGCATAAACTCTTACTTCCGCTAAACTGTTTAAAAGAGAAAAAAGACCTTTCACTCTGTAATTCTGAAACTTTAATTTCTTGCATCTTATTTTATATCAGAGGTCGCAAACCACGCGGTCACCGACCCATAGTGGCGTATTTTCGTGAAATCTTTGCCAAAACTTGAATTTTTTTCTTTTTCGAGTTTCTGTTCGAGAACAAGCCAATAGTCAAGGTGAATTACGTCGCTAAATAACTGGGGAGGCGCCTGTATTTTATGAAATGTTTACAGTTCACAGGTATACCATATGTTTGTGAACTGCAGCGAAAAATTCAAGCTATTTCGTTCATTTATTATGTGAAATAATTATAGGGTAATTCCGGGATTTATGCCGCACATTTTTTTGAATTTGTATATAAAGTCCCATGTTGGACATAAAAAAAAAAAAAAAATCATGCTGTGCTATTTAATGGTAAATATACAATGTGTGTTGTGCGACAAAAAAATTCAAAACAAATTATTAATATTTTTTAACAAATTTTTTTCTAAAACATTATACTGCGGCGCGTTACCCGTACATTCAGGTTGAGACGCCGCACTTGAGCGGTAGTTATGCCGCGCTTGTAATAAGAACAGAACGAAAGTATAAATAAAAATATTTAAAAAAAATATTCATATCTGGGCTATAACTAACGATGTAATAACAAAATCAAACTAAATGAGTACATTGAAACGTATTAATAGGTTCAAATTAATAATTGTTGCCTACTTTCACTATTAAAATTATCGACTTATTTTTTTACATTAAATTTTAATTGTTATTTCAGCAACAACGTAACATTAATGTATTAGAAAGGGAAAAGAAAAAAAGTAAAATTGTTTTTACATAATTTATGTGTTAACCCTTTCGGAACCGGTGGCTTTTACACACATTTTATTCGGTTGGTACCACTTTTTTAAAAGAAGTTATCTTTACTTAAATAATCATGAAAATGCTCTAATTAAACAAAGCAAATATTACTTTTCTTTTTTACTGGTGACAGAAACAAATTTCGTAAGCTCTTTATGAAAGTACTTATATGCACATATGGTCCCGAATAGGTTAAGAGACCTGTTTTTCGACTACAATCTACAGAATACTACTTCTTACTTTTTATTTTCCCCTTTTTCTCTTTTGGTTTTAGTAAACTTGATAACATGGTTAGTCAAAAACATGCAAAAAGAAAAGGAAAACTGGTTAAAGAAACCAGTACAAAAGAAACTGCGGCATGGTGCAGACGTCGGCCATCACAGTTACCTGCCATCACTAAGGGGAATGACGTAAACATACATACAGTACTCTATACAAACGCTACACTTAGTTTTGACTTCGAAATCATGCATTCGTTTAGTAATTAGTGTATGAAACGTATTTAAACATAATGTGTTTAAAATTTTGGACAGTGAAATCATGCACTTACGTCAAATTAAAAATTGTATTTCTACAAGTAAACATCGAAATGGGATTTACGCTATACACTGGTTAAAATAATCTCATTGCGCAGCGCACCTATACTGAGCGTTTGACGACCATCTATCGATAATTACAAGAAATACAAGTGATGCGGCATCTATCCCGTATACGGCGACTCTCCTGGAGTTACTCTAAATTTAAAAGAGCATTTTTTCTCAAATTAGTAATAAGTAGCAATAGGACTTAATCATGTTGTAAAGGTAAGATTACAAACTGTTTCTCTCATTTATTGACTAGATTCGGTACTTTTTTCTTAAAGTTGTGTAAGGTAATATGAAATTCTTCCTTCTATGATGGTTTTCTAGCCTACTCGTACGTCTTTCCTGAAACACAGTCGATCATAAAATACTAAACAATTTCACTAGTACAGATTATTTTTCAGTATGTCGGTCTCAAAAATGAAGATAATTAATTTTCCAGATATTCAACATCAAGATGGTAAAAATTAAAATAAGCCATATTTACTTTTATACTAATAAAAGAAAAAATTGCTCTGTGTGTGTGCGATGGCTAGCAAAATCTAAGACACGTACGAGACTCAAAATTTTTGTGAAGATAGTCCAAGGCCTCTCCTAATGTACCTGAGCCTCAGAATTTTAAAATTCTTATAATTATTTGAGTTATTAATTAACAACCGTAATTCACTGTCATTAAAAGTACGCTTTTTTTCCCACCCGCTTACTTTCGGTTGGTTGGTTCACAAAGCATCGTTCATCAAAAATACGTTTCTTTCTTTCCGCTTGCTTTCGGTTGGTTGGTTGTATAAAACTTTCGAAGAAATAATTAAATAAACGGGAATAGATTTAAATAAGCCAATTTCAGTGCTTAATGTTTCAAGAGCGACTGGTTTTTGAACTAAATATTAAATTTTAGCACAAAGGCGAAACACATGCTGTGAAAACATATTTAATAATAATGAACATACAAAAGCTAAGAGAAAAGATTAATTTCAAATAATGTCACAGCCTAGCAACCAACTTGAAAATCTGGCAGGAATTTTATTTATCCACCTGTTTTCCTGTTTTTTCTCTATTTTGATTGATTGAACGATAATATCTGCTTTAAAAAAAAAAAAAAAAAAAAAAAAAAAAAAAAATCGGTGATTTTGGTTGTTTTGCGGAAAATTGGAGGTGCGTGTTTGAAACTGATTAATTTAGATGGCAAAAAATGTGTCTTTCTAACGTTAAATAAAAGATTAGAATATTCTCTACTGGCTCTTTTACCACTAGAAATTAGAAATTGGCAATAATAAGTCCTTGCATTCTAATACTTCTTGCAGCTGTAGCGAGTAGCAACACTTTAAATCGAATTTAAATTTTCATTTTTGACGGTTTTACCAGTAAACCAATCCAAAGCAAATACACATGTCTAAAGAGAGAACCTGATGTTCCACACACACTACTCATCTTACCCACCTTCATAATTTCCATAATGGCGTATATCGCCGTAGTTCAACTGCATCCAGTGAGTACCACTATTCATCACTATTCACAAATAATAATCTTCTCCCTGTTGAATCATAGAATTCAGCGATTAACTAAGGTGAAGATTACAATTAGCAAGTAATGGTAAAAAGTGGTATCCGCGGATCAAGGCTGAATCAGACTGGTGTAGCATGGTGTAGCGCTCCCACCCGTTAGCTGTCAAGCCGCTATTTGGCAATATCTATATTATTAAGCAAAAAAAAAAAAAAAAGTGCTTGAGTAACGTTGGTGTCATATCAATAGTGACAATAATCTCGTCAGCCCATTTTGCATTTTTCGAAAATTTATTGATTTCTAACCATTGCACAATTTCAATTTTACATTGTCGAATAGGTGAAAAATGCACTTTCTATTACAATTTGTTTGAAAACTATATGCCAATTTACCGATTTTTTATGGTTTTTAACAAATTTTGAAGCATGATTTAAAAAAATAAATCTACCTCTATCGCATGGAGCAGGATTACGGAAGATTAGCCCGTTTGCACTTAAAATAAGATAAATAGTTCAGAGTTTGTTGCAGGTTAATATTGAACGAAATAAACCATCAATAAATAAATAAATGAAATAAAATAAATAAAACACAAATTTACCAGACATGTAATCGAACTATGTGCTTAAACATTGAAGTAATCAGAATAAAAAAGGCCGCTGTCAGTAGCAAAATCTTTGGCAATTAACTTATGCCATGTGGGTAATACAAAAATGTCGCTTATAATAAATTTGAAAACTTTATTTTAATACGTAATATAATTTTTTTTTAACAAAAATGCTTTTTGGTGTTGTTACTGTTTAATCTAAATATATTAAATGTAAAAAATCTCTTGCCATTTTCAATGTCAGTCTAAATCGATTTTTACAAACAATCCGCATTTCTTAAAATAAATAATTGAATAAATAAATCTCCAAAAACTTTTAGGGCATCAAAGTAGTGTTACCTAATTAAGATTGTTATAAAGCATTTAATTACCTTTCCATCCACGTATACTACTAAAACTGAAGATAGTGAATCTGCGAATTGAACTTTATCGCCTCTATATATTTTATTTTATTCCAGTTCCAATAGTATCGGTTCGGTGTAGACGTGATTCCCTATACTTAAAAAACAAGAAGATTTTTCTTTTTTGGAATAATTGTTCGCTGAAGTAATTTTCCACCGAAAAAATATTCCTTATTGCATCTGAGAATTATATCAAGAATAAGCACTGTGATCGTAAAACCTTTAATAACGAAGATATAAAAATGAAAACACCGACATTTCCAACGCGCACTTAAACTGAGAAGCTCAGTATTACTCTTTCACTACCTTGCATTTTTGAAGCATTCATTTTCCCTTTTCACTCCGCATCCTCAGACTAGCGTGCTTACACGTGAAAGAGAAATTATTACTTTTCATAACAAAAGTATTTTCCTTCTACAGAAAAATAATACACGACTTTATTTAACAAAAAATATTAAAAATAATCCATCGACAATGTGTTTATAAAACTTTAAATAGTGTAAGAAAAATTTGAAATCACCGACATTTTCTACACGCACGTAAACCATGAAAACAGGAAATCCTTCATATCTTTCTTTCTTTACTTGCAATATTATTTTTCGTGCTTTATTTCATGTCTGAGACATGTTTACATGTGAACTTCCAATTATTGTTTTTATAACAAAAATACATTCGAAAAGAGAGAAAGTAATCCACGTGAAATCTATTTCAGAGAAAATGTTCATTTTCTTTAAAATATTTTTTTCTATGCCTTCTGCTTTACTTTAAAACACTTTCAGACCAGAAATAAATAGCTGACTACCATGGTTGAAGATTGATGTGCCTATAGACTGTTCTTAGCTGATGTTTTAAAGATACGAAAAATTCATCAACTAATTGGACTACATCCTGAAGAAAAGTACCAACTTTCGCAAATTATAAAAGAGAGTTAAATCCTTTTATACTAATACTTTTCTGGGTTTTTTGTTTAAAAGGGGTAATATAACTTTGAAGCTCAGAAAATTTTGGCTTTTTCGGGAATTTAAAGAAATGTGATGTGCTTATAAAAATCTCTTTGAACTCAATTATTATAAATATATTAAAGTAAAAAACAGTTTTTTGTTTAGTTGATATATTAAAAAATGGCGACTTGACAGCTGATAGCTAATGGATGAACATTTGGAAGTACGGCTCAATCGCAGCTCCAAACGCTGGGACGAGATTTCAATATCTTATGGTTGTAGCGATTGCAGCAGCAAAAATTGGTTCAATCCAGCACAAAATTTTTAACAGTGTACATAGTTATTTTAAACATAAATCAAGTTGACTAGAGCCATCTGACATTTCCACTTGAGTTTTTCTATAATTCATTTCGGAAAATAATGACTCGCAGGAAAAGTTGTCAGAATGACACGCGCCAACATATTTAAACAATTTTTCGTGTCTGGAATTTTACATCGACATTTTTGCTTATAATGCCTGATGATCCTTTCTTTTCCAACCCCTATATTAATTAAACACAAAAGTTTGCTAAAATAAAAATTAACTCTACCGGAGCACACAACCAAAATCCTTTAATAACATAAAGCATATAAAGAAAGCAAAGAGTAAAACTAGAAAACAGGAATTCTGCTTTTTCAGAATTTAGTGTCGCCCTCGATGAAAAAAAATATATATGTATATATAAATAGTACAAAACTCGTTTCAATTTCAAGACTTACAGCACACGCTTTTATTTTATGTAAAAAACGTTATTCTCATCCGTTTAAGAATTTCACGTTTACAATCCGCTATTAAACATCTACAGTAAAGTAGGCATAGGACGTCACTATCGCGAAGTAATACACAAATGCAGCAAAAAAGATGTCGTCATTAAAGAAACCTGACCAAAAAAAAAAAAAAAAAAAAGGCTATGATTCATAGGTCTTCATTTGTTTGTAACATTAATATAGATACTTAAAATTAAATATAGTTTATAATAGCTTCATGTTTTAACAGAAATCATTCGTTTATATTTTTTCAAAATAAGACGTATTTTAATTACATTTTCTTTTGGTTGTTATGAAAAAAATGAAAACAAAAATATATAGTCAATATTTTACAACTATTTTTCCTTTACTTTCTACAGAAATGGAGTAATTTCCGTTGCCAATATTAAACAAATGGCTCCAAAAACTACAAAAAAATTAATATCTCAAAAATAAATGGAGATGCAGTTTTCAAACAAATTGCATTAAAAAGTACTTTTTTTCCCCAGTACGGCGATATAAAAATTGAAAATGTGCGATGCTTAGAAGTTTAAAAAATTGCTATAGAGTATTTAATCATACTGCTTTGTTTTATGACTGGCTTATGTAAGGTAAAGTTATTCTTTGGAGACGACACAAAATAAGCTGGGAGAAAGAAATAGCATATCGTACCGGGGGCTAATAATATTGACAACTTATTATAGAACACACGAGAGTGGTCTCGTACGTTCAGAAATTCCATACAATGCCACATAAAAAATAAATTTATTAACTTGTTAACTTTGTAGCCGCTTTTGATTCAACAAGCATGCTGAGCTCTCACATCTTTTCGGTAGTCTCCTAATTCTATCTTAATTTGAAAAACTTTCGAGTCCATATTTAATAAACAATTAAATTTAAAAATCAAAAATCCCGACAGCGTAAAAAGCAAACTAATTAATTATTTCTCATCAATGTGAAACTATTCTTTTTCAATTACTACTATTAGCTCACACTCTTGCTATATATATCTTGTTCAAATTTTCAATCGTTAATAAAATACTCATTGCTCATCCAATCAAGCTCAAATAAATTTTTTAAAACTTGTAGTGGATGACAGATGTTAATACAGTTTTTTTCAAAAATTAATTCATTAATTAAATTAAATTAATTAATTTTCAATAATCGAGAGAGCCCTCTTCTTGATCAAGGTATTTTAAGACCGAGAGAGCCCTCTTCTTGATCAAGGCCTTTTAAACGCCACTCAAGATGAAAGAAGAATGGGAAAAAAAAATTCTCTTATTGACCTAAGTAGGAATTGACTTAAAATATTTTTTTTTATATTACTTGTTTATATTACTTACCTATTTTTTTTATTTACTTGTATTGATGACTTTTAAGTTGTGTTTAATTGTTAGTTCCTATCTATAAACACTGTTTTGATGAGGTCTATAGATGTCTATGATGGTTAGAGTTGCAGTAAAGCTAGAGATCCTACATACACAACTTCCAGGTTCTGTAATATTTAAACGGAGCTTCTGACTGTAAAATAGTCAATGAAACATCGTCTTCATTTTGAAAGACCTATCCAATGATAGGCCACTCAACAGGATGCGTAAATTTGTTTTCGTCTCTACCGCCATTTTGTATTTTACAGCTGCCATTTTGAATTTATAAAAACAAAACCTAGCCTATAACCATTGGGCCGTTAAGACGAATTGATAGAGACCTCATTTATTAAAATCCATCCAGCCGTTGGGGTGTTTCGAGGGTATAAAGAAATCCACATACATAAATACGCGTGAAACACATAACCCTTGTTTTCAGTCGGGTAAAAAGATTGGGAAAGTTACCTTTCAGTTTCTTCATCTAATATATAAAAACGAAAATTTGTCTGTCTGTCTGTAATTCTATACAAATCCACAGTTTGGAAGCCAGAATTGTGATATGTTACATACATATAAATTAAAACACGGCCGAGGCAACTAAAGTAATCCGGAATCGGAATAACTTATAGTTAATTTTTAATTAATAAAAAACTCACAAATTTAACAGCCATTTCCAATCAAATTGAAACATTTTTCGTTATAGCTGTTGCCAACAATTAAAAATCCGCGATAAAATTCTTACCACAGCAATTACATTTCCATTGTAACATTTCCACGTGAAAAAATGAAATAAATGTTTTGACGAATTTAAAAAAGGTGAATATCACATCATAGCTTTTTTACTGCAAGATTTCCACATGAAAAATGAAAATAAATATTTTGACGAATTAAAAACAAAAGTGAATGTTGCGTCATAATTTTTTCTGTTTTATGATTTCAAAGTGAAAAATTATAAAAATTTAATTAATTTGACGTATAAAAAAATGGAATATTACGTCATATTGGAAATATCGAGGCTAACGAAAAAGACAGGCTACCGCGGTGCATCCCACATATTTTTTTTTACAGGCCGCTAGAGTGACATCATGCTCATTTCGTGCACCTGCATTGGTGCATTCAAGCATCACGTGACTCCAGCGGTCTGTAAAGAAAGATAGGCGTAAAGCACCGCAGTAGCCTTTCTTTTTCGTTAGCTTCGGGAAATATAAAGGACGTGGTGAATACATAACGTCATATAAGTATGAAAAAATGTATTAAAGCATGATGAAAAATCGATTATGGAAATATATTTATTTTAACATTATTGCTCCAATGATAAATGGAAATAAGTTCATTTGCAGCTGTATTATTTTGCGTCTGTTTTACAGGGTGATTCATAAATATCGAAACAATAGGCTAGTTCCTTAAATAGTACCACTACACCCATACTTCCAATTGCAAAGTTTCATAAAAAAAGGTGTAAAATTTAATGACATAAGCTGCTACTCCATGGGGCCTATTTGAAAAAATACGAAAATTTAATTTTTATACGGCCCCCGTAGGTTAAAAATTCCAATTAGGAAAACTTTCCCTACCCATTCCTGAATTAAACACAAAAAACTGCATCTTCATATCTGCAAAATTCGCAGAGTTATGGTCGTTTAAATAATTGATCAGGTTTTAATGGATTAGACACAAATTGAAATGCGTGCAATCCAAGAAACAATGTTACTTTAAGAGTTCTAGGAAACATGTAAAAAATATATTTGTTAAGTTAGAATTTTGATTTTTTCTTCTTTTTTTGTGATGGTTAACCATATAATTTACAAAAAAAAAAAAAAAAAAAAAAAAAAAAAAAAAAAAAAAAAAAAAAAAATCACATCCTAATATTTCTCATAAAGTTAAAAAAAATAAAATTAAATGATTAGTATTTTTTAAGCGTATTTAAAATATTTATAACTCGAAACATTATTCATCGGATTTCAAATTTTTTTCAATTAATTAAAGAGGAAAGTATAATTTTAGTTTTGTTTCAGGATTTTTTAAAATATTAATTTTAAAAATATTTATTTAAAAAATTATGTAACTTATTTAAAAAAAGAAATCATATTTGTAAAAGTAATTTTTTTTTCAAATTTGCCGAAGCAAAATTAATGTAAACTAATCAAAAAATACATGTTCCAAGTTTGCACCTTTTTTATTTACGATTATTGACTTATATGAATTTAAAGACGAAAAATGGTACAAAAAAAAAAAAAAAAAAAAGAAAAAAAAAGAAAAGAAAAGCATCATGCAGAAAAACGCATTTAAAGTTTTAAACATAGATTGGCTCCTAATAAAATGTTTAAATGCTTTTTAAAAAAATGCACGTGAAAAAATAACTTCTTTCTGTAGCTTAAACTTCAGATTCAGTTTAACTTTTGCCGTTTCTGCCTCCTTTGACATTTGATGTCCACCGAAGTGGAGGGGCCTATAGTTACAATGGCTGTCACCTCGAATGATCCTTATTATACAGAAACAACAACAAGTCACAACAATTTTTATTTTCCATTACATATATTATATAACTACAATGGGATATTCACAATTACATCCATGTCTTACCCAGGGACTCGAACCCGGGCCCTCGAGGTGACAGCAGCCTCCGCTTACTGACCACGCCACCGGGCGACCTACCTCCTTTTTGTACTATTTAAATGTCCATAAATTAATGTTAAATGTGTAATTTGAAATAATGCTTTTTCTAACATGCCGATTAAGAGTTTTTCATAATTTTAGCCCCCATAACTTGAGCCTTTTTATCGTCCCGGCGAGGTCGTTAAAAAAAGTCTGTATTCTGGGGGACGGGCCGGGCCAGACCCGGGACTGGTGACTTTTCTCTGAAGACTCGGCCAGGCCGGGATAAACGTATTTTTTCATACCGAACCGGGTTTTGGTATGATTTATGACGGCCCAAACGAGGGATATACACGAGGGATATGGGCCCGAAGGGGGGGAGGTTGCCTTCCGTGGAGGTCTTTCTAAGGGAGCCTAACCTGTATTTACGCAGGGATATCCAAGGTTCGAAGAAAACCACTGAAAACTACGAATGATTGGGTCGAAGTGCGCGATTGGATTCGAACCCAGCACCTCCCATCTACCAGCTTTGAGAGCTGAACCCCTCGGCTACTGGATATACCGAACCGGGACTGGCTTCCTTATTTCTAGGTCTCCCTTGGGCGAAATATTCAGCCCCGGTCTGGAGACAACCCGTATTAAAATCTTTATCTCTGACTGACCTAATCCGTGCAAAAATAACTAAAATTTTGCTCAGCCCAAAAACTTTTACAAAAAATACATATATGGCCGTTATTTTACAATAAAACTTCAAAATTCATATTTTTGAACGATAGTAGATTTTAAGGTAAAAAAAAAAAAAAATTAAATACAGTAAAACTAGTGAAAAAATCTGCCTATGATGGAATCCTTTCTTAAACGGAAAAATCTGTTGACCCATGGAAAATGAATATAATAATACCTGAGAAAAAATAGACGACGTTTACAACTCCTAAGAAGGAAAATTATCTATAACGCGTTTTTTTCTTTCGTATGTCATTCCGTCTTAAAAGATTTTTATTTTATAGCATTTTCCAATGTCTCCAACACATGGAATACGGATTAACGATATTAAAAGAGAAGTGAATCATTTACACATAAATAGAGATTCATTAATAACACAAATAATCACTGCTTTTGACGTTTCTTTAAAAATAACAATTATAAACATGAAAAAAGAAAAGCTATAATAAGTATTTTTGTCAGAACTCCTCCATACGAAACAACTTTTAACCATATCGATGTAAAAAACTATGTAAAAATTCAGTCAGGCCGGGCCAGGCTACGATTTGAACTTTTTTCCAGGCAGGGCCAAACTTTTTTGCCTCTGGGTCGGTTCGGGACCGGACCTAGATATTTCGACCCGTGCAAAGTACTATTGCAGACCACCAGCATATTTTGAAAGCAGGTTTAACGTAAAATCTATACGCTGCCTATTTTATGTCCAAAGAAGAGGCACTGTCTTAAATCGACTTTTAATAATGTACAATTTGTGGATGACCCCTATCTTGCATTCAAAATGAGTCAAAAACTCGTCGCTCAGAGGCATGGATAAATGGTGTAAGTGACGTATTTTGGATTTTGATATCTCTGCGAATTTTGAAGATATCGAGTTGATTTTTTTTGTGTTTAATTCAAGAATAGATAAGGAAAATTTTCCTAATTGGGAATTTTAATCTACGGGGTCCGTATAAAAATTTAATTTTTGTATTTTTTCAAATAGACCTCCTATGGAGTTGCAAGATAATGTCATTAAAATTTGCACCCTTTTTTATGAAACTTTGCAACTGGAAGAATGGGTCTAGGGGCAATATTTAAGGAAATAGCCTATTGTTTCGATATTTATGAATAAATCTGTATAAGTTTATACATTTTTATATTGGGTTTTCATTTGATTCATGTGTACAGCACTTCGACTGTTTTTTTTTAAATTTATTTTTATATTGTATGTTAAATTTTGAAATTGGTTTTCAAAATTGGTTCTTAAAATTGGTTCTTAAAATTCCGGGTAACGCCGGTTACTTTAGCTAGTTATATATACCAAATATAATTATATATATCAAACCAACCGAACTTGGAAAATCTCAGGTAGTTTTAAATTCGTGCATTTTGTATAATTTCATTATATTTTGATTTAGAACTTCAATCTATGTTGCCGAAACTAACAGCCTCATGCCACTTATGCACGCCTACCACATTTTTGTCGCCCCTGATCTATGATATCTTATACTTTTTCTAACGCATATACAGGAACAGAGTGTTTCAGGAAAAGATACCACAAACTTTAAGAAGGGATAGCGCAGACTACAACAAACAATTTTTGGGAATGACATTATTTACTGGGGATGAAAAAATATATAAGAAGATAATAATTTTTTTTTTTTTTATATATAAGAGTGCCCAAGTATAGCTTTAAGCAATCTCTCGCCATTTGATTAGTAGCAGATAAATAGAAAGAAGGTTGAGAAAGGATTACGCAAGGGATAATATAGCCATTTACAGGCATAAACACACGAAGGAAGTAACAAAGATGCTTAAAAAATTATTATAGGATTCAATTGAAATATCGAAGAATGAGTATAAAGCGGCAAAAGAGTTAAATGCATGTTAAAGTAATAATGATTATGATAATAATAATATGTAATAAGAAATAAAAGAATCAAAAAAAGGATGAAAATAAAGGGAACCATATTAGATGACAAAAAAAGGCAATCTGGTATGGTCATGTTAAAAGAATGAGCGATGAAAGACTACCCAAAATTGCATTTAATTATAAAGCAAATCAAAAAAGGAAACGGTGAAGACCACGAAATAACTGGATGGACGATATTAAAAAACCGGAACGGACTCTTGTAGATTTTTCGGATGGCGGCATCTGATGTCACAAACCGAGTTTAAATATTTACTGCAATACCAGAAATTTTTTTAATTATAAATAAAGAAATAAATAAGGCAAAGTGACAAAAATATTGCGTGGTAATAATAATAACAGTATATAAATAAAAGGTTCTGTAATACCGGAAAACGTTACAAATACAACGTTTCTATGGTATTTCAGTACCACATACACTGTTGCCACTCTGCTATCTTTTCTTAAATTTAGATTGCTCCATTTCTACTAGATTTTTTAAATAGAAATATTTCTTTTATTTAACCCTTTCGCGACGAGCGTCTTTTACAGAATTTTTAATCTTTTGCCACCGGTTTTTCAAAACATAATTTTTTTCCTAATTGAATCGGGAAGATGCCTTGATTAAATAAGACAAAATGTACAATATAAAATAACTGGTGGGTGATTCTGAGCACCTTATACGTCACGTATACGTGACACTCGTCCCGAAGGGGTTAATGACATTAAATAAGACGGAAATAAGACAAATATTGCTGTTTAAAAAATGTGGTGGCAACTAAGCAATTTGAATAAATAAAAAATCCCTGCCGGCCCGGCCTACAGGCGGAGGTAGATTTCGAAGTTACGTATACTAATTTCACAAGCAAAAACCAAATCATGATTAGAGATAAACCCACTTTAACAATTTTATCTGGCCGCTTTTGACGAGTTTTTATTTCATTTTTATATAATAACTGGTTTTATCAGAATCATGTTAGGGCAGTATTCAAAAAAAAACTTTTCCATGCTCAACAACTCGAAATTTTCTGGCATAACTCCAGATTCATTTTTAATAGGAAAAACATGAAACTTGTTGACGTGATTTTTGAAGAGATTTATAAGCGACCTGTGTTTTTAATTTCCGTTTAATTAATTAAAACTCGATACATAAACAATTGTTTTCTCAGTAAGATAATATTTTTCGTTTCTAACACAATCGCTTCGGGAAATTCCGTTCAAAATGCCCACTTTGACATCATTTTTTGAAATATATTCTGCCTCTGTCAAAAAATCGTTCATTACGGTACATTATATAGTTTCTGAATAAGCGAATCTACCAACTGGATGCGTTTGAGAGCAAAAATGAATTTAAAAATGAGTCAGAAAATAAGCAGTTTGGATTTGAATACTTCCTTTTCCAACACAATCACTTCGGGAAATTCGGTTCAAAAGGCCCACTTTGACAGCATGTTTTAAAATATATTCTGCCTCTATCAAAAAATTGACCATTACGGTACATTATATAGTTTCTGAGTAAGAAAAGGTACCAATTGGAAGCCGTTGAGAGTAAAAATGAACTGTAAAATGAGTCAAAAAATAAGCAGTTTGGATTTGAATACACCCTTACTAAGATGATTTTTTTCTTCAACCGCTATGTATTTTTAATTTGTTTTTGCTGTAAGAATTGGTCCTATCCAAAACTTGTCTATATAGATGTTGTAGACAATATTAAGAAGATATATGATAAATTCATGGGGATTTTATATCTTTTGAATTGACGGAGTTATGGATTTTTTTTTTCTTCAAACGCCCTTTTTGTTTTCGTTTTTAATTTTTTTTGCGGTACGAATTGGTCCTATCAAAAACTTGTGAATATAAAAGTTGTAGATAATGTTAAGGAGATTCATGATAAAATTAATTGGATTTGATATCTTGAGAATTGACGAAGTTATGAATTTGTTTCTCCCAAAAACCCTATTTTTTGCGCCCCTTGAGCCCATTTTTAACTTTATCAAAAATCTGTGTTACATAAATTTTGGTCCTATTTTTAGAAGTAATAAAAACTTTAAACTGATTCGATATGTACAAAATTTAAGAAGTTATAGGGGTTTTTCGTTTTTCACAAAACCCCTCCTTATTTCCATCCCCTTGGTCCGATTTTGCCCATTAACGAACTCGACCGAGATTTTATGCTTCTTGATTTTATGTATCAGTTTGGAAGAGATTGGTGCAGAATTGTGGAAGTTATCGTGTCCAGAAGAAAGTGATATATATATATAGATACATACATACATACATATATATATATATATATATAAAGTTTTTTACTGAGGGTGGTTTTGGGCTCTAGGGGTCATGATCGGCGTAGATCTGCAAAAAGTTTTCAGAAATTCCAACATAGGAACGACACCAATAGGTAGTATTTCATACGAAATATACCCAAAAACTTGCAACACTGCACGAGTAAATACTACGTTTCTCTGATAAGTTCTCTCTGACTACTTCTGGCCACTCTGTCAATGATAACATGCTGGGTACAACATGCAGGGCAAAGCAGTTAGAGGGGCCCAATGTATACTGTAATACTGGACTAAGATATATTTTTTTTAATTTTAGATATCATAGAATAATATGTAATATGGATTGTAGAATGTGTGAAAAATACCACTAATTTCACATTTAATGTGCATAATAATTTTTAATTTCGCAGAATCTTCTATCCTTTACAATATTTTAAGTATTTATTTTTTACATCAATGGTTACTCTCGGGATCGTCGAATCTATACATTCCCTGACAATTATATCAACTTTGCTTGTAAAAAATAAAGTTAATACTCGCGAAGAAACGTTTATAAACAAAACTATGGCAAAAACATTATAATTTAATACAGAAGAAATGTTATTTTGAGTTGTATAGAGAGATTCTGGGCCCCTAAACAAGATCCTAATTGGTACGGGGATTGGGCAGCGACCGTTTGCTCGATGTTTGCGCCGGCCCTGATAATATGATCTAGAGTGATCACATAGTAGATGAAAGAAGCATTGGGGATTTTCTCATCCCTTTGTCAACAGCAAGCATCACACACAGGATGACAAAACTTTTTCAATGTTCTCAGTGTTCCCCAGCCTGCGCGTTTCTTATTCAAGGCCAGTCAAATGTATTACGTTTGCATTATATTCTTTTAGCTCGGTTGCTACCCCAGCTCAGGTGTTTCCCGAGGGCTTTCGGCTTTGTTTCTCTCTCTCTCAAAAGGATATTTTTAGATTTCGAATAAGTTGGCAGAAGAACAGAAACACCGATGAAATGCTGGGAGTATAACTAAGCCAGATTTCAACGTTTATTTCCATGTGTTTCCAATGACAGCAGATGCATCCCACTTAAGAGGTGCTAGAAGACACTTAACTGTTAGGAAGTTATTACTAAGTGGTTAAGGTCATTGACTTTTGTATTAGATATTCTTATTAGTAAGGGCCTGATTATCCAAAAGGCACGTGAAGCACAAGCTTCTCCTCCAAAATTTGAGAAGGTACACAAATGACTATAAAATGACTATCAAAGTCGCATTTTTATTTTTTGCATTACATTTAAATTTTCTAGGTGGGGGGGGGGGGGGAGGGTTCCCAATGAAAGAGAAAATTCATGCTAGAAAACAAGGTTCAGAAAACTTATCTAACCGCGAAACTTGAATGTGATCAACAGGCTATTAACCAAAACCAATCCCACGGCATACTAATGTGCTAGATAAAAAACACCCAAGTAACTGAACGTACAGTCGTGAAAAAAAAAGTAAACACCCCTACTAACTCCGCAACAAATTATCGTAGAAGAAAGTTACTGGTACCGAACGATTTTAAATAAAGTCTACTTTTAAATGATGTATATAAAATTTGCTTAGGGGGCCATCTACATATTAAAACGAACCATAACTTCATTTTTTTCAATAGCAATACCCAATTCTGACAGCATAAATGAACTCTACACCCTTCAAATAGCCTAAAAACAAATTTTCATGCAATTCGTACCATAAGTTTCCGAGAAATTAATTATTTTAAAACAAGCGTATTTTAAGGGCTGTATCCAAATTGAAGTTGGGTTCGCGATTGCTAACCGAGAGAGCCGCCTTCTTGATCAAGGCACCTTAAGCAGTCAATGAAGTCTGTTAGATAACAAGGCAGCAGAAGAAATTTCAAAATATCTACTCACTTCAATCATAGACGGCCCCTTAAACCATCATTTTGCCGTTTTTAAAGCATAATTTGAAAACTACTTGGAAGAAAAATGTGAAATTTGGGATTTTCATAAAGCTGGACTTAATAAATCTAAATCCATCAAAAAAATTGTAGGTTGCAATTCATAATTTTTTCGAATATTAATTTCATAATTCATAATTCATATCATAAAATTATAAAAATTGCAAATTCAGCGTATTTATGTTTCGGCACATTAGTTTTATTTCTAAACAAAAAATTAGCACATTAGGAGTATAATTTCAGAAGATATAAATAAAAATATGAAAATGTAATTTAACGTTAGAAGCACTAAATTTTGAATGTTTATAATTCAAAAACTTATCATTCAAATGACTTGAAATTTGGTGTCTAGGCATATTTTGAACCGAAGATTTGAAATATTTCGTTAAAATTGGGTATTGTCATTGAAAAAAATGAGGTTTGGGTTCGTTTTAATATGTAGATGACCCCCTAAGCAAATTTTATATACGTCATTTAAAAGTAGACTTTATTTCAAATCGTTCGGTACCAGTAACTTCCGTCTACGATAATTTGTTGAAGAGTTAGTAGGGGGTGTTTATTATTTTTTTTCCACGACTGTACAACAGCTACATATACTAAAAATATACTCTATCTATAGTATATAAACGGGACATAAAAACTTTTTAATGAAATATATGAGGGAGAGGGCAATGAATTTAAAGCTCCTTGGGATAGGGAGGGAAGACCAACGCCTATATAGATTGTAGGAATTCCGAGCACACTTGAATGTGCTGGAATGTGATTTTTAATTTTTCAGGCCTCAGATCAAATTTCATAAATTGGGCCACGTTATTTCCTCTGACTTACTAATACCTATGTTTGTGGTAAATTACATTGTAATTGATCAAGCCATTGCATAGAACTAGTGTTCAGCTCATTGTCAGATTGGAGTGGATACATCAGAAGCTTCGCTTACCTTCTGCTCGTTGCGCTTCAATAATATTATTGGATAAGAGTTTTTCATTTCTGTCATTTGCAAACATATATATATATATTTAAATTTAAAAAACAAAGAAATTTAAATTTAAAATTAAAAATAGTAAATATTTTACATAATTTTTCGTCTCATTTAAAAATAACACACATTTAATATTTAAAAAATATTCTGCCTTTTGTACAATGTATATACGAAATTCAGAGAATAAAAGTTATGCATCGTATTTAAAAACTTTTAATTAACGATATCTTTGAACATTATAACTTAATTTAACGATTCATGGAAAATGATTTTTCCCCATTCAATCATATACGTATTTTTGCTACTAAATAACCATTCAATAGTTTATTCAAGAATTTTGCTATAAGTTGGATTTACTTAAGACACTCCTTATGATCATTGAGTTGGAATAGTTTATGGTTAAAATTAAAATTTTATAACAAATTTATCTATATAACGTGAGTTATATGTTATATAAGCTTTTGTTGGTAAAACAGCTTCAGATTTTTTACAGTTTTAAATAATATGTTATATATATATTTTTTTTCCTTTTTTCTAAATAAGATTTTTGTCAGTTCTTTGGTTTTCTTCACCAAAAAATTTATTTAAAAAAAATATCTTCTTTACTCAATTTAGTATAATGTAATGAGGAGTAACAACAACAACAAAAACAACAAAAATTATAACAACAATATAGCCGCCTCCTCTTATATTGCGGTATCGAGAAAAAACAAGAAACCGTGGTACATAAGAATGCGCATTAGAAATAGCAAGTAAGAAAAATCATAAGTTAAGCATAGATTATGAAACACTTTCCAACACTTCCTGAATGCTTTAACAAAACTTCGTTATTTAGGGAAATAAGGTACATAAGAGAACTAAGTAAACATTTTAGAAAAGGCATAAAACATTTGAAAAACTGATTTCAGTAGTTACCATCCATAGCCAAATGTATATTCCAATTCTTTTGAACAGCCCTGTATTTGATCTGTAGGTGCATATAATAACTATATAATGGGAAATTTTAGTTTAGCAAGAAAATGCATAACAGGTTGAAATTCATCTTTCAGCAATTTATACTAATAGATGGAAACATACTTCTATACTTTTGTACAACCCTGCAGTTAACCTAGCATCTTTATTACACGCACTATTTAGCTAAAGTTTAATTCAAAGTAAAACACTGTTAAAACTACTGGAATCGCATTTCCAGAAATTATCATTTATAGACGGCCATGTATTCAATTCTTTGCGTGACCCTGTATATAATTTTATCTATGTTCAACAAACATTTATTAGTAAACTAAACGCAGTTCAGCGTAAAAATGCATAACTCATTTAAAAACCACCTTTAAGCAATTTACAATCATTCCCAGTAACCAATACGAATTCTTTTGTGTAGCCCTGTATATGAATTACAGTATTTATACACACCATATACAATGCATAAATATAGTGAAACATAAAAGCACATAACATAATTAAAAATGCATTTCTAGCAATCATCGCTACCGTACAGTACTTCGGATACAATATAGTATCTGAAATCTTTTGTGTGTCCCTGTAAATGCTATACACTTCAATATATACATGAAATAAGTTATAGTAAACCTCAGTGACGTATATCAATTTAATTATATATGAAATAATTTAACATAATAAAATACACCGGGAAAAATTCCCGCCACACCTATATCATTATGTAATAGAATTCTTTTGTGTGGCCCTGTAAATGAATAATAATTATTCTTTGCACGGGATATTCTACGGGATGCATATTTTAGTGCATTTGATAAATGCATATAAATTTTATTATGTTTGAAAGCATTTAACATCAGTAAAAATCATTTTAAACGATTTTTTCCCATAGTACGTAATGTAACGGAAAACTTTTAACTGTCCCTATACATGAACTAAACATGCTACAAACTTCATTTGAAATAGGGTTTGTGCTATGGTAGAGGTAACTAACATCCAAAAATTTAAGAACGATCCGAGTATATTTACGGGAGTTAGAGAGCGTACAGACGGCCAGACAAACCGAATACATAAACACTTTTCAACTTTGTTGGAAAGTGTTAAAAAATATATTGTAGTATTACTTAGTTATATTAGATATATTTTTCCACTGCCGTAAAAACTATTTCGGTTAAATCTTTACCAAAGTAGGCAATTTTGGAATGAAACATTTCTGCAATACAGCGGTGTTTAATTTGTCAAAGAAGTCTTTGTAAGCAGTTTATCTCTATAAAACTTAAATGTATATAAATTATAATTTAGCAAATAAGTTTGTATACAGAGGAAGTTCAGGTATTATGGAAGTGTCGTACAATAAAGAATACTTCAATATCTGGCGCGTAGGATATTGCAGCCAAGCGTAAAACTGTCGTATGATTTCCTGGTATTCACATGAGCCACTGTGCTCAGTTCTGTTAGGGTACTTGTTGTTGGAGCCACGCGGTAAAATAAATCTTATTCTCAATTTTTACAGTTTTTTTTGCAGGCAAATTTTATGATGTTCCTATTAATATAAAATCTCATTGTCAGTGATGTTAATCAAGTTGATTATACAGTTGAACAGTTATATTTATTGCTGTGTTAGTCAGTTTTTCTCTATGTTAACATGTTGACGAGTGAAGAGGTTATGTTTTTCAATATGGTGTGTCGGGTAATATGGAATATCAGCTAGAAAATCTGTTTCAGGACGAGTTTAGTGAAGATGAATAATCATTCTACTCCGACGTATCATTTGAGATAGGATTTTTAAGGCTGCTAGTCACTTAGCTTCCGAAATCCCCCCCCCCGATAAGGTTAAGTCTATGGGCGTTTGATGCATTCTTATATTTAATATATCTCCTCAGGGAATTGATATTTTTAACTTCTTTTTTGCGTGTCCTATTCTTAAAGGGTGAAACTTTTTTTCTTATTCGTCAAAATATTTTTAACATCTATGTTTAATTTAATATTTTATGTTTTTAAAACTGACGAGCTGGGAGTAAAATACATATAAAATTAAGCATGGACTTTAGAAATATTTTGACAACTAAGGAAAAAAGAGACATCCTTTAAGAGGAATATACAGAGAAAAGAACTTAAAAATATTAATTTCCTGAGGAGATATTTAAAATATAAGAATGCATCAAACGCCCTTAGGCTTAACATTAACGGGGCGAATTCGGAAGCTGAGTGACTAGCAGCCTTAACAGGTTGTACACCAGAGGAGGAAGATGCAGTGTCCCTGTTGGAAAACTGAATGAAAACTATTCAGAGGATGGAAGAGATTAGGAGGAGTGGATATAATGCCTGATGTGGGGGTCATGGGGACGTTGTGGGGACTAAACAATAGACTACATTTGTGTTTTGCAAAAATTAAAACAATTTTTCAAAGAATGTGATGATTTATAGATGGTGTACACGTGGACGTGTTGGGGCCAAAACAATAGACAACATTTGTGTTACAAAACATTTGTGTATTTACAAAAACATTTGTGTTTTTGTAAAAAGTAAAACAATTTTTCAAAGAATCTGATGATTTATAGATGATGTATTAATGTTTACTTATTAAATAATTTTGGTTATTCTTGTAAATCATGGTTTATCTTGTAATTTTAATATTCCTCATAACCCTATTCCATATTACCCGACTGGTTGCCGTTACATGAAAAATGTAGCTTTTTCTAAAAGCTAAATATTAATATACAATTTTTTATTTCACTTTAAACTCATTAAAAATGTGTTCAGAAATAGTCAAAGTTTGTTTTTTACTAACTTTTAATGTATCTCAAATTTTTGTATGTTGGCTTGCAAATAAAAATGTAAATGGTATTCCATAATACCCGAACTTCTTCTATAGATTATAGGTTTCTTGAAAATACAGTTTGATTTCACAGGTATTGATAATCATTGATATCACAGGGGTATATAATAATATAGGGGAATGTCTTCCACAGTGAGACAGCTTTTTAAAAATCGAATATGTTTACTCACCACAAAAAGTATACATGGCATTTCAAACGTAATACACTTATGGAACTCACCTGAAAAGTAAGAAAAACAATTTAGAAGTTTCATTTGAATATATTAATCAGCATTACAATAATTGAAAAAAATATATTTTAGAAAGTATATATAAAAATCACTTCAAAACAGCAAAGTACTCAATAATTGCTATAAGTGATTAGTAGTAGGAAAATTTTCCTACTACTGTGATTATTGAGTACTTAAAAATATGCTTGATTAAAATACCTTTGATTAGACAAGCCGTTTCAAGAGAATGGTTTAAGATATACAAAAAGTTTCCTTTTAAAAGTAAATCGAAACATGAGAAAATATTAATAAAATTATGAAGAATTTAATTATGACAATTATAAATTTACGGCTAAATGAAAAGAAAAATTAACCACACTTGATAAAAATAAATATATTAATTGATAAATTGGTGCTTCTATTTATTATGAGATATAAAACTACCCCTCATAGCATTTGACGAAAACTCCAACGCGAAAATGATAATTAAAATTCTTGATTTAAGCTCTTTTTCTCAAACTAAAACGGTTAAATATCAAATAAAATATATAATTACAGACATCAACTGTTTTTCAATGTTTTGGTTGTCTGGTGTTTTGTGATTGCGTTCGTATACTCAGGAGGAGTACAGAAAATATTCGAAAAGTGTATTTTAACCTTAAATATATTAAATATTTTTAGGGTTTTTATCACTGAATGTATGTAGTTATATGTATTTTATTTGACAGTTAATTGTTATCCAGACGTAATTAAGTATTTATTTTTTAATCTTAAAATGATTAAACTTTGAGGCTCTCCGGAAATGAGTATGGGGATCTCAATGACGAATTCATGGCGGGGGGCGATCACTCCCTCTATTTAAGCATAAAGGATAGTCGAGATTTCTAAGCCAGTTTTAGTTCTAATGCATAATTTTAATGCGTAAATAATGTGTTTAAAACTAAAACCTTCGTCTTTCTTATTTTTTATTGTATAAAAATTATAAGATACGAAAGCTACCAAAAAGTTTTATAAACATATGTAATGTGAAAAAAAAAATCAACAATTGTATGTAAAATACTCTCTCACAACTGTTCTAGTTATGTAATGAATAAAAATTAGCTTCTATAAATAAGTTCGACGGCTTGAAATAAGCTCTTAAGAGTGTTAAATGCAATATAGTTTTTTAATAATACAACAACACAGGTTTTCAGATTCAGTATCGAACGTGTCCTTGGAACACCCAAGTCCTATAAACGGTATGTTATGTACACATAACTGTCATACTGTGTAGGGGAAGGTGTTGTACCTCAGTCCTATTTTGAAATTTTAATTTTTAATTAAAAGATGTAAATATTGAAATATAAAACAATTTGCTAATCATTTATCATCTTCTGCTTCCCATATAATTTTTTTTGAACTCTAATTTTAGGACTATCATAGTATTTCTTTTTATAATAATAATAAAAGAAAAATAGCAATTGTAGAACCAAGGTATGGCACCCATGCTGTACCATGCGCCATGCATCATTTTTTTTATGATAAAATAAATAAAATTGAGGAAACATTTTTATTTGTATTTTACACTGTATTTGAAATAAATTTTAAAAGTATATTTAATAAGAGATTTGTCACAGATACCTATTTAAAGTTGTTTCAAATTAATATAAAACAGAAGGTGTAAATTAGAAGGCGGATGGTGGGATAATTGCAACCACAATAGATATCAATTGCATTTTTATTTATTTTTTATACATGTTTGTTTATCACAATGCAAAATCATCAAAAAACAGTTGCATAAAAAGGTAAGATTATTTTTCAAAAACTGATACTGTACCGGGAAATATATAAAAAATTCTCCTGTCTCTTTAAACAAGACTAGGTTCTGGCAAAAGTCTAATGATTTTATCACATTTGATTGAAAAATGTATTTTTCTCAAGTATGAATTCTATTCTAGTGATATTAAAACGTTTCATGGGCACAACAATAATCTCTTTTTCACCATTGTCATCATTTATGCATATTTTCTATACACAAGTGGTGTGCAAACATAGTTGAAATTCTTTCCATTAATGATGCAAGGACAAACTTTCTTGACAAATTTTCATTTGTTGGCTTTTAACAGAATAATATGCAATTGTGTTGCACTTTGGACTTGTATAAGGTACAACTCTATTGGTAGGTTCAAGGTAGAAAGCTTGATTATTTGAAAAATAATGACTTCTTACTATTTTCTAGTTCGGCTTAACATGATTTGAAACTCATGTTCATAATGGACTATAAATACTTTTTTATGTATTATAACCTTGAATTTAAAACAAATAACTGTTGATAACGAGATATAATGAAAAGTTGCAGCTTTAAAAAATTTACTTTTTGATGATCAAAGCTTTTTTTTAAAGAATTGTCTGCAACATGTGCTGATTATATTAAAGAGACCAACTGACATCTAGTGGTATATCTCAAAACTACATTGATTAGTTTTATACAAATCCAATAGATAAGAGCTAAAAACTTTCTAGGTCCAAGGTACGCATATGTTCAAGCAGTGTTCTCGCTGGCTTTTGACCAACATTAGCGATTTGGTGAATAAGAAATAAAAAATAGTAGCCAAATGAAAATAAATGTTAGGAAAATAGATTGAAACACTGAAAAATCTATATTTAACCCCTTACTGTATCCATTTTTTGAATATGCTCTAAAGCAGTGGTTCCCGACCTTCTTTTGACCGCGCCCCACCTAAGCATCTCTAAAATCATGATGTCCCCCCTCCCCTCTAGATCATATAAATCTTATTACATAAGAAAAAACTTCTATTTTTCAGGAAGGATCTGAAAATAGCATTGACTCTGATAAATAATTTCATATTCTTTAATTTATTAAAATCAATTTTTTTTATTACAAGTACGTTTTTAACTTACTATAACTTTAATCTATGAATACAACAAGGCCATGGATGTTCACATTGTTATTGTTTTATTTTTAGGCATATTTGTTGTTTTTTGGCATCTTACCTCAAATTTTAAAGTGATACATAGTCTACATTTTTATCTCCGTAAAATTTCTTGAAATATCTCTCACATTTTGTATTACATCCGATAGAATAGATATTTTTTATAACGGATTTTAGTACTTCGTTTAGTGACACGTAAAATGTCCGGATTCGCGTTTTTATCCATTTTAAGTAACTATTTTTCTTTCCCCTCATACCATAACTTTTTTGACAGCGGTCATCTTTTTCGCATTATTATTATTTGGCCAATATGTTTTCTCAGATTTTAAATTTTAAAATGCATAAATAAAATTTACATAATTATTCAGGTGTCAGTGTATTTTTAACTTTTAAACGGGAAGGCTTCGAAAATTAATTTTTATTCATTTATTTTTTAATTTTTTTTCATCTCTTTTAATTTTTTTCATCTTTTAATTTTTAGACTACGACACTACTTTCATTAGAAAAAAAAGAAGAAAAAAAAATTCTTAGTAAGAAATCTGAAATTGCCTCCTTGGAATGTCATATTGCCCGCTCCTGTGGGGCGTACGCCCCACGTTGGGAACCACTGCTCTAAAGTAACCTAATTTTTATAATTACTCAAAAAAAGAAATTCAACTATCCGCTACAGAAACTATTAAAAATAAGTACATTCAAAATGCCTCCTAAATGTGTAAATGTCTCAGACATTCTTTTAGCAGTCTGCATAAAAAGTTAAAAACAGCTATCTTTGAATTACCGTTGTGAAAATATACACTAAAAATTGCTATGAGATTTCGACCGATAGAAAAAATTGATCGGCCAACGATACTTTACATACAACTATTAAATAGTATGGTTAATTCTAACACCACATTCCAGCAAAACTTTTCAATATTTGGCACTTGTTGCGAGTAATTTTGTTTAATTTTTACCAGAACGACGCCGGCGCATAGACAGTGATTAAGTGACAAAACCTATCGCATAATTCTTTTTGTGTGATTGACTGTTGCTAAACTCAATTGATATTGAGTCTGTATCTCTATAAATAGAGCAATGTAAATGGCAGGGTGCGATTGAACATGTAAACCTGCACCAATCGTTCAGAAACGCGGAAAAGTCTCGAGTGTATTGGCACACATAGAGAGCAGAAATTGAGCACTCGCAATTTGGCGAGTCTGATTTTTAGTTTAATCGCCAAATGAAACATTTTGTCGCGATTTGGTGCAATGGCGAGGCATAATTTTTTTCCCCAAGGGAGTTCGTCGTTCCAAGCCGAAGCTCGCAATCTTATTGGTTGTTGGTTGCCCAGTGTCCAACCAGTTTTGGCGACTTTGCACTTGTTTTGAGAAACTACATTACAAACAAAATAAAGCAAAAATGCGTTTTTTATAACATAATGGTAATCTGTTGAATGTTATTCAATGCATTTTGTATAATTATAAATAAGGATTTAGAAATATGTCTCTTCAATACATTTTTAATTAATTTTTTGAACGCTATATTTTATATCCAAGTATATACTTAATATTAATTTTTGTTTATTAAACAAAGACGAATGAAAGATTTCTTTTTTCTTTTTCTTAAAAAAAAAAAAAAAAAAAAAAAAAAAATCGCTCTTTGTAATAAAATTATTTATTTAATTTCTTTTTAATGAATGTACTTACTTAGGCAATATTGGGTTAATTTGGTTTTAGAAGGATGCTATTTAATGTATTTTGTATATTTATAAATACAAATTTAGTAATATTTGCCTTCAGTTTATTATTGTAACTAAGTATACTTAAATTTTGTTATTATTTATTAAATATTTTCTTCTAATACAAATGTATATTATACGAATTTGGTATTATATTTGTAAATGCAGATTATTTATAACTAATTGCACAGAATATTTGTTTCTGCTTTTATATTATTATTATTATATTATTTAATATATCTTAATTAATATTAATTTATTAATAAAAATTATTACTATGTATTTATTATATTGATTTAATAAGTATTATTATTAAATATTAATAATTATAAAATGTTCAAGTATTTTTTTTTCATTTATATTATACAATTAGATTAGACTATTTTAAATAATAATACATATTTAGACTATATGCTAATTATAACTAAATTTATATTATACAGTTAGCTTATTTTAAATAAATAATAAATCTTTAGACTGAATGCTGTTAATCCTAAATATTTGGGTTTTTCTTTACGTTGGTTTTTAAATTTGACGTATTCATTACAGAATATTTTTACACATAATCAACAACTTTTTTTTTTTTCGTTTTTCCACTTTGTATTAATAATGATTGTTGAAAGTATATAACTTCTTCCAAAAAAAAATATATATATTAACTGTGCCGCTATATTTTATAATGATTGTTTGTCAAATGAAAGACAGAACTCAGCCCCCCCCCCCCCCCGCACACACATTCATACACACATACATACCAAATTAATGCTACTGCGAAACTGTAATTTATTTGCACCAGAAACTAACATTACACACTAAAGTGTAAAATTTCAACTAAAATGACATTTAAGTAGCAAAGACAAAAATAAATAAAAAATAAAGACAAGTAATTTTTTTACTTTTTTGGTTCTATGTAATGTATAATTTTGAACTATATTTCATAAAGGTATAAGAGCATACAGTTACGAATTCCTGGGATTGTTAGGGAATCCAACCTCTTCTTCACCCCCCTCCCCCCCTCCCGGATTTTGGATTTTAAGGTTTTTTATGGATTAAAACTGCAAATTCTTCCTGGAACTGCAACTTGAAAAATAAAATATATATAGTTTCTTTTTTGTTTATCACAAATAGCATTAAAATATATATATATAAATAATATACTTATATTAATATTATTATATAATAATTAATAAATTATATAATAATATAAAAATGTTATTTATATTTAAAAAAATTATATATATATATTAATATAAATAATATAATATAATTATATTAATGTTATTGTATAATTATATAACATAATTAATTAATAATAATAATAATAATTTATTTTATATTATAATATATCATATTAATAATTATATAATAATATTATATTATTTATATTAAAAAAATGATTACAATACTTTTGATATAAATAGTAATATTCTCCCTGGAACTGCAGCTTGAAAAACCAAATGTATATATAGTGTTAATCACAAATGACAATTTTTAAAGAATATAAATAATACAATTGTATTAATATTATTATATAATTATATTATATTACAATTAATACTAATAATAGTTATATTAATATTATTGCATAATTATATAATATGATAATTAATTAATAATATTAATATAATTATATTATTTATATATTTTTAAAATGCTATTTGTGATTAAAAAAAACTATATACATTTTGTTTTTCAAGCTGCAGTCCCAAGAAGAATTATATTAATGTTATTGTATAATTATATTACATAATAATTAATTAATAAACATATTAATTAATACTATATTATAATATACTATATTAATAATTATATAATAATATAGCATTGTTATTTATATTTAAAAAAGTATTACAATATTTTTAATATAAATAGTAATATTCTCCCTAGGACTGCAGCTTGAAAAACAAAATGCATATAGTTTTAATCACAAACGACAATTTTTAAAGAATATACTATGTAATACAATAATATTAATATTATTATATAATTATGTTATATAATAATTAATAATAATAATTGTTATATTAACCACTTCACCGTTTGCCCCGAGATAACTCGGGGGTAAAAGCACTGTTTCCCCATACCTATCGCCGGTGAAGTGGTTAATATTATTACATAATTATATTATATAATAATTAATTAATAATATTAATTATTTTAATATTATTAATTATATTAAAAAAATATTATAATTTTAAAATATAAATATTAATATTCTCCTCTAACTGCAGCTTTAAAAACAAAATGCATATAGTTTTAATCACAAATGATAATTTTTTTAAATATAAATAATATTATTATATTAATATTATCACATAATTATATTTATATAATAATGGATTAATTAATAATATTATGTTAATAATTAAATATTAAAAAATATTTTTTATAACTTAATAAATCATTGAAAAATTTAAACAAATTCCCGCATGCTTGGATTCGAACTCAAGTACTCAGATTTACAGACAAACGTCATACCTCAACGCTAGTATGCATTCAAGCCGAGTCAGCTTAAAATAGAATTCATACAAAACCCCCAGAAGTACTCTTCGCCAAATGTTATTATCGCCAATATAGACTATGACACTGCCAAAGGCAGGAACCAATGAGGTTATGAGGTACAGTTCCGATCGACGAACTCCCTTGGAAAAAAAAAAATTATGCAATGGCGAGCGGCAGCGAGAACTCTGTGTTCAAGGTACAACACTTTCCCCTACTATTTGGCATTGTAACATTATAACATTTAACTGTGTTGTGACTGTTTTACTGATATGTATTGCAGTAAATCTACATTATATAATTTATTTAAATCCATTTCTTTTGGAATGCACTTTACTTATATTTAGTTACAATGCATTTCTTTTGGATTCCCTGTGTTTGTTTAATTAACGTTCACAGATCCTGCTCTAGCGCCTGTCTCTAGCGGGTTGCATCGACGTGCGTTTCTTATTTTATGGGCATTTTTACGATTTATGATCGCGTTTGCGGCAACACGATCCCAAATAATTTAATTTGATTAGACAGCTCCATATTTAAATTTTAGAATTGATAATGTTTTCAAAGTCCAACATAAAGAACTTTTATACTATCAAGGAAAATGTTAGAAGTAGAAGGCTTGTCGGGATAAATAGATGGAACTGAAGTAAAATTTGCTTGCGAGAAAGAAAATAAAAGTGTACACTTTTTATATTAATTAACTTTTCAGCAAAAATAAAGAAAATTCTTTAAAATCAAATTAATAGTTAAAAAATATTTAAATAAATAAATAAATATATATATTTATATAAAAGTACTAATTAATACGGAAGAACTAAGTTAAGCATAAACTTTAAGTAAATAAACATAAAGAATTTAAAATGAAATTTATCAATCTTGTATTTATTTAATGAGACAAATTAATGAAAGAGTCTTCTTGATAATTAATTCGCGTTTTTAAAAATTAAATTGCTAATGATACTTTTCCAAGTTGTTATTAAAATTCTAAAATTCAGTTAATGTCTATATAAAATCTTAAAGAAGAGAAATCAAAAGATGTAAAAAAGATTTTTTGAATGAAAAAAATTCATTGAAAATATAGAAAATAAGTTTCCTTAGAATACTCTAAATTTATAAGAATAAATTCTCAAAGAAAAAAAAAATTCTTTTAGTGAGTGAAAGAGCTATGGAGTAAAACTTTACAGTAGTTTCTTTAGAAAGATCCATTAATATTGATAAAACAACATCATTATAGGGAAGTGCAAGAAGTATTTATGAGAGTTATAAATCCAGAATTTGCATAAGTATTGATTTATTGTAAAAATAAATTTTAGCAAACTTTTGATAATTTATTTTTCCCTCCTCCCCCATTTATGTGCCAAAGCATAGTCCATAAACTAAACATTACATTTTATTATTAAAAATGATATAAAATAAAACTGTTTATGGAGAGCATTATCAAAGTATTTTGAAATGTACTTCGCTTCTCTCTGAGATAGAATCGGGAATAAAAGTACAAATAGTTTTTTTAAAATGTTTTTTTTAATGCCTGTATTTAAAAGTAGAAATACGCTGTATTTAAAATTCATACAATTTTCCCCCCGTTTCTTATATGATGTCATAGTAACATGTAAAAATCACACATTAGAGACCAGTGAACCCATGCGAGACTTTCGCAGTGCAAACTTTGAAATATTTTGCCGACACTTTTTTCATTAATTTTTAATTAACAGCAGTTTTTTAACACTTTGCAGCAAAGTTGAAAAGTGTTTATGCATTCGGTTTGTCTGTCCGTCTGTCCACGCTCTAACTTGCGTAAATATACTCGGGTTTTTATGCAATTGATAAACGTTATTTAGGGTCATCAAGGCATGTTTGGTATTGTATATGAAGTATGTGGGATTAATAGTTGGGCGATTCTCAAAAGGTGGGCACTGGACGCAAGTCATAACTTTAAGCCTTTCAAACATAACTTTAATTATCATTGACTTTATTTTTTTTTTACACTGAGTTTTTAATTCTATTCAGAGACAGAAAATGACATAATTTATTGTAAAAGCTTTGTATAAATATCTTAAAATTTTATTATTTTATGCTAAAGAGGCCAATTTCGGACATTCATAACGTTAACTGCTCCAATGTACCACCAAGAAAAAGAGTTTTAACTTTTTCCCAGGTGGTTCTAATGGTAAACAACGAATGCATAAAGGAAACGGATGATTTTTTGATAATTTCATTAAGAGATGGCAGGCTGATTTACTGCTTTTTTGGAGATAGAAGGACTTTTCTATAAAGAATTTTTCTGTATTTTGTTATGTCCGAAAGTAACGTACGTAACAAAGCATTTTATTTTATTATTATTATTACTGGATAACAAAAAGTTAATTATACATATATATATATGTATACAGACACATTTACTACATTCTTAGTTTTAAGAATTTTTTAAATACTAAGAGCAACGTCCAAAATCTGTAACGTACGTGCGAAAGAGTGTCCAAAATTTGTAACGTACGTAACTGCTAATTAAATGCTTTAATCATTAATTTTCCAGAATAGTTGCTGTTTTTTTAATGTTTGTGTATAATTTTGTAGACATACTATTATAAAATATTTATATATTATATTTATAGACAAAATACTATGCAATTAAAAAAAATTGGCCTTAAATTTGAAAATTAAAAAAATTACATATAGTTAATGTTTAATGATCCCACCTTTTGAGAATATCCCAGTTCACTTACAGGGACACTCGAAAGAATTCCATTACATTATGGTATATGGGGAATAGTCGTCTGCAGAATATTTTAATGAGATTACGCTATTTCAAATGCATTGAAACTGATATAAATCAGTGAATTTCACTACGATTACGATAGAATAGGGCATTCATAGCATTTGCACATAAAATATATCGGTTAAAGTACTGTCTTTGAGTAATAATTGCTGGAAGTGAGTTTTAAAATTTGGTATGCGCTTTTAAATTTAACTAACGTTTTGCATGTTACTCGTTGCCTATAAATTCTGTACTTCATATACAGGGATTCACAATAGAATTCACGTACCATTTTCCTTATTAGCGGAAACTGCTGAAGGGAAATTTTTAACTGATGCATATGTATTTCTTAACTGAACTAAATTTTGGCCTGCATTGTAGTTAATAGATGCAAATCTCTATACCATATACAGGGCTGCTCAAAGAATTTGGATAATTTTCTGATTGTAGATGGGAACAGTTAAAATTGGGTTTTCAAATGTTTTATGCGTTTCCACATGCTTGAATTAGACATAGTATTTTAATTTATTAAACTGTGAGTTTTGTTACATTATTATGAATGTGTTAGAAAGTGTTTAATAATCTATGCTTGACGCATAATTTTTTCTTTTTTGTTGTACCAAGCAAAGTGTTTCAATGGAATTGGAGTGTACTGTATCAAAAAAACTGTTGAAAAACGTCGTATGATATTGACACCCATCGTTGTGTATAGGAAAATGAAAGTTGACATCGGAAATAAAACATATTGGACGGACCCGTGAGAGAGCTTAGCTCTTCATTGTAATATCTTTTGGCAATACCTGATATTTTTTCACATGCAAACGTAAATTTAAACTTTTAAAGAAAAATCAAGGATAAAAATGTCTGAAAACAACAAAGCCAGAATACAATCTCATTTATTCCATCAAAGTTACAGTAAAAAAAGGATCGAAGGTAGAAAAATGCACGAGCGAGAAACAGTTAACGATTATATTTTAACTGCATTAAAACATGATATCACCACTTCGGAAAAAACACGGAACAAAGTAAAATAAATTGAATACACATAAAATATAATTTAATATAGTATAATAAAGCATAGCTTTTAGACCACACGTGAAATATCACTGCTTTGATTGATGGATAGTATTTATTCTTCTAAAGATTTCAATTTTAATTTTGCTTTTCAATCGTAAGTATAAAATAAACCAGTGCGGAGACGTCACACTTTATCTTTTTTTGCACTATTTATTATTTTTTGAAATTATTGCTGAGCATGACATAATGCGGTATTTTACTTTTGTGGCAAAAATATTTAATATCATTTATGAAAACAATGCTCATTTAATTTTTAATTAAATGCAATTTTTAATCAAAAATACGTTTTAGCGAAATGTGAGTATGCTATGCTGGAAGCCGGTTCAAAAACCTTTCGAATGATGGCTCTTTCATTGTTCTGCGTTTTGTAAATGCATGGAGAGAGGGATGTTGACAATATAAATATGATTCAAAATTAATAGATTGTTATAAAAAATAATTTTTGATCAGTTTCTTTTTGACATGGGGCAACAAGAGAGAGAAAAAAAAGCATTTTTATATTACAGTGTTACTTTACACTATACAAACAAATATTTCAGAGGTGGAACCCGTCGAATCTCGACGAAAGGAATGTCTTAAAAGGAATTGTTACATTGATTCGTAATAAACCTATAAAATTAATTAAAATAAAAATTTCACATTACATTGGTTAGTCTAACTCTTAAAACAAATATTATTTTAACCTAAAGCTATCCAAATACTATTTCCATAAACTTCAATTGTTCAAAATATTGAAAAATTAGAATGATTAAGTCATCAATTGAGGTTCTTATGCTTGGTATTATGGGATGAAAAATGAACACAAATGATTTCATTGACACAATCATGCAATTTTTTACCCGACTGAAAAGAAGGATTATGTGTTTCACGCGTATCTGTGTATGTCGATTTCTTTATAACCTCGAAACATCCCAACGGCTGGATGGATTTTAATGAATGAGGTCTCTATCAATTTTTCTTAACGGCCCAATGGTTATAGGCTAGGTTTTGTTTTTATAAATTCAAAATGGCGGCGCACCCTATTGAGTGGCATATCAATGGATAGGTCTTTCAAAATGAAGACGATGTTTCATTGACTATTTTACAATCAGAAGCTCCGATTAAATATTATACAACCTGGAAGTTGTGTATGTAGGATCTCTAGCTTTACTGCAACTCTAACCATCACAGACATCTACAGACCTCATCAAAAGAGTGTTTATAGATAGGAACTAACAATTAAACACAACTTAAAAGTCATCAATACAAGTTAATAAAAAAAATAGGTAAGTAAAACAAACAAGTAATATAAAAAATATTTTAAGTCAATTCTTACTTAGGTCAATAAGAGAATTTTTTTTTCTCCCATTCTTCTTTCCTCTTGAGTGTGCTTAAAGTGCCGTGATCAAGAAGAGGGCTCTCTCGGTCTTAAAATACCTTGATCAAGAAGAGGGCTCTCTCGATTATTGAAAATTAATTAATTTAATTTAATTAATGAATTAATATTTGAAAAAAAATGGATTAACATCAAGTGTCATCCACTACAAGTTTAAACAAATTTATTTGAGCTTGATTGGATGAATAATAAGTATTTTATTAACGATTGAAAATTTGAACAAGATATATATAGCGAGAGTGTGAGCTAATAGTAGGAATTGAAAAAAAAATAGTTTCACATTGATGCGAAATAATTAATTAGTTCGCTTTTTACGCAGTCGGGTTTTTTGATTTTTTAAATTTAATTGTTTATTTTCCAGTGATATCTAAACATAACATCATTTTCAATTGTCTCAAAACTTACATAGACACATTTCATATCCGTAATCACCATTTAAAAAATAGTTGAACATGCATTATATTATTAATAAATGTCTTTCCAAACTTTAACTGACGCTTGCCAACTAAATCTTTGCATGTGAAAAAGTAAAATATTTAGTTTTATAAAATAAAATAATCGTTTTCTTTTATGTGTCGCAATGTTTACTCTCTGAAGCATTTCGTTTAGTGTCTCGAACTCAGCAACAGCGGAATGAAAAATATTGAAGTGTAACAGCTTTATGGGGCGTGATTTTTAAAGCGTGACGTCATTTTCTTTAAAAAAATTTTCAGTTATTTTTATTCTAATGAGAAAATAGCACCAATAAGGATATAATGATTAATAAACCGCATTATTTCTCTTTCCTCTTCAATAATGAAAGTTATCCGATTGTCACCATTTTAAAGAGATTTGATAAAAGACCTTTAAAATTAGACTAAAAATATAAAAAATGGGAATATTTTTAAAAATAGCGAGTGCGGGCAAATCTACAAATAAAGTGATTTTATTTAAAGAAAATTATTATCAAAATCAGTTCAGTAAAAAACTCAGGCCAGATGACTAAAAAAACAGCCTTGTATTTTAAATATATAGATTTTTGAGTCACGAAGGTAATAGATTTTAAAAAAATCGTACTTTAAAATTATTTAAAATATTTAGGGTTATTTCCCTGTTTTCTCAACATATGATCAAAATTTAATTAACCTTTCAATTGGTATTTAAGTTCTGGAAATGTAAAACATTTGTATTGTCATCGGGCACGCACAATTGTACATAATTCCATAGTAGTCCAGTACATCATATAAAGTAAGTGAAAAATTACATCTTTACATACATGAACCAATTTCATGTAAATAAAAGCGACTAATAATACACACATTGGAAAATGTCATTAAAAATGAGGCATCGGGAAAGTGCTAATAAAACTTTTAATGTATGTATAATATAATACGCATAGTTAACAATGTGATAATTCACGTATTTAATCTGTAGCAAATAACACCTTGTAATAATATATAAATTTTAAATGCTAAAAAGTGTAAATTAAAACTTTAAAACCAGTAAAAATACGTTTATTTCGACTGTTGACATGTTTCGACTCACCCCGAGTCATTTTCAAAAACAAATAAATAAAGCTATTCTAAATTTGCACGGTCTATGACAAAAGCCATTATTCAGTTTTCCACGTTAAGCACGTTACATTTTTATTTGATGTGGATGTGGATGTTTATTTTATTTCATTTTCATACTCATTGAGTAGCTTGAGGCATATTTTTGGTAAGTGAAATGATACTACATCGTTACATATTGAGTTTTTGCGCGTTATAATCTCTATGGGGATATGGGTAATACGCAAAAACTCAATATGTAACGATGCAGCAATATAATTATTGATGCAGCTTCATTTCAATGTCTCAAGCAGAGCACGACTAGCTGTTGACCCCCCCCCCTTTTTTTTTTACTTTTACTGCTCGAGAGAGACTGCTCAGACTAGGAAGTGAGTCTGTAGAGCATAGATTGTCCCTCCCGGTCCCCTTTATTGAGGTCTTAAAAGAAAAAAAAATTACAAACTTCAGCCGCGGCTGAGCCCGCCAATACGCGCGACAGTGGGCGGAGATATAAGATATAAATAAATGTTACATTAGCAAAATTTCTGAAACAAACATATGGACATTAAATAATGCAATATAATACAAAGTTAGACAAATTATACAAGTTACTGCGACCCGACTTTAGGTACTGAATAAGGGGGAATCCAAGTCCCTGTCTCAGTGATGGAGTAAAACTGAAAGGTTACATAAGAAGTTGAAGATGTTTTTAAGCTTTGAGAGCAAAGTCGGGCGCGATAAAATATTTGCTAGCCAATCATCTGGAAGAAGAGGAGGGCGGCGGATATGCCAGCGAGTTGTTAAAGGACAATTATAGAAATAATGAGAGGCAACAGCAACATCACCGCACTCACATAGAGGAGAAAGGGCTCTTTTGAATTTGAAGAGGTATGCTCCAAAAGGACCATGATCGGTAAGGAAAGCTGTAGTGGATGGAGAGAGCAGAAGAAGATCCAAAGATACCGCTGGGACCAGATCATAGGTATATCTACCCTTATCTGAGTAGTCCCAGTAATCCTGCCATTGTTTTATAAAATGAGCGCGAAGATGTCTTTTGATGTGCGAGTGCGGTACTGGAAGTGAAAAATCAACTGATGGTCTAGCAGTTGCCTCCTTTGCCACCATATCTGCCGTTTCATTTTCCAGGATACCCTTATGAGCTGAAACGTGGCTTAAATAGGTTTTACAGAGAAGATTTTTGAGAAGTGATTTAATCTCAATAACCTGGGGATTTGTTGAGCCAAACGAACAGATAGCCTGCAGGCTTGAAAGACTATCGCTAAAACTTGGAATTAAAAATTTTTGGTTTTGTTGAGAAATCCACTCTAAAGCTTTAAAGATGGCAAAGAGTTCGGCTTGGAAAATGGAATTATTGTTATCCAGCCTGCAGGACCACCGATGAGTCACTTCACTCCCTTTCGTAGCGCAGAAAGCTGCACCTACTCCGGTAACAGTGCGTGAGCCATCGGTGAATATCATAACATTTTGAGCTGGAGAGTAAGAATTTATAGTCGGATTTACTTGGAGGTGATAAGTCTCATCTGCCGGATGAAACTGCCAGCCAAGAGTCTTACGCTGAATTATCATTTGGGGAAAATATTGCTGTGAGATAGTTTCATTCTCCAAATGGATGATGTTACTTTTAGTGAACTCATATTTAATGGTAATGGAAATGGGAGGAATATCTGTCAAGATATTGAGAGCATCACTGGAAGTGATTCTATATCCCCTAGAAGTTTGTAAAAGAAACATTCTTTGTATAGAAACTAATTTATTAAGTGCTACTTTTGTAAGATTTCCCCCCCAAATAGATGCCCCATAGGTGATAATTTTTTCAACAATAGTAGAGTACCAAATTTTTAGCATATGGCTTTTAATACCTCAAGATTTAGTGGTTAATTTTTTTGAGTTATGGTAAAATTTTACTAGTTTGGAGTTTTAGGTAATTAATATGAGAGAACCAGTTCAAGCGCTCATCTATTTACAATCCTAACAGTTTAAGGTTAGAGACATGATGGACGCTAGTGCCATTAGCAATACACTTGCTCTTCATGCTTAATAAAGTAAAATCGTTTTCATAAGTGTATACCTTATATCAGGGCTGTTCACATGCTGGCGCCATGGCGCTCTTGGGAGATTTTCTGGACGCCCTTTCGTATTTTATTAAGTTTTTGTATAAATAAAAATCCATTTTAAAAGTATGTTTTTTCTAAATAAATAATATTTGCATATAGTTTTCCAATTGTTATTAAATGAATTAAGGTTTCTGGCTCTATTCTCTACAAATCCTTTTACTTAGCGCATCACCTCCCCCTAGCTCACTCTTAAAAAAAATGTTATCTTAAATTTACTGCAATTTATATTATATATTCAAATTATTTTTACATAGAACTCCTAAAGCATACACACCTTATGGCTACCACACTCAAGGCATAATTAACCCAGGGGAAAATGTCCGCCAGTATTTCCGAATAGTAAATTTTTGTCCTATTTATGATAGAAATTCTGCATTTAGATAAGGCGACGATTTCTATACAAAAATATTGGCGGAAGTTAGCCCCTATGGTAATTAGCCTCTACCGAGAGCCTCTAGTGAGATAATATTGTTTCATGATTTAAGTTAGGTGAATAATGGCGCCCTTCATTGTTTGTAACCAGGTGAGGGGTGCCCCTGTTTACTGTAGGTTGGACAGGCCTGCCTTATATGACATTTAAATGTAGTCATAATTCGACATTTTTAATGCGATAATCAACACTAAATTATTATATCTAGCTTATAAATGTATATTTCATTTATCATTTTCGGAAAAAGTATGTGTCTCTTAAAAAAAAAAAATATATATAGATATATATATCAGATTTAATGCATAACAGTACAAATGCAAATATACAGTGACGGGAATTATTCATCATAACAATAAAACAGAAGTGAATTAATTTTATGTTCCAACGAAACAATATAAAACATGAAAATAATAAGTAAATTACTGTCCTTGACTTTAAAATATTTCAATACGCCGATTGAAACCGATTAAAATATTTAAAATATTTTACGCCGATTAAAATATTTCAATACGCCACGGGCCGACTATCGGAACTCCAATTAACTGAACTTCCAATTATTCGAACAGCCTATGTCTCTCAAAAATAACCGATCTCCAATTATCCGAATAGCCTAATTCTTTCAAAAAAGTTTTTTTAACCGAACTTCCAATTATCCAAACACCCTGTCTCTTTCATTTTTCGGGTAAAATTCTTGATACATAATGTTACATCTGTCATTCAATCCACAGGCCAAAGTGTGATAGAGACATTTAAACGACTTTATAGAAAGCAAATGTTAAGAATGCTTCTTTTATCAGAAGAAACAGAAGAGCCTGATTCCCAAGATACCATAAAAAAAATGATTTGAAAGATTGTTGTATAATGGCTGCTAATTCCTGGATTCTAGTAAAATCTTCAACATTAAAAAAGGCTTGGAATAAAATTTTAAAAAATGAAAAAATTGACAGTGGATCAAAATATGAGGACTGTAAAACAATAAAGGAGGTGGGAAGAATCCCAAGTTATGAAGAAAATGAAATTAACGAGTGGTTAAACAGTGACGTACATGACTCTGGATATCAGATTTTAACCTTCTCACCGCCGCGAATTGATATATCCGTTCACTAAGCTGTAGGTTTCACAGCAATAGAAGCATTATTTAAATGAATGTAATTCTGCAGATATAATCCAGTTTAAAAAAAATTAAATTATGATTAATACTCTCAAGGCTTATATGCCTATACGTAATAAAATGTTTTATATCATGTTAGAAAAAACATCTTTTTTTAGTATTTGGAAAAAATTACAGAGAAAACAACATTACAATTTTGCCCTTTTGCTCGGCGGTCAGGGGGTTAAATGATGATGAAATTTGCTGATCAGGTGTGTCAAGATGAAAAAGAAATTGAAAAAAAAATGAAAATGAATGCTCTGAAAATGACCAAAGTCCATCACATAACGAAGCCTTTGAATGTTTGAAAACAGCTATGAAGTGGCTCGAACGGCAGAAGAATGCTGATCCTCTTCAACTAACGTATTTAAGAAGAATTCCAGATATGGCAGCATTGAAAAAAATGTCTTCTTTGAAGCAAGCAACAATCGAAAGTTTTTATAATCTCTGGAGTTCAGATAGTGATAAAAAGAGAAAAAGAAAATTTTAATAATAAAAAAGTGAACAAAAAAATTTAAAAGAAAATAAAAAAGCAATTCAATAAATTACAACAACCATTTGGAAAATGATTTTTTTAAAGACTAAAATTTAAGACATAAAAAATCGCACGGAGTCGATCCTACATTACGTACGCCATGAATTAAACATTAATAGTGTTATTACACGTAAAAATTCCAAGCGACAAAAATCGCCTGCGACTCGTACGTATTATCCACCAGAAACTTATGTATTATCCAAGCATTTCAATGGCTGTTCGGGAAAAGCTTTTCCATCTTCAGATTTCCAAGAAATATGACGACCCATTTTAAATGAAATTTCATTCTTAAACTTCTAAACATCCCACAATATTACTTTTTACACCGTCGTATAGAGAAAAAAATGTACTTTTAAATGCAATTTGTTTGAAAGCTGTATCTCAATTTGTTTCTGAATTATTTTTTTTTGTAGTTTTTATTACTTTTTTGTCATAGTGGCAACACTCTGTTGTCCATCTCTGTTGAAAGTAAAGGGAAATACAGATTACTGTATAGATCAATCAGAAAACGAATAAAATGATGATTAAACCAATAAAAACCTTCAGATATGATTTTGATTTCCTACCCTGACGAGGACAATAACCATTTTTCCAAATGGTTAATAAATAAAAAACAATTTTTAAACACGCCAGCACTAACTGGTGCTGCCAGTCCTAAGCCTGGATAAAGTGTGAAGGTTTTAGTATAGTAAGGAATATCCTTTAAATTGTCTGTTCATTTATTCGAACTTTTGCTTATCCAAACTAGGGTCGGTTCGGTCCCAACTTGTTCGGATAATTGGCGCTCTACTGTAAATTTATCTGACTTTTTTTTAAAGATCCCAAAAACTTGCAATCCTTCTTAACATCCTCTAAATGATTTTCGTGATTTAGTATCCATTAGAGATGAAAAACGATCAGACCGGCTCGACCCCGGTCCCGAAATGGGCTCGAGCTCATTTTTTATACCAGTCTTTGGGCCACACTTATATTTATTCACTCATATTTATTCACTCACTTATATTTATTCACAAACTGAAAAAAGGGGAAGAAAAAAACTCGCCACTTAAGAAACAATAATGTAGTCTGAGTTTTAAAATATGTTTTACAGGTCGTTAAAACTCAATGTGTGAGGGAATTCAATTATTGTTGATGGAAATAAGTTGATATATTACGTCCTTTGCATGGTTAGTGTCTGTACCTTAAAAAAAAAAAAAACCCGTGTGATATCTCTTGTCTCTCCTCGTTTTCGTTTTGGAGTCTTTTTCCAGAATTACGAGAAAACAGAACTCGTGTCTTTCGGCTATAATTCTATAATGATATTTTAAAAGAAATGTGACTTTTGCTTATTTCTGCTAGGTAAATAACAAATTAGCTATTTTGAATAAATTTTCAGGGACGTGACTTTCTGCTATAATTCTACAGTTATATTTATATTTTAAAAGAAATGTGACTTTTGCTTATTTCCGCTAGATAAATGACAAATTAGCTATTTTTAATAAATTTTCAGGGACGTGACTTTCTGCTATAATTCTACAGTGATATTTTATAAGAAATGTGACTTTTGCTTATTTCTGCTAGATAAATAACAAATTAGCCATTTTGAATAAATTTTCAGGGACGTGAAAAACACGAAATGTTTTCACGAGGAAATATTTAGGATTAATACTTATTGCTGCGTAATAGGATTTTTAAATGGGGAAATTAATCTTAAACAAATTTCAAAATGTTATTAACAATTTTCTACTGCGTACTTTTTCGGTATCGAGCTCAGACCCCCGAAAGAAGAGCACTAACTTATCTCTAGTATTAATATCAATGTCTTGCTATATTAAGGGGCTATTTCACTCTCCCGAAAACACCCGCTTGCTAATGTTAATTCTATGGAAGAAATTTTAAAAAATATTATGCATTTCAATATCTTTAAATGATTTTTTTTTTTTTTTTTTTTTTTTTTTTTTTAGCATTTGATAACTGAGGTTGATCTTTACAAAACCCCCTTTTTACTTTTTCCATTTTGTTTGCAGGTTTTTTTTTTATTAGGATACTTTGATTTTCGGGAACCGGTCTCGTAAGAAAAAATATCGTAGAAAAAAACCCTCTAAACAAAATCGAAAAAGTAAAAAGGGAGATCGGTTAGTAGAGATTGGTTTCAGCTGTCCAAAGCAAAAAAGAAAAAATTAATAAAAATATTGTAATGCAAACGAGATATAAAAAAAATTTTCTTACATAGAATTAACAATAGCGCGCGGGTGTTTTCGCTTGAGAGAAATATACTCTAAAAAAAAAATACGACCAGCTTTCCTGTAGGAATCGGAAAAATAGTTGCCCTTATCGTACCGGAAAAATTTCCGACCTAGATCGGAATAAAATCCGTAAAATTGGAATAAAATCCGTAAAATCGCGTTTTATTGACTATTTCCCCTTTTTTACGGATTTTATTTTGAGCTGGGTCGGAAAATTTTCCGGTACGATAAGGGCAACTATTGTTCCGATTCCTACAGGAAAACTGGTCGGATTTTTTTTACAGTGTGGCGTCTAGCATCTTAAGAAATAAAACGATTTAAATCAATCGTGAAACTCTTCTGCAATTATTTTTTAACTTTAGATAAAGATTTTGAGCAGTATCTTCTAAATTTAAGGCCCTGTGCTCATATGCTCATGCATTAATATGGCCCTGGCCGTAAGTAACAGCATAAAATAACGCCATTTTCTACATGTAAGCCGCACTGTAAAAAAAAAATAATGCCAGTTTTCCGGTAGGAATCGGGAAAATAGTTGCCCTTATCATACCCGAATAATTTCCGACCCAGCTTGGAATAAAATCCGAAAAAATAAGGAAATAGTCAGTAAAACGGTATTTTACAAATTTTATTCCGATTTTACGGATTTTATTCCGAGCTGGGTTGGAAATTATTCCGGTACGATAAGGGCAACTATTTTTCCGATTCCTACCGGAAAACTGGCATTATATTTTTTACAGTGCGTGAAGAAGACGATTACTCTTTCATTTTCTTTTCCTGTTGCGAATATTATTCCTTCTGCTTTCTCTCTCACCTGAGACATAGCGTGATGACAAGTGGAGGTAAAATGATTGCTTTTCATAGTAAAAAAAAAAAAAAAAAAACACGAAGAAAAACAACAAGTAACGGACGTAAATTCTATTTCGAAGGAAAAAAAACCCTCCTTGCCTTCTGCTTTATTTTCAAAACACTTTTATACCAGAAATAAATGGCTAACTACTGTGGTTGACGAATGAAGTGTCTAGGGATAGTTCTTAAGTAATGTTTAAAGGAAGAATGAATTTCAACAAATATTTGAACCGCATTCAGATAAGAACCACAGTAATGCTTAGGAATTCTTTTGCGTCACGTATACATGCCATATAGCGTTTAAAACATCTGCATGCAAAAATTTAGTTAAATTTTAAAACGCATACCATAACCGGAAACTTACTTCCAGAAATTATGGCTAATAGACAGTGTGATTTTGTGTGTTCCTGTAAATGCATAATTATTTCTATGCACATCATATTCTACAGTACGCATCAGGTAGTAAACTTCAGTAATGTATATCAATTTCATTATATTTGAAATAGTGTAACATAATTAAAATACGCTGCAAACATTTTTTCGCCGTAGAACAGGCCCCAAAAATGAATAATAAAAGTTTTCCATTCATATTCTACAGAATGTATGTTTCAGTGAACTTCACAAGTACATTTCAATTTCATTAAATTGCACATTTTTGCCATTGACAGTAAAGTAGTGCAATAGATTTATGTGACCCTGTAAACGAACTATAAATGCTACACAATTCATTTTCAATAGTGGTCGTGCTTTTGTAAACATCAATAACATGTAAACAATACCAGCCAATATGGGTATTTTTGCGATAGTTAGGGAATGGAGAGACGGTCAGACAAATCAAAGTCATAAATACAGAGTGTCCTAAAATACTGCCGACATACGTATTTATTATTCACAAAACAAAAAACCTTAAAAAGATTACATTTATACTAATACGTAGGAAAAAAAATACTGAATTTACATTTATAATAAATGTTCAAAATGTCCATCCCTTTCTATGAGTCAAAGCTTAACTCATTTGCGCACGTTTGTAGAAACGCGTTTTAATATGCTGGGAGTGACTCCTTGTATCCTTGAGTAATGGAAATTTTTAAATCATGTATTGCTTGAGGATTATTTCCATAAACTTTGTTCTTTAAATATCCCCACAGAAAAATGTCCGGGATGCTTAGGCCATGAAATCGAGGTGACGAAAAATTTTTTGAGAAGATCACCAAAAAATTCTTCAAGCACGTCCATGGTTTCATCACTTATATGGCATGCAGATGCAGAATGGCTGGTGTAACAACTTTTGGCCTTCCACTCTTGTGCTTGTCTTCCGCCGAACATGTATTACGAAATCATCGAACAAGCCGATATAGAGTATCTTTACTCGGTATTGCATCGTTTAGATATTTATTTCGGCAAACGTCTTTGCACCTGTCATATGATTTACATTCAAATGAAGTTTCGATCAGCGCAATTCCCTGAATTCGTGAAAAACTCATTTCACCCTGAAGAACAAAATAACATAGAACTTTATTCTCGTACCGATTGAGCGCGAAAAGAACCAAGCGATAAAAATTAAAGAATGGATGCTATGATAAGCAGACGAAAAAAATTAACATTTAAAAAAAAAAATAAAATCACGAACAATGAGTTCTTTAAGTTTGAGTGCGGGAACTTTTTGGATGCACGGTACTTTTTAACTATGTGGGAAAGTGTTATAAAACGTTTCAATTCGCAATTGATAAATTTTCGCCTAAATAAGTTAAAATTTAAATAAGTTTAAAGAAAAATTTTAATTTGCTTAAAAATTGCTTGTCAATTATTAAAAAAAAGTAAATCGATCATTTCTGAAGTTTTTTTTTCTATCGTCGTCATCTGAAAAGAGGAAAATTGTTTTTCAGAGAAAGGGGATTTTTCTTCGGATTTGTGACAAGGTGCCAATAATAGTTAGCGATATATGAACTAAAGAATTGAGCACTCTCCAAGAAATGTTACTGTTGATTGGAGACAAAATTTCCCTATCATATACGAAATTCGGTAAGATATATCATGATATAATGCAATAAAAAATTTTTTTGATGAAAGGAATTATTGACTATTATTGTTAATTAACTACATCTTCTCCTTACACATCTATTTATATCTATGCATACCAGAAATGGGTAACTTTGTGCGAAAATGATTCGTAAGAAGAATTTTTCAATGCACACATTTGTGCTTATATCTGTGCCTCTTTAGAATAAGGGTCTTTTCAAGGGATATTTGCATGAATATTTTGCCATTTTCTGTAGTGAATTGAGCATGGACGCTAAGAACAACTCTTTCTAATATACATAACGCAAGTTATTGTTTGTATTACTTAAATTTGAATTCATATTTTCAATACAGACTTTTGGAAAATTTATTTAAATATAGTTATGTAAATTTCTTTGAGTTCAAAAATGTACTATTTCAAGAAGCTGACATAAAAAACCCCTCCAATTTTAGCTGATGTATATTTTTTTATTGTAATTATTATTTTGGAGTATTTAAAACTCTATTTGTCTACATACAACAGCTGTTTTCAACCAAAAACTTAAATAAACTAGAATTACTCTTGAATATTTAATACATGAATTATCACATTGCTAACTAAACGTAGAACCAACAGATTGAAAAATATCCAACCCGGGAATCGAACCCGTAATCCTTGGAATAGCTCTCCAAGTGCTCTACCATTTAAGCTACGAGGACGATATCCAGCTTAGCATCTCTCACTCACATGTGTTGGTAAGACTGCAACTGCAGCACAAGATGGAATAGTCTTCATGAGCACACAATCCGGCGGCGAAACATGAGACACAAATAAACTCAGCATCGGTGAACACATATATAATTTTAATTGAGTTTTCAATTAATTTTCAGCAGTGAAATAACGCTCTAAATTATTGAATATGTAATACGTGATTCATCATATTACTAACTAAGCGTAGAACCAACAGAGTGAAAAAATGTCCAAGCCGGGAATCGAAGGCAGACCCCTATTACAAGGGTTCAGAGTTCGATTACCGGCTTGGACATTTTTCACTTGGACATGTTTTCTCCTACTGGTAGAAATTAATCAATGTGAATTTTCAATCTTTATGCGTTTTCTTATTAAACTGAATTGTAGTATACTATGTAGAATATATACAAAACTATCGAACAAATACAGGGATGCAGAAAACAATTGGAGTACTTCTCTGGTAATGGACGGTAGTTGCTGAAATCTGGTTTTCAAAAAAGTTATCCTCAAAAAAGTTATCCTTTTTCTAAACTGTTTACTTAGGTACATTGCTAATCTTATTAATCAGAAAAGTTTTGTTAAATTATTCCTGAAGTGTGGGAAAGTGTTTCGTAATCTATGCTTGACGCATGATTTTTCTTTCTTGTGTTCTTATTTTATGGAATTCAGATTGCTGTAATACACAATCTCATTTTCTAAACTTCGACGCAGTTGCATACTTCTACTGATATCCGGAACTATATTTATAGATGCTGTTTGAAGTAATATTTCTAATTTTTGAAAAGCTTCTTCGAATTCTTTGAACGTTATTTCTTTTTTTCCGCGTTTTCTTCAAAATTCTTTTGTAAAAATTCGACGCCATCTTACTAAGAAAACAAGTGGGTAAGTGTGATCACAGATCGCACAGAGGGTTTTGTTTAATATTCCTTTCAAAACACTTTATCCTTTAATTAATAAATCCAAATCGTTGATTTATAATTATTAAATCCTTAACTCTTTTTATATAAGAACATAGATGGCAGCACCATTTAATGTAATTTAAATATTATTACAATTGGAAGATATTTTTAATCAAATAAATTGGAGAACTGCTTTTCAGACATTTGTAACAGTATATGCTTGTATATCTGAAAAGCATATTTAATTACATGATTTAATTTTAGCTAAACAAAAAAATGAAATCATCTAAAATGGCAAGGAAAAAAATACGAAAGTTCTTTTAATTAAATCCCTCATACAATAAAATTTCGCAAAAAAAAAAAAAAAAAAAAAAAGAATGTTTGAATTAAAAAAAAAAAAAAAATGATAACATATTTTACAACTTTTGGCCTTAAAATGGGGGGGGGGGGATGAAGGGATACAAAAATTCTGTAAAATTGTATCTATTAGCTAATGAAGTCTATTCCGGTGAAAAAAAATTCAAATTCCGACGCCGGGGTTTGAACCGGGAAATCTTTGATTAGCAGGAAGATGCTTTAACGCGGGGCCTTCTACCTCACGAGCGAAAGAGACGGAAATTAAAGTTATATTTTAAAATCTAAATGGCAAAAATGGTCTGAATTGGGTTTCGTCTGATAACCAAAACCCTAAAGAAGGAGCGCGATTTAAGTAAGATGAAGGAAAATGAACACGATGTAATAAAATTATTAGGCAATGAAATACACGAGAAGTTCATTATATTTATCTTCAAATCCAGGTGAGATTCAAGGCTAATTCAATATCGCAAAGAAAACGAAAGCAACCACCGAACTTAAACCATTACTTTCGATCTCGCTTAACCCCTTTGGCAGATTTCAGTCGTATCGTTCTTTGTTGGCTCTGGCGCAACTTTTAACCGAAAATAACTTACCAAACAAATAATCACAATTTGGAGATCCAATGACCCTGACATAAGCATTCGGGCTTGAATACACTGACAAACCTATGATGATTTTGGTTGTAACAGGGCAGCACAATAATTCTACCAATCTTTAGTTAACAAATTTTACTTTAATTTTGCGGCGTTATTTGTCAACTTTCTTAGATAGGTAGTATATGAATGATATCAAGTCAATTTTTGAAATCGATTATCTGGGATTTTAAATAAGAACACATGGTCAATTTTCTTTAGTAATGTAAGAATTCCATCAACGTTAAAAATAAGTAGTTAAAGGTTGTGGTGTAAAATTTTTTAGCATAAACAAAGTAACAACATGATAATCGATGGCAGTATTTATACCATCAAGGAAGTTTAAAGTACATGTTTTTATTATCATTACAACTTAGGGGGACAGTGGAGTTTAAAAATTATTTCATTGTTATTTTCTTTATTCCAACAAGAAATTCTCCAAAGAAGTGTTTTGCATTGTAAACAATAAATTTTAAAAAGAAATAAAGTTTAATAATATATTTTTTTAAAATAAAGCTTATTGCTTCACACATTTTAATCTTAAATTTTTTTAATTTATTTCCATATTATTACCTAAAGGATTGCTTTAAAAAACGATCATATGTTAAAATACGACAGAGTAATATATAAAATAAATAAATAAGTAAAATAAATAAATACAGTGAAACTTCCATTTAACGAAGTCTCATCGGTATACTTAAATATTTCGTAATGAAGAAAATTCGTTAAATATAAATCAACTTAAATTCATGAAATTTGTATAATAAAATACGCATTCATCAAATAAAAATTACACATAAAATGAAAAAAAAAATAGGAAAAATGTATTTTAATTCGGGCAGTAACTTATTTTTATACAGTGTAGACATATGAGAAATATTTAATTAGAATATTGCCTACGAAAAAAAAAATCACTAAATAAAGAGAGTTAAACAAAAACCGAGGTGTAGCGTAATTTTTCTCTCTCTCTTTTTTTTTTCTCCGTATAACAAATCCTTAACTTTAAAAATCTGTAATATTACTTTGTATAGGCTTGTTATAAAAAATACACTGTTCATAAGAAATTTTTGCACACACTATTTCGTGAAATAAGAATTCCCTTCTTATTGTATTTGAAGGCTTTTTAGCATTTCTTCTTTTGAAGGTCTTTCAATTTATTCTTTATTACCATCTTCTGCACTCTCTGAAGTTTCTTCACTACATTTTATTACACTTTGCAATGTGTCATCATCAGCAGGATATTCAGCTGTCTTAAGTGGTTCAGTTGTGATAAGTAGAATAAACTTCGTTATATAGAATGTACTTTTCGTAATATGGAGGTTAATTTACATGTTAATGGTGTTCAAAATCAAGGTTCAGCAGAAAATTTCGTTAAGTAGAAAATTTCGCTAAATAGAGACTTCGGGGAAGTCTTTAAAGGGAAGTTCCACTGTAAATAAATAAAACTGGCACGAAACTGAATTTTCATTAAATTCTCACCTGTTAACTTATTTTGCTACTAATTTGAATATCTCAATAAATTAATATTCCCAGCTGGTTACACAGACTTGCTACAGTATGTACCAAGTCTGACCTTTACACATATCGGGAATGTTGAAGAAAAATGAAAAAGCATGGCGCATTATATATATATATATATATATATATATATATATATATATATATATATATATATATATAAATCACTAAAAATCGCTAAAAGTCACATTGGATATCGCATTAAAAATTTCAATTCAAAAAGCATAGACAACAAAATTTACTATATTAGGCTACATTTTAGAAATCGAATTCCTTATACCAATGTTAAAAAATTTCCGCGAAACTCGAAAAATCGCTAAAAATCACATTAAAAATCGCTAGAATTCAAAAATCAAGGAGGAAAAAATTTACTATAATAGGATAAAAATTTTAAACCAAATCAATTTTCCGAATGTCAAAAAATCGCCCTGAGACTCGAAAAACGCTAAAAATCGCATTGAAATCATTAAAAATTGCTAAATATTAAAAAATAGCAGGGTACAAAACTAACTAAAATGGAGAAAAACATGGTAATCTGTCTTTTATAAATGACAAAAGATCGTTGAATTATTATTATTATTATTATGTATTATTATTATTTATTTATTATTATTATTATTATTATTATTATTATTATTATTATTATTATTTAGTTATTATTTATTATTATTTATTATTATTTATTATTATTATTATTATTATTATTTATTATTATTTATTATTATTATTTATTATTATTATTATTTAGTTATTATTATTTATTATTATTATTATTCAAATTGTTTACTTTTTGTCTATACAGAGCAAATTTTTTTCATGTTAACTTACTTACAACTTAAGTACGATTGAAGGTGATATATTTTCATCATCTCCAATTTAATGTCTTTATCAGATTCATTTTGAAAATTCTTTTATTTTATCTAAACTTTAATTTATTTTCTTACTATTTTCATTGAACCTATATTATTTTTACTCTGTATAACATTGCAATATTTTATTGATTTGAACTAAAAATATCATTAAGGAAACTGTTAAAAATGGTGTAATTATCGCTCTAATCCCGATGTCACTACTTCGCGCATGCTGTTCTTCAATTAAATTAATCCTGTTAATTAACTTATTAAATCTAATTAACTGTTTTTCTTAATTTAATGGAGAAGTAAAAAGTTTTTGAAATAATTAGCATTCAAGAAGGAAATAAAATTGGTATGTTTTGCAGAAATATTTCTAGTTTTAAATTACATATAATTTGTTTTTATATAAGTATACTTATATAAAATCATCATTTTAAATGAAAAGAAGATAGGCTATAAAAAAACAAAAAAAAAAACAGCAACTTAAAAGTACCCTATAGAGTTGAAAATCCATTTACCGTCATATCATGAAAGATGAACATTTTTACTCTTGATTTCTGAAGTGAAATTTTCTATAGGCGCACCTGCACACTTTTTTCTGAGCAGCGAATAAAACTGATTCTTCATGCTCTGAGACGAAACGCACATTCAGGTAGACTCGATTTGAAGAAATGAGTTTAAATGTTGCTTCTCTATCCGAGTGAGGAAGAAAATGTTTAAAACTTATAACTGGGGGCCTAATAGTCGCACCCCATGCAAATTTTGTACAGTAAACGTAATCGTTATAACAGACGGACTGTGTCTTTTTTTAAATCGAAGTTACCTAAATTTTAGTGTAGCGCGTATATAAGGTCCTATAACGTTAAACACTTTTAACTCGGATTCTAACTGTCACATCCGCTCAAATTTTGTATGGTAAACGTAATCGTTACATGGGGACGGGAGGGGGGAACCCCATTGCTTTTTTTATTTACGGTGCCTCACACCAACTCAAAACGCTATAACTCTGTGTATAAGATGCCATAAGCCCGTAAAATTATGCATGGTAAACTTAATGAAAGGTCGTTATAAGGGATGGCTGTATCGGTACTTTAGCGAAGCATTCTAAATTTCATAATAAGTTGAATATAAGCCAGACAATTTTAAACTTTAACAACTCGTGACCAAATGGTCGTAGCGCTCCCAAATTTTGTGCTCATGGACAACATGACACAAAGTTACGTGGTAATAGGAGACCATCAGACGTTTAATTTAAAAAAACGCTTATAACTCGTGTTCCAATTGACGTAGAACGCCCCTAGTTCTTTTATTGTAAACATAATGAAACAATATTACATGTAGTGAAGGGCTCGATAAAACCAAATTGTCACTACTCGCTCCAATTTTGTATGTAATTACATATAATGAGCTATGCATGCCATCACCAAAGGCACCCAATGCATTAAGAAAAAGATATGGTTAAGGCATCTAGAATCTAAAATTTGGCTCTAGAAAAATTAGTTCCATGTCACCCCTATAAATTCTAGTTCCCTTTGCTAGAAAGTTCTAGAGTCTCCTACTAGAATTCAAGAGCGTTTTCTTATATTATCGTGGTCAAACTTACTTAAAAATCTCTGCAAATAGATGCAAACACAAGAGGTTAGTTTTAGTAACTATAATTCTAGTTTATGAAACCATTCCAAAAAATAAAATGATAATTTGTCGCTATGAAACGATTTATTACCATTTCGCCACCTAGAAAACAAGAGACTAGAAATTTTAGATCCCCTATTCGCAGCTTGATTGTTTACCCTATTCACATAGCTCAGAAATCTATATTTCTAGTTTAGCGATTCAGAAAATGACTACCTATTCATTCTAGGTGAAGGCGGTATTTTTTTCTCAGTGTGTAGAGGGTCGAAAATTTTGAAACGCAGTAACGCGCATTCTACTTTTAATTCTCAGTGCGTCAAGATTTTATTTGGAAAAAAATCAAGAGACAAAGTTATGTCTGGTCGTCAGAGATAATGTTCTATTATACGTCTCTTGATCTCTTGAATTATCACGCTGATTTTAAAGAACTAGTTATTGTAGTAGTATAAACAAGCCATTTTCTGTAGTATTGTTGTAGTTCCATTTCTGGATATCTAATCACTTTATTTCTTCTTCTATCTTCTTCTTCTATTATTTTCTTCTATCTGTGTTTAGCTTCTCGAAATTCTCTTTTAAGTTTTTGATTGGGAAAAAATTCTCTTTCTCGTTTTTGTTTAAAATCATATTAATTTTTAAATTAAAATCATGTTGCTTATTCTTTTAAAGTTATGTTTCTTATTTTCTGCACCAGTTATAGGTACTGTTATAAATTGCATTCGAATTTTTTCTGTACTGTACATTGTTTAATGAGAATTATTGGAAAGGAAGATAATGTTACAATCAAAGGACCAAATGTGTGATTTTTGAGATACTGTCATTGTACTTGTGTTTCAAACGAACAACAAACACCCCGGGTTAAAATTTCATGTCATGTGGTAAAGTTCGTTATAAAAGTACAACTGTAACAATTTGATTGATTTGACTGATTTTAATTGATATTTGACTGAATTTGACTAAGTTTAGCGCATTTTATAGGCAAATTATGCTGTTATATTTTTAATAAACACGCTGTACAAAAAAAACAAAAAAAACAAAACATCTGTTGATTTTACAGAGAAAAATTGTCAGTCAGTTTACAGAGAAAAACTGTCAATACTTAAAATATAATTGAATCTGAAAAATTCTGAAAAATATTTAGGTGGAAATTTTCATGATTTTTCTACTGCTAGATTTATCTTGTAAAACATTATCTACCTATTTATTCCTCAAGGCAATAGAAAGTAAATAAAGGGCTTATTTCTCACAATACAAAAACCTTTTGATTTTACTGAAAAAATGATTGTTTCCAGGCACGCGAGTATAAAGCTTAATTTTACAATAAAAAATGAACGGTCAAGTGCGAATATTACTCACGCACAGAGCATTCCGTACAATAAATATATTAATTAGTAACTGTATTATTACAAAAAAGTCGTTGCTAAACGAATAATAAGATTTTGTAAAAAACTATACAGCGTAGGGTTGGGTAAAGCCATAGATGTATATTCTAGAAAAGTATAAATGGATATACCATGAAAGTTCAGAGAGGTATAAAGCCTAAATAGTATCAAATATTTAGTTTAACTTAAAAAAAAAATCTTATCCTAATCTGTTTATGATGAACCTAATTCGGCGACGACAATAAAAGTAGCTCATATTTAAACTTCCATTTCATAAAGCCAAATTCAGCATAATAATAATCTTTTTTTTATTACAATGTACCTAAAACAAAACCCTTATTCAAAATTTGCACTTGGCGTTGTGCTGAGCGCGCTTCGAAAGGAGGTTGTCCAAAGTTGCAACGCCGCCTTGGTCCGTGCCGCGTTTTTCCAACTCTTTTCATTAACAGCGAAACAGCACCGAAAACTGGCGATATGAAGCAATTAAAATAATAAAACTTTGTAAAAAATCACCATAAAATTAAAACAAAACACAGGACGCGTTTCGAGCTAAAAACATAACAGCTCGTCATCAGCTAAGCATACACGTGTCCGAAAACGAACAAGTTCAAAAATGAACTGAAGAAAAAGAATGTTGCGAAGAATGCGACAGATGGCGCTACCTGATAGAGGGAAATGCAAAAGGGAAATGTGTTGAAAAAAGATAGAAGAGAAAATGAAATGGAAAAAATGGAAATAAAAGAAAAAATAAAAATAAAAGAAGTAAATTAAAAATATAAATAAAATTAATAAATAAAGAACTAAAAAAGAACAAGAAAAAAATCCAAATTATTATTATTATTTTACAAAATAAAAAGAAAAGAAACAAGAGAAAAGGGAAAAGAATTACAAAATTAATTTCCACGCTGGAGATAGGAAAGGAGATGATGGAAGATCATTGACAAGATTAGCAGAATTTTTAGAAATAAAATATGCTTCATGAAAATCCAAGTGAGAGGGAGAGGCAGGGGAAGAAATAATTTTGGCCATGGAGAAATTGAAACAATGACTGGAAGACCAACAGTGAGAAGCAATCGAAGATTTAGAGATTTCTTGATTTGCAATATATCTCTGATGCTCGCCTAATCTGAATTTTAAAGCTCTCTTTGTTTGACCAATATAACCTAAATTGCAAGAGCAAGGAATGAAATAAACACCCCACCGGTTCTCAGTAGGAACAGGATCTTTTAGAGAAGAGAATTTAATTTTATTCATAGGTTTGAAGATAACTTTAAAGTTAAAACGAGAAAGTATTTTAGCAATTTTGAAACACAGAAGAGAATAAAAGGGCAGAACTATTATAGAATTAAAATTAGGAGGATTATTTGAATCAGAAAAAGGACGTTTAGGCTTATTAAATTTAATAAGCCTAAACGTCCTTTTTCTGATTCAAATAATCCTCCTAATTTTAATTCTATAATAGTTCTGCCCTTTTATTCTCTTCTGTGTTTCAAAATTGCTAAAATACTTTCTCGTTTTAACTTTAAAGTTATCTTCAAACCTATGAATAAAATTAAATTCTCTTCTCTAAAAGATCCTGTTCCTACTGAGAACCGGTGGGGTGTTTATTTCATTCCTTGCTCTTGCAATTTAGGTTATATTGGTCAAACAAAGAGAGCTTTAAAATTCAGATTAGGCGAGCATCAGAGATATATTGCAAATCAAGAAATCTCTAAATCTTCGATTGCTTCTCACTGTTGGTCTTCCAGTCATTGTTTCAATTTCTCCATGGCCAAAATTATTTCTTCCCCTGCCTCTCCCTCTCACTTGGATTTTCATGAAGCATATTTTATTTCTAAAAATTCTGCTAATCTTGTCAATGATCTTCCATCATCTCCTTTCCTATCTCCAGCGTGGAAATTAATTTTGTAATTCTTTTCCCTTTTCTCTTGTTTCTTTTCTTTTTATTTTGTAAAATAATAATAATAATTTGGATTTTTTTCTTGTTCTTTTTTAGTTCTTTATTTATTAATTTTATTTATATTTTTAATTTACTTCTTTTATTTTTATTTTTTCTTTTATTTCCATTTTTTCCATTTCATTTTCTCTTCTATCTTTTTTCAACACATTTCCCTTTTGCATTTCCCTCTATCAGGTAGCGCCATCTGTCGCATTCTTCGCAACATTCTTTTTCTTCAGTTCATTTTTGAACTTGTTCGTTTTCGGACACGTGTATGCTTAGCTGATGACGAGCTGTTATGTTTTTAGCTCGAAACGCGTCCCGTGTTTTGTTTTAATTTTATGGTGATTTTTTACAAAGTTTTATTATTTTAATCTTTTCATTAACCTTTAAAGACACGGGTGACGTAGTGAGAGAATCACTTAATGCAAACTAAACGCGAATCCCATGATAATTACGAGATTAAATCTAATTAAACTAGTCTGTTTCTAACAGTTTGACGTTTATTGTTTTTATAGTACTACTTGGTATTGCATTACCAAATATATCATTAAAAGTTGTTATTTTGGCTTTAAAAGTCGATAGCGCACAGAGTACGCTACCCGTGTGTTTATGTATGTCCAAACCGACCGTGTCTTTAAGGGTTAATATCTCGGCTAATTCCAACAATTTTTTCCGAAAATCATTATGAACAATCCTTTTATACTTCTGCGATCATAGGTACCTTCAGCGCTCCTCAACTCTTTTGCTGAACGCCTGTAAATCAAAATTTGTGCGTTACGAGAAACTGCGATTTTCTCAAAAGCTATGTGACACTCAAAAACTACGTAGAATAATCGCTATAATTTTCCTGCAAGGTTTAAATTAACTTCTACTACCCCCTTTTCCCCCCATAATTTTAGTTTCAGTAGATTCAGAAATAGACGGGGTAGAACATGTTTTTGCATTACAATTTCGGCGATATCTCTGAAAATAGAATACCTAAAATTAAAAGAAATGTATTTTTGAGTTCGGCGTTACGAAAGCTTTCACACGATATACAAGGGAATTTTTTTTTCCCCCAGTAACTTAATTAGCCTCTCTACATTTTCCCTAAATATATTTGCAAATGGTTAATAATCTATGAATATGCGGGTCAATAGCCTTTATTACTTCAGGCAATTTGAACTTTCTACGTTCCATAGTTTACGAGTAAAATGGCAGACACAGGAATGATCTTATAATGGTCCCATTTTTACTTTTTAAGTACGGAACCCTAAAAAACTGTATTTATTACGAACAACCAATTATTTTTACAGATTTTGCCCATGAAGTAAACAGTTTACAAATTTCCTCTGAAATAAAATCTAAATTTGTCATGAACTTTCTGTTCTTTTAACAGATTTTGGAGTAAAACTAGCTGCTTGCAGATTTTTTTGTAAACAATATTTTACTGGCGTCATTCCTGACTGTTTTTTAGTGCAAAATCAACAGTTTTTTAGCCGTGACATAGCAGTGAGTAGCATATGTTCATACAAACTTAGACACACATGTACATAATGCATACAGTGCATTATGTACAATGCATTGCACACGTACATTGTTATCTATACTAATAAAAGAACAAATAGCTCCGTCTGTCTGTCTGTCTGTGTGCGATGGCTAGCAAAAACTACTGCACGTAGAAGTCTGAAAATTTAGATGTGAATAGCCCAAGACAGGTCCTGATGCACCTGAGGCTCAGAGTTTTAATTTTTTAAGGGCCGGGTCCCTGGGCGCCTTTAAGTTTTTATGCACTAAATTGTTAATAACATGTCTCTTTTCTATCCGATCTTCGTCGTTTTCGGAATGAATTATCCTTTCAGTTTCTGCCCCATTTCTACATTTCAGCACCCTGGCACCGTTGCAAGGGGCCCTGTACAGGGCCCCTTGAAGCTTTAGTGCACTAAATTATTAATAACATGCCAATTTTCTATCCGATATTCTTCGTTTTTCGGGTGAATTCGCCTTTCAGTTTCTACCTCATTTCTACATTTCAGTTAAGACCCTGATACCCTTGCAAGGGGCCCAGTACAGGGCCCCTTGAAGTTATAGTGCCTAATTTGTTTATATCATACTTCATTTCTATCCGATCTTCGTTTTTGGGGCGAATTCTCCTTTCAGTTTCTGCCCCATTTCTACATTTCAGTTAAGACCCTGGCACCCTTGAAATTTTATTGAAGTAAATTGTTAATAAATTGCTTCCTTTTTATCCGATCTTCATTTGTGGAATACTCTCTCCATTTAGTTATTCTTCCGTTTCTACATTCCAGTTAAGACCATGGGCCCGTCTATGGTCCCGTAGAGCCAGGTCCAGGGCCCCTTAAATTTTTTATGTATCATGCGTTTTTCACACCCTAATTTTCTCACCTTCACGCAGCGTAATTTTACAGTTGAGTCTTGAACTCTTCTCCTTAGACCAACACTCACATATTTTTATTGGGGCCCTAGGGCCCTTTTTTAAGCATTTCACCATTTTTTTTGCACATTTCTTTTAAATTATATTCTAATGATTAATTGACACCCTATGCTTAATCTCGCCTCATCGAAGATCTAAAACGCTAAGTACTAAAACTTTGTAACATGTTTTCATGTTAGGGCCCTGTTCTCAACTATCAGTTGGCCCCGGCTCCCTATTATAACCTCCTTAAAATAGTCCAATTGACTAGTTTTTTTTCTAACAACATCTTAGGTTTCCCAGCTATTACATGAAAGACAAAAAATATTTCAGAATTCAACTACCACCAATTTTGAATATAAATCGTCTTGGGGCCTTTGATGCATCTTCTTTAAAAAATTATCCGAATTCCTTGCAATTTTCTTTACCACAGTTCTAGCGTCCTCAGATTACATTAAAAACTACTAAAAGTGTATTTATACCAAACTACATGCCACTTAAGTGCCTTGCCCCTTGAAGCTTTTGCACAATAAATTATTAATAAATTGCCCCTCTTAATCCGATCTTCCTTTTTGGAACCATATTTCCATTTAGTTATTCTCTAGTTTCTATATTCCAGTCCTGGGACACCTTAGGGTCCTGCAGGGTCCGATCCGAGGCCTCTTGAACTTTTTGTGTGCTATGCATTTTTTACACCCTAATTTTCTCTCACCTTCTCATTGCATAATTTTAAAATTGAGTCTTGGACTCTTTCCCCTAGACCAATACCCTCATATTTTTATTGGGCCTATAGAGCCCCTTTTTAAGTATTTTTTTAAAATATTATTCTAATGATTATTTCATACCCTATGATTAATTTTGACTAATTGAAGATCTAAAACGGTAAGTCCTAAAACATTTAAACATGTTTTCATGTTAGGGCCTTGCTCTCAACTATCAGTTGGGCCCCTTTGGGCTCCCTGTTATAGCTCCCATAAAAATGAATTTTTTTTCTAGCAAATTCTTAGGTTCTCCAGCTACTACATGAACGACAAAAAAAAAAAAAAAAAAAAAAAAAAAAAAAATTAGAATTCAGCTACCACCAATTTTGAATGTTAATAGTCTTCTTGGGGCCTTTGTTGCAGCTTCTTTAAAAACTATCCTATTCTATTGCAATTTTCTTTAACATAGTATTAGCGCCTTCCAGCTACTTTAAATCCCCTAAAAAGATTTCTTATACCCAACTACATTCCAGTTAAACCCTGGCTCCCGGCCCGGTCTTTCTTCATACCTCAGCTGCCACCTTTTTTCGAACATTAATCTCCTTTTCAATATCAACTTACAGCCGTAAATTAAAAATCGCTTTACTTTAAAGGTAACTTTAGATAAGAGATTTCATCCGTTTATTAAATATCGTGTTAATGCTAACAGTAATTCATGAAATTTACAAGGTGAGGAGGCATCTTTCACCGCTTGGTGGCGCGTTACTTCCTCGGATTTAAGGGCGCAATTTCAACGGGATTTGCTTCCTTCAACTTAAATTACAATTCAGCTACTTTCTGTATTATAAAATTTTATCTACATTTTCTAAAATTATTAACATTTTCTAACATTAATGGTGCATTTTTTTTTATTCTATGGGCTTGATTCCTACGAGGTTTGGCTCAGTTAACTTGGTTTTCGATTGTCTCCGGCACGTGCGGGCATCTCCGATAAATGCTGCCACAGGTAGTGGGGATCTAGATTACAGGTTCGTTCGGAAAGAAGTTTTATGGGAGCACATTAGACGCTGCGGAAGGCAATGGGTCCTCCGAAATTAGGTTCATTTAAAAGAATTTCCAAAGATATAAAATCATACAAACTTAAGTTTTGTTTAAGGTTATTATTTACAAACCCCGGGCAACGCCGGGCGAGTCTGCTAGTATATGCATAATGTAATAGAAAAGTTAAAGAATAAAGATAAATTTTAAAATTTCAAAATTTTAAAATTTTAAATACGTCTCTCTTTCTTTTGTGGATCGCACGGTTTTGAAGCTGGGACCGCGGAGTTCGAATCGAGTATCTTAACCACTCGGCAAGCGAGTACTTGGTAGAGTGCGAGTTTGAAATGAAGATACGTGTTTTTCTTCAAATGGGGATTGATAAGGTTTGTTAAATTTCTTGTTCAGAAAGCTCGGAAATTTAAACTTAATTACAGTGGCATTTCGTCGTTATGAAATAATGGTTGGTCTTTTAACACATACAGAATAATAGAGGATAAAAATTATTACATATTAGGCAAATTTTTAATAACATATAACTTGATTGTTAGATCTAAAGTATGAATATTACATTTTGAATTAAATTCGAGAAGAAATGTTTGCTTTTTTGAATAAAATCGATTTTTTTAAAAATTGATTGAATCACTATATATTTTTAAAATGTGCTCATTTAGAATGTATTTTAGATGCGAATATATTTTTTAAAATTCTAAAAAAAAAAATAAACCGATAATAAGTTTAAATGAATGAGAAAATTGCTACTTTATTAAATTCCAAAGCATTATTATTTATATTTTTTAAAGATAAATTAGAATGAATTTTAGGTTTCTCATTTTAAAAATAAATTCGAGCTTTGGTATTAATACAGCCAATACGCATACGTGCAAGGAATAAACGAAATTTCCCCCTCTTTTTCAGGCTTCAGGGAATAATTAACGGTAAAAGCATGTTTTCTAGGAGTACGGAAATTATTTGTTCTATAAGACGAATAATTTAATGTATAAAGACGAATTTTTCGGACAGTGTAGCCACGAGCATGAAGCCTGTTGAAGAGTATTTCCTAGGATCGGTATATGTTAACAGTGATACCAAGGCGAAGACCGGGTCACTAAAAACTAACTAGGAGGAAGTCTTGGAATTTTTCAACAACAAAAATAATATTTCCTGAACAGCCGCATTTGTCACTAACAGTTAGTGCTGCAGTAGCGCACAAGCAGCTGCCTGCCATTATTTAAGCAATGATGTTACATGAATAACAGCAGAAATAATTTTCGATGCTCTACAGGGCATCTTGCCATATCTGATAACTATTCTCACCTATGCCACCCACCAAACTGAACATTTGTAATCCTAGTTACGTTGCAAATTGCTGACACAACTCAAACACCTGTCTCTTGAGGGAAAATATAATTATTCTGGAGATAAAATGTTTCTCACTTTAAATAAAATTCCTCGTATTTCTGACCATTTCTGTGAAAACCGCATTGTGCCATTGTCTATTCTTTTTGAATTACTGAATTTTTATATCTTCTACGATCTTCTTCTTCTTTTCTGGATCCCCCCTATACACAGGGTGTTCCAAAATTCGACCGACAAATTCAGAGGGGTGATAGAAGGCATCAAGAGTATGAAAGATTGCCATACAACATGGGGTCGCAAACCACTCATTTAGTCACAAATACAGAGTGTTTCATACTAATTGAACTTGGGCTGCGGCAATAATTTTGAGAATAAACAATTAAATTTAAAAAATAAAAAAACCCGACTGCGTAAAAAGCGAACTAATTATTTCTCATCAATGTGAAACAATTTTTTTTTTCAATTCCTACTATTAGCTCACACTCTCGCTATATATATCTTGTTCAAATTTTCAATCGTTAATAAAATACTTATTACTCATCCAATCAAGCTCAAATAAATTTTTTTAAACTTGTAGTGTGTGAGCTAATAGTAGGAATTGAAAAAAAAATTGTTTCACATTGATGAGAAATAACTAGTTCGCTTTTTACGCAGTCGGGTTTTTTGATTTTTTAAATTTAATTGTTTATTCTCAAAATTATTGCCGCAGCCCAAGTTCAATTAGTATGAAACACTCTGTATTTGTGACTAAATGAGTGGTTTGCGACCCCATGTTGTATGGCAATCTTTCATACTCTTGATGCCTTCTATCACCCCTCTGAATTTGTCGGTCGAATTTTGGAACACCCTGTGTATAGGGGATCCAGAAAAGAAGAAGAAGAAGAAGAAGAAGATCGTAGAAGATATAAAAATTCAATAGTTCAAAAAGAATAGACAATGGCACAATGCGGTTTTCGCAGAAATGTACAGAAATACGAGGAATTTTATGTAAAGTGAGATTTATTTCTCATCAATGTGAAACAATTTTTTTTTTCAATTCCTACTATTAGCTCACACTCTCGCTATATATATCTTGTTCAAATTTTCAGTCGTTAATAAAATACTTATTACTCATCCAATCAAGCTGAATTAAATTTTTTTAAACTTGTAGTGGATGGCACTTGATGTTAATCCAGTTTTTCTCAAATATTAATTCATTAATTAAATGAAATTAATTAATTTTCAATAATCGAGAAAGCCCTCTTCATGATCAAAGCCTTTTAAGTGCCACTCAAGAAGAAAGAAGAATGGGAGAAAAAAAAATTCTCTTATTGACATAAGTAGGAATCGACTTAAAATATTTTTTTATATATTAGTTGTTTATATTACTTTCCTATTTTTTTTATTTACTTGCATTGATGACTTTTAAGTTGTGTTTAATTGTTAGTTCCTATCTATAAATACTGTTTTGATGAGGTCTATAGATGTCTATGATGGTTAGAGTTGCAGTAAAGCTAGAGATCCTACTTACACAACTTCCAGGTTATATAATATTTTAACGGAGCTTCTGACTGTAAAATAGTCAATGAAACATCGTCTTCATTTTGAAAGACCTATCCAATGATATGCCACTCAATAGGGTGCGTAAAATTTTTTCGTCTCTACCGCCATTTTGTATTTTACGGCCGCCATTTTGAATTTATAAAAATAAAACCTAGCCTATAACCATTGGGCCGTTAAGACGAATTGATAGAGACTTCATTCATTAAAATCCATCCAGCCGTTGGGATGTTTCGAGGGTATAAAGAAATCCACATACACAGATACGCGTGAAACACATAACCTTTCTTTTCAGTCGGGTAAAAGTAAAAACATTGCATTGAAAATGCAACGATATGTATCTTGTTTTGTATGAAATGTTATAAGATTACAAAAAATATTTCGAAAACAGGGTGCTCATGCAGTCAATGATACCGTATGAACTGATAATCACGGTCCAAAATGTGGAGCGTCAAGTGCATACTGCTGGCGACTATAATGGAAACTTCTACCACTTTTTATTGGTGTTATCTTATTTATAACAAAAGTGAGCATGTCTATTAAAAGTTTCATTACAATAAACATCAGTTTTCTGAAAGTTATTACCGTGAACCGAGATTGAGTTACGGTAGAACACCCTGTATTCCTAATTAAATGCGTGGTTTGCGACCGCATGTTCTATGGTAATTTTTCATCCTCTTGATGCTTTCTAACACCTCTCTTAATTTGTCGGTGGAATTTTGGAACACCCTGTATAGATAGAGCGACTGAGAAATAAATACGTAATGTATCAAAATAACCCATGCTATCCTCTTTTTTTTTCCGAAGAAGCTTAGTTTTCGAGAATGTTTCTGCAATATTTGTTTTTTATGCATTATTCATGAGTACCTATATCATCGTCATTTATAACTATCTATATTCTCAAACAATTACAAGAGATATTGATATATGCAAGGAAAATGACAGAAACTTCTGTCTTATCTGCATAAATTCTTCGAAAAATATGGAACTATAAGATGATTTATGAGTAGAAGGATGAAATCATTTTTTAAGGAGCAATTTTTTCCATGAAAATACATTCATTGAGAAATTCTGAGATATCCATGTAGGCTTCTTAAAGCAGAATAAAAATAAAATAAAAATGGGATGCAATATATATATTTCGGCATATATCATATTTTTATAAATTACATGCTTAAGATGGTTCGACACAACATATAGTCTATAACGAAGCTAAAACTGTATAACAAATAACAAAAACTCTATTTTATTGATAACATTTTGTCGCTCCTTCTTATTTTTTTGAAATATATATTTGTATTCATATATTCCTTTTTAAATATAAATTATTTGAAAAAAAAAATATTTAATTTTTAACAATGAGTAAAAATCCTGCGTTAAGCATAGTATATGAAGAACTTTCGAACGCATTCAAAATATTGCAGACAGGTGATTTCTAAGTAGGCAATTTGGAAAATGCATAACGCATTTTAAAACACAATTTCAGGAATTATATATCAATGATCTGAAAAATATTAGAATTCTTTTATGCAGCCCTGTAGTGATCTATACAATTTGTACATGTACCTTCATCTATACTATTGAAAGAAAGTTTCGCTCTGTGTGTGTGTCTGTCTGCAATTGCTAGCGAAATCTACCGCACGTAGTATAAAGCTGAAAATTTGTGTGAGGGTAGTCAAAAACCTCTCCTGGTGCACATGAGACTCATTAAATGTCTAATAATTAGATGAGTTATTAATTAATGATCCAAATTAAAAGAATGGAAAAGTATTCATAATTCAACTAAAGCCTAATAGATTATAAAACACTTTCCAAGACGGAATATTATTAGAAAATTCCTTTTTTTTTCATACAATGAACTGACACATCTAAAAAAGAAATTTCAAAAACACATTATCTCTGTAAATATTCACTTTCAGAAATTGCTGCCCATATCTTGTAATGTCTGCGAATTCTTTCGTGCAGCCCTGTATATGATCTATAGACTTTATACACACCATGTAATATACTAAAAATTAGATAAGTTTAAAAATGCATATTACAGCAGAAAATACACTTACAGCAGTTATCGATAATAGTCAGCCTGTAAATGAATTCTTTTGTTCGTTTCTGTACATGAATTATACATGCTATGCGCTCCATAATCTATAGAAAACATATTGGAGTGCACCTCAGTGATCTTTTTTAATAATTTCCAACAAATTTTAAAAGTGTTTATGAATTCAGTTTGTCTGTGTGTCTGTCCGAGCTCTAACTCGCGTTAATACATTAGGATGCCATGTAAGTGATACATGAGGACCCCAGAAACCAAAAGATACAAGTGACAAAATTAAGATTTGGTGTAAATTGAGTTCAAAGAGGAATATGAAAAGTGACTGAATTAAAATATGAAACTGCTGCTTATTTCATAGCGGTCTTTGAATTCTAATTTCAATATTTGTGAAAGGAAAATGTAGTAAGATTTTTTTTAAATTTAAGTAGAGATTAAAGAGGTTAAGTAGTTAAGTAGTTTAGAGTACACATATTAAGAAAAGACTTTAAATTAATACAATAAACCCAACTGAAGTGAAAATTATCCAGGACCAGGACACGAACCTGGGTCCACAATGTACCGTGCTGCTGCTCTAACCACTAAGCTACCCTGGCCGATGTCCTAGCTCGGCAATTTCCCACCAATAGTTTAAAAAACTTAAGTAGTTGACTGCGAGAACTCAACCACATAATTAGAAAATCACTTATATCTCTTTACATCCAAACAAATAGCCTTATTTCCAAATAGTCTGTGCACTTAGCTAAGTTATTTAAATTTTGTCACTTATACCCCTTAGCTTCTGGGATCCTCATGTATTATTGAGGTTTACCATGGCATATTCGGTACTATAAATGAAATGCATAGCATTAATATTTCATTTACAGGGCTCTCAAAAGAATTCCGTTACATGTCAATGGGGAAAATCGTAAGCAGTGTATATTAATGATGTTACACTATTCCAAATATATTGAAATTTATATACATCACTGAGGTTTACTATAAGAAGCCTACTGCAGATTATAGTTTTCATAGTCTTTACTGTACTTTACAGGGACATACAAAATAATTCGTTTACAGTACTGTGTTTAAGCAATAATTGCTAGAAGTGAGTTTACAATTTTGGCAGGTGTTTTTAAATTCAACTAATGTTCTACCTGTAACTCGAAATATAAATTCTATAAATCATATACAGGGCTGTACAAAAGAATTCCAGTAAATTTCTGCTTATTGCCAGAAATTACTCAAAGTGAATTTTCAAAATGTTTATGTGTTTCATTACTGACCTAAATTTTTCCATACTATGAAGTATATAATATACAAATCTATAGATCATATATAGGGTTGCACAAAAGATTTCTGATACTTTTTCAATTGTAGATCGAAGAGGTTTAATATATATGTTTTAAATTATGGTATGCATTTTCTAATCTGTTTATTTAGATATCATCCTTCACAATATTAAACGGTAAAGTTTGATACATTATTTTGAAAGTGTTGGAAAGTGTTTCATAATCTATGCTTGACGCATGATTCTTCTTTCTTGTTTAATTTCAATATGTTTGAGGCATTATAAAATCATTAAAATGCACCGCAAAAGATTTATCCTCATTTCTTTTGGGCTTCCCACGGAATTCGTTAGTTCGTAAAGGAATCATAAATCTGTACCCCTGAAGATACTCTGGATGTTCTCCTTCGTCTCAGTGATGCATATCAATCTCATTATGTTTGAAATATCGTAATATCAATAAAAGGCACAATAAAGGATTTTCTCCAAAAATGTAAAAGATTTTTTTGAATGTGTGTGTTCCTGTAAAAGAACTATAAATGCTGTAAACTTAATTTTTGACAAAAAACATTCTAGAGTGAACCTCATTAACATATAAGAAATTCGTGGTAATCCGAGTATATTTAGGAGTGATAGAGAACGACCAGGCGGTCAGATAGACAAACCGAATCTATAAATATTTTTCAGCTATGTTCGAAAGTGTTAATAATTGCAGGAAATATCATAATTTTTATCTTTCATAGAAATTTAGGCATAACAATTTAATTTTGAAAGCAAAATACATAAATGAAAATTGAAATTCTAGTGCTATAGTCACCTTCAGTTAAATAATTAAAATATACATAAAGCACGAATAATTGTATAAAAATTGCTTTTAGGCGCATAAATATAATATAAAGATATTTAAAATATCTCAAAATACATCAGAAAAAAATTAGAACATTTTCAATCATTACGAGGCCGTCGTCAGTAGGATTTAAATGTTTTTATTATTTTCTTTGCGCTTATTCGAAAATTGTCCAGAAGAAAACATTGTAATTTAAATTTAAATGTTGTACGTCAGATGACAAAAGATTTTTTAATGATGTAAAATATTTTTTTGAGTGTGTGTTCCTGTGAAAGAACTATGGATGATAGACACTTAATTTTTAACAAAAAACATTCTAGACTGAACCTCATTAACATATAAGAAATTCATGGCAATCTGAGTATATTTACGAGAGAGAGAGAGCACGACCGTATGGCTCTCTTATATATGGCTCTAAATAATAAATTAATAGAATAATAAATTATAAATTAATCTCTTTAATCTTTAATCTAACAGTTATATGACTCTCTCATTAACAAAGTGACATACTTGTATAAATAAACGGCAATTAGTTTTAAAATATTCTCTGATGAAGGGCTTGGGAAATTTAAATTTATTATAAATATAAATATATAATATATATTATTATTACTTATTATTATATAATAACTATAATATATCTAAATATATAACTTTATATTTATATATTTACATAAACTTGGGAACATTTAAATTTAAATTACAATACTTTCTTCTGGATAATTTTAAAATAAGCGCAAAGAAAATAATAACAACGTTTAAATCTTATTGAAGGCGGCATTGTAATGATTGAAAACATTCTAGGGTTTTCTTATGTATTTTGAGATATTTTAAATTTGTATTTTAAATATCTTTATATTATATTTATGAACCTAAAAATGATTTTAGCACAATTATTTGTGCTTTATGTATATTTTAATTAAGAAAAATAGATATATATTTTCTTAGATAAATTAATTTAATATTTTAAGCATTCCTTGGACGTTTACATGCAGTACAGTATAAAATTATATCTTTTGATCTAATTATTGCATTTAAATGCGGTTTGCGACATTTTTTTTTTTTTTTAAGGAAAAGAGAAGTAAAAATATGATATTTTTAGATTTTTCTGTTCGGAACCAACTCAATACTTTAGATATAGATCATAAAAAAAAAAAAAAGAAATATGTAGTATGAAGCTGCGAAAGATAAAACAAATTTTACGAAATGTTATTTCGCACACAACTATGAATTTAGTAAAGTATATCCACTTTTTAGGTTTCCCCGAATAACATCTTTTTTTTTTTTTTTTTTTTTTTTTTTTTTTTTTTTTTTTTTAACATTTCTGTGATGCTTTTTATTGGATTACACAGACAGACATAATGTATTTTCAAACTTTCCATTCAATTCAAAGATCATACGTCCATTAGTTTATTTTATTACTTCCTCTATTATTTAATTATTATGTTAGAGAGAAAGCACGGAAAATCCATTAGAATAAAAGTTTTACAGTTTTTATTGCTACGTTTCTTTCAAACAAACAAAATTGTTTTATCATTAAAACATGCCACTATATAATAATGTGAAAAGAAACTGAATAATGTGAAAAAAAGAACGAAATATCATGCATCAAGCACAGATTATGAACCACTTTCCAAACTTCATGTTTTAACAGAAATCATTCGTTTATATTTTTTCAAAATAACACGTATTTTAATTACATTTTCTTTCGGTTGTTATGAAAAAAATGCCAACAAAAATATATAATTAATATTTTACAACTATTTTTCCTTTACTTTCTACAGAAATGGAGTACTTCCGTTGCCAATATTAAGCAAGTGGCGCCAAAAACTACAAAAAAATTAATATTTCAAAAATAAATGGAGATGCAGTTTTCAAACAAATTGCATTTAAGAGTACTTTTTTTTCCAATACGACGGTATAAAAATTGAAAATGTGCGATGCTTAGAAGTTTAAGAAATTGCTACAGAATATTTAATCGTACTGCTATGTTTTACGGCTGGCTTCTGTAAGGTAACGTTATTTTTTGGAGAAGACACAAAATAAGCTGGGAGAAAGAAATAGCATACCGTACCGGGGATTAAAAACACAATACAGTGTAAATACATTAACACGTGATTTATATTTGTGATTGAAAGAAAAAATTATGCTTGAAATTAATAAAAACCTAAGCTATTTCCATATTCATAACCCGTTGATATCGCCTGAAAAGTATCTTACGACACAAACGACGCACTTTCAGATGAAAGTAATACAAAAGGAAGACGCCTTTATTTGTGTCGAAGGAATCTTTTGATCTTAGAAACACTCGAAAATTTTCAGATAAACATCGGAACCTTCGTTTAAAGTGAAATCTGGCAAATTACACTGTTAAAAAAAAAGACAAATGTTTAGAATACATTTCGAAATTTAATACACCACACGAAAATGTAATAAAACCCCTTTCAAGTTACCCACGAAAACGAAAAACGTTTCTTTATCTTTCGAAATCTCAGAAACCAATAGATTTCATGGATTTAAAGAAATATTTCTGAAACAAAAGTTTCGTTTGCTGTTCGTAATTTTTGGAAACATTTCCGAGTAGTTTTTACACCATCATATTAATCAGTTTTTTATCAACGGAATATCGGCATTTCCGTTGCTCAAGTTAACATTTTCAGCTGCGTGGCAGAATTTTAAGATGCAGTAATAACAAAAACAATTAATGTTAATGTCAATGGCTCAACTGCTTATTTAGCATGTCTGTCTGTTGAACATGTTTGATGATCATGAAAGAGCTTACTGGAGAATTGGCAGATTACCGAATACCATATTTCGTGTTGAGAAAACTGATTACTACATTGAAAAACTTATTCGGAAATGTTTCCGAAAATTACGAGCAACAAAAGAAGCTTTTGTTTCAAAAATGCTTCTTTAAATCTAAGAAATTTATTGGTTTTTAGGATTCGGAAGATAAAGGAAAACTTTTCGTAAACGCAGACAACTCGGAAGAGGTTATATTACATTTTCGTAAACAGCATTAAATTTTGTAATATGTTAAAAAATATTTGTATTTTTTACGGTGTACAAACATCCACGACTGAATTGGATTCGAAACTCGGCATACTTTGTCCAGTAGCCAGCGTCTTAACTACTAGATAAGTAGGTGAGCATATGACTTCTGAAAATTATACTCTATAGGAAGTAAAAATAACCAACACAATCTACCTTACGGACGTCCTTTTAAATGAAATGATTGTAGAAGAACACGCTATGTTACATTTAAAAAAAGTAACAATAAATAAATAAAAAACTTTATTTTATGAATGAAAGTGTTATGAGGTATCCTATCATATGATGAATCTAAAATACTAGGATTTTAATTAGTTTTGAAGGTCTGAAACATTATTAAATAATATTTGATATTTTAATATTTATTGAATTAAGTAAAAATAATAATTTTTAACCATTCATAAATATATTTGGAAAAATGTAGGGGGCTAATTAGGTTACTTGAAAATAAAAATGTTTTTTTTTTAACCATTTGGAAAAATGGTTATTGTACTCGTCAGGGTAGGAAATCAAAAGCATATCTGAAGCTTTTTATTGGTTTAATCCTCATTTTATTCGTTTTTTGAATGGTCTATACAGTAATATGTACTTTCACTTTACTTTCAACAGAGATGGATAATTCTGTTGCCACTATGACAAAAAAGTAATAAAAACTACAAAAAAATTAATAACTCAGAAACAAATTGAGATACAGCTTTCAAACAAATTGCATTTAAAAGTACAATTTTTCTCTATACGACGGTGTAAAAAGTAATATTGTGGGGTGTTTAGAAGTTTAAGAATGAAATTTTATTTAAAATTGGACGTCAGATTTCTAAGATGGAAAAGCCTTTTCCCGAACAGCCAATGAAATGCTTGGATAATACGTAAGTTTCAGGATGATAATACGTAAGTTTCTGGAAATCTGGCGAGTCGCAGGTGATTTTTGTCGCTTGCAATTTTACGTGTAATAACACTATTAATGTTTAATTCATGGCGTACGTAATGTGTGATCAACTCCGTGCGATTTTTTATGTCTTAAAATTTAGTCTTTGAAAAAATCATTTTTCAAATGGTCGTTGTAATTTGTTAAATTGCTTTTTAACCATTGGGAAAAATGGTTATTATTATTATTATTTTACTTTTAATCGTGTAGGGTAATCGTGTGCGTGAAAGTTCTCGTAACGCCAAACTCAAAAATACATTTCTTTTAATTTTAGGTGTTATATTTTTAAAGATATCGTCGAAACATGTAATGCAAAAATATGCCTCCCTTCTTCTATTTCCGAATCTATTGAAACTAAAATTATGAAAGAATTAGGGGTGGTAGAAGTTTATTTAAACTTTGCATGAAAGCTATAGCGACTTCTCTAGATCACATAGGTTTTGAGAAAATCGCATTTTTGCGTTACACACAAATTTCGCTTTGCGGGCTCTCAGCAAAGGAGTTGACGGACGCTCGAGGTACCTATGGTCGTGGAAGTATATAAGGATTGCTGATAATGTTTTTCGAAAAAAAAATTGTCGGTAATTAGCCGAGATATTAACCTGTAAGGACAAGGATGGTTTGGACATACATAAAGACATGGGCGGTATACTCTATATGCCATCTGCTTTTAAAGCCTAGTTAACAACTTTTAATGATATATTTGTGTAATGCAATACCCTGTAGTGGTATAAAAGCAATAAATGTCAAATTGTTAAAAACAGACTAATTTAATTAGAATTAATCACGTAATTACTTTGGAATTCGCGACTAGTTAACGATTTTTTTTTTAAATATTACAGTTACTAATTAATATATTTATTGTACGGAACTCTTTGTGCGCGAGTAATACTCGCACTTGATCGATATTTAGTATTTAAAATTTAACCTCTTCGGTCCCTGGGTCCCCAAACGGGGACCTCTGTTCATTTCCATATAAAAAATAAAATGTCCGATTTTTTTACATTTTCACATCACTTCTTAATAGCTGAATGTTTTTTGCATTCAAAGCAAACGAATAAATAGCAACATATAAGCTGATTCACACATAAAATAAATCTTATTTTCAATTGAGATTGCAAAATGCCTAAAAATGCTCAAAAGACAGTATGGGCATGAAATTGAGAAATTTTCATAAGTATTTAACTTAAATCTTTTTCAATAAAAGATTTTGAGGATTTGTAGATTATTTACTCGTGTAAAGCTCTTAAATTTGTGATTGTGTTAATTTAGGTTAATGGTTATTAAATTGTTATTTTAAAGGGGTTTATAGGTTTAGATCCATATTTTTTAACCTAAATTACTAAGCGCCTAAGGGACCAATTTAAGAAAAGATATTTTTTCTGTCATTTACGATGCCATTTTGTTTGAAAAAACCCCCCAATGAATAAGCATTTGTATTATTATTTTAGCTTCGGAACTGAAGAGGTTAAATGTTGATAATATTTTTCTGAGTATGTTTACTGCCTTCTGTTAACATATTAAACCACTATTGTTCCCAAACAGAAAATAATAAAATTTACAATAAAAATTTCACTTCAATTTTCTCTACATTTAATTTTTGTTGCATAACATCTTCTACTTGATCTCTTCAATTAAGTGAACAAAATTCAATTATAAGATCCATATATCAAGCACAATGCAGTGTATATAAAATAAGATGCAATTTTTATTTTGATGGCAGAACGAAAAAAATTACGATTGAAGTTAATAGAAAACTAAACTATATCCAAATTAAAAACTTTTAAATTTCGCCTGAAAAGCATTTTATGATACAAATGGCGTTCAGATGAAAACAACCCAATTAGAATAAGCTTCTGCCTGTTTCAAAAGAATCCTTGGAAAACTTAGGAGTTTCATTAAAATTTATCCGAAGTTTCATGTTAATAAATTTAACAGGCAAATACTTTTTGAATCAAAACTAATTCTGGTATCACATTTTACTTTTTCTTTTTTTTACTAGTATATGTCTAACAAACTTTTTGTTTTCAACTACGTTAATAAAAGTTTTTCCAAAATTCCTTGGTAATTTTGCATTCTGGTAACTCTATTTTAAGAATTAAAATTAACTAACTCTTCAAAACAAAACAATCTACCTTATGGACGTCATTATATTTATCTGAACAGAAATTCAATTACAAGATTTGTACAACAAACACAATACAGCTTAAATAAAGTACCCCGCATTTTTCATTTTTACGGTAGAAAGGAAAAATATGATTGAGATTAATACAGAACTAGATTATGTCTAAATTCAAATCCACGATGCTTTTGTCTGAAAAGTATTTTACGAAACAAATGACGTTCAGATGAAAGCAACACATATGGAAGAATCTGCCATCTGTTTCAATATAGAAACGCTCGGGAAACTTATGAAAAGCAGTTTATTAAAACTGTAAAGGATTCATATTTGAAGTTTCATGTTAATAAAAGTATAAGGTAAATAATTTCTTAAGTAAAACTAATGCTGCACAATGGCATAATTTGCGGAATACTTGGCCAAAATTCGAATCGTTTTATGTCTTTTTAGAACGAGTTTTTTTTTTTCTCCAAGAACAAGCCAATAATGTGAACTCGCGTTAGCTCAGAGTTCTACGTGAGGTCAATTTTTATCACAGTAAAAGATGGAAAATAATCACTTCCGTTTCAAATATTGAATTAAGTTTTTAATAGAAATTAAATAAGTTACCAACTTAAAGCTTAAATAAACAACTATTTCTTCAACTTAGTAATTTTAGTTAAAAAGCAGTTTAATGAAAATTTGTTAAAACAAAAGAATAAATTACTAAGGTAAAAAAATATATACAACATGCAAAAAACTTGCCGTATTTATATAATTTAACTTTATCTCTAATTTTTCTTCGCGTTACTTGAACAAATCGTTCACCCACAAGGAAAATGACACATCTCGCAAAAATTCATGTTGCGTTTTATTCCACCAATAGGTCTATTATAGGTGCGTATTGCTACAGAAAAAGTTTCATAAGTGTAACTATCCGCAAAATCACTTTATTACGCTATATGTCTATTCCTGAACTCGGAAGGGAGGTTTATTTTGCGGGAGATAAAATTACTCAACTCTCTAAACCTCATCTACATCTGTATTCTTAAGGGTTTTACGCTTTTATGCATATTTTTACTTCTGCATGCAGAGCTAAATGCTATAATTTCATTTTACAGTAAAATCATGCGAACCTTCTTTTGCTTCACCTGCGAAATTTATTTTTGCCGAAATGTGTCACATTTCTTGCGGGGGAGCAAAATTATCCCCCCCCCATCATTTTCCAGTTTTGAGACACACTCAAAAATTTGGTCATTTAAATCACATTTTAACCCCTTGGGGATGAGCGTCAGGTACACGTGGCGCACAAAGTGATCAGAATCCATGATTATTACAACCAGTTATTTTTCATTGTAATTTTTGCCTTATTAAATCGGGGCATTTTCCCGATTCAATTAGGCAAAAATTTCTGCTTTGAAAAACCGGTGATAAAAGATTAAAAATTCTGTAAAAGACGCTTGTAGCAAATTGGTTAATTAATAATAGGGCAATTCCATCATAACTGACGTAACATTTGATCATCGAATTTTGTTTCCAAAACTATGTAGAAAATTTACTAATAAAGCTAGAAGAAATTTTTACAATTTAAAGTATTTTTTACTAAGAACTTAATACCCAAATACCTGCAGATTATTTCAATCTCTCTTTTTGTCCCAAAAATTGCAATTCAAAATTCTGTAACTGACGTAACATAAAATATTACAAACATTTTTTCTGCCTTCATTGAAGTGTAAAAATTATCAAAACTATCCCCTTAAAAAAAGTTATTTAATGTTCTCAACAACACTAAGTAATGTCAAATTATAACAGTAACTTATTTAATTAATTTCTGAATAACAAAAAAGAAAACAAATGGCATTTATACGTGTAATTGACGTAACTTTTATTGTGTAACTGACGTAACATTATGACTTTACAAAGACAATAATGGTACTTAACTTAGTTTGTAAACAGTAATTTACAATGACTTTTTATTAGGATTTTATTATAGAATATAAAAGTATCAAGTTTTCCAATCATACCCTTAAATTAAACATATTATAAATTTTATCCCCCCCCCCCAAAAAAAAAACAACAACAATTACAACAAAAACGATAATTTTCTGTGGAATTGCCCAACATCGACGAACACCCATTAGCAATTTTTGAACCTCTCACATTTTTGTGGTTGAAAGATTTCTTTCTCTTTAGTATTGTGGCTGACAATTTTTTGATTTCTCAGTAACCAAATTTACATCAAAGTTACTTTAAAAAAAATAATCTACAAAAGTAATTTCGATTCTGTTTCACCAATTAGCGAAAAAATTGTCCGAATTATCAGATGAGAAGCGATGTGTGTAACATTCATTGCAAATAGGAAATGATGAAGAAAGCAAAGCTGTCCTCAGTAACCATAACTATACGTCTTAAGCGGAGACGCATTAGCGAGATTCCAATGTAATCAGAATGACGAATTGCTTTATTAAATAAATGCGGGGTCTGCATTTTATAGAGTTCACAGACACCACAGAGTGCATTTTTATGAACTTCAGCGCAACATTCAAGCTATTTAGTGCATTTATTATGTGAAATAATTAAATAATAAAATAGTATTTTTTTCTCAACATCGCAAACGTTAGCAATTTAAAATAATCATGTTGTAAATGTAATAGTACAAGCTGTTTCTCTCATTTATTAATTAGATACGATTTGGTTGGATTTCAAACTTACTTTTTTTCACAAAGATATGTAAAGAAATCAGAAATTGCTCTATGTGTGATGGCTTTTTCAAAAAAATTAAAATGGTTACGATCAAAACCTATTTATTCGTCTTTCCTGACGCACAGTCCATCATAAAATTTCATAAGCTATCGCCAAAAAAATATTAATTTTCAATAACGCATACTGGACAATTGCACCATAAAATATAATAAATAAAGACATAATCTTACTTAATGGTACACAAAACACGAACTTTAATAAGCTAAAAGTTAATTTCTACGTTTCGAGCTGTTTCTACAGCCGTCTTCAGGAAAATATGATGGTAAAAAGGCTCAAAGTTGAGAGACGAAAGCTTCCTGTGCAAGAGATAATTAGTCGAAACTTGACCAGTGATTTGAGTACAAAAATGTAGTGTTGCCATCTAGTGAAAATAAATAACTATTAATGAACTGAGATCAAATGAATCAAAAGGTCGATTTAAGAAACCACGAGTGCCGCCATCTACACATGAGGGACAAAACCACGTTCAACTGTGTTTTCATTCAAATATTGGCGACATAATACAAGTTTAAGCTGAAATATTGTAATTAGATGTAGAATTATGACTTTATGAGATTATGCCAGATTTTGGGGATATTATAGGATAAATTATCGTCACAAGGTTTATCTTCACGTGCAATGATTTCAACTGATTCTCTAATTTTACTTTCAAAGGGGTTATTGCACGGAACTGTAATTTTTGTTTCAGTAAAGTTAACCCTTTGCGCTCGGCGTCTCTTACACAAATTTTATTCGATCGGCACCACTTTTTTAAAAGAAGTTTTGTTCAAGTACACAATTTCAAAAATGCTTTGATTAAATAAGGTACATTTTATTTTCCTTTATTACTGGGGCCAAAAACAAATTTTGCAAAGAAAGATTGTCTCCGCAGCGGAGCCCTCGAGTGCAAAGGGTTAGTATGGCAGACTTCATTAGCTAAGTAGAACCACCTAGAAAGAGCTGTATTCTGTTTACGATGTTTAATGTCTCTGCAATGCTCCATAATCCGTACTGATATCTTACGTTTTGTCATGCCGATGCAGGCTTTTTCAACATTATTAGATAAAGTGATAGGGATTTCATATATACCAGATTTTTGATCCATTGGGATCCTATCGATCTTATCACTGACGATATCAATGAGGTAAGGAGGTGGAATAGCGAGCAACTTTATATTATATTTCTGTATGATCTTTTTTAGCTTTTCGAATATAGCGGGAATGTAGTGAAATTTTCTGTAGACCACAAGTTGAATATTATCTTGTCGTTGACTTGAAGGAGGGGGAGCTTTGTACTTCTGAATTATCTTATCTATATATTTTGCTGGAAAACCATGATCAAATGCTATTTTCTGTATAAACTCGATTTCTTCATTTAATTGGCCATCTGAGCAAATCATAAATGCTCTTTTAATGAATGACTGAAATGCAGAGATTTTATATTGAAAAGGTACGTTTGCTGAAAAAGGGATAACAGTGTTTTCTGTACTAAGTTTTCTATAAACTGAACAGTTTAATCCAGAGCTGCATCTATTAATTTGAAAATCTAAAAATGGAAGTGAAGCATTTTCTTCGATTTCAAGGGTGAATTTTATACAGTTACTTAATTTATTAATATATTGAAGAAAATCAGTCTTTATTTATTAATTTTCAATTTACGATTTTGAACACTGAAGACCAGTAATTTTTAAAATATTGAACACTAGGATGGTATAAGCTGAAATAAACTCTAAGGCCATTACTTTATGCTATAAAGGTGAACTAAACATATTTTATGGAGATTATATAATTATACAAAGTTGAATGTATAAAGAGTGTAAATTTTGTTTCTTGGGTTTGGCCAGCTTTTTGGGAAATTTTGAAATTATGTGCTGGTATTTAAATATTGCACGAATCTAAAATATTCAAACACAAATCCGAATAGGAAGAAAATTAATCCATATCTTAATACAATTGTGGAAAAGTACTCTACAACTATGCCTCTAATATTAATTGTATCTTTTTGTATAAAAAATGAACACACACACATATATATATATACATATATATACTCATTAATATTTAAACATATAGTTTTTTTTCAACAGAAAATTATTCAGCACTTTCTTTGAAAAATCAAGTCAGCCTGAACCCAACCCCGAAAAATCAAAACTCAACCCGAACACAAAACATTTACGCTCGTATTCATGAATAACTTCGACCGAGGGTTAAACCGCGGGTTCAGTAACCCCAGGTTAGTATTTTCAACCGGGAGTTGAAAACTCGTATTCACCGTTTACTTCGGATGAAAAGTTACCCAACTCGGAGTTTCTCGACCTAGGTTGAACGAAATGTGTTTATTGGTTAAAAAAATCACATGCCTTGTTCGGTTTCGCCTCGAGACTTCGTTTGTTTATGTTTTGAAAGAAAAACGCCGATTAAAAAAAAGAAAGAAAGAAAGAAAGAAATGAACGATTCAATGTAGTTTTTTTTTTTTTTTTTTTTTTTTTTTTTTATCCCCGCAAAATTTTGGACAAAATTATAAAACCTGTAATCACTAAATATGGATCAACTTAATTTAATTTCTTGAAAGTTTTAATATTTTTTAAACAATTATTTTTTTTTTAAATTTATTAATGAGTTAGGTTAATGATATGAAACGTGTCAACTGCTAAAATAAATGTTAAAAGGTTCTTTTTCAAAATAAATTTTCGCATAGTTGCTAAAAAATGGAACTTGATTTGGGCCAAAACTAATGAAACTTGATTTGAATAAAAACTAAAATTTTATTTCAACAGCAATTATGATGATTTCTATTATTAATAGCTCTAGTTAGCAATTAAACAATTTCTGATAATGAAAATATTAAAATGGAGAAAAAGGGAAAAAAATTAAGAAAGTAGTCTGTTGTACTTTATATATACTATTTCTTTTATTAGTATGGATGGTATCCCAGATGTATTAATTTTATTGTTTGGATTTTCAGCGAGCTAATTAAAATGTTTAATTCTAATTAAATTAGATAGTAATTAATATTTCAGGTTGACAGGAAAAAGTAGTGAAATAATATTAACAGAACTGCAGAAAAAGCTGAACAGGTGATCCTAGCGGTGCCCTGGCACCAGGTACCAAGCCGCAGAGGCGCTCCATAGGCGCATATATTTATCACTTCCGAGCGATTGATAAACATTTTTCATTTAACTAGTCGCTAAATAAAACTCTATACTTCCTTTAAGTTTAAACTGTGTGCAGTGGAGATATAAGATATTATTTTAAGGAACACAAATATTTTAAACTTTTTAAGACTACTAGTGTATAGTGTATGAATTTCCATTCAACACATATAATCGAATAAGGCCTTTCCTAAATCATGATAAATGTATTCTGAATACTATTTGGACAAATAAATGTGAAATATTACAGAAAGTTGAATTTTTATCGACCAGCTTTTAGGACCTATCCCCACCTCTTCCCCTCCAGCCATTTGTATGAGAATTTTTCTATTATCACATTTACAAGATCAAAGCTATTCACTTGATTATCTTTGACTATTTTTTGATAAATTAGCCTAATAATTACGATATATTATTACATGCACGAATACACTTGTTTTTGGTTGCAGTGTTGCATTTGAAAAAATGTATTTATTTAGAAAATGTTATTTTATTTTCTATATTTTTTCCAGCTTCTTAATTTCATATTTTTAACTCATTTAGATATCACTTCATTAGATGTAATAAGAATCTAATTTAGAATAGAAATTAAAAGTGGGAATCTTTTTTTTTTTTTTTTTTTTTTTTTTTTTGATGACTGATTAATGATAGATTTCTAGACTAGGCAGAATAATGATAGTTTGTAATCTAACAAAACAACTCAAATTAATTATTAATAATTTCATATAATTTTACATTATCTAATAAATAAAATAGCTGTCTGTTGTTTGTGAATCAGTGGAGAAAAACAAGTTCCCATTTGTACCACTCTACCCATTCCCTCTATTTTTTTCTCTTTTTTGGTGTCATTCTTTAATTTAAGTAAATTAAACGTTTCTCAAGATGCTGTGTAAGATATAGAAATAAAAAGAAAGTTTAAAGTACATATTACCAAAAATTGAAGAATATATGTAATCTCATACATACACATACATATATATTATCTGTACATTTTTTGACTGGTTTGTTTATATTTATACATTATATCTCCTTCATTACATCTTGAATTGTTTGCTTTCATAAATACTCATGATCACGAAGAATTTATTTACCTTAAAAATAGTCATCATAATAGTCATAATGCAAGGGCTGATAAAAATATTTTTGGTGTGGGGTTATTTTTAAAAAAAGGAAAGTTTTTTTTTTTTTTTTACCAGCGTATTTCAACCCTTTAGTAATTTATTTTAATTTAGCTGTCAATTAAGAAGCAAAAATTACAAGTGATCTCTAAAAAAAGTCACAATTTCAGGAGGTAACATTGAAAAGTTATTCATTTTAGGATTTATTATTACTATTATTATTTTCGTATAAAATAGTACTAATGCAATATTTTATATTATGTATAATTTTGAAATTAAAATACAGTTGAAAAATAAATGCAATAAAAATAAATATTTCAAATTCCACAAAAATTGGGAAACATACGTAGAAGCTTACAAACAATCGTAAAAAAAAAAAAAAATCAATTAAGAAATAAAACTCAAATTGTTTAAATTTTAAGTTACAATATCTAATTTATAGATCTGATTTTTATTTATCTCAGTTTGTACATAAACAATATATCTTTTACACAATAGACCCAAAATTTAATTTTAAAACATTCTATAAGTACTGATCAAAAATCTACAGAGAATCTACGTATATTCTAAGATAATCTGTGTATTTCTTTACTTAAACAAAAATGCAAATTAGCCTGAGTCTCACATTTTAATTAGAACTTATGCAAGTATGGCGTTTATTTCGGTCCTGTTAAAATACATTTGTGAATTTTTTAACATCAAAATTGCAAAAAATAAATGACCTTAAACGCGACAGTTGTTATATACATAAAGCGACAGAGGCTATATACATAAATATAAACAAATCAGATAAAAATATTGAAGATAATTACATATATATGAGATTACATACCTTTGCATAATGTTATTCCGTTTTATTTAATAGTAGAACTTCTATATTTTACACAGCACATTCTATCAGCCATTGTAAAATGGCGGTCCTCTCCCTCTCCTTCCTCACTCGCACCGCTTGTTTTTCGTTAAATACGCATGCTCGGTTGAAAAATCCTGGGTTGAACCACCTGTAGACCAAGGTTGGGTTACTGAACCCGGCGTTAGATTTCAACCTCGAACCGGTTCAGTGGGGTTGACGGTGAATGCCATTTGAGTTTTCAACCCGGGTTTTCTGCATAACTCCGAGTCGAAGTTATTCGTGAATACGAGCGTTAAAGTCAACTCGACCCACACTCGGACTCGGGAAAAATCGTGTTACCCAACCTGATGCAGGACTGTATCTTGTATCCCATTCTACTTTTCTTATTTTGCCCGTTCTTTTTTCGTAAGAAATATAAACCTTATAAATATATATTTGAGAATTTTATTTCAGAAGGAAGCACAAAAACCATGACTATTTATTTACTTATTTCATTATTTGTGTGGCAGTGGAACAAATATTTTATGTATGAAACAGGAAGTAAAATTTTCATGTCTTTTTAGATTTCTTTACAAAATTTATCTGTAGTATATTTTCTTGCTTTGGTTCTATAATACTTGCCATTGTAACAGAAAATTTTAATATTGAATCATAAAATATTTTTAATACACACATATTTTTAAAAAATAAGCAATATTGATAAATAACTATACTTGTTTATTATAGGATGAAATATGCTGTATTCTAGATTAATATGATTTTTATTTTCGTATACGTCGTAAGTTTTTAATTCCGTAAAGGCTAAAATCTATATATCTACAAAATGTATAAAGTTTAATTTTATGTAATTGTAGACCATTAGTTCATTGACCTATGCAGTGTTGATTTCAGGGGGTGGCCCAAGGGGGACATTCCCCCCCGGAGCAATGAGATGTCCCCCCCGGAAGATTTGAGATTTTGGGTTTTCAATGATCAAAAAGTGCAACTCCCCCCCCCCCCCCACGGAACTCTATAATGTCCCCCCCGGAGCCACAGAAATCCCTCCCGGAGAAAAGTGTCTGAATTCAACACTGATTTAGTATTAGTCAGAATGTCAGCTTTCAAACAGAATACTATCTATTGAGATAGTTGTATTAATTAATTACATGTTTAAGCGTCTTTTTTATGATTTTTAATTAATTTACATATCATTTTCAATAGTTTTTATGCTTTATTAGACAAATGTAGGGTAGTTGCATTCAAGTAATTTATTATGAGTTTTTCTCACAATTGATTTGCAATTCTTAATAATAGCAATTCTACTTTACGAATGCAAAAGCAACAATAATGAATCCTTCAAAGCAAAAAATATGCCTTATGGATATCATTATACATTGGTAAGCATAAATTCAATTATAAGATTCATACATTAAACACAATACAGTGTAAATAAAATACCACAATTTTCTTCTGAAAGAGGAGAGAAAAATCATGTTTGATGAATGCAATACTAAACTATGTATACAGATTCAAACACCTTTGATTTCGTCTAAAAATATTTTACGATACAAATGACGTTTAGATGAAAGCAGTACCAACAGAAGAAGCTTTTTTCTGTTTCAAACGATTATCTATACTCATATTATAAAGAGGAAAAAATTGTTTATTTGTCGGAGATAAGCTCAGGAACTACCGAACCGATTCCAAAAGTAATGGTATCAAAATGATGGTGTTCGCCCAACTTAGAACATAGGCTATATCTTATGTCGGTGCCACTACCCCAAAGGGGGTGCAGAAGCAAAAAACGTTCTAAAAATGCGATTTTTGCGTTACTGAAGGCCCTAGAAATATGAAATTTGGAATATTAGTTACTTATAAGATATAAATGGTGTCTAAGAACAGTTCTTAAACAATTCGAAATTTAAAAGGGGTGAAAATGCACAAAAAGCGTTCTAAAAAACGTTCTAAATGGTAGTTTCTACATAATCTCAGGAAATACCGAACCGATTTCAAAAGTAATGGTATCAAAATGATGGTGTTAGTCCAACTTAGAACATAGGCTATATTTTATGTCGGTGCCACTACCCCAAAGGGGGTGCAGGAGCAAAAAACGTTCTAAAAATGCGATTTTTGCGTTACTGAAGGACCTAGAAATATGAAATTTGGAATATTAGTTACTTATAAGATATAAATGGTGTCTAAGAACAGTTCTTAAACAATTCGAAATTTAAAAGGGGTGAAAATGCACAAAAAGCGTTCTAAAAAACGTTCTAAATGGTAGTTTCTACATAATCTCAGGAAATACTAAACCGATTTAAAAAATATTGGTGTCAAAATGATAGTGACAACGTTTGCTGCAAGATAGGCTATGTTTTATGTCGGTGCCACTACCCCAAAGGGGGTGTAGGAGCAAAAAACGTTCTAAAAGTGCGATTTATGTGTTACTGATGGGCCTAGAAATATGAAATTTGAAGTATCAGCTACTTATTAGATATAAAGGATTTCTAAGAACAGTTCTTAAACAATTCGAAATTTAAAAGGGGTGAAAATGCGCGAAAAGCGTTCTAAAAAACGTTCTAAATAGTAGTTTCTACACAATCTCAGGAAATACCAAACCGATTTAAAAAATAATGGCGTCAAAATGATGGTGAAAATCCTTGCTCCAACATAGGCTATGTTTTATGTCGGTGCCACTAACTCAAAGGGGCTGCAGGAGAAAAACGTTCTAAATTGCGGTTTTTGCGTGACGGAAGGGCCTTGAATCGTGAAATTTAGAATGGTAGTTAGTTATAAGATATCAATGATCTATCTCTAAGGACATTTCCTAAAGAAATCGAAATTTAAAAGGGGGGTCAAAATGCGTAAAAAGCGTTGTAAAAAACGTTCTAAATTGCAATTTCTATGCAATCTCAGGAAATACTGAACCGATTTCAAATATAATGGTGTTAAAATGATGGTGACAGATCTTGCTCCAAGATAGGCTATATTTTATATATGTTTCCACTAACCCAGAGGAGATGCAGGAGCAAAATGAGCGAAAAGCGTTCTAAAAACGTTCTAAATGCCGATTTGTCACCAATATCTCAGGAAGAATCAAACTGATTTCAAAAGTAATGTTAAGAAATTGATGCTGACAGCCTCTGCTCTAACATAGACGCTATTTTAAGTCGGTATCACTATCACCTAGACGTTGCAGGAGCAAAAAAGCGTTCCAAATTTCGATTTTTGTGATCGGTAGGGGCTAGCAACTTAAAATTAGGTAAGGTACATATGTATTACATATAAATGATCATTAAGAACAGTTTCGAAAAAATTGGAAATTTAAAAAAGGGTGAAAATGCGCGAAAAGTGTTCTAAAAACGTTCTAAATTGCGATTTCTACTCAATCTCAGGAAATTCCAAAGCTATTTCAAAAGTAATGGTTGCAAATCAATGGTGACAGTCCCTGCTATAACATAGGTTATATTTTATGTTGCTGTCACTACCATCTGAGGGTTGCAAAAGCAAAACATGTTCTAATTTGCGTTTTTTGCATAACTGAAGGGTCTAACACTTTGAAGTATGGCATGTTATTTACTTACAAGATGCAACTGTTTTTTATGAACTGTCGAAAGAAAATTTCAAATTTAAAAAGATGAAGTGAGCGAAAAGCGTTATAAATTACAATTTTTATGTAATCTTTTCAAATACCAAACCAATTAAAAAAATAATGATAACAAATTGTTGGTGATAGAACCTGCTCAAACATAAGCTATATTTTATGTCTGTGCCACTACCACCAGAGGGTTGCAGTAGCTAAAAACGTTCTAAATTTCGATTTCTGTGATACTGAAAAGGCTAGAAACTTTAAATATGGCATGGTAGTTACTTATAAAATATAAATGCCCTCGAAGGACTGTCGAAAGTAAATTCGAATTAAAAAGGGGTGGAGTGAAGGGGAGGTGCGAAAAGCATTCTAAAAAAGTCCTAAATTACGATTTCTACGCTATTTCAGGAAATATAAACCAAATATAAAAGTAATAGTTGCGAATCAATGGTAACAGTCTCTGATCCTACACAGGCTGTATTTTATGCCGATGATTCACAGGAACAACAAACGCTCTAAAAAAGGCCTTTAAAAGTTTTCTAAATTACGTTTCTGTGGAATATTAGGAAATAACAAACCAATTTCAAAATTAATGTTGGCAAATTAATGGTGACAGTTCCTATTTCAACATAGCCCTTTATGTTGAGAGAGGTGGTAGGACTTGGAGTTTGACATGATGGTTAATTTTAAGATGTAAGAAGATGGTTTCTAAAAAATTCAAAACTTCAAATGAATACTGAAATGAGCGTATTAATTGAGCATAAAAGTTTCAAAATATTTTCTAAATTATTATTTATTTAGTTTTATTTCGTTTTATTAATTTAAGTCTCATTTCTGCCTTATGCAGTGTAACAATGATATTTAATCAAACTGTGTTTTAAATAGTAATTTTTTTAAATTATTCCTAAAAGTAATAAGTACCTTTTAATAAAATAAAATATTACCTTTTAATAAAATAAAAATTTAGTTAGTACCTTTTAATAAAAATTAGACATATAAATATCACTTGGCATATTTCAAATATTACGCGAGCAAAGCCGCGGGGTTTGCTAGTTTTTTATTAAAGAAACTCGCAAAAATTTTCTGATAAACATTTCGTCAAATCCTAAAGGATTCATATTTGAAATAAGACAAAGGCAATTATGAAGGAATTTCTTTATGACGACGTCTCTGAATTATGAGGAAGTTTTTAGTTAGCCGTGAAGGATAATTCAAAATCAGTAGCAATATAAGGCGTTGTTGCAGGTTCTTTAGAAAAAACCTTGAAAAATCCCTTTTGGGATGATAAAATCAGTCAGACAAATTATTGGCCTTTTGTGAACTTTAATTAAAAAGAAATAGATATCCACGTTTAAATAGGAGGATAGGGGTACCTTAATGGTGGTATAAAATAAAAAGCGAGAACATGTTTTCAGGAGGCTTGTCATAGAAAGAATGTCCAAATCATACGCCGCAAACTATTTCTTTTCCTTATTGAGATATTTAATACAGAGAGAGTACATGAATCATAATACATCCGTTAGATATTAATATTCGAAGGAATTTATAAGGATGGACGTGTAAAATTAAAAAGACTGAAAGAATGCCTACAGTACGTTAGGGCTGTGCATATACAACGTTATCAACTTTTTGGTTATTTTGGACCCCCCCCCCCCCCGCGCGCTTTAAGGATATCCTTATCATTGTATAAAAATTCTTTAGATTTTTGGAATTTTTTCTTTTGTCTGGATTGGTATACAAATATTGTTACATTTATTTTTCGCATACTTTATTGATTCGAATGAAGAGAAATCAATAAAATATCAGTTTATATATGATATAACTTTATATCGAATAACACTTAAAAGAAATAGTTACTCTTTAAAAGTATTTAATTAGAGCTTTTTGTTACTAATGCATTCGACAGTAATAATGTATTTTTGTACTTGCCCCCGCTCGGGGTGGGGCAGACTAACTTCTTTTCAACAAAACAGGTGGGCAACATTCTTTCTCTTTTATTTACTTGTAAATACAAGTATAATTTCTAACATACTTCGCATATGATTTGTAGAACAGCGGATTGTATATGCATTCACGTACGACAGAAGAAAAAGGAAAACCTAACGTTGGGGTATTCCATATTTAGAAATTATTTAATTTTATATTCATTTAATGATTTTAATAAATATTTTCATAAAAATAAGTAACATACTATAAATTTAGATGAAGAGACTATGTTTCAAATAAAAAGGAAAAAATTTGGTTGGATCAAAAATGATAACGATATCAAAAGACAACCCCTCCCCTTAGAGATATCTTACAATATCATATGCCAGACCCCCCCCCTCCCCCCTAAAATGATAACGTTATATATGCATAGCTCCTTATAGCAATTTTGTAAACCCGGTGAGTAGGGACAGATAAAGAAAAGATAAATAAAAATGAAAGGCTGCAACTTAGCAATCATATGATTCAGAAAGAAACAAATGCATAAATGATAAGTTATAGCAAACTTTTAAAAAGGAACATAGATGAAAATGTAGTTCATTTCGCGTTATGAAAAAAATAAAATAAAATTTGCGTCAGAGAGGTTAACGATAGAAAAAACTTAATTATTTCTTTTATTTATTTAAAATGGGAAAACATACAAAATTTTAAAATAAGTTAATCAATGCATTTAAAAAAGAAAGAATTAATAAAGAAAAAGAGGATAATTTGAAACCATATGTCATTTCCCCTTAAAGTGATAACATTAATTTTGGCCCGATAAATAGGGGGAAGGTTGTTTTTCTAAGATGTTTTTATTGTTTTATTATAACTTAGGATGTATATTTACCATTTTGTTTTAAAAATATGAAGTACTTTTAACACCATCGTAGTTTTTATCTATGTTAAAATCCGAATAATAAAGTAAAACGTATCTAAAAACTACGGTGGTCTTATGAGCGCTTCATATAACATAAATAATATTTATTAGAATGAGCGAAGCGAATCCTCTACTACAGGCATGTCAAACATGCGGCCCGTGGGCCACACTTGGCCCGCCAGCAACTTCTCCGTGGCCCGCCAAGCCTTTGGCATATTCCCTATGTTTGATTCAGTTCTTTTTTGATGCAGAAAATACACTTTGCACGAACGCACTTACAAATGTTGCAGTGTTGCCAAGTTGGAGGAGAATGATTTTATTAAAAATATCTACCACTATTTCAGAATATTAATCTTTACTATATTTAATGACAGATTTCTGTGATTAAATAAATAGAAGATTACTAGTAAAAAATATTGGTACATATTTTGGCTGAAAAAATTCCACAATCTGGCAACACAGCTCTGGCATAGAGGATGCAAATATCAGAAAGGTTATCATATGTATATGGTCGAACCAAACTCATTTTAAAATTTCATCATCAAGAGATTGGCGATGCAAAAGCAATCAACAGGAAAGAAGTTCAAAAAAGCAGATCTTGAATCTGAAAATTTAAAGATTTATAAAAGTTTTATAGTATTTATTTCGAATAATTTGTTATGTATTTTACGTTGAAACTAATACGTTATTTTATTGCTCTCTTTCATTTGAACGACGTTGCAAAATAATGTGCAGTATTTGTTAGATACTAAAAATGTATCGAAAAACTATCAAAATGCGGTGCTAATAAAAGATTAAATTTAAGAAAAAATAAATAATACATAAATTACTTTGAAAGTGAAAGTGTCACGATTTCTCATCTTGTAAAAAACGAAATCAATAATAATAATTAAAAAAAAAATACACTGTTTTTATTATTTGGCGGCATACAAAGTCGAACATGAGCATTTGGGATATAAGCTCATTAAGTATTTTCATTATTTAGGTTAGTTAACGTACCGTTGTTAATGAGTCCTCTGTGATCTTTACTTTTCTTGATGATGAAGATGTACATCCCAGGTTAACTTAAAGTCAATTTACAATCCTTTTTATATTCAAATAAAAATGAAATTTTGTGTTTTATATGTAGAAACTTTATTGAAGTTTTCTTAGAACTTACTCACAAATACCTAGAAACAATTCGGAAGGATAAATTCTTAGATCTGAAACTGAAACTTTATTCACAAATGTGCATTCGTGAAGCTTATTAAAAGGAATTCATCTGCTTTTAAAAATAACGATTAGATCCAATATTCTTGAAAATATACAGAATACTGAAATTCCACTCTGCAGGCAGTTTTTAATCGTGGCCACGATGTGTACTTAAACATAAGTGAAGAGCGTCGGGAAATTATTCAAGTGCCCGGTACAATCACCATAGCTGATATATTTTACTCAATTATGAAAATTTTGTTATTTCATGAGTTTATACTGAAAATAATTGTGTTTTTGTAATGATTGGTTTTATAAAAAGTAGTAATTACAATTCAAAAGAAAAATGCAAAGATTAAGATTATAAACTTAATACATTTTTGCATAATTTTGATTGCAATTTAAATTTTTAAATGGCACTATAAATTTAATCATGTTTGTATTTTTATTTTAACATATTTTTCTTTATGTTTTACGGCGAATTTTTGTAAGAAATCTTTGCTATTTTTATCTTTTGAAGAATAGCAAAAATGCAAAAATACTAAAATTGATGTATTTTTAGATAATAAAAAAATTTCTGGTGAGTGTTCTTAATTTTTCCAATAAGTAGATTTAAAATTTTGCATACTTTTTTTTAATAAAAAGGTTGTATTTTTAACATACAAATTTTATTTTGTGGGATAGTCATGAAATTAATCTGCAGATTTCATTTTGTGTGATAGTCATAAAATTAATCTTCTTAATTTTTTAAGTAATGTGGCCCGCGGCTTTGTACACCATGCTTAATTTAGCCAGCGGTGGTAAACGAGTTTGACATGCCTGCTCTACTAGGCTACACAAATTACATTTTGTCGTACACTTCACAAAAAAAAAACTATTCAGTATTTTGACTTGAAATTAAACATAAAAAAATTGTGATCTGTAGATTTGCACAATATTATATTTTTACAGATTAACCTTAAAAAAATTAATATGTTAATTAATTTATTTTACATTTTTTTCCATTATGGACGCATTTTTTGCAAATAAAAAATGAAGCACGTATATTTTCAGAAGAAAAAAGTGACAAATGTCGGGAGTGACAAATTTCGCCAAATTTCGCCAAATGACAAATTCTCCCCCCCCCTTCTCCCCGCCCTTATCGAGGGCTGTGGCTAAGTTTAATAAACAGTATTGAGCCAAAACATGTCAAACATTTAATCAGTCAAATTATGTATAAAATTTGTGTATGAATTTCAGATAGCAAAATAATGATATCAGTAACAAGTTAAATATCTTTTTGAAATAGTATACACAAAACAAAATCCCATTATATGTTAATTGATATAATATGTTAAAAAGGTCTGCACGGGCCAACCCGACCCATAGAAAGAAAAATTCGGATCAGTATAAAAATTAAAAGTTCGGCCCGAGCCCGGTTCGGCCTAGTATAAAAGTTAAAAGTTCGTCCCGAGACCGGCCCAGACTAGAAAAAAGTTAAAATTTCATCGGCCCGGTCCGAACTAATTTCTACAAAATGCTGTTTTTTTGTCGACTTGGTTAAAAATTTGTCTCATACGGGGAGTTCTGACCAAAAACACTTATCTAGCCTTTTTTTTTTTTTTTTTTTTTTTTTTTTTTACATGTTTATAATCTTCATTTTTATAGAAATGTCGTAGCCTGCGATTTTTATTTTTTTTAATGAATTTCTATTTGTTATATGTAAATGCTTCAGTTATCATTGCTGGACAGATAATTACACTTGTTTATTTCCTATTTAATTTACATCCAAAATTGTTAATTGGTCCAAATCATCCAAGCAACCTCATAGTAAATTGGTATATAATTTTATATACCTTAGATAAATTCAAATAACATAAGTGATCGTAATTACGTAATTCTAGTAGAAGAGCAACGCGAAGCATTAATAAAATTAAATTATAATCCGCGTAAAAAAGGTAATTAATAAATTTAATTAATTACGATTAAAATTAAGAGTTTGCGTTGTGAATTATTTAGACGAACTCTTCCACTTATGAATTAAACTAAAATTTAAGCTGTAAAAATAGTTGACACACCTTAAACATTATCAATTAAATAATTACAGAAACTTTTTAAAACTTGATTAAATATTTTATTTACATTGAACACAACTATATACAGAAATACATAATATTAATTCAAAAAAAAGAAAGCAACACTTTTGTTTGCTTCTCATTATTTTATGTATATTTAATCTTTAGAAAAAAAGACAATGTTTTCATTTACTCTTATTACTATATATTTTTCTTTTTGCTAAAAAGAATTATTCTCTTTCATTTTTAAATTACCTTAATTATATTTAATTATTGGTTTTGTTGGATCTCAGATTGCTCTCTACCATAAAATATCAGAAAAGGATATTTATAATTTCTCATATAATTTAAAGTGGTAAAAGAAAAAGATAAAGGTAATACCTTATCTCATAAACGGGATGGTGGCCTTTATTCATCAAATTCAGAGTTGTCGCGTTGCTAAGGATCATATCCATATGTCATCTGGAATCCGCTTCTTATCAGAGCGGCGATATCGGGATGGCAGGATGCATAGCTACGGACCTCAGTAGAACAATCCACTTTATTTTAACATTAGGAAGACATCCTCAATTAGGCTTGCTTAGGCTCACTCCGATATGTCCATCTCGCCTGGGCATTATTAGGGCTTTCTGGATTCATTGCACGGGCTTTCAGGAGAGCGCCTGCGTCCTCGACATCTTTTTTTAGACTTCCTTTTTCAAACCTTTTTCTTCTGGCACACCAACTCTTGCAGTGGGTGGAACTATTTGTCTAGTCCACCCTTATTGGATGTGAGAAGATTTTGCATTCTCCTTCGATAGGCCTATTAGCTAACAGTCTGCAAATGGCCCCTTACATATACTTTAATATTATTATATGCCTTAAAGTTTGGGTGGTCTGAAAAGCCATAAATTTATCCCAACACTTTTATTAAGGCCATAAATTTATTCCAACATTTTTATTATTTTACGATTTCTAATTATACACCACTTTCCACTGGCTTGTCATAAAACGACACCATGGCGTCTGGCTATTGTTGTTATCTGAAATCCGAACTACATTCAACATTATACATTCATTTTACAATACAACAATTTTTTTTAAAAATATATATTTAATATTTAAAATCAACTTAATAATTTTTGTATGAACTTACACTCCTATTTTACTTAAATATATAAACATTATAATTTTACACTCATAATTATATTTTATAAAAATATATTTATACAAACAGAAATAACAAATTATGCAATTTTACTTTGATTTAACCAACATGGTGCGGGAACATATCATTGTTATATGTTGCCCAGCATCTCTCCCGGTGGTCAGAAAAAAAAATAAAACTGATTGCTGGTTTTATTTTTTTTTGTAAAGCATAAAAGAATGTACGTGTCCATATGACTGTGTATCTACACAGTTTTTGAGCTAAGTCTGTAAAGTTCAATTATCAATGGTTCTGGTATATTTTATAAGAAGTTCTTCTATTTTTCATAACAGAAAGTTCAACACATGATAGCATAGTTGTCTGTTGACATTCACATTTATAGAAGACATCTGTACTGAAAATCTGACATCTTCCTCGAAGCCTTTTTTCTTTACCACACACATGTTTAATAATTTTGTAACTTTACAGTTTAAGTACCCAAAAATACATTCAAAGCTATAATTTTGTATGAAACTAATATGCCGAAATAAACCTAAATACAGGAAAAATAATGGCATACACATTTGACATATTATTTCATCACATATAATCTTATGACACAGTGTTTTATTTAAAACACATTTTATACTGAATAAAAGTAAATACAATGCTTGTAGTATGACATGTTATATTTTCACATAATTAATCTGATGTATTCAAATCATAATCAGAAAAATATTGTATACAAACTGGTTACCTTATTTTATTTATTTATTTATTACTTCTAACTTGTATGATACGTCAAAATATACAAGCTATTTCATCTCCTTTAATATATCATTACGTAATGTTCTCCAACTTCACCCGAGACGAGAATCAAAACAGGGTAGAAAAAAAGAAGGAAAAGAGAAGAAACCAGTTTTTGATTTTCCCCCATCTTCCCAAAACGAGGGGTCGGTCAAGCTACTAATCACTTTCTGCTGAGGTGATTTGGGCTGTGACAAAATTTTACGACTTCGAAAAGTATGTATTTAAAATCATTTCATGCTTGTAATTACCTTATTAATTAGTATAATTTCTTGATATACTTTCTTCTTAACTAACTGTGCATGCCTGTATGTAATTTTTAACATAATCTATGCATAAACAGTGTATGTATTTGTATCATATCTAATGTAAACCTTCTGCTTTTTTTATTATTTTGCAGGGGAAAATGGCGATTCTAGCATTTGAATTTTCCTGCCTCGTACTGCAACTGAAGAGAGCGTGCCTTTTATGCTGTCAGGTTCAAATCTAAACAAAATTGCCTTTCAGGATTAAAGAAAAAAATGCATATAATTTTCTTTAACTGATTACATTGTATATTTTTAGACCTTTCTAACAAACACAAATTTTGATTCATGATATTGTTTACTATTAAAATGTAAACAACACGGAAATATGACTTCTACGGCCTCTCAAAATGCAAAATATGCATTACGCTGACCTTAAAAATGCACCTTCATTTAATACTATTAAATAGTGTTGTCAGAAAATGCCATTGACGAAGAAGAGAACAATTTTTTTGTCTTTAATTATTATTTATTTAGCCAACAATTCTATCTTAAAAGATTGTTAATTTTTTATATTTATTTATTTTATTTTATTTTATTTTATTTTATTTTTTTTTTTTTTTTTACTGAATGAAATAAAAATTTATTTATTCAAAATTTTATTTATCATTAACATTCCGTATGTGAATTCTACTGTCTAAACTTTAATGATATGTTTAAAAATAAAAGATAATAAATTATTATTATTAATCAAACGTTAATAATTATTATTTAATTATAAAAAAAATGTAATTAATACACTTGTATAATTTTAAAAATACAAAAGCAAATGATAATTACTACGTAAAATCGTATGTAGTAACCCATGAGTACTCGGCCGAACCAAAGAATTTCTGCCAGCAGAAAAGAATCTATGTATACTCATAAATATCTACACCCAATTGTTACAGATTAAATTTTTAAAATAATTACTGTACGTACTATAAAAAAATTAAGTAAATAAATTTATTAAGCCATACTACCTATTTTAATAAAAATAAGGCCAATATATATAAATACAGTGACCTCTCACTTATACGACTCTCAGTTATACGACTCTCTCAGTTATACGCCGAATTCTCTCGGTCCCGTCCACGCTTTATGGGAAATAATGCTAAACTTCTCCCAGTTATACGACTGCTTCTCTCACTTATACGACGCTTTCAACGGTTCAGGCGATTTTACATTTCTCACTCTAGAATTAATTTTTATAATCTTTAAAGTACAAATCATTCACGTTTTCTTACATTTATCCTTTCATTATTGTTAAAGTGTTTATGAATAATGAATAACATTTCTTATCTACCTTCGTTTGTTATTAACGATGAAATCTATGGCGGGAAGGTGATTGTATGGAATTCTCTTGTGTCTGCCATTTAATAAAAGCCAAATGACTGCCTGCAGATCACGTCTCTGTATGGCACTGGTGGAGAAATCAGGGTTTTTGCAAAATGCATTTCCCTGGAAAATTTTAACAGCTTTAAGGAATGTGTCGTCTTTTGGGAATGAGGTTGTTTTAAGAAAAATAGACTTTTATTTTAAACTTAACAAATCGAAAATGGCAGTTCTTGAACATCACTAGAAAAAAAATACTAAAGCGAGAACATATCGGAAGCATATCCCAAGCTATAATCATGCCAAAAGACCTATGCGCGTACAGACCGCACAGAGAAGGGGAAAAAACGCGTACGTCAAAGCAAATCGCTACAAGCTTCCATACTAGACGCGTGAAAGGTTATTAATTTCGCTGTAATTTTTTCAGTTTGCTGCGTGTCGATACCTAAACTGAAAATGTCAAAACGTAAAGCATTAAGCATTCAATTCAAAGTTGAAACCATTAAGGAATATGATAAAAATTTACTCCAATCAAAGTAGGCATTAGCTGCTCTCTTCAATCTGCCAGAATCGACACTAAAAGGAATTCTGAAAAATAAAAATGTCATTATAAATGCATCAAAAAATGTCGATTCAAAGAGATCCAGGATACAATATGGCAGATTTAAAAAAATCGCTGTCGGCTCGGGCCTACAGGCGGAGGTAGATTTCGATGTTAAGTACTAAATTCTCCAACAAAACTTAAATCAAGATTAGAGATAAAACCCAGTTTCTTCACAAAGAGCGAGCTGTAGGGAGCTAAACTTTTTGTGAAAATTGTAATATACACGAATACACACACACATATATATGGAATAGGTTTAAAAAATGGCTACAAAAAATTCAGAGAACCTTAAAGTGTTAAAATATGTTAATATTTCCATAGTCGGGTTTTTATCATGTTTTAATACATTTCTTCAAGCTTACATGGTGTTACATATTCACCTGCTGAGGTCCATTATATTTCCAATATGACGCAATATACATATTTTTTTAATTCGTCAAACTATTTATTTTATTTTGAGTTTTCATGCTGAAATCTTGCTCTAGGAAACTTATGACGTAATATTCAATTTGTTTTCAATTTGTCAAACTATTTAATTTTACACGTGAAAATTTTGCAAAAGAAAAGTAATTGTTGTGGTGAGAATTTTATTACATGTTTTTTTTAATTGTTGGCAACTGCTATAACGAAAAACTTTTATTTTTTTCCTGCCATTGTTGTGTAAGAGCTGGTTTTATCAGAATCATGTTAAGACAGTATTCAAAATTTTGAACCCTTCCCATTTCCACTCTCTTGGACCGATTTCGCCCATTTTCAATCCTCGCCGAGATATTAGCCATCTCAAAGTTGTTGGCGAGTTTGAAGATGATTCGTGCATAATTGCGACTTTTATCGTGCGGACAAAATTTAGTACATACATACATATATATATATATATATATATATATAAACTTTTTAGGTGGGGGTGGTTTTGGGTTCCTGGGGTCCTATAATGAAAAGTTATGAAGGAATTTTTCAAAAGTCGCACCATGGTAACGACTGCAATAGGTAGTATTTCTTACGAAATCTACCTAAAATTGACATCAGCATTAATCGCGTGGTTTAACCAATTGCGAGCTTCAAATTTACCGATAGATGGTGTGATTTTAAAAGAAAAGGCTCGCACTCTTACTGAGAAGTATGGAATCGAGAATTTTTCAGCGTCTTGCGGTGATTCGAGAAGCTAAAAAAAGACATCGACTTTTGCATCGCCGCATCACAGGAGAAAGCGCATGTGTTTTGGAAATTATGTTAGACAATAGTTGCAAAATCTACTTATGCTAATTAAGGATTAAGGGACCTAAAGACATTTTTAACTGTGATGAAACGGACTGTTTTTCAAGCTGATGCCAGATAAGACATTATCATACAAAGAAGAACCATGTCAAGGGGGCAGAAAAAATAAAGAAAGATTAACTATCCTTTTTTGCACAAATAGTAATGGTTCAGAAGAAATAGAACCTTTAGTAATAGGAAAATCAAGAAAATCTCGATACTTTAAGAATAAAAAATAATTGCCATGTGGCTACAGAAATTTAAAAAAGCATGGATGACATCAGAGATTTCAATTGATTTTTTAAAAGAGATGGATGATAAATTTCAAAAACAACAAAGAAAGGTTTTACTTCTAATGGATCAATGTCCATCACATCCCAATGTAAAAGATCTGCCGTTTCTGCAGCAAATTAAATTTTAAAATTTGTTTTAGGAAATTCAGTTTTCCCACAAGACCAAACTGCTAGTTCAACGAATGAACCTGATATTGAGAGCGTATGGAATCCTTTAATAACGAAGACTTGAATAAAATGTTTATGGACGAAGGTATTAATTTCAAAGATTATGTAGAATGTGATGATAAACGTCTTCTGTCAGAACTGAGAACTGCTGAAGAAATCTTTGAGGATATTAATAATGAAGACGTGAGCAAGGAGGATGACCAAGATGAGAGCAATGTTCCTGCTGTTGTAAATTTTTCAAAAGAAAGTACCGCTTTAAATACATTAAAGAATTATGTCCATCAAAATGATTATTCCCAAACTAGCTTAAGGTATCCGAACACTTTTAAAACGTAATTTTCGATCAAAACATCGATTTTTCAGTTTTGCAATAATATTAAAACTTAATCTTTTATCTATCGAAATCTGCTTAAATTTTGTCTGTATCTAAAATAGAACCCGAGTTACAGCCATTCAAAATTACATTTATTACGTTATTTACATTTACATTTACATCTATCCTAAAAGTTATTTTTAGATTTTTCTCAAAATGAAGTTTTTCAGATTTTTACTTTACGCAAAGCATACTAAAACAAAAAATTATGCATGAAATGAAATGCCACGAAATTTTCTGTACTTCTTTTACAAATGTCTTTTGAGGGAATAGACTACACTCATGATAATATATTAAATAGTTTTATATTTACACTGGTATAAATCACAAACTTGAGACAAATTTTGCGAATTTTTCATTACATTAGTACTTTAACTGCCATATCATCTGAGATAGAGATGCGATTATAATGTGTTATCTAAGTCCCAGAGAAAGTTTTTCTGTTTATTATGCAGTTTACAAAATGTCAATACATTGTTTTATTTTTGAGTTATCGCGTTTTGCGGAAATGCCAATTTTTGACATAATTTTGACTATTTTTCTCTTAAAAAATTTTTTTCTGGGTAATTGCTAAAATTTTTATATATTTTTTTCAAAGTTTTAAAGTAAATGTCATCATAAAAAATGGATAATGAGAGAAAATTTCAAAAATTTCAAAAATTCACTTCCGAAGGTGTGCGGATACCTTAAAAGCTTTATTAGACTTAGAGAAAGACATTTTCTATTTCCATCTACGACAGAAACAAATTAATATCACTTCATTTTTTGAGAAAATTTGATCTGTAAATTTTTAAAATAAACATAGTGGTAAATGAACAATTTTGTGAACTTTTTAAACATATTTTATATTTAATTTTTTAATACATTTTACAAATTTTGTTAAAATATGTTCTTAGTACTCAAAACTTATCGTTTTTAGTATAGGTAAAATAATTAATGCCTATAAAGTTTGAAACTTGTATAATAAGACGGTCTCTCACTTATACGACTCTCTCAGTTATACGACTCTCTCAGTTATACGACTTTTTTCTACGGTCCCTTGAAAGTCGTATAAGTGAGAGGTCACTGTATATTTATTTATTTATTTTGTTTCCTTATGTTAAATTGGCCAAATTATATATAAAAAAAATTTTATGAACTCACACACTCAAATTTATCAATCCTATGTATATTTATATGTGTTTAATTTAGAATTGCATTTAATTCTAATGGAAAGAAAAGAGAAAAAGAATGCTTAAATTCTAAAATAACATAAATTTATAAAATATTTTATTTAAAAAAAAAATCTAATTTCTAGCTGATTTCAGCAAGATGTCATTTAATATTTATCTTAAATAATTTTGCTAATACATTTTATTAATTATTAAATTTGCATATTTTTATATATACAATAAAAATATAATAGTCTTACATAAAATTTTACATTACAACAATGTTATTAATTAATTTAACTTGGATTTAAGCCTACTTTAATTCTAATTGAATAACGTTAATAAAAGTAAATTAGCTTATCAAGTTAAATATAATATAAACTATGTTTGTCTAATGTTAATTTTGCTGAAAATTCCATAAATTTTAACTGTAAATGCTAATTGCTATACCTTTTGTTATTTATCTTGAAAACAACACCAACTTATATTTTTATTTATTATTTTTTTTATTAAATCTAGGAACTATACACTGAGCTAGACACTCCATAAATGTGTAAAACCTAAAAATAAAAAGTTTTCTTAAATAAAACTCAAAATGCTGCTTTTTACAATATAATACTACTAATTTTATTGTTTCTGAGCATAACATCTAGTAATTATACCATACTTAATTTTTTCTTCGATTCCTTTTTCAGCCAAGAATCCTGAAGTTTATGCCTAAGTGATGACCTTGATTTAGCTTGATGAATAAGTTTTCTACAAATATTTTGTTGGTGTTGGTGCATACCCAGCCGTAGGCCAAAATTGCACCCTATACAGAAAGCCTTTGGTGAGAAAATTTTAATTTTGCTTCAATTAATTATTTGTGTATTTGTTTACTATAATTTTGTGTGCAATCATATTGAAATAACTTGCCTTGTCCATTGTCATATATATATATATATATGTTTTTTAAAAACCAATGTGCTACACCAAAATCCTTTTTTTTTTTTTTTTTTTATAACACTTTTGTTCATAAAACTTATCCCTGCTGTCTAAATTCTAGACTTTAGCATATAAGTTGTAATTGAACTACCGGAATAAATCTTAGCACTTTTTGTATATTTTATTATATTTAGGCTTATAGCTGACCGCTATCCTAATATCGAGTGCACTAATAATTTATTCCTTGTCAACCATATATTTATATAAGAAAAAAAAAAATATATATGAGTATGCTATAAAGCTGTTCTAACTACCCTGAACCTAATAGCTTACACCTACTCATTTTAAAGAGTAATTCTGAAATTCTGTCATCTAAATTGTAAGGCTATTAGCAAAGGCTACCCTTATAGAAGACAGAAAAATTCTCTTTTTTTTTTTTTTTTTTTTTTTTTTTTTGAAAATTACTCCAACATTATTCACTATTAAATTAATTAAGTTTTAATGTTATTTGGCTTTGTTAAGATTTTATATTTTCTAATTCATATTCGAAAAAAAAAATATATAACTTTTGCCTGGAGAGAAATATTTCACTGCTCCAGTGAAGTTTTGTGAAGCACATTACATAATTTTATAAGTATGTTTTCGGGTGCGCCCTGCACATTTGCTCAATATTGTAACCCTGAGACAAATTGGCGTTCCCATGTTCCTATCCTTTCTTGTTATTATTTTGAATTTTAAAAAGGCAAGTTATTAATTTTGTTTCGATTTTTTTTACCTAAAAGAGAAAAATTTATTTTTAAATTTTGAAAATTTTTAAATTTTTAAATTCGATTAATTATGTATTTTGTTTTATTTTTAATACCAATTCATATCCCATGGATAATACTGGGGAGGGGGGAAAAGGTAATGATCTTGTATAACATCCCCGTATAAGTTTGTATATGGTGTATAACCATATAACGACATATTTTTATCATCGTAATCTCTTTGATACTTTAAATATGGGTCTACATTCTCAGAATATTTATTATTTTTTTTATAATACTTTTTAGTAACTTTGTCACCCTTTTGACTCGTATTTTTGTTAAATTCAAACCAACAATTTTCAGTTGAGTGCGATTTTCTCTGACAAATGCCACATTTATTTTTGTAATTTTTATCACCCTTAATTTTTTTCTGAGACCCCTGTAAATTCGTAATTTCCGCCTCTGTATGACCTGTTGCATATTTCGGAGCGTACAGCTGATCCATATGTCGTTTGATCGGCTCTATTGATTTATCTGGAACATATTGTAATAAATAATTAAAGTTTCTAAACTTTTTAGTAACTTCGTAGGGTCCTTGAAATTTTGGCTCTAATGCGCCTGGTTTTCCAATACATTTTAAATATACTGTTTGACCCAAATTTAAATCCTTTACTTTTTCGTATGCCTCTTCATCTATATATTCTTGCATTATTTTCTCCTGGTTTGCAAGGGATTGAATTTTGATTTCCTTCATATGCTGTATTCTGCTTTTAACATAAGAGTGGGTATATATTTCCTCGGAAGGAATATAGGCTGTGAAGGGATTTTTTATTTCCCTTGCGAAAAATAGCAGTGAGAGACTATATCCCGTAGCGCGGTGTTTCGAGGAATTATACGCTAGTTTGAAAAAATCCAGTCTTATGTCCCATTCCGTAGTGCGTTTCGACATAGCTACAATTGATGTTTTTAATATTTTATTGGTAACTTCACAAAGTCCATTTCCTTGCGCACGGTATACACTCACGAATTTCCTTTGTATGTTTAAAGATTCCAAATATTCTTTCATAATTTCGCTTCGTAAATATTTTGCGTTATCAAAGATAATTTCCTTACAAATCCCATAATTTGCAAAATATTTATTTAGTACATTTAATATAGTCTGTGACTCTACGTTTCGTAGGGGAACAGCCTCCAGGAATCTCGATGTCGAATCAATTATAATTAAAATGTATCTGTTTTTCCTTAACGTGAGGTTTAAAGGTCCAATGACGTCAGCATGCAGGACTGTACCGACTTCGTGATCTTTCACCATTTTTTTAACAGGGACTTTTATTGTCGTGTGTTGTTTAGATGTGAGGCACTGCACACAATTTGCACAATACTGTTTAATGTCTTTGTACATTCCGTGCCAAAAAAGCCTTGTTTTCACATTATCATAAGTTTTTTGAAATCCGAAATGCGCTTTATGAGCTTCTTCTATGGCTGCAATTTTTAATGAATCCGGGGTAATTAAAAGCTCCTTTTTATCTGAACCAGGTTTTAAAATTAATAATTTATTTTGATTTAAAGTAAATCTCTTCGTGCTTCTATTATTTTTATCTTTTTCGATTTTATTTATTATAATTTTTAATTTTTCGTCTGCGTATTGCTCCGATTTAATATTTTCGTCTGTAAGTGCTATGTTACTTGCAAACAAATTATTTTGGAGTTCTCTGTCTGATGTAAGATTATCTAAATTTCTGCTCAAATAGTCTGCTGGATTGTTAATTCCTTCGACGAATTCGAAGTCGAAATTAAAGTCTTGTAAATCTGCTACCCATCTGTTTATAATTTCCGATTTATCTTGTAAATGTAAATGCTGAGTTAGTGCTTTCGAATCAGTTAACACAGTAAACCTTCTACCCGAAAGCATATATTTAAAATGCATAATTGCTTCATGCACTGCTAATAACTCAAATTTAATACTCGGATAATTTTTTTCCGGTTCTCTAAGTTTTCTCCCGAAAAATTCAACAGGTAGCAAATGACCATCCTTTTCTTGAGCTAGAACACCTGAAATTGCAACTTTGCTCCCATCCGTGAATAAGAAAAATTCCTTGTTAAAATCGGGGGGTCTGAGTGTTGGTTTTTGTACAATTTCTTCCTGAATTATCAGAAAAGCTTTTTCTGCTTCTGGACTCCACTTGAATTTAACTTTATCTTTAGTCAATTCTACTAAAGGGTTAACTTTGTCTGAATAGTTGGGTATTAGTGTCCGAAAATAATTCGCTAAACCCAATAAAGATCTGACCCCTTTTTTCGATTTTGGTCTGACTAAATTTTTCACTTTTTCTATATTCTTTTGTGATGGAGAATATCCCATTTGATTCACCCTAAATCCTAGGAATTCTATTTCTGCTTTGCAAATTTGCATTTTCGAAGGTTCGATTGTCATGTTATGATTTATTAATACCTGTAAAACTTCTTCTAAGGTTTTCATCATCTCTGCTATTGTGTTTGCAGATATCAACACATCATCAATGTAGTATGATACTTTGCTTTTATCAAAATGTCCCAGAATTTTATCAATTACTTCTGCAAAAATTGCGCTAGAATTTCGTGTGCCAAAAGCTAAACGAAGCGGCATATGTTTTGCGTCCCCAGTAATTTTAGCCTTTAAAATTAATAATTTAGTTTCTTCCTGTATATCTTTCGAATTCAAAATATTATCAAATTCATCTAAGAAAAATATAATGTTTTTGTTCTTTTTATTATCAAATGGTGACACTAACTTAATACGTGTATCTATATCCAGCGTCTGAGTCATTTTTAACAAATATTAGTAATCAATGCATACTTTTTCAAAATATCAATTCAAAATAGATCCTATACCTCTTAAAAGAATATTTTGCATCTCATACTATTTTCTCTATATTACAACATATGTATGAAAATATTCTAAATTGCATAAATACATAAAAACAACAGCACTAAAATTTAAAAAAAAAATATTTCTTAGCAGATGAAGTTGTTTTGTAGATTATTCTTTTACACACATAAATACCCCTAAAATGTTTATAATACACGTATATATAAAAAACAACATAATTTCATTTAACAGAAGAATATCTGTCTTTTTCTACAGAAACAACAAACTTATTTATTTATTTTTTTTATATATATAAATATTTTACCACTACTTCGTAGTACGACTCATAAATTTTCTTTTGTATCACCTTGATACAATTTCAAAAATCATGATCTATTGACATTTCAATCATTTTTATACCAGTCATATTATAAAATTTTACTCATTATTCTTATTATTATTATTTATACAGTATATTAAAAAAATTTTTATTTTTACAAATGTGTCATCCGTGATGTGAATGCCATTATTTCTCAATGGTAACTGAGATCCAACCACAAGAGAAAAGAGAGAAAAAAAAAATTGTAATTCCTAAATTTACCTATTATAAATCCCAGAATTAATTTTTTCATTTCCTTTTTTTTTATTGCTAACATATATTATTCATTTTATTTATTTAAATTATTATATGTGTGTCATTATTGTTACAATAATAAAATTAATTTTAATAAAATTTTAATCAATTAAACTTACATACCTACCATATCTTTAAAATTGTGACATTAAAATAATACTTAAATTTATTTTCCTTTATTATTATTATTATTATTATTATTATTATTATTTCTAATGACCTCAGATGAACGTTCCTGAGTCATAGCACCATTTTACTTTAATGAGGGGGGATGCTGGACAGATAATTACACTTGTTTATTTCCTATTTAATTTACATCCAAAATTGTTAATTGGTCCAAATAATCCAAGCAACCTCATAGTAAATTGGTATATAATTTTATATACCTTAGATAAATTCAAATAACATAAGTGATCGTAATTACGTAATTCTAGTGAAGAGCAACGCGAAGCATTAATAAAATTAAATTATAATCCGCGTAAAAAAGGTAATTAATAAATTTAATTAATTACGATTAAAATTAAGAGTTTGCGTTGTGAATTATTTAGACGAACTCTTCCACTTATGAATTAAACTAAAATTTAAGCTGTAAAAATAGTTGACACACCTTAAACATTATCAATTAAATAATTACAGAAACTTTTTAAAACTTGATTAAATATTTTATTTACATTGAACACAACTATATACAGAAATGCATAATATTAATTCAAAAAAAAAAAAGAAAGCAACACTTTTGTTTGCTTCTCATTATTTTATGTATATTTAATCTTTAGAAAAAAAGACAATGTTTTCATTTACTCTTATTATTATATATTTTTCTTTTTGCTAAAAAGAATAATTCTCTTTCATTTTTAAATTACCTTAATTATATTTAATTATTGGTTTTGTTGGATCTCAGATTGCTCTCTACCATAAAATATCAGAAAAGGATATTTATAATTTCTCATATAATTTAAAGTGGTAAAAGAAAAAGATAAAGGTAATACCTTATCTCATAAACGGGATGGTGGCCTTTATTCATCAAATTCAGAGTTGTCGCGTTGCTAAGGATCATATCCATATGTCATCTGGATTCCGCTTCTTATCAGAGCGGCGATATCGGGATGGCAGGATGCATAGCTACGGACCTCAGTAGAACAATCCACTTTATTTTAACATTAGGAAGACATCCTCAATTAGGCTTGCTTAGGCTCACTCCGATATGTCCATCTCGCCTGGGCATTACTAGGGCTTTCTGGATTCATTGCACGGGCTTTCAGGATTCATTGCACGGGCTTTCAGGAGAGCTCCTGCGTCCTCGACATCTTTTTTTAGACTCCCTTTTTCAAACCTTTTTCTTCTGGCACACCAACTCTTGCAGTGGGTGGAACTATTTGTCTAGTCCACCCTTATTGGATGTGAGAAGATTTTGCATTCTCCTTCGATAGGCCTATTAGCTAACAGTCTGCAAATGGCCCCTTACATATACTTTAATATTATTATATGCCTTAAAGTTTGGGTGGTCTGAAAAGCCATAAATTTATCCCAACACTTTTATTAAGGCCATAAATTTATTCCAACATTTTTATTATTTTACGATTTCTAATTATACACCACTTTCCACTGGCTTGTCATAAAACGACACCATGGCGTCTGGCTATTGTTGTTATCTGAGATCCGAACTACATTCAACATTATACATTCATTTTACAATACAACAATTTTTTTAAAAAATATATATTTAATATTTAAAATCAACTTAATAATTTTTGTATGAACTTACACTCCTATTTTACTTAAATATATAAACATTATAATTTTACACTCATAATTATATTTTATAAAAATATATTTATACAAACAGAAATAACAAATTACGCAATTTTACTTTGATTTAACCAACATGGTGCGGGAACATATCATTGTTATATGTTGCCCAGCAATCATTAATATTGTTAATCTATATTCCATGTATTGGAGATTTAAAAATCTGAAAAATGCTGTACAGTAAAATCTTCTAAGACGGAATTGCACAGGAAAGAAAAAAAATGCGTTATAGACAAATTCCCTTCTTCGCAGGTGTAAATATATTAAATATTCTTTTCTAATTCATTTTGTATGGATCAACACATTTTTCTGTTTAAGACAGGATTTCGTTATAAGAAGGTTCTTTTTTCACACGTTTTACTATATTTTAATTTAGTTATATTTTAATAAGCCTAAAAATCCACTATTCTTTAAAAAGAATAAATTTTAATGTTTAATTATAGAATAATAGCGATTTAGAAATGTATGCCTTCTTTCTTTCTTTTCTTTTTTTTTTTTTTTTTTTTTCCAGGACAAATTTTACTGATCTTTGAACGGACGCCGAGACAATGATTTTCATACGGGCCGGGTCAAAACCGGGACTTAAAATTTTGGCCCGTGAAGAGTAGGAAGAATGAAACCAGGGCCGGCTCGGTACGATTGGTTGGTTGGTTGTGTTTATGACGGCCAATTATCAACACGAGGAATATAGGACCTGGGGGGGGGGGGAAGTGCCCTCCGTGGGGATCTTTCTAAGGGAACCTAGCCCGTATTCACGCTGGAAAAATCCAAGGTTCGAAGAAAACCACGAAATCTCCGAACGATTAGGTCAACGTGCGCGATTGGGCTCGAACCCAGCACCTCCCGTCTACCAGCTTCGAGGGCAGAACCTCCCGGACACTGGTGGGGCGGCTCGGTACGGAAAAAATAAGTTAGACCGGCCCGGCCCAATCATTCAGGAAAACAGTAAGGCCCGATCCCGGCCCGGCCCGAGTGCCGTGAATGAAAATAGGCTCGAGCTCGGCCCGTGCAGATCTCTGCCATGTTACCAGGCTTTATTATTATTGTGAAGAGCAACATCAGTACAAACCCTTCGTTATATATTATATTTTTTGGTTATTACAAAGGCACACCATTTCTCTCAAATGAATCTTCTATATATAGTCTGTAATAATTTACATTTCTGGCTCTCATTGAAAAAATAATTTAGTTACTTAAAAAAAGACGAAGTGCCTGTACTGATGTTGCTCTCCATAATAACAATAATGCCTGATAGCATGGTATATCAATTAACATATAATTATAATACGTGCGTTACAAAAAGCAGATTTTTCTGTTAATAAACTATCAAAAATCGCATATTGGTAATATTTAAAAGAAAATAGCTATTAAAAATAAGGCAAATCTTTAAGACCTAATTTCCCTTTAATTTGCTTTGGGGAAGTCATTTATTACGATATCGAAATCAATATTATAAAGCCATAGATTATCAAGCTAAAAATAAATAAATAAATAAATAGATAAACATACTGGAGCAAACTTCACAATATATTATTGAAATTAAATAGAAAATATATGATATGCTGAGAAAATTACCTTATCATTTCAAATTATCTATATGAAGATTTAATTTTACAATAGTAATACTATTTTCAAAAACACAACTATCAACAATGAAGAATTTAACTCGATAATAAATTCACCTTGAATTTTCTTTGTCAAAGGAGTTTTTTTTATATCGCAATAATCAATGTAGAAAATAATCTTGAAACCAAATTACTCTTACGAACATAAAATAAATAAATAAAAATATAATCGCCGTAAAACGCGGGAAAAAAATCCAAAAATCCCTGTACGCAATCGCGAATAAACTTTATTGAAAAGAAAACATTTTTTTTTTTCTTTTAATTAAACTTAAAGATTAAAACCGGATTCCTTATTATAAATGTTGAAAAATCGTCGAAAAGACGAGAAAAAAAAAATAAAAATAAAAAACCCTTTAATTTTACTACAGTTACTTTGGAATTTACTACAGTGAGAGCTAAAACATTCTAACAGGAATTCGTTTTTGAATATAAAAAAAATTGGCGCAAAAGCGCAACAACGCAAAAAATCGCATTGAAAATCGCGAGAGACAAAATTTAATTTATTATGCTAAGTGTTTAAAATAGAATTCCTTTTGTGGTCATCAAAAAATCATCGCGGAAAGAAAAAAAAAGGGGGGGTGGGGCTAAAAATTGAATGGAAAATTACAAAAACTTCCAAAATCGTGGTGGACAAAATTTACTATATTAGGTTAAAAGTTTAAAACTGATTTTTTTTCTTAACGATTGTAAAAAATCATAGCAGAACGAAAAAAACCCCGCCAAGAATCGTATTGAAAATCTTGTTAAAAATCGGTAAAAAATCAAAAAACTTGATAAAGTTGTAAAGAAACAGTAAATAGCGCAAAAGAAAAAAAAAAAAAAAAAAAAAAGCACTGACTAAACTTTCAAACGATGGAGACAACAACACACTAAAACGGGTGAAATGGCGTTGTGTGTTTACCCGAAAGGAATGGGTAAATGCTGGACTACTGCCCTAGGAGCTAGCAGGGGTGAAAATGACCTAGGCTAGTTTCATCTTCAAACTGCCTTTTTCATTGGAAACGGGGTCAGAAATAGAATGATGGTATCGGCGTGGATTGAATCAGGATTAGAGGTGACATTGTAAACACCACTGAATAGTCCTTATGCGTAGATGTTGTGCATATTGGTGGAATTTGCATGCAAACTACTTAGCGTTGGGTTGGTCGAAGCAAACAGAGGGAGGAAAAGAAAAAGCCCCCAGAGCCATACATTTTCCTTCTTTTTTATATATAAATTGAATAAAGTTTTATTTAATGACGGTGCTTAGCAGTGTTGTCACTTTGAGGGGCTTCCGCGCTGATGTCAACTTTAATCCCAGCCTATTCCTATTGATGGTTGTAATTAATGAGCCATTGGGAGAAAAAAGTCTAGCTGAAGTATAAAACTACGTAATAAGATTTTTATAATAAATAAAAGTTAAAAATTAAAAGTTACTTTGTGAAAAAGGTGGTATTAAAAGATATAAAATTGTATAAAACATTACTAGATTAAAATTAATGAAAAAAATGAAAAAGTAAATAAAGGTATTAAAATAAATAAGTTTAAAAGATATAAGCCCAGTGAAGGAAAAATAAAACTATCGGAAAAAGTTGGTAAGAGCAAGTCGGTCAAGCGGGTGACAAATGTCGAAACCGGTTTTGAAACTGAAAGTACCTTTTTTAAAAAATTCTGCAACCAAAGTCGAAAAAGTAAAAAAGAGGCATATTAAAGATTGAGCTCAGCTATCCTATGCAAAAAAAAATCGTCGAGAAATTTGAAAATAACCTGTCCATAGGATTAACATTACGGAGCGTGTGTTTCAAGTGCGTGAAGAATCCCCTTAAAGGCTGATTTTTAGCTTATGGGGCTAGATTTGTGACAGTGGATGAGACGTAACAACTGTCGTTTGGACTAGGGATCATAGTGATGTAGCCACATCTCACCCACTGTCACAAATGTAGCCTCATAAGCTCCAAACCAGCATTACATTCTCACCTCCCTCCTTAAAAACTTCCTCAAAAATAGGTCTTTAAAACTTCACCCCTCCCTCCGAAATTATGTTAATATAGCAGTTACGGTTCTGAAATTGAACATATAGGCATTTAAGACATTAGGCTTCGATATTCCACATCAACCATCGCAGTAAAAATAATTTATATGCACTACGGACAATAATAATTGAACCACCCTCGTATAATTTAAAATATCGCCTATTATTTATTATCATAGATCTAGTTTTCATATAAATCGTGAGTTTTTAGCTGGATAAAGATTAAAAGATATAAATTGAAATTAACCTACATATAAATTTTATATTTTCTGCAATCGCAGAGCATAACCTAAAATGCTCATTTGTGCGTTTTTCAAATTACATGCAATTTACTAGGTTAAATAAAGATTGGACATAGCTTTCAAATAGGTTATTTTTCCAGATGATTTTATAAGCTTTGGAATTTTATTACAGCTCACCCGAATGGCTGATTACGCTAGTTTCTACAAAGTGTGCTTCTTTGATAGAAACCTGCACAGATCAGTTAAACCAGTGCAACTAGATCCGAACACGAAAATTCTGCTTAACGTCAACCCGAAACAAGACGCTAGCCCGACAAAATAATTTCGTCAACCCGAAACCCGAACGGAATCCGACACATATTAACTCGAAACTGACCCGAAGTGGAAATATTCGAATCCAAACACGATGTGAAGGAAAATGAAGCTATATTTTAATACAATTAGGGAAAAATAGCTTACAGCTATATTTCTAATATCAATTTTATCGTTTTCCTATAACAATAAACACACACACACACATATATATATATATATATATATATGTATACACTCAGTAATATTCAAATATATAGTTTTTCCAATTGAAAAGCATCAGGACTTTCTTCTGAAAAATTGGTTCAACTTGATACCGAACCGAAAGAATCAAAACTGAATGCAAAACCAGTGATGGAACAGCTGCGCCAATTGCTCCAATTGCGCCAAATCGATAATGCTGCGTATTTCTGCGCCAAAACGATAATTTTTTAACAAAATTGCACCCAACTGCGCCAATTCAATAATAATTCTTTAGCCAAATCGATCATTTTCCACCCGAATTTCGCCAAAAAATTGCGAAAAACATGTGGCTTTGGTCAAAAGATCGCGAAAAACACTCGATGTTTCTCAAATGATCACGAAAAAGAAAGTGAATTTTAACAAAATATCGCTAATTTTGTCAAAAAACGAACAAAACGCGGTCAAAAGATCACGAAAAAACATGATTTCGTTAAAAGATCGCGATTAACATGCACATTTCATCTGAAGATCGCGAAAACACGCAAATTTTGTCGAAAGATCGGGAAAAATACGCGAATTTTTCAAAAGATCGCGAAAAACAGGCGAATTTTGTCAAAGGATAGCAAGAAAAACGTGAATTTTGTCTAAAGATCGCTAATTTCGTCAAAAAACGAACAAAACACGGTCAAAAGATCAAGAAAAAATGCTAATTTATTTAAAAAATAGCGGAAAAAACCGCAAGTTTCATCAAAAGGTCTCAATTTTCGACAAAAGATCGCGAAAAAGACGAGATCTTCGTCAAAAGATCACGAAAAACACGCGATTTTCGTCAAAGGATCGCGACAAAAACGTGAATTTTGTCAAAGGAGTGCTAACTTCGTCAAAACACGGTCAAAAGATCGCGAAAAAATGCTACTTTCGTTAAAATATCGCGAAAAAACGCAAATTTTATGAAAAGGTCGCAAAAAACACGCGAATTTAGTCACAGGATCGCGAAAAAAGTTAATTTTGTCAAAAGATCGCTAATTTCGTCAAAAAACGAACAAAACGGTGTCAAAAGATCGTGACGCTACTTTCGTTAAAATATCGAGAAAAAAACCGCAAATTTCATCAAAAGGTCGCTAAAAACACGCGAATTTTGTCACAGGATCACGATAAAAATGAATTTTGTCAAAAGATCGGTAATTTCGTCAAAACACGAACAAAACGGAGTCAAAAGATCGTGAAAAAACGCTACTTTCGTTGGAATATCGCGAAAAAACCCGCAAATTTCATCAAAAGATCGCGAAAAATACGCAAATTTCGTCAATGGATCACGAAAAAAACGTAAATTTTGCCAAAGGATAGCTAATTTCGTCACAAAACGAACAAAACACGGTCAAAAGATCGTGAAAAAAACGCCACTTTTGTTAAAATATTGCTAAAAAACCGCAAATTTCATCAAAAGGTCGCAAGAAGCACGCAAATTTTGTCAAAAGATCGCGAAAAACACGCGGATTTTGTCAAAGGATCGCAAAAAACACACTGGATTTTGTCAGAGGATCGCAAAAAACACACTGGATTTTGTCAGAGGAGAGCGAAAAAATGTGAATTATGTCAAAGGATCGCGAAAAAACATGAATTTCCTTAAAGGATCGCTAATTTTGTCAAAAAACGAACAAAACGAGGTCAAAAGATTGTGAAAAAGTGCAAATTTCATTAAAAGATCGCGGAAAAAAACACAAATTTCATCAAAAGGTCGCAAAAAACCGCAAATTTTGTCAAAAGATTACGAAAAACACGCTGATTTCAACAAAGGGTTCGAATAACACGCGAATTTCGTCGAAGGATTGCGAAAAAATGCGAATTTTGTGAAAGAGTCGCGGGGAAAAAAAGTGAATTTCGTCAAAGAATCGCACAAAAAATGCGACTTTCGTCAAAGAATGGCAGAAAAAACGTAAATTTCGTCAAAGAATACTAAAATGACATTTTGATGCTCCAAAATAGTTATTTTCTGCTTCAAAATGAGCATTTTTGCTGCTCTAAAATAGTTATTTGCTGCTCCAAAGTGGCTTTTTGCTGATCCAAAATAGTTATTTTCTGCTCCAAAGTGGCTTTTTGCTGCTCCAAAATAGTTATTTTCTGCTCCAAAATGAGCGTTTTTGCTGCTCCAAAATGGCTTTTTGCTGCTCCAAAATGTGGTCCATGCTGTTCCATCACTGCAAAACTGACTCGAACTCGAAACATATAAAGTCATCCTCACTCGAACCCGATCCGCAATGAAATAAAATTAGCGTTTCAACCTGATCCAATGCGTGACTATATTCTTTGGTTTGATCATAAATAGAAGATACAAGCAGTCCTCGGCTTTCGATCAATTCGCTAAATTGAACGCATTTCCTATTGCACTTGTGATCTGTATTTATAGCAAAAACGAGTCTTCAGAAAATTTTGTAAACTTCTTGACTTAAATAAACTACAAGAAATGAACGATTGAAGACTCTGATAACGATCTTACCGTTAAGATTTCGATAATCAAGCCTTCATGCATATTATTATTATTATTACATTATGGAAAACGTAATCTCAATGTAACCCGATTATCAAACGTACGAATACGATAAATAAGTGAAAAAGGCCCAGCATATTACAAAACTCTTTAAGAAGAATAGAAGACTACAAGTCAACTTTTCCTTGATAATTTATGATGAAAATACCAAGTTAGTATGATGTGTTATTTATTTAAACAAAATTTGTACATAAGTATTTATTCTTAAATTTGATCTTAATCTCTGATTCCTAATTAAAATAGCTTTTTTTTTTTTTACATAAACGTATATTAAAAAATAAAGAAATTGTCTATTTTCTAATTACTGTAATTATCCTTATTCCGACAGTTGAATAGTTTAGGGGATAAACATGTTAAGTGATTAATCAATTTGGTGAATTTGAGAAACTAAGTTTTAAAGTTTATTTAGGATTATCTTCTTTTTTTTTTTTTTTTTTAGTTTCTCCTATCTTTAATAAAGTAAAGTATTGTAATCGAAAATTTTTTTGACTTCCGGTTTTCGATGGATTTACACGGTTTAGGGGTCAGAGATCCCAAAAATCATGTTTATACAAAATGTTCGTCGATCCGTCTGTCCGTGTGTCGCCATTGTACCATCGAAAAATGTAAGAAGTTATGCATAGAATTAAACCAAATTTTTTGTGTATGCATTTGGCTGTGGCAAGCAGGTCCACCTTCACTTTAGAAATATTCTGCTGGCAGGGGGCCCTGTAATAGCAATTTTGGTGCCATTTTCATCATTGTACCATCGAAAAGTGTATGAAGTTATGCATAGAATCGAACCAAATTTCTTGTGTATGTTTTTGGCTGTGGCCAGTAGGTGTTCCCCGAATTTGAAAAAATTCTGCCGGAAGGGGACGCTGTAATAGCGATTTTTGTGCCATTTTCTTTATTTTACCATCGAAAAGTGTATGAAGTTAGGAACAGATTTGAACCAAGATTTTTGTGTATGTGTTTGGTTATGTCAGCAGGTCCTCCTTGAATTGGGATATATTCCGCGGGAAAGGGGCGTTATGATAGCGATTTTTGTATAATTTTCTCAATTTTTCGTAGTTCTGTTGTCCATTGGTGGTTCGTGCAGGGACGGGAACTCGCTTCCTGATAAGCCGGCCCAGCTAAGCTGATGTACAACAGAATAACGAAAAACTATTCATTTTAATATATATCATGATCGAGATGAACTAATTTTTACTAAGCTTCATTGACTGAAGCAGAAATTTAAAATGAAAATCAATGTTGGAACTAAAATTATTGCAGTAATAACATCAGAAACTACTTTTTGAAATAGTAAGAAATTAAGATATATGAGATAGAAGAAAATTTTGGGATTGGCACATCCAACTAGTTTTTTTTTTTTTTTTTTTTTTTTTTTACTTCAGTTAATTACTGAAGAAACAGTATTCAAAATTTTGGAGTTTTATTAGCTAGTGTATGGTGGGGTAAAATCAGTAAATTTTTATAAAAGTATTTTAAAAATAAGTTTTAAATTCATAAAATGTTTATAGAAATTTTTTGGCAACATTTATATCCTTCAAGAAAATTTGCAAGTTGAATCTGACAACATTCTTCCTTTTTAAGGAATATTTCTTTTCATATTATTCTCCTAAAATCTTAAAAAAAAAATAATATTTTCAGTAGTTTGTGGTTATTATTAACTTTTTATTCGCCTACAAAAGATTGTAAACTGCAGCTTGTTAAAAACAGATAAGAAATATTTTAAATATTTCTTGTTTGGTGATCCATTTTATGTGATGAGAGAAAATAAGTATTAGGTAAATTTAAAAATTCATGCGAAATTTTACAAATAATAAGAAATAGAAATGATTTAAAATGCAATTTTAGTTTTAAATGTTTAATGTTTACATATTTATTTTAAATTTTGTAGTATTTTTTTTCTTTTTTTTTTTTTTTACTTTTTTAGAAAGATAAGAATGTTATAATTTTAATTAGTTCACCTTGAATTAGTAAATATGTTAATCTTATGTTTTAAAAGCGTGTTTGTCTGTTTTTACTCCTTATAAGTTGTAAATACTCCTTTTAGAAAACGTAAAATTTAGAGTTAAAACGTTCGGGCCAAAGATATAAAAATAACTAGAAAACCAAGTCTTCTAATGTGCTCACGACAGCTACTTGGCATACATAAGATAAGCAAGCAATAGACAGTGAAACAATCATCGTTTGTCTTCTGAAATACACAAATCACCCCCATAATCTTTGGATGTTGGCGTTTTGTCCCAAAGAAGCCTTACTGGACAAAAAAAAATGATACAAAGGTAACTAACTATTTTGAGAAAGTATTGAAAGCTGATTAATTTCGAAAGGTGAAACACTTGTTTAAAATTTTCAAGGGTGAGCATACCGTGAAATCTTTTAAATGATATGATCTTTACAATGTTGAAAAATACACATATGATGTAATACAACACAATGGAACCAAGATTAAAGAGGAATTGACATATCCTGAAAATGGTGAAGCTTCAACTGTAATCGGATCCGGAAGAGCTGATTAACACCGAAGGAAACTTCCACCAATAAATTGGAATAGAAATTTTTTTCCTATAAAAGCAAATTATTCATGCAGATTTTCTGTCATAATGAAGATAAAAATAACTATTCGTTTTACTAGTGGAAGTTTGCCCCAGCGGTAGCCAGGCCCAGCTGTTCCGCATATTATGGTAACATAAACAATCCTCTTGTCAATATCAGTGAAAGAGAACATAATATCACCGAGGCAAATTTCCACAAGTAAAAACGAATATAAATTTTTATCTTTTTAAAACAGAAATTTTGCTTGAGTAAGGGGTTTAAATAAGGTGAAAATTCCTATTCAAATTTACTCATGGATGTTTGCCACGGTGGTAATCAGGCCCTGTTTAAACGATGTAAACGATCAACAGCCGAAATTTTGTAACTTCCCTTCGCAATTGGTAGATACTACGCTATATATCTCCTCCTGTTTATTCATAGCTTCATTAATAGAACGCAATTTACACGAAGAAGCTCTTTGCTTATTAACAAATGGGAAAAGAACTTTTAATGTGGAGTGCAGCAAACAAAAAGCCTTCATGGGTCGGCTCAAAGTAAGATATTTCCATCTTCATCAAATGTTGACCAAACTGTTGTTCATAATAGAAAAAAAAAGGCAGAGCGCTAGTCACTAGAAATGGTGACATTATTTAAGCAGGAGGTAGTCTTTACTTCAGTAGAAAAGTTATTATTCTGAAGAAAAGTCATTTTGTTTAGTGATAATAAATAAAACATTGAGACATATTTATGTATGATAAATAGAATTACATTAATTTCAAATGATTTAATGAATTAAAAATAAAAATATACACCATTACTGAATAATGATCAACGGCAGAGTGGTAGTCTCTAAAAAAGGGAAATTATAATAAAATAATAATAATAAAAAAGTGTAATATTTATATATGTATAATAAATAAAATTACATGAATTTCAAACGATTTAATGAATTATGAATAAAAATATACACCATGACTGAATAATGTTCTAAGGCAGTGGTAGTCTCTAAAAAGAGAAACATTTTTTAAGCAGTAAGTAGTCTTTACTTCAGTAGAAAAAGGCCATTATTCAAAAGAAGAGTCATTTTGTTTAGTGATAAAAATTCTGTAATATTTATATATGATAAATAAAATTATATTTATTTCAAATGATTTAATGAATTATAAATAAAAATATACACCATGACTGAATAATGTTCTAAGGCAGAGTGGTAGTCTCTAAAAAGGGAGACATTATTTAAGCAGAAAGTAGTCTTTACTTCAATAGAAAAAGCCATTATTCAGAAGAAAAGTCATTTTGTTTAGTGATAATAAAAAACATTATATTATATTTATATATGATAAATAAAATTATATTAATTTTAAATGATTTAATGAATTATAACTACAAATATACACCATGTCTAAATAATGTTCTTGTTCTATGTTTTTATAAAAAAATCAGGAGAACCCGTGATTCTTGAGAGATCTTGGGCACATGCTCAAAATTAGAAATACTGTGATAGGGCGAATAATTTTATGAGCAATCTGTGGGTACAACTAGGAAAAGAATTATCTATTTTTAAAAAACACAGGATGTATTTTGTCTATATTTACTTATCGGGAACACAAGACTAAACTAAATCAATCTCAAGTTCCAGTTAAAGTTTGCTGAGCTATTTCGAGGCTATTTGGGCCATAGTAGAATGCGATGTGGGGAAAAATAAATCACATTATTTATTGAAAAGATTACAGACATTGATGTTGATGATTGTGAAATTCGTTAGAAAATCACTATTCGGTAATTGTCATACATTTTTAGAAAATGTCGACACCTGTGTCGTTTTGAATTTCAAATTTTTAAAATCTTACAGGAACCTTAACATATCAATCGTGGGAGTTATTTTTTTTAAATGTAAATTATAGTTAATATAACTAAAATTATTTCTGGTAACAAAATAAATACATTTCCGTAAAATGTGGGGTAGTTATAATTGTCTTTTTTACCATTACCCACTTTATTCTAACTACTACTCATTTTACCCCATGTCTGGGATAAACGGGTGCAAAAAAAAAAAAAAACAAGCACATATTTAGATGTTTCAACATTAAAAAATGTGTATTAAAATATTTTAACTATCATGATAATGATCTCATTTCATAAAAACAATAAAAATATTTTATTATTTTTAATCTTTTTTACGTTAATAAAGAATTGAGAAATAGTACTTTTCCTACTCATTTTATCCAACTTTACCCTATAGTTGTTTTTACTTTTTTCTATCTTTACAAGAAAAAAGTATTGGATTCGTGAAAATTTTCGACTTCCGGATTTCGACGGATTTACTCATTTTTAAGGCTCAGAGATCCCGAAAAACATTATTTTACAAAATGTCTGTCTGTGAATCTGTGATTCTGTCTGTATGTGACACAAACTTTGTGGGCGCTGTATCTCAAGAACTAATGCACGGAATTTAATAAAAAACTATATTCAGTTAGCCCGTAACCTGATATAAATTGGTGCTGATTAGTTTTTGGTGTAAATCGCGCAACAGGTGGCACTGCTATGCTGCATTTTCCACGATTTCCACAATAGCTCTATCTCAAGAATTAATGCACGAATATTCATCAAACTTCCGATTCAGGTATACCTTGATAATTATTGGGGCTGATTATGTTTTGGTGTAAATCGCCCAATAGGTGGCGCTGATATCTCAAAAACTAATGCACGGATTTTCATCAAACTTCAGAGTCAGTTAGACGTCGACATAAGTTGTTGCTGACTAGGTATTGGAGTAAATTCCCAAAAGGTTACGCTGCTATGCTGCATTTTATATTAGGATATGCACGATTTTAGCGATAGGCTTGTTCAAGAACTAATGCACGGAATTTCATACCTTTAGAATCCCCATGATGGGCATAGATTGTCATTTAATTTTGGTACTGTGATAGCGATTTTTGAAGTATTAACATGGATGATATAGAAGAAAGTTTTGGGATTGGCACATCCGATTGGTTTATCAGGGAGGGTTTTAACAATTTTCATCCTATTACATGTTCTTCCTCGTATGTATAAAAAATTGCTTCTTATTAGTGGAAAACTATGTTAAGTGCATAACTGATAACTATGCCGTCGTGTTAGTTGGTTTCTGAAATACATAGGAATGAATAGCTAAAATCGTATATATTTTAAAAACACCTTACGGTAGAAAAAAAAAAAAAAAAGCAAATTGAATATTTTGACATCACAACAAGATCAAAAGATAATGCAAGCCTATTCAGTTAATGAGTTAATGAGTTAATGATTTTCTTTCTTTTTATCAATGATTCATATAAGAAATCAATATTAATTTTTAATATAAGGAAACTGTCATTCTAAGCTTACAATCTTTTTAATTGTAAGCTTAAGACTGTTCTCAACTGCTCTGCTCAACAAGCGCAAAAAGTTTTGACACATTTACAAATTCATTTTTCAACGGAAAGATATAAAATTAGAATCCTGACCATGGAAGCGATTTGAAATCGAACTGTCTTTTCCATTTTTTGATCAATAAATTACCTATTGAATTATAAGCGATTTTGATCACGTGACACGGCATTTTTCTCGCCTTACTGACTGGATTTTCTTCTTTCGTTCGGAAGTTCGGTTCAAAATGCCAACTTTGACAGTATTTACTGAAAGATCTATTGCGTTTACAAGAAAACGGAAAAAACAGTTTGATGACATAGTTTCTGAATAACAACAACTCCTAGTTTCATGCATTTCCGAACAAAAATGAATTAAAAGTTGACCCTTTAGATTTGAGAACAGCCTTACATCCGGTTTCGGTTGTTCTTTCTAACCCAAAGCCTCCAATTCAGATCTTCTTGAATCCCTATTTTGTTTTTGTAAATCAACTTTTTTGAAAGGCGTATAGGATCATAACAATCCTTGCGACAAAAATTTAATCATGGCGGAAGAAACATTTACAGAAAAAATCTTTTCTACTCAGAAACAAATTAAGTGAAAAATTGCCCAGGAAAGCGAAATAAATCTGCTAAAAATCACATAAAAAATTCGGAACCCCCCCAAAAATGTAGAGAACGAAATTTATATTGGGCTAAAGGATTGAAACCCGATACTTTTTAAGAGTTTTAAAAAAATCTCCACAAAACGTGAAAAAACTCTAAAAATTACATAAAAATATTCGCTAAAACTTAAAAAAAAAAACGCTCTAAAACTTTTGAATAAGCTTTATTGAAAATAGAACAAAATTAACTATATTTGACTAAAATATTGAAATCGGATTCCTTTTACTAATGTGAAAAAATCACCACGAAACGCAGGAAAAAAAAGTTAAAAATCTTATAAAGAAATTGCTGAATATTCAAAAATCACAGAGGACAAAATTTACTATATCAGGCTAAAAGATTAAAATCGCGCCGTAAAATGCACAAAAACACTAAAAATCGCAAAAAATTCCAAAAATAGCAGAAGGAAAAATTTTCTATATTGGAATAAAATATTAAAACCGTCATTCTTTTACAAATGTCAAAAAATCTTTACGAAGTGGAAAACATTATAAAAATCTCATAGAAATATTCACAATCAATTCAAAAAGCACTTCACGAATTCTAAAAAAAAAATTGAAAAGAGGATAAAATGTACTATATTTGACTAAAAGTTTGAAACCAGATTCCTTTTACGAGTGCCAAAACATCGGCTCAAACTAAAAAAGACCCGCTAAAAATTGCAAAAATTACATTAAAATCACTGAAAATCCAAAAATAGTAAAGGACTAAATTTACTATATTAGCCGAAATAATTTAAACCGGATTCCTTTACGAATGTGGGAAAAATCGCCACAGAACGCGAAAAAAGGTTAAAAATCGCATAAAAATGTCTATTAAGAATAAAAACTGGTAAAAAAAAAAAAATTAAAAAATTGGCTTCGAGATGCATAACTTTAGGCATACAGGTACCTTCTTGCCAAATCTTATAGCTCTGTGTTCAGCGGTCTCTTCAGAACACAGCACACAAACCCACACAGACAGATTCAAAACATGTATCTTTATAGTTGCAGATAAGAAACATTATATTAAAGTAACCTCGAATTATTTCACATTAATTGTCAGTGATGCAATTATTATTTCAGCGCAGAAGAGAAGAAAAAAAGACATTCGTTTGGTTCTTTTCCAATTCTAAATATTCTGTTTTAACAGTTCCTGCAGAGACAAAAGTTTAATGTCTTTAAACACAAAGAGGAACTTTTAAAAAATAACACGGAAAGGAAGAGCGAAATGAGGAGCACTGGAATGAAAACAAACGATGCTATTTTTATCTCATACTCCTTTCTGCATCTGCCAGTCTTGGAGAAATGCGGCGAAATAATTTAGTGTAATGTTGGAACAAAATGAAATACCCCTTCAAAGCAGCTTTTTCAAGGCAGAGTAATAATTTTCTTATGAGAAAGAAATTCTGGGATTAGTTTGATTATTCACTCAATTATTCCTTAACTATGAGAAAATAGAAAGTTCCAAAAGATGATTTTTCGTCAATACATATGAAACTAAATACGAGGGTGTATCAATGAGTTTTTGCCCTCACATAGAAATAATTGAGTGAAATTTATGAAATTGCTACATTTGTCAATTGCTACTGAGTCATTTTCTATATGGTCAGTCTGCACAGTAACACATTTGTGCAATCTGTATTTCAAAGAGAGGAGGGGGGAGGGGGAGGATGCATTCCAGGAGGCGCGATAGTAGATCCAAAGAAGGGCATTTTTCTAATTTTTACCGACCCCCACATGTGATATATTGTTGGAAAAGCCTGTGACCATGCTATACACCTCCCGAGTCCCTCCCCCAAATTTGACCTCCGGGGAGCAATTTTCTAAATTTTGCAGACATTTTTCATGCCCCGGGGGGTAAATTTTGGTTGGAGGGGCTCGGGGGTGCATAACATGAATAAGTGGTCACAGGCCTTTCCAACAATCACATGTGGAGGTCGGCAAAAGTTAGAAAAATGCCCCCTTTGGGTCTACTATCGCGCCTCCTGGAATACATCCTCCCCCCACTTTTTGAAATACCGTTTGCAGAAATGCGTTATTATGCACGGTGACTATATAGAAAAGGACTAATACAATGTAGCAATTTCATAAATTTCACTATTTCTATGTAAGGGCAAAAACTTATTGATACACCCTCGTATGTCAGCACAAATTGCATGCCAAAAGATGGTTTCTATCAATTTCTAAAAGTAAAATATTAATATTCACTATACAGTAAAACTTGTGAAAACGAACCTGTCTTAAATGGAAACTTTTATAATCCCGATGGATGAAATACCATACAAATCTACCTACTAAGAAGGAAAACTATCTGAAACGGAATATTTTCTCCGGCCATAAACAATTCTCTTTCCAAAGGTTTTACTGTAGTATAAAAATTTTTTAATTACAGAATGTCAAAGAACGCGGTAGTTTATATCGTAAAGACAGGAAACAAGCAATGAACAAGAAAACTATTAATTTCAAATTAATATTAAAACATCAAATGTGCATTAGAAATAATTAGTATTACCGATGGAATCTTGATGGTATTTAAATGTAGATTACTTCTCTTTAATTGATAAGTTGGATATGATGTTTTCTATATAAAAAACTTAATATACAGTAAAACTTGATAAGACAGAATCGTAAGAGATGGAAAATACTCTGTTTTAGACAGTTTTCTTGTTTAGCATGTATATTGTTTATTATAGTTTTCGATGAATGGGACTGTGAATTTTTTTTATTTGAGGTAGGATTCCGTCATTTACAGGTTGCGTTTTGGTAGGTTTTACTATAAAGTAGAACTCGGTTAATACGAGAGGAAATTATAAAAATCCTCGTATTAACAAATACCCGTAATACCCGTGAATATAATAAAAATCTTTAGAAAGAACACAAAATTAAACTAATTAACGCTATTAATTGCTCTAATTATCATCATGCTAAAATTAACTTAATATCATGAAGTTTACAAGAAAAACTCGGCCATCATTGCAATAGTCACTTCAATTTTAGAACTATTGATTCCACATATTCTTTTCCTTTTAACAGCGCAATAAGAGAGATGAAAAAGCTGTCCAAAGTTCGCATTTAAACAAAGAATGCATAAAAGTTCCCTTCTATGCTCTTTCCTTTCCATGGCTCAGTTGAAAATCTTACAAAGGAGTGGCATTTGAAACATCCTTATCTCTCCCTTTTTTCTTTCATTCTTGAAAGATCTCAGGACATTTTTTTTTTTTTTTTTGCCTTTTCTTGTGTGGAGGTCTTCTTGAAAGTTGAAATTGTTGAAATCAATAAATAATCCCCGAATGAAATAAAACACTTTTTTCTTAAATATAATAAGTAAATCTAATTTTAAAACATGAGCTATTAGAATCTGTTAATTTGATGAAAGAGTGCTGCGCAAGACCGCAAGTTAGTATTTAATGATTTATTTTCTTCTTCGACTGATTTTGTGAATTTCAATTCGGCTTTTGCCCTGTAATTGATGGTGGATTTCAGTTGCATCGTGTGATATGGCAGTCAAATGATTCATTTTCCTCCATTCTGCAAAAATATGTTGATTGCGCCAAAAGGCACTTCAACGCAGGCCACAATAATGTTTTATGATTATGTTTTATGAATTTATTCCAGCAAAAACTGCAAAATCAGCAAAACGTATTTGATGAACATACAAAAAACATAATTGACCATGTTATGTTTGATGAGCCTGTTATGCCTCAAGGAAAATTTCTATAGAATGATAAGAAGAATCAACGGTTCATAAGTATGTTATGTGTGCAGTTTCAAAAAGGCTTTGTTGTGAAATAAGCTAATAAAGATGTTGACTATCTAATAATTAAAAGTGTTTTGGAAACAGTAAACGGGTCACAATGTGTTGTGGTACTTGGTGAAGAATCGATCTCTTGGTAATAATGGCAGCATCCACTTCTTCCGACAATATTTTATTCTTGAAGCCTGGAAGAGGTAAAACAGAAGATGTTTTGTAGTGTCCAGCAACTCTGAATATTGTTCCACATATAAGAGACAGCATTTCGTTTTTAGATGCATTCAGTGGTTGCGATGCCACAACCGCTCATTTTAAACAGAGGAAGAAAACATATATCAAAGTTTTAGACACTACTGTACTGAAGCAAATTTTGACCATTTTCCGTGAGGAAAATGTTTCCCTGATGACATCATTAAAGCAGTACACGCCTTTTTTGATAGTCTTGTATGGGGGGAAAGAGCAGCGAAGAAGCATTAGATTCTTTGGGATTTTGTTTTTTTCAAAAATCATTGATAAAAAATAACTTCAATTTAAAGTCTCTGCACCTCACATTAGCAGCTGTACGTGAATGCTCTCTATGTGCATATCTATGTGCATATCTACAGGTTTAACTTTCGAGTAGATTTGCCAAAAGCTTTTGGATTGTGGGGTTGAAAAAACAAACAAACATGGGTTGATCCAAGTCACCCACCCTTAAGGAATCAGTTTCTCCAGCACTTCTTTCTATTACATCATGCAAGTATAAAAAGAAGTGTACTTTGGCCTACAGCAGTAAGAAAACTTGCATAAATTGTTCTACATTTTGCTACCACTAAAAAGGGCAAGCATGTACCAGTTTTCAGGCGGAAGGGGACATCAGTATTAACCCAACCAACCAAATGTCGGAAATCAAGATCATAATGGAGGAGGTATTTCAGAAGAAGTTGACTTATTGGAGGTAGAGAGTGAACCAGTGCAAATGGAGGAAAATGATAATGAAAAAACTGACTTTGATCATTATAATACACCTTCAACATATAAAAAAATTATATAAAAGTTTTTTATTGTACATAATATTACTTCAGATATTATGTTAAATAATAACTAGTTAACATGAAAGTTGTTGCTTTCTATCTACCTCTGAAACACTGCTGAATGTTTCGCGTGACCTTTTCTCTGTTAACCCTTCGAATACGGGAATTGGGATATATGTCGCCCCCAAACTTGTAGTACGAGTGAATATAAAAAAGAAAAGTCGCCATTCCAATCACGTAATCAAGAGGTTAAAACATAATCTTTAAAATATCCAAAATAAAGCGCTAAAATAATTACAAAAACATCGTTCAGTCCTCAATACATTTAAAAAATACACGTATGCAAAAATTGGATCTAGGATGGATTGATAACTTTGTCTGTTCTGGCTTCGAGTTCTTGATTAGCGATTTAGACAAAATTTTGAAATAATATTCTAAGCTTAATGTTCAACAAAAATATTAATTGTGGGTACTCATTTTATTCACAATTTTAAGCTCTACACTATTTGTACAGACAATGTTTTCGATAGAGTTAGTTGCTTTGAGATATAGTTATGGTAATTTAAAAAACAAAACAAAGAAACGCGTTTTTCGACTATAAATCTGTACATAGCATCTAAAGCTTACCTAGTACGAGGGGGAAACTTAATATATTCATTCTAGGCAAAAACTAAAAGAATTAAAACATTTTCCAGCTTTCTTCTAATTAATTCCGAATTTGGTCTTTTTTTCATCCTCTACCACTGAGCTATTATGGAAATACGGTGAAATAATTTAGGCAAATGTTGGAACAAATGATATCCCCTCAACACAGCCTTTTATGAGCAAAGTTTATCACTCCAACGCTTATGGGAAAGAAATTCTTGGATTCGTTCATCATTATTTCAATCATTATTAATTGTCAGAAAACGGAAAGCCTGCAAATGACGATTTTTCTTTGATAAATATGAAATTAAAGACATTTGCAGAAATTGCAGAGCACAAGCGGGTTTACTGTCAAAAATTTAAAGTAAAATATTTAACCTGAAATTTAATATATTTTTTAAATTTCAGAATGAGAAAAAAAAGGTAGTTTTATCAAAGTATGGAGGAAAAAAGATTAAAAACTAGAAAATCAAATTCATATTAAGTCATTAAATGTGCATTAGGAATCATTAATATTATCGATGTGATCGTGGTTTTATTAAAATGTAGATTATTTCTACTTAATTGACTAACTAGATATGATATTTTTCTATATTTAAAACTTAAAATGCCGTAAAACCTGCTAAGACTGAATTAAGATCTATCACTTGTTTCTTTTTTGAACAGCATTATTTCAAAACAATAACCTTCGTAGTATCTTTCTACAACATTTACAATAAAAATATGACACGAAGATTATTGTTTAAAAATACTGGTATTGCAAAGTAAGACTAGTGGGAACCCTTAGAAATTGCATGCTGACCGGAGGAAAAATTCTGTTTTAGACAAGTCACCGTTTTAGTAAATTTTATTGTTTAATATAAATGCATTGTAGTCTTTTTGCAAGATCTTGAAAATTTTCCGTTTAAGGTAAAATTCCGTAACAGATACCGTTTGGATAGATTTTATTGTTTATGCCAAAAGCTTTAAATGCTCAGATTTTTAATTACAAGAACAAAATAATACGTAATTGGAAAACTCTCATGAAGATTTTAAGGTATCTGTCTCCGTTTGGAGCGCTTTATTTAAAAAAAAAATACTAGGAGGCTATGCCCCCTACGAGCTAAACTCGCCAACCCCCGTTCAGACACCGCAAACTCCAAAAGCACGCTAATTTGATCGGTTTAAAAAAATTTCGGAAGAATGAATTATAATTAAAAATAACAGTGGCGATCTCAATGTTAACGGGTTGTTTTCATCTTTGATTAAATCAGATCAGTGAAACATGTGAAAATAAGCTAAAATGAATTAAGTAAACCGAGTCTTTTTCTCCCGGCATTTTTTAACAACGCTTAAGAGAGTTTTTTTAAATAAGACATTTTAATTGTATCGGTTTGAATCTGACGAAATTTTCCCTAAAGTTTTCTTTCTCTTTTTAATATTCACATGAAAATACTTTTGTTGTTAGAAGGGAAATATTATTTGCGCTGTCTTAGAATTCTCAACAATAGTTTAAAAAGATTATCTCAAAATATGAAATAAATGTCTCGCGTGAATATATTTTTTAATTTAAAATGTTTGGCAATTTTAAATATGACGTAATTTCCTCCATTTGTGGCTTTTAAAGCATATTAATGAATTTATTATTTTACAATTTTCTTTCTCCTTTAAAAATCAAGTATAAATATAGTTTTTATGACATAATTATCGATATTTTCCTGCTTTTAATGCATGATCACTTAATTCTCATTTGAAAGTTTTTTTTTCTGTTTATAATATGTCACGTGTAAATGAATTTTTAATTTGAAGTTAATATTATTCTGTGTCCTTATTTTAAATTTGGCAACAATTTAAAATAATATCCTTTTCTAAAAGTTGTAAAAAATATCTCTCGAAATGCTGAAAATTTGAATTTAAAATAGAAATAAAACCTCAAAAAATGAGTAAAATTAAGAAAATAAATGCATTCTGCCCACCGGGAACTTCTAATGTGTAAAACAGTCTAAAAATGATTAAATTCCTATGTATAATTTTTGCTCTTATAAAATTTTTTTAATGGAACGATTTTGACCAACTTTAACATTAACTATATCTTAAAATAATTCTTCGATTTGAAAATTGTCTGCATCAGCGTGTTTATCAAACATTTTTCTATAATAACACCGATGTTCATATTTTCTATGCAATATTTTTCTTAATATTAACGAAGAAAGACCGCCGGTCACAAAAAAATGCGAAACCGGTGGCGGCTGCAGTGACAGTGTAAGTTATTATTATTTTTTTAGAGATATATAAAATATTGAATAAATACACATATTTTTTGTTGAAATGTAATATACAGTATGATGAAAAACACAAAATCCTAGCAATATCTTCATAACGTTTTTAAAAATTTGGATTTTTTGCAATTTTTTTAACAAAATTTCATGCTTACGTCACACAGCGTACACTTAATTGAACTAAATATATTTAAATTTTCTTTGTACTACATACCATTATTGCACTTACATGCGCACTGAACAAGAATTTTTACAATATTTTCAGAATTAATTGAAATGTTTCAAAATATGTAAAAAACCCCACATTTTTCTATATAAAAGTATCTACAAAGCATTTACATTATGTCATAGAGATTAGATTCAAGTTCAGAACATAATAATATGCAAAGCATTCTGACAAAATTTTACTGACAAGGGAACCACTTTTGGTGTTGCTCGCACCTAGCATTGAGACCTAGTGCATTTTAAAGCCCTATATTACTAAGTTTGAGAATCGATAAAAAAATTTTTGTTAAAATAATATTTCTTGATTTTACAGCAGCCTAATTTTCTGAAAATGCAATTTTCGAGACCGCTTATCGGAGTATTAATATTGAAATTTTTTAAAGAAAAGCATTTAAAAATAAAAAATAGTTAATAATAAGTATAAATATTGAAAAAAGTTTAAAATTCCTCCAAGAACCCACGAATTTGATTTTGAAAAATTGCAACATTACATTCACATTTTTGGCGGGGAAACAGTTGGCGTTTTTTTTTTTTTTTTTTTTTTTTTTTTTTTTTTTTTTCATATGTAGAGCTTTTCGGCAACCCTAGCCAAATGTCGTAACTGTTTGTGTGAGGAGTGCTTTGGACCAGTGTTGCCAGATTGGGGACTGTATTAATTCAGATTATTTGACTCTCACCACTTTTTTAGATTTAATTAAGCCGATTCTTTCTATTTCAAAAAAGCGGTAACAATGAACAATCTGGGGACATAAAAGCCCCCAATCTGGCAACACTGCTTTGGATCTCGGTAGAAAATGTAAAGTCCGACCTCCGATCTAATTAACCACAATAATTTTTAAATTGTGTAAAAATATTAATTTACTTTATAATTACTTTTACCAAAGGATCATTTAATACAGTAACATTTCATTTTAAATATTTTAAACATTATTCCATTCGATTTCAAAAGAAAATAGTTTGCATTTCACTAAAAAATAGTTTTCAATGATCTTGGAAGCTTTTATAGAATTATATTTACTATTTATATATTTATCGTCTGCACAGAAAAAAAAAGAAAAACTAATATTTGTTTCTTATGCTATTAATTAAAAAAAAAAAATCGCAATCCGATATAATTTTAGTAATATGTACCGTGCATTTACTCTTCGGATAAAGCGGGCAGAAAAATTGTAGCGCCCTATTTGGCGACTTAACTCACTTTTGGCATGAAATAAACAAATAAAAATGTAATAATAAAAAAAAAGTCCTTCCAGCCAATGCCGGGAGGAAGAGGTAGCTTTCATATTCCTTATTTTAAAAAAGCCAACTTATATCATTCAAACACACGAAGATCAATTTAGTGGAAACCGAATATAGGAGATTCAATACTAATTTTTATCAATATAATGAATGAGAATTTCGCGAAATTAGTCAGCTTTATCCAAGCTGCTTTTCTTTAAAGTAACTTATATTTGGCTGCCAAATTCGGCGATTTCTTAATGTGCCTGCCATTTTAAGACAACATGGTGGATGAGGATAACCAGTGAACTTGGTCGAGACCTTAGTAATTGCTGTGCACATGCTCACTCACATCGGAATCGGTTGATATATAGGAGTGCTGTCGCATGCAAAAAATCAGATTTTTCAAAATGTCACCCACAATAGAAATTGAAACTGCTATATCTGAGCCATTTTTTAAGGTAAAGACAAACAAAAAATGCTCCTGAATCCTTATATCAAGGTCAAATACTTAAGAAAGAAACCTTTTTCAATTTCTAATTTTTTTGCACTTTACTTTAAATATATATATATATTTTAATTTAATGGCCGCCATTTTGAAACAAGATGGCTGATGAATCTGGCCAGCGAACTTGGTCGAGGTATTCATGTATACTATTCACATGCCTTCTTACATCGAAATAGGCGAATACGTGTGTTATCGCGTGACAAATACAAGATCGTTTCAAAATGTTAGCCATGCTAGAAATTCAAAGTGCTATAATTCAACCATTTTTTAAGATATAAACAAAAGAACAAATTTTCAGAAACAAAAACTGCTCCGGAATCTTTGTATCAAGGTCAAACACATAAAAAAATATTTTTCATTTTCCAATTTTTTAATACCTCATTTTAAATTTTAAATTTATTTTTTTTTAAAATGGCAACCCTTTTGAAACAAGATGGCGAATGAAGCTGGCCAACGAACTCGGTCGAGACATTGGTATGTACTATGTACAGACCAAGTTACATCCAAATCGGTTCATAAATACGCCTGTTATTGCGTGACAAAAATCAGGACGTTTCAAAATGTCAGCACGCTAGAAATTCAAAATACTATAACTCAGCCATTTCTTAAGATATAGACGAAACAAAAACTGCTCCCGAATCTTTTTATCAAGGTCAAACACATAAGAAGAAAATATTTTTTTCAATTTTCATTTTTTTGGTACCGCATTTCAAATTTAAATTTTTCTTAAAAATTTAAATGGCCGCCATTTTTAAAGAAAATGGCGGATGAAGCTGGCCAACGAACCCGGTCGAGACATTGGTATGTACTATGTATAAACGAAGTTACATCCAAATCGGTTCGGTTTTAAAAAAAGTAAGAAAATCATGAATAAAAACACTATTTGCATGCCTCCTGGTCTTCTTGATCAGTTCCGGTATTTCACCTATTACTTCCTGTTTATTAAAGGGTCACAGGATTCTTAAAGTTTCAAAATTTTCGAAATTTAAATTTTTTTTAGATGTTAAACTCCTATTTTTCTGAACATTGTGATATAATTGTTTGTTTGAAATTCCTATTAGAAAAGAAGTTATGGCTTTTAGAATTATACCCGCTCAATAGCGTTTCCGAAACTTTGAAGTCTTTTTTCTCAAAATGACATTTTTGAGCGTATCGGGCAGGATATCTCAAAAACTTCTCCATATTTTTTCACGAATTTTCAAAATATATGTTTCATGTTAGTATTTATAAACCAAACCTAAAATTTCCTTTTTATTGTAAAAAAAAATACTTTTAGGTAGCTTTCATTACAAAAAGCTACCTATTGCAGCCGTTCGGAGGAAAGCGATTTCAAAACATTTTGGTATATTTTCATCGATCATGACCCCCAGACCCCGAAACCACCCTCCGTTCAAAAGTTGATATATATATATATATATCCATATATATATATATATATATATATCTGACCTTTGTCATACTGTAACTCTCGAATTTATGAACCGATTTGGATGTAATTCGGTATGTACATCGTACATACCAATGTCTCAACCGAGTTCGTTGGCCAGCTTCATCCGCCATTTTGTTTCAAAATGGCGGCCATTTAAAATTTTCCTAAAAATTTTAAATTTGAAATGTGGTACCAAAGAATTGAAAATGGAAAAATATTTTTTTTCTTATGTATTTGACCTTTATACAAAGATTCCGGAGCAGTTTTTGTTTTGTCTATATCTTAAAAAATGGCTGAGTTATAGCATTTTGAATTTCTAGCGTGGCTGACATTTTGAAACGTCCTGAATTTTTTCACGCGATAAAAGGCGTATTTATGAACCGATTTGGATGTAACTTCGCGCTTCGTTTGTACATAGTACATACCAATGTCTCGACCCAGTTCGTTGGCCAGCTTCATCCGCCATCTTATTTAAAAATGCCAGCCATTTAAAATTTTAAGAAAAATTTAAATTTGAAATGTGGTTCCCAAAAATTGGAAATTGAAAAAATATTTTTTTTATGTGTTTGACCTTGATACAAAGATTCGGGAGCAGTTTTTGTTTCGTCTATATCTCAAAAAATGGCTGAGTTATAGCATTTTGAATTTCTAGCGTGGCTGACATTTTGAAACGTCCTGAATTCTGTCACGCGAAAAAAGGCGTATTTATGAACCGATTTGGATTTACTTTGGTGTGTACATAGTACATACAAATATCTCGACCGAATTCGTTGGCCAGCTTCATCCGCCATCTTGTTTCAAAATCGCGGCCATTTAAAAAAATTTTTAAAATTTTAAATTTAAAATGAGATACCAAAATATTAGAAAATGAAAAAGATTTTTTTGTATGTGTTTGATCTTAATACAAAGATCCCGGAACAGTTTTTGTTTCGTCTATATCTAAAAAAATGGCTGAGTTATAGCGTTTTGAATTTCTATTGTGGCTGACATTTTAAAACGACCTGATTTTTGTCACGCGATAACAAGCGTATTTATGAACCAATTTGGATGTTACTTGGTCTGTACATAGTACATACCAATGTCTCGACCGAGTTCGTTGGCCAGCTTTATTCGCCATCTTGTTTCAAAAGGGTTGCCATTTAAAAAAAAATTAAATTTAAAATTAAAATAAGGTATTAAAAAATTGGAAAATGAAAAAGATTTTTTTATGTGTTTGGCCTTGATACAAAGATTACGGAGCAGATTTTGTTTCTGAAAATTTGTTCTTTTGTTTATATCTTAAAAAAATGGTTGAATTATAGCACTTTGAATTTCTAGTATGGCTAACATTTTGAAACGATCTTGTATTTATCACGCGATAACACACGTATTCGCCTATTTCCATGTGAGAAAGTATGTGGATAGTATACATCAACATCTCAGCCAAATATAATTTACTTTAAATAAAAGCAGCTTGGATAAAGCTGACTAATTTCGTGAAATTCTCGTTCATAATGATTTAGTATTGATAAAAATTAGTATTGAATCTCTTATATTCGGTTTCCACTAAATTGAGCTTCGTGTGTTTGAATAATATAAGTTGGCTTTTTTAAAATAAGGTATTTGAAAGCTACCTCTTCCTCCCGGCACTGGCCGGAAGGACTTTTTTTAGGTGATTATGCTGTTGAAATATTCAAAATTTTGTATTATCAAAATACAACTTTGTATTAAAAATAAAAAAATTGCTTTAAATACAAGTTTATTTAGGTTCAGAGTAATTATTACAATCTGAAGTACTCTTAGACACCTATTCTAATTGCAAATTTTCATTCTAATTTCAAAATTTATTTTGTAATCATGCGCGTAATCTGTCATAACAATTTTCTGCTCTGCAAATATCTGGCAGTTTGAAGCTCCTTATAAGTATTAATTCTGCATATTGTAATTTTTTAAATATATGAAATGAAAGAACATACTTATATCTCTCATCCCTGTAAGACTTGTGTTTTAAAATTATATACATTTTAAGATATTAAATTTTGTCCTTTTTTTTTTTTCAATTTTAAGAATTCTGAGTCCCTTTAAGTTGGTCATAACGTTTCTTCTAGTAATCGTAGGAATAACATTAAAACACATTTGGAATCCTAAAAGACTGTTCCTCTTTCAAATAAAACGGAAATTTTCACTGTAGGCTTTAGAGAATATCAAGAATGAAAATAACGACGTTATTGTTATCCCCTTTCTGCATCTCCTAGTGCAGGGATGGCGAACCTTTTTGAGTTTGCGTGCCAAAAATTTCAAAATTATTATGTACCAACATTCTAACGTGCCAGAAACATTTTAACTTAGATAAAATCAATAATTAATGTTTATAGAATTTTTACTTGAATATTTTTACACTTATACTGAATTCGATTCCTAATTTTTTTATTATGCTGTATTTTCTCAATGATATAGCTATATCGTATCGAATTCCGTATTATTAAACTATAAATGAGTTTTTCTTTTGTTGCATAGCTTCCGAAAAAGATCATCTTTAGATCTTCAGGTAAAAGCAGGTTCAATAATTATTTACGCTAACATAAATAGTTAAAATTCAATTTTCAAAATTGAAACCTAAATATAATAAAACGTAACATAACTTAAAACCCTAAATCTAAATAAAATAAAACCTAATCTAAAGCAGAAGCGTGTCATTTATAGGTATAGTACTCTGCAAACTATCTCGTAAAATGCAATTTTCAAAAATAAAACCCTTGAAATTTGATAGAAAAGCAAAATGATTTGGAAAACACTATATAGTACAGTGAAGACAGACGCCGCGGTCGGACAGATGCCGCAGAGATTGTATTGGCGACACTAGCGCTCCCTAGGCCAAATTAAGAATTTCGTTGTGTGCCTAAGTGCGGTCTGTTGTGTTGTATGCGTTTCCACTGTTTAACTATTAGTATTCAAATATTTCTGCCTGCTTTTATGCTTCAAACATGCGTGGAAAGTTGCTAAAATTATTCTAATAAAGTTTTATTGCATATTTTAAGCCAAATAAACAGAGATTTCATCCCCAAACCAATTGCAACTGTAGAATAGATCATCGTAGAATACAGACATGTGCTTGCCTTTCTCACGCGACGCTCACATGACACAAAATGGCGGCGCGGCATCTTGCCCTCTACTGTGGGACAGATGCCGCACAGAGGTTTAGGGACAGATGCCGCAAAATATATTTTTGTTTTTTGGTAAATAAATTCATCACTGCGATTTAAGTATAACTAACATTTAAATGAAGGTATATTAGCGCATTCTGCTACTTATCAAAATATTCTCAGCAACAATGCTGGTTCTCCATGTGTGAATCAGGAAAACATGGGCCCTTTACAAGTCTCACCATTTAAACTGTTAAACAAAATATCTCTTATCCCAATGATCAAAAGGCCCATACAGACAAGTAAGAGAAATCAAAAGGATGCAAATATTACAAGCAGAGAGTTTATAAACAATAAAAAAGAAGAAAAATATAAAAAGCAAAAGAAACTAGAAAACGTCAAAAAACGACAGCTTGGTGGAAGTAAAATGTTTAAAAAACGGAAAGGAAATATCAACTTGAACACACCTTACTTGAGGAAAATATGAGTCATCTTCCGATAATGGCGAAATTGTTCTTTTATAGATTTTGATGGCAGTATGTATTGGATTGGAATTTGATGACTCAGAATGTACTGATTGTGCCTGTCTGAAGTCTTATCAAGAAACAAAGTCTAACGCGGCCAGGGTTCAGTGCATCAAATTCAATCGATAGCTGCATGACAAAGGCTCACTTTACTTTTGCAACGGGAAGTGTGATATGATTGTGGGCGAATGGAAATACAAAATTAAAGAATGAGAGGAAAGGCCAAAAAAAATTAGACTAGGGCCTAAATAGAATATAACTAATGCTTACATTAAGAGCAAACTGCAATGTTCGCCTGGATGTAAACCAGTGATTTATATCATTTTTGTAATTATGCTGTCTATTGTTTCCAGTAATTATGCTATCCATTCACGTAAATTCAAGTGTTTTTCGTTTCATTTTCATTTTTTGTCATAAGTTTTATTTTTCGAGCTTGCACTTTTGCAATTTCATTAAACTTTTCATAATTTAGTGATATATATAATTTATGTAAGTTTACTGTTATTTATTTTCATTTTAAGTAGTTTGGGGAAATAAAAATGTTATTTATTTGAAAAAAAAATAAACAACATAGCTTTTTTCTCCAAGCGGCATCTGTACGATACCCCATGTGGCATCTTACCCAGCACTTAAAAAATGATGTTAAAAAAGGACGTTTGGGAAAATAATTATGCCTGCTTTATTAAGAGGGCTTTAACTTGTTTAACATAGAAATTAGATTCTAAAGGGTTTGATCAATGATTTCTGGTACTTAGTTAGTTGTTTTTTGCTTTATTGTACATTTTACAAGAAGAAAAGAAAACCTGCGGCATCTGTCCCCACTTTACTATATGCTGAATGGTTTGGCGAGAAAATGGCGTTACAGGGCGCTTTCATTGAGATTTATAATACCTTAATTCATACAAAAGTAACGGATTATTTTAAAGCAAATTATATACCTGTTATACAAAACTATACTTTTTGTAAAAATAAATAAATAAAAATGGATTATTCTCCATACACTGGAAAATCATCTATAAGTCTTTTCACGTGTCAGAGAAGTTTTCTTACGTGCCAAGTTTTGTACGCGTGCCATAGGTTCGCCATTCCTGTTTTAGTGGAAGTGTGGCAAAATAATTTAGTGTAACTGGAACAAAATTAAATACCCCTTCAATGCAGTATTTTATGAGCAGATTTAGTCATTCGAATGTTTATGGGAAAGAAGTTCAGCGATTCATTGGGTATTTTTCCGACCATTCCTTAACTGTAAGAAAAGAGAATGTGCAAAAGATAAATTTTTATCGCCAAATGGAGATTTTCCCAAAAGCTTCTTGACAAATATTGTTGACTATTCAGAAATATTCTGGAATTTAAAAAAAAAATCCCGAAAGGATTTTTTAAAAACTTATAAAGCATCCAACGAAGTAATAATAATAATAATAATAATAAAAGCAATTTAACAAATTACAACGACCATTTGGAAAAGGATTTTTTCAAAGACTAAAATTTAAGACATAGAAAAATCGCACTGAGTTCATCATACATTACGTACGCCATGGATTAAACATTAATAGTGTTATTACACGCAAAAATTGCAAGATTTCCTGAAACTTACGTATTATCCACCTGAAACTTACGTATTATCCAAGCATTTCATTGGCTGTTCGGTTAAAAGGCTTTTCCATCGACCGATTTTAAATTAAATTTATTCTTAAACTTCTAAACATCCCACAATGTTACTTTTTACACCGTCGCATAGAAAAAAAAATGTACTTTTAAATGCAATTTGTTTGAAAGCTGTATCTCAATTTGTTTCTGAGTTATTAATTTTTTTTGTAGTTTTTATTACTTTTTTGTCATAGTGGCAACAAAAGTACCCATCTCTGTTGAAAGTAAAGATTAGTGTTTAGACCAATCAGAAAACGAATAAAATGCGGATTAAACCAATTAAAAACTTCAGATATGCTTTTGATTTCCTACCCTGACGAGGACAATAACCATTTTTCCAAATGGTTAATAAATAAATAAAATGAAACAGCATTATATACTTAAGCTGGAAAATGAAGTTCGGATATTAGTAGTATAAATGGTATTAAGTTCAAATCAACATTAATGAAATGCATCAATAATTAATGCTGGAAAGGAGGGTATGGGAATTTATTAAAGTATAACATTTTTACATTAGGTGGGTACAATTTTTTAATTCCAGAATTACAAATAAGGTAGTTATACCTAAGAAAAATGGAATACGGTGGTGATTTTGTGTAAATATGGAATATTTTACTTTCTTGATTAACTGGATACGTTATTATTATTATTATTATTGTTATTCAAAACATTAAATATATGTTTGAAAAGCTTCAAATGTTAAAATGTTTAATTATTATGGAGAAAAGAGTTTGTCTGTAAGCTATCACGAAAGTTTCCAAAAGCACAGAATGGAAATAATAATGTTATTTTTATCTCAACTTTTTACCTGCATCAATCAACAAGTCTTTTACAGAAATGCGGCGAAATAATTTAGCGTAATGTTGGAAAAAAACAAATTGCAGCATTTTATGAGCAAAGTTTAGTATTTCAATGTTTCTCTGAAAGGAACTCTGAGATTTGATGATTATTACCTCAATTATTCTTTAACTGAGAGATAATGCGGGACTGGAAAAGATAAATTTTTATTAACAAATGAGAGATTAACACTCTCATGCATGACTTATTTCTAATTAATGAAAATTGTACTTTGTACATAGAACGGATTTATAATGAATTCTTAAAAATAAACAACACTGAATTTTTATGAGCATAGTTAATCATTCGAATGTTTATTTTTAAGAAGTTTCGGGATTCGTTGATTATTCTCCGAATTATTCTTTAACTGCGAGAAAACGAGAATGCAGATCATAGATTTTTATCGACAAATGAGAGATTAACTCTCTCGTGCATTTATTTCTAATTAATGAAAATTATATTTTGTACTTAAAAGAAATTTAGAATGGATTTTTAAGAATAAACAACCTTGAATTTTTATGAGCATAGTTAATCATTTTAATGCTTATTTTAAAGAAGTTTCGGGATTCGTTGATTATTCTCCGAATTATTCTTTAACTGCGAGAAAGCGGGAATACAGAGCATGGATTTTTTATCAACCAATAAGAGATTAACTCTCTCATGCATGATTTATTTCTAATTAAAGAAAATTATATTTTGCACTTAAAAGAGATTTAGAATGGATTTTTAAGAATAAACAACCCTGAATTTTTATGAGCATAGTTAATCATTCGAATGTTTATTTTAAAGAAGTTTCGGGATTCGTTGATTATTCTCCGAATTATTCTTTAACTGCGAGAAAACGGGAATGCAGAGCATGAATTTTTATCGACAAAGAGATTAATTCTCTCAGGCATGATTTATTTCTAATTAGAGAAAATTATATTTTGAACTTAAACGAGATTTAGAGTGGATTCTTAAGAATAAACAACCTTGAATTTTTATGAGCATAGTTAATCATTCGAATGTTTATTTTAAAAAAGTTTCGGGATTCGTTGATTATTCTCCGAATTATTCTTTAACTGCGAGAAAACAGGAATGCAGAGCATGAATTTTTATCGACAAATAAGAGATTGACTCTCATGCACGATTTATTTCCAATTAATGAAAATTATATTTTGTTCTTAAAAGAGATTTAGAATGGATTTTTAAGAATAAACAACCCTGAACTTTTATGAGCATAGTTAATCATTCAAATGTTTATTTTAAATACGTTTCGGGATTCATTGATTATTCTCCGAATTATTCTGTAATTGTGAGAAAACGGGAATGCAGAGAATAAATTTTTATCGACAAATAAGAGATTAATTCTCTCATGCATGATTTATTTCTAATTAACGGAAATTATATTTTGTGCTTAAAAGTGATTTAGAATGAATTCTTAAGAATAAACAAACCTGAATTTTTATGAGCATAGTTAATCATTCGAATGTTTATTTTAAAGAAGTTTCGAGATTCGTTGATTATTCTCCGAATTATTCTTTAACTGCGAGAAAACGGGAATGCAGAGCATGAATTTTTATCGACAAATAAGAGATTGGCTCTCATGCACGATTTATTTCTAATTAATGAAAATTATATTTTGTTCTTAAAAGAGATTTAGAATGCATTCTTAAGAATAAACAGACCTGAATTTTAATGGGCAAAGTTTATCATGCGAATGTTTTATGAAGGAAATTACGAGATATCGTTGATTATCGTCTCAATTATTGGGAGAAAATGGGTATTACAGAACATGAATTTTTATCAACAAATGAGAAATTAACTCTCCCATGCAAGATTTATTTTTAAATGCATTAAAATTATATTTTGTACTTAAACTGGATTATTAAGAATAAATAATGTAAATTTTTAAATATCTTATATTTGTTACAAAAGAATCCTGATCTAATTTTTACAAACACTGAAAATTCATTATTAAGAGTTTTTAAAAAGTTGTTTGTGATAATTTAAAGTTTGGACCCCTGACCGCAAAGAAAAAAGTGAAATAAAAACACTTTTGATAAAGTATTAGTTTAAATCCAAAGGCAGAAATTCTTGGAGAAAATCATCTTTTGTGAAGAACAGATTTTTTAAAAAACTTTTTAATGCAGATTTTTCAATTGGATATTCAAATGACTCCAAGGACTCATTGGCCCCACCAGTGGCCGAGAGGTTCTAATCTCGAAGCTGGTAGACGGGAGGTGCTTGGTTCAATCCCAATCGCGCCCGTCGGCCTAATCGTTCGGAGTTTTCGTGGTTTTCTTCAAACCTTGGTTCTCCAAGGATTAGGTTCCCTTAGAAAGACCCACACGGAGGGCACCTCCCCCCCCCCCTTTTGGGCCTATATCCCTCGTGCTGATAACTGGCCGTCATAAACACAACCAACTTAGGACTCATCGTGAATTAAGTTTTGATCGAATGGTTAAATTTTGAAGCAGTACAAAAATACAACTAACTGTCAGATGATATATATGTAGGATTATACTATTTGGCTCGACAACTTCCTAGTAAGCTAGAAGATTTGTTAAAAGAGTCTCTGTTGCTGTATGTCACAAGCGTTGTGGAACTTCATAGTAAAGATTATATGGGTTTCAGGATTAAAAATATAATATATGCGGCTCGCTGACGGTGTTTTTTCAATATAACGTCATTGAAGCTGTCATGCATGCAAGTGTTAAAAACGGTTACACAAACTGTCGCGCAAAACGTGTTAAATATTCAGAAAAAAATTAAATAAAAAATATAAAAAAAGTTAAAAATAAGTAAACTGAACACAACATGGTTAATGATATAAAATGAAATTCAGGCATCTGAAGACCGGATGATTATGACGGTTAGATTGCCTTTATAATATTATATACATTCACTTTACGTCATTATTACTAGTAATACAATCATTGTAATTTTTAAAAGTAAAACATTTGACATTACGATTGATCGTTATCATATTGAGATTAAGATTGACCGTTATTATATTCAAATTAAGATTTGTCGTTATGATATTAATCATTATACATAATCATTACAGAAAAATATTAGAAAAGATTGTATGAACAAAGAAGACAATTGTGAAACTTAAATTCATATTAAAGTATTAAATGTGCATTTCAAAATATTGGTCATGCGAACTGTAACATTTAAATATAGATTATTTCGCGTTAAATAATTAGACAGATATGCTATTTTTTCTTATTTAAAACATAACATATATTCTCGAAGCTTCAAATGTTCAAATTTTAAATTGCAGAAGCAAAACAGTATGTTACTTGGAAACCATCATGAAAGTTTCAAAGAGCATAGAGAATGAAAACAATAGTGTTATTTTTATCTTAAATGCTTTCTAGCATCTGCAGACCTTCTGAAAATGCGCCGTATAATTTAGTGTAATGTCGGAACAAAATGAAATTCTCCTTCAACGCAGTATTTTATGAGCAAAGTTAATCACTCCAATGTTTATGGGAATGAAATTTCTGGATTTATTCGTTATTAACTCAATAATTCCTTATCTACGGAAAAAGGAAAGGTCTAAAATATGAGGTGTTTTTTATTAATGGGGAATTAAAGGCGTTTACACAAACTCGATTTTTTTTAAAAGTAAAAGTAAATTATATATTTAATGAAAAAAGGATATTCTGATATTAGAAATGCAAAACGGTCAAAAAATCCATAAATACATTTAATTTTTATTATATATGCTTTTTATAATGAGGACGTGGTAATTTTTTTAAACTGAAACATTTGATATTAATTTTGTATAGTTTTCCAGAAATACAACCATGGTAGTTTTTATTTAAAAGTAGCTTGAAAAATGTATGTAAAACTAAGTAATTATGAACTTTAACTTAATATAAAGCATTAAATGTGAATTATCAATCACAAATATTAGTGATACGGTTGTGATGGTATAAAAACATAGATTACTTCAGGTTATTAAAAACTTGGATAAGTCATTTTTTATTATTTAAAACACAAAATATACATTCGGAAAGCTACAAATGTTAAAATTTGTAATTATATTATTAAAATAGTTTGTATGTAGTTAAAAAAAAACAGTCATGAACGTTTAAAAAAATACAGGGAGTGAAATTAAAGATGTTATTTTTATCTGAAATGCCTCACTGCATATGCAAATGCAAATGCAAATCTTATGGAATTGGGTCGAAATTTATTCGCTTATCCCTTCCTTAAGTGCGAGCAAAAGGGGAAAACTGCAAAATATAAGACTTTTTTCTCGATTAATGGGAAATTAATAGCGTTTACACAAACTCCATCAGAAAAAACGTATTAACCATTCAGAAAAATATATAAATCAAGAAAATCATCACAGAATTATCCAAAAAACGAGAACGCATCAAAATAATAATAATAATAAAAAAAAATGAAAAGAACAATAAGATATTCAGAAGCACAGAACGATTATGAAGTTTAAACATAAGAAAAGAATGATTATGAAGGTCAGCTAAACACTGAGACATTAAATATGCATTAGCAACCATTGTCTTCTTGAATTTAAAATTGCATATACATATATTTTTTAATTTCAAGCTGTTAAAGAACACAATATTTTTATATTAAATTGTTGAAAAACTGGTGAGAAACAATAAATTAAACAAAAATTTTAACAACACCATAAAATAAAAGAATGTGCATAGCTGTTCGAAGGAATTTTGTCTTCCTTCTTCAGGCGCAAAGAAGACGTGCTACCACTTTGAAGAACAGAACCTGTTGCAGTGAAGAGAAGACTGAACTTCAACATTTGACTTCCATATGGTGGATTGTTCTTGCTTACATATGAAACTGTGAAATTTCACCCTTTCACACGTTTCGAATGCGACTGTCATCGTTGAACACCCCTTAAATTATGACTTAGGATACTAACAATTTTCAAGTAAGCATTTTCACATTAAAATAACGAACGAACTAATGCGAACCAATAAGATCTAAATATTTTCGTAATAACATCATAAAAAATAGAAAATGCGCTAAGGATTTCCAAAGAACTTTCTTTTTCCTTTTTAGGCGCAAAGAAAACGTGCTACCACTTTGAAAGGAGGAACAAGACAAAGCCTTGCTCCTACCTTCAAAGTGGTAGCAACTCTCCTTTGAGCCTGAAAAAGAAAGACAAAGTTTTTTGAAAGCCTATACGCATTTCTTAATTTAAATGTGTTATCAGGATGGGGTTTTTCCGCCTTTAAAGTATATTTAATCGAAAAATCGGGGGTGGGAGGGGATGGAAATGTATACAGGATGATTGCAATACAGTATGGGTAAAGTTTAGATAGTTGAAAAAAACTATAATTTTAGTATAGGGATCCAAGGTCGCAATTCAGTTACTGAATTAAAAATACAGGGTGTCTTATTTCAAGCCGAACACGGATTTTCGTTTATAACTTTCACAGTCATAAACGTAGTTTATCGAAAACTTTAAAACACTTACTTACGGTGCTTTGTGTGAAATGAGACGCCACCACGGAAAGTGCTTTAACTCTTTATGTACTTAATTATAAATTCCTGGAAATTTTATCATCTAAAGCATTTTTCGTGAATTGTTTAAACTACATTAGAAGATTTACATAATCATTTAATAAATTTTAGAAGGATTTTAGAAGGATTGAAGGATTTAGAATGATTAATTAAATTTGAATTTATAGAGATTTTGTGCAATATTTATAACTCCATTCAAATATTTTATTTTAAATAGTTTTCTTAGTATTTTGTAGAATAAGGAAATATACAAATATAATGTTCTTACAATAAAAATATAGAAATATTTCCGAATTGAAAAATTCCACCCCCCCCCCCTCTCCCAACGCCTAGAAAACTGAAAAGATGCAAAGGCAAAAGACATCATCCCTTTAAAAATATTTTTGTTTTGTGTAACCAATAATGCTTTTGGAACAAGATTAAGTAATGTATCTATAACTCATTCTAAACTGTATTAAAACTAACTGATGTATTAAATGAATTTTATAACAAGTTATTTTAATGGTACTTAATAAGTACCGTCAGTAGATAAAGGGTTAATGATCACCACGCTATCTAAACATAATTGAGTTAAACATACTTTTGAATATAACACACACAGTTTATGCAGTATCACTGTCTAAATTACAGTGTATCTACAGTGTACCCTTCTCATGATGTCATCACATTTTACAAAAAGCAAAGTAAGTCTGTGAAACATTTCGTCATAATTGCTGTTAAAACTATGAACGGAAATCCGTGTTTGGCTTAAAGGGAGATTGATTCATTTTTAATTCAATAAGTGGTATATATCAATCAATATTGACTGATTTTTGATTCAATAAGTTTTTTTTTTACCCTTTCTTATACTAAAATTGTTACATGTTGTTTTTTCTACCATCTTAAGTTTGCTCAATCTTTAGATCCATTCTGTATACAAACTGTAAAAGTATTAATTGTACACATTTAACGTTTGAACGTTCAAGCATTAACTGTGCATTAGCAATTAATATTAGTGTTGCAATAACAAGGATATTTTAATGTAGATTATTTCACATTAATTTATTAATTGGATTACTACCTTTCCTGATTTAAAAAAAAGGCGAAAAGCTTCAAATGGTTAAATATAGAATTACTAGAAAACGGGAATTCTGCCTTTTCAGAATTCAATGTCGCCCCCGATTAAAAAAAATACATGTATATAAATATAGATAATACAAAACATATTTCAGTTTAAAGACTTAAAACACACGCATTTATTTTATATAAAATGACGTCATTCGCAGACTCTGAAGAATTCCTCATTTACAATCCAGTCTTAAATAACATCTACAGTAAAGTATTCATATGACGTCACTACCGCTGAATAATACACAAATAATAAAAAAAAAAGATGTCGTCACTCCAGAAACGCGACAAAAAAAAAAAAAATCCTATCTAATGATTCATATGCCTTTATTTGTTTGTAATACAGATAATACATATAGTTGTAATACATATAGTTTATAATGGCTGCATGTTTTATCAGAAATCGTTCACTTACCTTTTTTCAAAATAGCACGTCTTTTAATTACATTTTTTTCCAGTAGTTATGGGAAAATGGCAACAAAAATATATAATTACTATTTTCCAACTATATTTTCTTTACTTTACTAGTACTTGAGTTGCCAAATTTAAACAAATGGCGCTAAAACTACAAAAAAATTAATATATCAAAAATAAATTGAGATGCAGTTTTCAAACAAATTGCATTAAAAAGTACTTTTTTTCCCCAATACGACGGTATAAAAATTGAAAATGTGCGATGCTTAGAAGTTTAAAAAATTGCGGTAGAGTGTTTAACCGTACAATGATACATCCGCTTTGTTTTACGGATGGCTTATACAACGGAACGTTATTTTTTGGAGTCGACATTTTAATTGCTGGGAGAAAGAAATAGCATATCGGGGCTAATAAGAACAAAAAAATGTATGTAAGTAAAAAACTATGATAAAAGTTAAAAAAAAACAAAAAACAGATCAAATGAAAATAAATAATGAAAAAAAAAAAAAAAAGATGTTACTCTTACCTTAAATAACTTTCAGCATCAACAACTTATATAGAAACGGTTCGAAATAATTCAGGACTAACACGAAATAGCCATTATATTCAGCATTTTATGAGCAAAGCAATTTTCTGAATGATTATGGTAAAGAAGTTCTGAATATTGATTTTATGTCCAACCATTCCTTAAATAAAAGAAAATATATGTGTATGTGCGTGTGTGTGTGTGTGTGGGGGGAGCATTTGCACAAATTATACCACAGAAACGTAAGTTAGAAATAAAGAAATAAAATCATTAAATAAAGAAAATAATGTAACAATTAGCCAAAATATGAAAAACATGTAAAGCAATAAAAAAAGAAAAATACCACGAAACATTATAAGGATAAAGTGAAGGTCAGACGCCAGAAGTTTCAAGTAATTAGACATTAAAGCATTAAATATGCATCATCAGTCATTAATGTTTGTTATGAGGTAACATCAATATTTTTAATTAGATCATTTATCATTAAAGTAGCAAATCTAAACATTATAGAAAAAAGACGACAGTTATCATCGAAAAAAAAAAATACAAGTTGCAGTAATTTAAAATTAAAACTTATTTTATAATATTAAATGTGCATTGTCAATCATTAATATTGGTTAGGACAATCGCGGCAGTATTTAAAGGCGGGTTATTTCACAGTAATTACAAAGCTTAATGCGGTATTTTTTTTTTTTTTCAGATTGAATACATAAAAGAATTGCGAAAAGCATTAAATTATTTTTAATTATACATTTAATTATTTTTAATTATAAGAGCAAAAGGATTTATATAAAATTATTAAAGTATCACGAAATCTGGTTATAAAAATTGCTGTTAAGTGATTTAAAGAAAATAAAAAGATACCGTTTATATTTCAAAACTCGATTCTTTTAGAAATACAAAAATTATTTAGCGTAATATTCGAAAAGAAATATTGTTACTAAATTTAATGGTGAAATGCTGTATATTTTTTTAGCGTGAAAACCGTACATCGGCAATTATATTAGTTAATTAGTAATCACCTACTTAAATTTTCCAATAGGTTAACAAGGGATGTCGCAGTCGGGGAAGAGAAAGCCCGTATCAAGAATAAAATTCTCTGCAATTCTAAAATTCAAAACTATTACTTTCTGACACACTCTAGGAATAATTTTCATCCTTCATTGCACAATTTTTGCAGTTTTTACTATTCAGGTGTTGAAAAGTCGAACAGCGTATGTCTAAAATGGTATTTAAAGACAAAGAATGTTTCATAAAATGTTATAAAAGTTTGGCTTTGAAGTCGATTTTCGAGGTACAATCGTCATTGGAGTAGGATTCCATGAAAATTAAAGAATTAATACACTTACCGAAAAATGAAAAACGCTATTCTAATACAAATCATTTCAATAGCCATGTCTACACATTTCCTCTTTTGCATAAAAAAATTAATTCTGAATGTGCCCGAAAACTTCGCTTTCTTGAGCGGGATTTTTTTTATTTTTTTAGAACTGTTTTCAGAATCCCATTCCACTTGAAGAATGTAATTTTTTGTTTTTGAAATATTAATGTTGCATTTTAAATTTTCTTAATGTTATAAAATGTTTTTGACGTATGTATTATTTAACTTCCTGTATTTTATTGTATTCTATTTAACATTAGTAATATAGCTAGATATGTTTTAGATAAAGTTGATAAAATATGAATAGAGAAATTTTAAAATGTTATAAAAATGAATTCTAAGAGTCAAACTGTGTAAAGCCGCCAACCTATGAAGTTTATAAATAAATTATGAGAACAAAATGCATCACATAAAATTTAACGAAATATTTTAATGTATGCCAGTACTGGCCAAGGACGATTTAAGAGAGTCCTGGGTGCGATATTACAAGCTTGGAATTTCTATGTAAGGGATTTAGGAAAAAATTACAGCCCTCTGAACAACAACAACAACAACAAAAATTCCTTAGTACATATTTAGTAGACGCTAGATTCATTTAATACATCGATTAGTAGTAATACAGTTTAAAATGAACTATAGATGAATTACTTTATCTTGTTCCAAAAACATTATTGGTTACACAAAACAAAAATATTTAAAAAAGAATGAATTTTTTTGACTTTGCATCTTTTCAGCTTTCTTGGCCTTATGAGGGGGGGAGGAGGCCGAATTTTTCAATTCGATAATATTTCTTATTTCTATTGTAATTGTAAGAACATCATATTTGTACATTTCCTAATTCTACAAAATACTAAGAAAAATATTTAAAACAAAAGATATGAGTGGTGTTATAATATTGCAAAAAAACCCCTATAAATTCAAATTTAATTAATCCTTCTAAAATTTATTAAATGATTATGTAAATCTTCTAATGTAGTTTAAAAAATTCCCGAAAAATGCTTTAGAAGATAAAATTTTCATGAATTCAAAATTCAGTACATAAAGGGTTAAGAGCTAATGTCAGTCTTGAATCGCGGTACAGACTTGGATGTCCATAGTGAGTATGACGTCATTTTAAACAGTGGTCCCGGTATGTTAACTCTTGTTTGCAAAAATTAATTGCAGTCACTTTGTGGTTCAACATTTTAACAGACCGTGATTGAACATGTACAAGTTTAAGGTTTCACCAGATCACCAAATGGCAGAGTAAAGTTTCACCCTCTTATAATGACAATATTTATGGCATCATGTTTTTGTGAAATGCCATTTTTAGTTGCTTAGAGTAATTACGGTATTTCTTTAAACGTACAAAAAACATGCTTTTGTAGTATTTCTTAAAACGTACAAAAGCCATGCTAATGCATTTTTCTTTTCTTCAAAAATTTTGTAATATTGTGTTCCCTTAACTGTATCTGTTTAGTTAGATAGCCACGCACGATAAATTTGTCTTTTAATCATCTTTGCTTTGTTTGCTTCTTTATTTATAGCCACAAGTCTCTCTTACATCGTTAAAATTCTTCTTTGTCGTACTAATTACTTTTGCTTTCAAAACTCTGTTCTTATGAATGTCCCATAAACGTTTTCTCAAACATTCCTTTTCCAAAAGAAATAAATATTTCCATTATTAACTTCTTAATTACCCTTTTCAGCATTCTTCAAATTTCTAATTATATGAAATTCAGTAATGCCGAAACTAATATTCTTGTTCTGATTTGAAATGTTAAGCATACGCTAGAAATACTTAAAAAAAGCAAAAAAAAAAAAAAAAACCAAACAAATAAATTAGCATAACATAAATGAAAATATAAAAAAAAGCAATTTAACAAATTACAACGACCATTTGGAAAATGATTTTTTCAAAGACTAAAATTTAAGACATGAAAAATCGCACGGAGTTGATCATTAGGGTGGAACTAAAAAACGATGTTTCGAATTTTATATTCTAATAGCGATTATTTTTTTCCTTTTTAACTCTATAAAAAGAAAATATTTTTCTTTTAATTTTAAAATGATATTTTCCGGTTCCTCAAAGCGCCTGATTTTCCCTAAAAAACAAAAAAAAGCCAATAATTGCGTAAAAAGTTTTTTACGCTTATTGTTAAATTTATATTTTGCAAAATTAAATTAAGTGTTAATGTCCTGTAATAAAGAGAATAATTTGGTATGAGTGCCTTAGAAAATTTAGCCCCACTTTATTTGACTTTTGTAGAAGCCAGCGTCGTGGGCGTCAGCTTTCATTGTCTCTGATTTATTTGGCTGCGACACATAACAAGTTAGTCCGATTTAACGTGTGTTAACAGTTTAATTATTTTTCAACAAACATTCGATGTCAAAAGTGACAAAGTCTGTTAACGTACCTAAATCTAGATAATTATTGAAGTGTCTTGTATTTCGTGAACCAAAACAATTAACATTAGACTGTCATCTTTGACGAACATATGAAGATGTTATGAAACATTATTTTTGGGTTCAATTTAACTTAAAATCTGACAGCTGGAATCTGGTACACACTATTTCTAAAATATCTAAAACTGTTGATGATACAATTAAAAGTATATTGCTGAGACCTTCAATTCCAACGGTTTCTGATACACAAATAATAAAAAATGATTAGAGACTAGCGCGAGAATGTCAAAATTTGAAGAAAAATATTAAGATTAGAAAGAATAATCCCACATCCAATATAAAATTGCAAAATGTTAGGTAATCCTGCAAAAAACATTTCTTTGTGTAAAAGCACTAAATATTATCGTGTATCAGAACAAGAACGTCACTTTCTCAAAGACCAAAGAGAGATGGGGTGATGGCAATAGGATCAATAGATATAAAAACTACAAAAAATGTGTAGCAAGACTGGAAAAGGAAATATCAAGGAAAAAAATTATTTTAAAACAAAAAAAAAGTGATGTTTTGATTGAATGATCATCAAGTGTAAAAAATAGTTCGGAAGGAAATAGTTCAATCGGTTGTTTTTCTAAACCTGAATTTGATAATCAGCAAGGTGAAAGAACCGGAGTATTAGACAGAACTACAAATATTATTGCAAATGGCACCTTAGAAGATTGGGTATTTCTGAAGACAATAAAGAAAAGGTAACTGAAAGAAGGACTTAAAGACGACAAAGAGAAAAGAAAAGGAAGAATTTGAAACAACAGGAAAGACGAAATGAGTTAATTTTAGAAGGTTAGTATTTTGATGGCAGAAAGGATAACACTATGATAACTGAAGCAGAGGGAAAAAAGTATAACTAAGAATCATTAAAGACGAACACCTGGTCTTAGTTCAAAAAGCAGGATAAAAATATATTGGTCATATTTCATTGACACCTTCTTCTTATACTGATATAGCCACTGCAATTTTGGTGTATTTTCAAAATAATAATGCTGGCATTTCAAGTTTGAAAGTTATTGGGTGAAACAGAAACGCCTTTAATGCAGGATGCAAATCAGGAGTTGTTAAAAAATCTGAAGCAATACCCTAAAAACTTTATAATGGATAATTTGATTATAACATGCAAATGAACTTTTTTCTTAGATACTTATTTCAACATCTTGCTGGAAAAACTACGGGTACGAAAGGATTTTCTGGACCAGTAGGAAAGCGACTTGAAAAAATGCCAACATATTGAAATTATAGACTATAAAAACATTGATCCTATCTTGACGGACTGATCGGATGAAGAACTTTAAAAAAGTACAAAAAACAGGGGGTACACCTGAATTTTAGATTTTCCTTGTCATACTCAAACAGTGGAAACGTGTGTCAAAATTGTCCCGCGAGCTGCGTCATCCGCCTTTAAATATAAAGCAAAAGATGGCTTAATCTTGGGAAAGTTGAATTCCCACAATGTAATGACAAAGTTTGCCTAAAAAGACAGTAGGTTGAATATCCAGTTGAATTAATCCATAACAAAGGGGGGTAAGAAGGGTTGAAGTCGATATTTAACCACCTCCTCGTGGTGACTTCTGGATAGTATTTGCTAAATAAAAGTAGATATGAGCAAACAGCTACGTTGTTTACTTTAAGTTACTTTATACTGAAATTTCAAAACTTTGACCTCCTTGAGGAACCGGAAAACAACTTAATTTAAAAAAACCTTTTCAGCCAAAAGTTTAGACATCCAAAAAGGAAAAAAGTTTTCACTATTACACATTAAAACAAAAAAGTTTTTTTTTTTACCCTATACTTAAGTTCCACCCTATTGATCATACATTACGTACGCCATGAATTAAACATTAACATTCCTGGACACATCATGAACAAATTTTAAAAGAAATTTCAGTTTTACAATTTTCGGTACTGTAAAGTTTTAAACTTCTACGGAGCTGGTCATACATTACGCACGCCATGGATTAAACATTAATATTCCTGGACCAATTTTAAATGAAATTTCATTTTTGAACTTCTAAACATCCCACAGTATTACTTTTTACACCGTCGTATAGAAAAAAGAATGTACTTTTAAATGCAATTTGTTTGAAAGCTCTATCTCAATTTGTTTCTGAGATATAATTTTTTTTGTAGCTTTTATTTCTTTTTTGTCATAGCGGCAACAGAAGTATCCATCTCTGTTGAAAGTAAAGAGAAAATACAGATTACTGTATAGACCAATCAGAAAACGAATAAAATGCGGTATTCAACTAATAAAACGCTTCAGATATGTTTTTGATTTCCTGCCCTGACCAAGGACAATAACCATTTTTCCAAATGCTTAAAAAACCTTTTATATTTCTAGTCGGTATAATCCTGGCTCATTAAGATGTGTTGCTGATTAAATCAGACGAAATTATTTTTTAATTTACATTTATAATATTTGCATTATTTTTGTTGTTGTTTTTAATTCTCTTTCATTCTCTCTCTCTCTCTCTCTCTCTTTTAAAAAAATTAATTATTTATTTAAAAAATACTGAAAAATGAAAGCATTAAATCCATTATACAATACTAATGTTTAAAAGAATTTTATCGTTATAATTTTCAAACATTTTCCTTAAATTCGTAATTTAATTTTGATTAAGTACTTTTTAATAGTTCAGGTAATTTTTTACTTAATATTTAATTGTTATTTTGAGGTTTAGTAGAAAGTTTGATGAATTATTATATTACACATATTTCGTACTTTTTCTTCTCCTTCTTCTTTTTAACTGACATTTAACCGATTTCAAAGAACAGAAGTTATGCAACGTGAAAATATTAACATTAATATTATTTTTTTATTTATCATATATACTATTTCTGTTGCCAAGATCCGTTTTTCTCAACTAATATGTAGTGCACAACAACGAATGAGGTATCATTGGATAGGATTTTTTGCCCACATCTGACATCGCATAGTGAATTTAACTAATATGTAGCGTACAACGATGAATGAGGTATCATTGGATAGGATTTTTGCCCATATTTGACATCGCATAGTGAATTTAACTAATATGTAGAGTACAACGATGAATGAGGTATCATTAGATAGGATTTTTTGCCCACATCTGACATCGCATAGTGAATTTAACTAATATGTAGAGTACAACGATGAATGAGGTATCATTGTATAGGATTTTTTGCCCACATCTGACGTCGCATAGTGAATTTAACTAATATGTAGCGTACAACGATGAATGAGGTAGCATTGGATAGGATTTTTTGCCCACATCTGACATCGCATAGTGAATTTAACTAATATGTAGCGTAGAACGATGAATGCGGTATCATTGGATAGGATTTTTTGCCCACATCTGACATCGCATAGTGAATTTAACTAATATGTAGCGTACAACGATGAATGAGGTAGCATTGGATAGGATTTTTTGCCCACATCTGACATCGCATAGTGAATTTAACTAATATGTAGCGTACAACGATAAATGAGGTATCATTGGATAGGATTTTTTGCCCACATCTGACATCGCATAGTGAATTTAAATAATATGTAGCGTACAACGATGAATGAGGTATCATTGGATAGGATTTTTTGTCCACATCTGACATCGCATAGTGAATTTAAATAATATGTAGCGTACAACGATGAATGAGATATCATTGGATAGGATTTTTTGCCCACATCTGACATCGCATAGTGAATTTAACTAATAGCATCTAGCGTACAACGGTGAATGAGATATCATTGGATAGGATTTTTTGCCCACATCTGACATCGCATAGTGAATTTAACTAATAGCATCTAGCGTACAACGGTGAATGAGGTATCATTGGATAGGATGTTTTACCCACATCTGACATTGCATAGTGAATTTAACTAATATGTAGCGTACAATGATGAATGAGGTATCATTGGATAGGATTTTTTGCCCACATCTGACATCGCATAGTGAATCTAACTAATATGTAGCGTACAACGATGAGTGAGTTATCATTGGATAGGATTTTTTGCCCATATTTGACATTGCTTTCGGATTTTTTGTTAAAAGACTTTGTTTGAAATTTCACGTAAATTAAAAATCAGGGATAATGGAGGGGGCAAGGCAGCTAACTGAAAGTCTTCGCACGGGTCCACTGGTATACATTATTTCTGTTGCCAAAATATCTTTTTCTATGCACATGCAAAACTTGCAATGGTAATCGAGGTATCTTACGAAAGGTTTTTGAACAGCCTTTCGACATCGGGCAATCACATTTAGTTAACACAGGTTGGTTGATTAAAAATTTTTTTTTAATTAAAAATTAATTAAAAAAAAGTATCAGGAAATAATCTCAAAGATTGAATTGCGAAAACCTCATACCGGTTCACTAGTTATTAGGCGTTTGAATTAATATTAGCCTTTTCTTTGTAACAATAATATATTGATTTTAAATGCTATCTGACGGTTGATTCATCAACGTTTAATGATTTTACGAAGACTGTATAAGCGTTACAGAAGGATAAACCAATAAGATCTTGATCCCTGAAATGGAGAAATTCGATCAGTTTACAGAGTTAAGGGAAATATTTTTTAAATTAATCATTTAGTTAATGATTAACTAAATGATTAACTAGCTTTTTCACAATTTTGATGCTTTAAAAAGATAGAATACAAAATAAGTTACTTATATGTGGCAAACTGAGATGCTATTGCATTTCAAGCACCAACAACGAGCATTTTATAACAATTGCGTCAAATATTCCTAGTCTTCCATTTTTCTATACATTAAATATGCAATATTCAAGAATTTAACATTTTCATTTCAAAATGTTTTATCTATTTACTTTACTTGTTATATGCAATGATTTACTGTACTTCCTTTTTTCTGCAAGATTGCATAAGGTTAAAATATTGTTCAAAATATTTAATTTAGATATAAATTTAGATAGACTCAGCTTTATTATTCCATACATTAGAATCATTATACGAAAACAGTTATTTTCTGAGTGCGAAAATTTCATTAAAAAATTTAACCAAAAAATTTTATTCATCTTTCATCTTTCATCTCCATTAACACGTTGAGTGCCACGGTGAGTGACACTGAAGCGCTGAAAAATTTACAATGTTTTATGCAGTGACCCGGAGCCGAATAATTTTTGATGCTCCAGCTCCAGCTCCGCTCCTAGAGAAAATACTGTGGCTCCAGCTCCGGCTCCAGCTCCGGCTCCAGCTCCGGCTCCGGCTCCAACTCGGCTCCGACTTCGCGCTTTTGAGTTGCAGATTTTAATTTACATGTTTATTTTTTTTCTCACTAATACTTTCTACCTTTATTAAAGATCTGACAAAATGCAAGACAAAAGGCATTTTTCTTCTCATCAAACTCGAAATGCTTGTTCAGAAAATATGACATCTTTTAGCTTTTGCTTTTAAAATAGAAAGTTTGGTGGAATTTTAAACACCAAAATCTTAAATTTCTTCTACACTTTTCAAACAGCCAAAATTGTACAACTACACATGTAAACAACAGGCGGCCATATTTGTTTTCAAATAGTGTTGTCACTTAGTTCAAGTAGAAAGTAGAAGTAAAGTAGTGTTACCATGTTTTGAGAAGGTTTCCTTCTCTAATAATAATAATAAAAATCTAAAAAATGATATAATTAAAATACTGAATAATGATGTAATTAAAATATTTTAAGCCTAGAAATTTAAAAGACTGGAAAAAAAAGATTTAAAAGAATATTAAAAACTAAAGGAGCCCTGGAGCTGGGGAAAATTTAGAGCTCCAGCTCCAGGGAAAACACAGCTCCAGAGCGATCCGGCTCCGGGCTCCAGCTCCAGCTCCGGGTCCCTGGTTTTAAGTAATTTTTAAGAAAGTATAATCCTGTAATAAATAAAAGGTAAATAAATTTTAAATACATTTTCAGTAATTACTTAAAACAATATGTATTTTTTTAGTTTTATATCATATTTTAGACGTCAGTCATCGGTGAATGACGCGTTTTAAACGGAAAGTTCAGTGTCAGTCACCGGTGACTGACTTGGTCCTTAACGTGTTTATACTTCTATAGGTAATCGTATAGCCTTCTCATTATTTAGTACTTAATTTTTTTTCTAAGCTTTTACAGAGTAATTGCCTTAACAATATCGTAAAGGATGATATATCTATGGAAGATACGAATACACATTGTTTTCTTTTATAATGACATGCTTATTTGGGGTAGGATATGAAACTTGAAGTAAATATTTCAAGAAAGAAAAAAAAGTTTATGGACATGAATTAAGAATTTTTTCATTAAATAAATGATGCTTACAATTTAAATCTAGTACGAGGATACATAAAGTTAAGGACCATTTTTAGTTCACTGAAAATATTTCAAAATTAATGACAAATCGTATTGTGCAAAGTTACGGGTAAGACCTGAAATTGAATGTCTGCTGCCTCAAAATATTTTTATTATGGGACGAATGCTACTATATTTTGGAAAGTATTGCACAGAATTTTACTGTAACGGAATATACTTAGGAAGATCTGTAACAGCGATTCAAACGTAATTTTTGAGAAAAATCACATTCACAAAATAAGGGGAGATACTAATAAAGAAAAGTATACATAACGCGGTTATTAAACGTATACCACTGTTCATTAAAAAGCGAATAAAATATTCATAAATCGTAAATCTTTATTACAAATATATTATTAACCAGTTCTGTTATGTAAAATCTCTATAACGCGTTTTAAAAAATGTATATTCTGTGAAAAATTAACTATCACGTAACAAAAATGTGACGTTTTTTGAAGCACGACAAATTAGCATACACAATACTCGGTGGTTTTTTTCGAGACAATTAGCACAGCTATATTAGCATCCAAAGAATCCCAGGAAATAAAGAAAAAAATTTCCTGTAAAATTGTTTTTTCCTTCGCATCATTAAAATAGATTTTAAGTAGCCTTAAAAAATTCGTAACGCGAAAGAGCTATTGTCTGTAATGATTCTTTTTATCGGTTAGATACATCTTAACTCTCCTCTGAACATTATTATGTCATTTGCATATGACATGAATGGGTACCATGTCCACTGTACAATTATAACAACGCTAATCTTTTTCTTTTCTTTCTTTGTTTTTTCAAATTAATAATATGCATGCAGTATTCAATAATGTCTTTGTTTGATTCTACTTTTGAGTTATATGAGTAGTAGGCATAAATCTCTTCTAAAGTATTATCTGAAGCAATGCCTTATGCTGTCGAGATTTTGAAATTTTTTTTTCGCGCCTTGCATTCCATATCACGATGAATACTAATTAAGGTGAAAAATTTTTGTAACGGGACTTTATTTAAATCTTTCCTAATTTTAATGTTTATAACCTTTTAAGCTTTATTATTAGGTTGAGCAAAAAGTTCTGGGAAATTTTTAATCTAATAGTTACCAGAATTTATATCGTATATGATGGTCGTGCCATCAATGCTGAGCTCTAATGCTAGCAGTTGGACGCGTCTACAACAAATTGGTGCAGAAGTATCCAAGATTGGTCCGCCGGAAGTGCGTTTTGTTTCAGCAGGACAATGCCAAACTGCACGTGGTCCAGAGGACCAAGGACAAGTTTGTACCGTTGGACAGCATCGAAATTCTCCCACACCAGGCTTACAGTCCAGACGTGGCTCCATCCGATCATGGCCTCTTTCGATCAATGCGACATTTTTTCAAGGGTCATTGATTTGAATCCTTTAATGAAGTTCAAGAAGTATGCCAAGAGTTTTTCGATTCCAAGGAGCCGCCATGGCAAACCGGAATCTGGCAGAATGATGGCAGAAAGTTATGGACTAATGACGGTCTTTACTTTGAAGAATAGTCCTTGTTGCTTTTGTTGTTAATTTGCGCATAACAATGCAACTTTCACAAATTTCCCAGAACTTTTGGCTCAACCTAGTATTATTATTTTAAACTCCCCGAATTTATCATATTCTTAAAATTTAATGCGTGTTTAAAATCAACAACTGCGTGAAAAACGCGACTCAAATTTGGGTATTTTTATCATATATCATGCTAAATATATTGCGTTGATTTCTTATCGAGATCTTCAAAAGTTACCGCAAACAATCACCAAAAACGGTTTAGAAAGGGTAGCTTTAAAACGGATATTTGATTTATCTAATTACGAAAACATCTGTTGATTTGTAGCCCCACAGTATCTGAGAGGTTCTGTTCTCAAAGCTGGTAGACGGTAAATCCAGAGATCGAACCATCAGTCGGCCTGATCATTCAGAGCTTTCAGTGGTTTTCTTCGAGCCTTACATAAATGCGGGTTAGGTTCCCTTAGAAAGACCCCACAGAGGGCATTCTCCTCCCACGGGCCTATAATCCTCGTGTAGATAATCAGCCGTCATATACTACGCTTATACATACACACCGTTGATTTGTAAAATTACGTAAAATTACGAATGTGAGATATTTGCCACTGAAATGTTAATCAGCAAATCGCACGTTTCTCCTATACATATGTTGTTTAATTTTTTATGTATATTTATTTTTTAAATCTCGTTTTACCTTTGGTACAAATTTTTGATTTGCACGGTACGTTTTCTTCGAGTTAGTAGTTAAAATTTAATAAAACATTTAAAAATTATAATTTAACATTTACAATAGACTTACATTATAAAATACTTTATAAATTTCTCTTTTTTTGTAGAATAATAAAGGACATAAGTCAAAGTATTTAGCTAAAAGATAAATTTACAAAGGCTTACTTTACTGTGCACAAACTAGCATGCATAATATGCGATGCATGAGTAATATGCGATGCATGAGTAATATGCGATGCATGCACAATGAGTGGTAATTTCTTTAGGGGCAATAAGAAGCTATATTAGCATCCAAAGAATTCAAAGGAATAAAAAGCAAATAGTTTCTTAAATTATTTCTCCACATCATTAAAAGCGATTTTAAAAGTCCAAGTAATTATAAGTCGAAGCAGCGCGGTTGCCTGTAATTTTTCTTTTCGTTGGTGAGATACATATGAACTCTCTTATGTACATTATTATCCAGGCGAATATGAATTCTTTTTCCTCCTGTTCCATATAAGGTACTTAGAATTTTCTCATCAAAATTCGGATAGTGTTTTGTTCGGTGGGGACTTTCTAGAGTGCGTGAGTAAAACATCGATTACTTGTAAATGAGAATTCTTTTTCTAGGGAAAAGAAAAACAGAAAGGTATTTACCACGGGAAAAAATTATAATTTTAGATAGAAGAGTTCTGATGCTTTAAAAATAAATGTTTTTAGACAGGAGAATTTTGATAATTTTAAAAGAAATATTTAACAGTCTTTCACATTGTTAATTTGTGATAACATGGAAAATTTTAGAAACGGTGCACTTTTCTTTTTAATTAAAAAAGCTGAGTTCCATTATAAATGTAAAAAAAAAATAAAACATAAAAAAATCTTTAAAATCATAAGACGAAATGCAATTTTTCACCTTGATTCAACATAAAATATATAATGTGAACTTTAAAAATTCAGTCTTACATAAAAGGCGACTAAAGTAATGAAAAAGATGTTACAAGTTTAAAATATACATTGCTATACACTGCTACTTCTACTTTCAACTCTAGTAATAATTGGCTCTCTCATTTTCAAAACAAAGTGACGTATTTTCATAAATAAACAACAATTAATATTAAAACATTCTCTGATGATGAGCGTGGATAGCTTGAAAGTACTAAGAAGTTTTAAATAAAATCTACATTTTAAACTTGTAACATCTTTTTCATTACTTTAGTCGCCTTTTAAGTAAGACTTTGAATTGTTAAAGTTCATATTATACACTGCTCAAAACAATTAAAGGATATTTGAAGTTTTATATAAAATAAAGATATAAACGAATTTTTTTTTGCCGAAAATAGAAGAAGAGAATCACAAATGCAAATTTTTCTGGTTTTCAAACTGTGGAGTATGCAAATTTTGAGTTCGACGTCAAAAACGTCGCTTCAACGGCAGCGAATGAAATTTGACTTTCAACTGGATAAAAGAGAATGAAGACAAGGATGATCGGCATTCAGTGATTGCTTTGTTTCGATGAGTACGATGTCTCAACGAAGTCATTTGACAGATTCAGAAGATTTGAGAATTGTTGGTAGGTTAGAAGGGGGCCAAACTCAAGCCGAAGTAGCGCAAGCCATTGGAGTGTCACAAAGTGTCATTTCCAGGATCTGGAACCGTTTTTTGGAGAGTGGATGTGCAGGCCGAAGACCAGGGCAAGGTCGTAGACGGGAAACAACGCCCAATGAAGATCGGTATTTAGCGTTAACAGCTCGGAGACACCGAACCATGAACGCTACTCTTCTCCAACAACACCTTCGCTCGGCTACAGGCACCACGATTTCAACTCAGACTGTCCGAAACCGGCTCCATGCTGTAGGTCTGTATGCTCGCCGACCAATGGTATGTGTTAGATTAACTCCTGTTTTCTGACGAGTCCCGTTTTTCTGTGCATCCGGATAATAGGCGTATTTTCATCTGGAGGGACCGTGGCAGTAGGAATAATCCTGCTTTCGTGCACGAAAGTGTCAGATTTGGCGGTGGAGGAGTGTTGGTGTATGGTGGCATCTCCATTGACGGGCGCACTGACCTCTACATCATTCGAGATGGAGCTCTGACTGGTCGCCGATATAGGGATGAGATCCTCAGACCTATTGTAGTCCCTTACGCTGCAGCAATCGGAGATAATTTCATTTTAAGGGACGATAACTGCAGGCCACATCGTGCAAACCTGGTGGAGGACTTCCTTTTCGAGGAAGGAATCGTTCGAATGGAATGGCCAGCGTGTTTTCCAGACATGAATCCAATCGAGCACGTTTGGGACGCTCTAGGAAGACGAGTTTCTGGCCGCCAACAACCCCCACAAACTCTCCAAGAACTGGAAAGAGCTCTTCTGGAAGAGTGGGGCAGAATACCCCAACTCGTCATTAATAGCCTCATTGAGTCGATGCCTCAACGGTGTTCAACGTTGCTGGCCGCCCGTGGAAACCATACCCCCTACTGAAAATGATTTTCTTTGAAGAAAACACCTTTTCTTATTCTTTTTTTCTCATATGCACAAATTGTGTTTTTTTCCTTTAGTACACAAATGCGCAATAAAATGCATTTTTTTCTGCCAAACATGTGTAATTTATTCTCATATAACCTACTATGTCTGTCGACCATGTATCAATCATCTAAACAGTTTACCAGATACAAAATCTACCTAAAACTGCAATATCCTTTAATTGTTTTGATCAGTGTATATATTATATATTTTATTTTAAAAAAATCTTTATTAATATATTTATTAAATTCTGATTCCTTAAAATTTATGAGTTTTGATAGTAAGTTAAATCCGTTTCTTAAACTATTTCTCCGCATCATTAAAAAAAAAATTAAATAACCAAGTAATTATAACTTGAAAGTGCGTAACTGTGTGTAATGATTCTTTTCGTTATTGAGATACATCTAAGCTCAAAACTCTCCTATGTACATTATTCTCATTATTACGAATTCCCTTTCTTTCTGTTCCAGATAATACAGACATCGGTTTTCCTCATCAGGATTCGGATAACGTTTTATTCGGTGAGGACTTTCTAGAGTGCATGAGTAAAAAACATCGAATACTTGTAAATGGCGAATAATTTTCTAGGAAAAAAGCACATAAAGGCATTTATCACAAAAAGGAGTTAAAAGGGAGAAAAAAAAAAACAATCTTGGTTGATTTTGATCTGATAAGTAATAATGGAGATACAGCCTACTCGCACACGTTTTGAAAAAAGCAACATTTTTTTACTACAAAAATTTTGCTATTTTGGGAACATTTTTTAGAGATAGTTTTAAAAATAATATTTTCAGACTGTACATTTTTATGAAATGGAAAAAATTTAAAAACTTTTCATTATTTTGAATTCATTTATTTGAATTATGGAATTTTAGTTTCTTTATAAACATTAAAAGAAAATGCACCAAAGTATCTTAGCTAATATATATATTTTTTCGGTTTTAAAATTATGATTTAAGTAATATTCTTGTGTTTTAATTTGACTAACCAAATTAAATTTATTATTAAATATAAACGCCTAGAAAGAAAACGTTAGAAATAAAGCATGGTAACGTAATCAAACAAAAACTTGGTGTGCTTTATGAGTACAATTTTAATTCTTAGTATACTCCACTTTTAGAGTTGAAGAGCCCAAAAAACTTTCAATGAAATTTTTCAATTGAAAATTTCAATACTCCCCAAAGAAATGGTATGAATGAAAAGTAATTCAGGTATTTTTTTTCTATTTTAAAAAAATGACTTAGTTTTCAAATAAAGTCACTAATTAAAATGCAAAATTAGTTGTCATGTAAAATATATCTACTTTTTACATGGCATGTTTTTAAAGCAGAAATTTTATGCAGTTTCTTTATGATTGACCCACTGGTACCATTTAACAATCACAATGCTTTTGCCATTTTAAAATGCTTTATACTTTTCCTTTAGGTATAAAATGCGAAGAAATACTTAATTTATATTTTCCCTATAATAATAAAAGGTAAAGCTCGAAGTTTTTAATTTAAAGATAAATATAGTCAGACTTAAACTTACTATTATATAAATTAGCATGTATAATATGCGATCACTTCTTTAAGGGCAATTAGCAGTTATATTAACATCTAAAGAATTCAAAGAAATAAAGAATAGATTATCCTGGAAAATCATTTCCCCCTTCGCATCATTCAAAGGTATGCTAAGTAGACAAGTAATCGGAACTCAAAACAGCAGTTGTCGGTAATGATTCTTTTCGTCGGTTAGTTACATTTCAACTCTTTTCTGTAACATTATTCTCCTGATTACGATACCTTTCCTCCAATTCCAGATAACAGATACTTCGATTTTTCTCTTTATAATTCAGATAACGCTTTGTTCGGCAGAGACTTTCTAGAGTAACCGTGAGAAAAACATTGATTACCAATAAATGGTGAATATTTTTCTAGGAAAAAACACAGAAAGGTGTTTATCACCAGAAAAAAATCTTGTTCCATTTTGGGCTGATGTGTAATGATGATGATACAGACGACTCTCACACACTTTTTTTTCTTTTTCTTTTTCTTTTTTTTTTTTTTTTTAAATAATATCTTTTGGCTAAAATATTTTTATACTTTTTAAAGTAATATTTTAAGATAGTAATTTTTTTTATGGAATGTGAAGTTTAAGAAATTTCTGATTAGTTTTTTGATAGATAAATTTCAGTAACTTTATAAACAATAGAAAACAAGAGCAAAATTTATTGGTTAATAATTTTCTAAAGTATTAAACTTGGGATTCAAGTAATGTTTTAGAGTTTTAATTTAATTAATCAGATTAAATTTACTAAATCTATGTGTTCTTCTAACAAATTGTTAGGTATAAGAAATGAACATATTATCAAGGGGAAAAAAAAAAGAAAAAAGCTGTACTTCATTAATAATTTTTTACTCTTGGTGTTAAGTGAACTCCAGTATTCAGAGTCTAAAAATCTAGATTTACAGATTTTTTAAACATTTTCATTGATTTAAAAGTAGTATAAAAAATGTTCAGATAAAATTTTCATATTTCCGTCGGCTTTAGTTTTGACTCTTTCAGGTCAGCCAGTCCAATTTTTCAAAAGAAAGTCTTATACATTTTTCAAATGAAAAAAAAACAAAAAATAAAAAAAAATAAATAAAAAAAAAAAACTACATAAATGAATATTAATGAATGTATATGTGTTCCTTAATATTCCATAAAAATTTAATTTAATTAATCAGATTAAATTTACTGAATCTAAGCTCCTTAAAATGAAATGTAAGGTATGAGGCATGAACATATTATCAAACAAAAACACGCTGTCCTGTATGAATAAATTTTTACTTTCGATGTTAAGTGAACTTCAGTTTTCAGAGTTGAAAAACCTAGATTTACAGAAGATTTTTTTATGCATTTTCAGTGCTTTAAAAGTAGTATAAAAAAAGTTAAGATAAAAATTTTGATACTTCAGTCAACTTTAGTTTTGACTCTTTCAGGTCGGTCAACCCGATTTTTCAGAAAAAAAAAATATTTTTCAATTGAAAAAAAAAAAAAAAAAAAAAAAAAAAAAAAAAAAACTACATAGTTAAATACTATTGAGTGTATATGTGCTTCTTAATATTATATAAACAAAAAAGAAAAATCATGCCTCAAGCATAGATTATGAAACACTTTCCAACACTTCTTGAATTCTTTACCAAAACTTCGTTGTTTAATAAGGTTAAAAAAAAAAAAAAAATCTAAGTAAACATTTTAGAAAAATCATAACACGTTTGAAAACCAGATTTCAGCAATTACCATTCATAGCGGAAAAGTATTCCAATTATTTTGTGCAGCCCTGTATTTAATCTATAATTTGTACCTATTCTACATAATATGGTAAAACTTAGTTCAGTAAGAAAATACATAATAGGTTAAAAATTCACCTTCAGCAATTTCTATCAATATACGGAAACATACTTGAATTATTTTATGCAGTCCTGTATATTACCAACAGATTTTTATATGCGCTACATATTAAGCTACAATTTAATTCAGGTTAAAACATAATTTAAACTACTCAAATCAAACTTCCAAACATTATCATCCTTAGAAGGTCATGTATCCAATTTTTGCGTGGCCCTGTATATGATTTTATTTACATTATACAAAAATTTCGTATTACACTAAATATAATTCAACTTGAAAGTGCATAACTCCATTAAAAGCTGCTATTAAACCATTCATGCTGATAATCAGCAATGCTTGCGAATTCTTTTGTGTAGTCCTGTATAATGATATATCTGTAGCATTTATACACACCACATACTAAGCAAAACTTTAGTTAAATGGGCTTACCATAAATGAAATCGCATTTCCAGCACTTATAGCTAATAGACAGTGTACATCAGATACAGTACTCGATAAGAATCTTTTGCGTGTCCCTGTAAATGAACGATAAAAGCTATGCTCATCATATTATACAACAAGTATCTTGTAGTTACCCTAAGTAATGTGTATCCTTTTTATTATATTTGAAATTGTGTAACAGAACTAAAATACGCTGCAAACAGTTCCCCGTAGACCATTACGTAACGGAATTCTCTTGTGTGGTCCTGTAAATGAATAGTAAATGCTTTGCCACCCATATTCTTCAGAATGCATGATTCAGCGCATTACGTAAATGCTTATTAATTTCATTACGTTTGAAATTCTCTAACTCTATTAAAATGAACTTGAAACAATTTTTTTCCATAGACAATAATGTAACGGAAGACTTTTGACCGTCCCTGTAAATGGACTAAAATGCTACACACTTCATTTTCAATACCGATCGTGTTATCTAAATCATCAATAACATATAAAATAAACTGTCGAGTGCGAGTATTACTCGCGCTCTGAGCGTTCCGTAAAATAAATATGTGAATTATTAACTGTATTATTAAAAAAATCGTTGCTAAAAGAATAACAAGACTTTGTAAAAAACTATACAACGTAGGGTTGTGTGTATATACTAGAAAAGTGTGAATGGGTATACCAAAAAAGTTCAAAGAGATATGAAGCCTAAAGAATAGCAAATATTGCTATTCTGTATAACTCTTTTTTTAATCTTATCCTAATCTGTTTATGATGAACTTAATTCGGTACTGAAATAAAAGTAGTGCATATTTAAACTTCATTTGGCATTTCATAAAACTAAATTCAGCGTAGTAATAATCTTTTCTTTTTACAGTGTATCTAAAACAAAACCCTTGTTCAAAGTTTAAACTTGGCATTGTACTAAGCGCGCTTCAAAAGAAGGTCGCAAACTTGCAACGCCGCCTTGGTCCGTGCCGCGTTTTTCTAGATAGGTTTTTAATTAACTTTTAAAGACACGGGAGGCATATAGTGATGCCACTCAATGCAAACTAGTCGCGAATCCCATAGTATTTATGTGATTAATTCTAATTAAATTAGTTTGTTTTTAACAATATGACGTTTATTGCTTTTTATACTGCTACTGGGCGTTGAATAACAAAAATGTATCATTAAAAGTTATTATCTACGCCTTAAAAGCCAATGGCACATAGAGTACGCCGCCCCTGTCATTGTGTATGCCCAAACCGGCCGTGTATTTAAGGGTTACTATCTCATCTAGTTACCGACGATTTTTTTCGGAAATCATTATCAACAATTCTTTTATACTTCTGCTACGAAAGGTACCATCAGCGCTCCTCAACACTTTTGTGAATGCCCGCAAATCAAAATTTGTGTGTAACAGAAAAACGCGTTTTTCTCAAAAACTAAGTGACCTAGGGTAATCGCTATAATTTTCCTCCAAGGTTTAAGCTAATGTCTACTACCTCTAATTTTTTCATATTTTTAGTTTGAGTAGATTCGGAATTAGATAGGGGTGGGTGGGGGGAACATTATTTTTGCACTATATTTTCGACGATATCGCTACAACTACACTCTAAAAAAAAACTGTTGTTTTAACAAATATTCTACACCACTTTTGACAGAGCATCTCTGTTTTATGTAAACTACAGAGGTTCTCCTTTACTCAGCGCAGATATCGTTTCCGCCCTCTGGCGGAAAGTTATGTAGTCATACGATTCTTCGTTTTGAACCTGAGTTGCCGATAAAGTGGCTTGTCTACAATCCGCCGATCTCTACTTTTAGACTATACTTTACTTACTAGACTATACTACTTTTAGACTTTATAGACTTGTTTACCTCGTGTTCTATGACCGCGCTCTCTGTTTTCTACTTCTTGTCTCGTTCATCTTTTTGATTTCGCAGCCTAAGTATTATTTTTTTCTGTTCTTGCAATATTTATTAATTCCATGCATTTTATTAAATATGAGCGAACTGCAATTTGTCTGCGAATTGTGTCAATTTGCTTGCTCATCCCGACTTTCATATGTTACGCATTACAGATTGCACAAGAATGTCCACAACGTGCGGTTTCCATGCGCGATTAAATTTTGCAGTCGTAGATTTTCAAAGTACACGGGTCATTTTCAATAAATGCATACAATTCAGAAAACATTTTTTAAAAAAATTACTTTTAAATTTCACATTAAAAATGAAATAAGTGATAATGTATAAGTTAGATGTGTCTGTAAATATAATTAAGCACTTTAGCTTTTGTTATAATTTTTATACCCTATTTTACTATATTTTATACACTATTTACCAGTAACATGGTAACAGACTTGACATTAACAGCAAAATATCTTCCAAAACCTACATGCTAATTATTAACACTAAGAAACAAAACAAAGTCTTTAATATATTAACTAGATAATAATATTCAAGCAAAAGAAAGTACTAAACTTATATTTTTAACATAAATCTCATTAAATGTCCCAATTACTTTCCTTTTAAAGTGAAAAATGAAGTGAAAAAATATTACAGAATTATAAATTACAGAAGAGGGACAGCTATTTTTTTCTTCTACTAGATGCAAAAATCTGCATCTTTACGAAAAAAATATGAAAGTGATTATTTTTATGTTTTAGAAATATGTTGTGTAGTGTAATTAAATAAATCTAATATTTATAGTCAGTTTTAAATAATATATTATGAGTACAATTTTTTTTTTTTTTTTTTTTTTTACTGTGGGACAGCATATGTATGCATATTTTGAAAATGACCCACACATCATTTCGCCAACATCTATTACGAGATCATTCACATTCATTTATTAAGCAACCTCGGATGTTGGTGAAATGCAATCTTGAAGTTTGTAATAATATACATTTCGGGAATGTGAAGTTATTTTTTTCACATTTAAGACTTCACATTCTTCAAGGTTTAAAAGTTGACTGTCCGTATCTAAATTGCAAATCCTCATTCACAAATAAGTCATCTTTCAACACGTTATCACAAACATATATCGTATGAAAGTTTTAGAAATGTTATAAATGATCATAACCCAGCATCGACTAGTGTTGATCGTGTTATACAGGGAGATCAAAACCTTGAAATTAATTCAAATTCCAAGTTGCTACCAGAGAATTCTCAAGAGAATGTTGAAAATCTTGAAATTAATTCTGAGTTATCTGGGAATTCTCAAGAGAATATTATACGAAGTCTTGCATTATTTAATTTAAAGTTGCAAGCGAAAAACATTCTCCCAAACTGTTATTCAAAGCATAAATCAGCAAATTTTTGAAATAAATGATTTAGCTGTAAATTGGACTTGTGAGTCTTTAAAAGAAAAGTTATCACCTCTACTTCCTCAAACTGAAAGCAGTGAAATTTTGTGTCACATTCGCAATAATGAGCTGTTACAATCAAGTAATTCAATTTTGGGAACAAGTTATAAAAGGCTAAATTATTACAAAAAGCAGTTCAATTATATTTCACCAGTTGAAATTTATTTAGGCAAAAATGATCTTAAAAAAGATTGTTACATACAATATGTTCCCATTCTCAAAACATTAACAATTCTACTTCAAAATACAAAAATTCAAGAGCACTTCCAAGAGTATAAACAAGAAATTTCTCCTACAGGTGTACTGACAGATGTGAAGGATGGGCTTTCGTATAAACGGAATAAGTTATTTGAAAGTAACCCTGAATCTCTGGCACTTATTTTTTTCCAAGATTCCTTTGAGCTTGTAAACCCTTTAGGTTCCGCCAGAAAAATACACAGCATTGTAGGAGTGTACTTTCACCTAGTTAATTTTTCTCCTTCGCAGCGATCAAATGTAGATAATATTCAATTAGCACTATTATGTCGTGAAAAAGATCTGAAGTTCTTTGGGGTCAATAAAATATTTAGAAAACTAATCACTGACATTTCTATCTTAGAAAAAGAAGGCATTGATATTAATGGTGTGAATCATAAAGGGACAATTTGTTCAATAGTTGGCGACAATCTTGGATCTCACACGATAGGTGGATTTCTTGAAAATTTTAATTGTGAATATTTTTGCAGCTTTTGTTTGATTACAAAATCTCATTTTAAAAGTATACCGTACAAAGTTGACAAGCTTAGGACCCTGAATTATACGATTCAAGTTTATCAGAACTTCTGAATTTCTAGAGTCATCATGGAATCAAACTTAAATCACCTTTTAATGATTTAGATTTTTTTCATATGTCTCAGCCTGGTCTCCCACCATGCTTAGCCCATGATCTATTTGGAGGAATTGTTCCTTATGATCTTCATTTAATTTTCAATTATTTCACAGAAGAAAAAAAGTGGTTCACAACAAGTTATTTGAACCGTAGAATTGCTTCTTTTCATTATAAGGGCACAGATGCACGCAACAAACCAAATCCAATGAATGTGCAAACTTCCAAAGTAAATGCTCATGCAACCCAAAATTGGTGTCTCTTGAGATTATTGCCAATCTTAATTGGTCACAAAATATCTGGCAAAAATAACCCAGTCTGGGATTTGTTTTTGCGCCTATGTAAAATTGTAGAGATGGTTTGTGCTCCAAAGATTAGTATCGAGCAGGTTTGTTATCTGTATGTTCTTGTTGAAGAGTATCTGGAACTGAGAGCCGAAATATTTTTAACTCCACTGAAACCCAAACATCATTTCTTATTGCATTATCCTTATTTGATTTCTCAGTTTGGACCATTAATTAGATTATGGACTCTTCGCTTTGAAAGTAAACATGCTTATTTTAAAAAATGTGCAAAACAGTGTAAAAACTTTAAAAACATTTGTTCAACTCTGGCTGTTCATCACCAGCTATTACAGGCTTATGTTCATGAAGGAAATTTTTTTCCTATGAAAATAAGTACAAATGGCAGTGTAAATTTTTGTGCTGCTTCATTCAGTGTTGCTATTCAAAATGCTATTCCTTCAAATATTTCTTCATTAAACACGATCATGTCATATGATGTTATGGTAGAAGGAATACAATATTGTAAAGATTTTTTTTTTTTGCCGTTATCTACAAATTTGCATGGATTTGATAAAATTGTGTTTGCCCTCATTAAGAATATTTCAGAATTATATTTTGTCATTGAAAAAGTGCAATCTGTTTACCTTGAAGATTTAGGTGAGTTGCCACCATATAAAATTTGAATATATTGTATTGTTTATTTACTTTATTCCCTTCTTGACTAACAAATAACATATGATCTTGTACAACTTTTCTTCCAATTTTTCCACAATTTGTCTTTGATTTTAAAATGTTTTTTTTAGAATTTAAGAAAATGTTATTCATTTGTTTTAATTCACAGAAGAAGCCATGAAATTTAAAATTTTATTAATTAAAAAAGTTTTATAACTATCCTCTTCTTAAATAACTCAAAGCAGATTTTTTAGCCATTCTTTCACAAAATTTGAGTTTTTTCAATGGTCATTTAATGAATTTCACGTCTTTCTGGGATTCTTTGACGAAACTCATTTTTAGCGATTTTTTGACAAAATCAGCGTTTTTTCCAGGGTTGTAAAAAACCCAGCCCAGGCGGGTAGCTGGGCAGGTACACGGGCAGCTACCTACTACAACCCTGGTTTTTTTTCAATCTTTTGACGGAATTTGTGGGGGTTTTCGCCATCTTTTTGAAGAATTTTATATTTTTTTTGCGATTCTTTGATGAAATTTGCATTTTTTTTTCCCGCGATCCTTTGACGAAATCTGAGTTTTTTCTTGATCTTTTGACGAAAGTTGTACTTTTTTCACCATTTTTTAAAGAAATTTGTGTTCTTTTCGAGTTTTTTGATGAAAGTTGTGTTTTCCGGCAATCTTTTGACGAATTTCGCGTTTTCCAACGAGATTCTTTGACGAGAATCACGTTTTTTCCTGCGATTCTTTGACGAAATTAGTGATTTTTTTTTTCTGCGAATGATTGACGAAATCGATTTTTTTTCGACAGCCATATCGAAATTAGCGATATTTTTTTCTGTCTTAATTTTTGGACTGATGTCTTTTTCGGAAAATTTGGAACAGAATTGCCCTTACTACTTTGTTTTCTTACGTTTGGGAGAGTCCCTGATCTAGATGTCATAAATTCCGAACGAATATCCCCTCTTTCCTCCCTGGCGTTGATACATCTTCAACCATCGCGTTTGGCGAGTTAGAACAATAAAGTTTGCCACATTTTAAGTGTTACTCGGCGAGTGGCGAGTGCTAATTTTGTGCTATGTCGGTTGCTGGAAAAATTCGTTAGTCGGCCATGAGAAAAAATCGTGAGATTTATGTCTACGTTTCCTCAGAGAGAGAAAAGAAAATCTTCAAATTAGTCGGTTGTAGAAATAAACCTGAAATTTGCCCAGTGGTTTCATGAAAAAAAAAATCTTGAAATTTGTCATTCGGTTACAGGAAAAAAAAATCACGAAATATTTAGTTGTTCGCGCAGACTTGTATAAAACCAAAAACTTTCTGCGCACACAAATATTGGGTCAAAAACTTTCTGCAAATTAATTTTTAATGTTTAATAGAATTGCTTATTTTATTTTGATGATATGAATTAAAAACAGTAGTTTAAAATAATTTCCATTTAAATTAAAAATTAATTAATATTAATTAAAGAATAATTATTTTGGTTAAAAAAAAATTAAACTAAAAATCCATGATAAGAAGGCAGGGGTGATTCTGAGTTAAAAAAAATTCTGAAATTCAAAGCAAATTTTCTGAAAGGTTATTGCAGAGGGAGGAAATTCCTTCCTGGTGGCAGGGCCGAAACTAAAGGGGGGCATGTGCCCCGGGCGCCAAATGAAGGATTATACCTTTGGAATAGATCAGTTTCTTCTGATGGACTGATGACTTCCATTATTATGAAACGGTCGTTATAAATGAAGAGTTAGGTGAAGATGAAAGAGCAGCCGTAAAGAGTTAGAACTCTGATTATCGCGTCAGAATAGGGGAAAAATTGCCTTTTTTTTTTTTTTTTTTTTTTTTTTTTTAATTGCAAAAAAAAAAAAAAAAAAAAAAAAAAAAAAAAAAAAAAAAAAATTCAGAAAAAAATTGCATTAATTTTTTTTTTCAAAAAAAAAAATTATGGCCATTTTTTCCCCCCATTCTGACCAGAAAATCAGAGTTCTAACTTTTTACGACTGTTCTTTCATCTTCACCTAACACATCATTTATAATGACTGTTTCATAGTAATGGAAGGCCCCACCAGTGGCCGAGAGGTTCTGCTCTCGAAGCTGGTAGACGGGAGGTGCTGGGTTTGAACCCAATCGCGCCCGTCGGCCTAATCGTTCGGAGTTTTCGTGGTTTTCTTCGAGCCGTGGATTTTCCATGCGTAAATACGGATTAGGTTCCCTTAGAAAGACCCCCACGGAGGGCACTTTCCCCCTGGGTCTATATCCCTCGTGTAGATAATTGGCCGACAAAAATCAACCCATAGTAATGGAAGTCATCAGTCCATCAGAAGAAAAGAACTCTGTTAAGCAGGACTCGGACAATTGGTACTCTACTGTATATTTCATTTTAAAAATGATCTTTAGAATACTTTTGTTGATGCTCAGAGGAGGGTCATGACCCCCCCCCCCCTTGGATTCGCCACTGTGCATTACGTAGTTCAGTATTACATATTTTAAATTTTAAAATAAGTCGGCTGTCGAAAATTAGTAAAATTCTCTTTATAACTATACTTTGCGGAAGAGGGGGTGGGTGCCAAAATCCATGTTTGCCCCGGGTGCAAAAAAAACTAGTTTCGGCCCTGCCTCCCGGCGCTAAGTACTTTTGTTGCCCATCGAGTTTTTCATTTGGGTAAATTTGAGGCTGAGTCTAGATTCCTTCAAGTTGGGTTCGAGTTATTAACCTGATTTTTCAAAAGTGAGTTTAGTATATTATTTCGGATTAAAAACTGTAAATAATAAACGTAGATGTTTGTATGTGTGCTATTTTCCAAAGAGACCACTGTGGTTTTTCCGTGACCACTTGATGAAATTCACGTTTTTACCTTAATCCTTTGACAAAATTTGCGTGTTTTTTTTTTTTTTTTTTTTGCGACCCTTTGACGAAATTTACGGTTTTTTTTTGTTGTTGTTGTTTGAGATTCTTTGACTAAATTCATGTTTTTTTTTTGTTTTTTTTTTCCGGTCTTTTGTCGAAATTTGCATTTATTCCACGACCCTTTGATGAAATTTCTGTTTATTTAGAAACCCTTTGATGAAATTTGCGTTTCTTCTGCGATCCTTTGGGGAAATTTGCGGTTTGTTTTTCCGCTGCTTTTTGATAATATTTGCATTTTTTCGCGATCCTTAGATGAAATTCGCGTTTTTTTTCTGTTACACTTCGAAGAAATTTGCGATTTTTCTGCGACAATTCGCGTTTTGCCTGCAATCATTTGATGAATTTCATGTTTTTTTTTTTTCGCATGTCATTGTCGAAATTTGTGTTTTTTCGCAGTCCTTTGATGAAATTAGAGTTTTTTCCGCAACCCTTTGATAAAATTTGCATTTTTAACATCACGCTTTAATGAAATTCTCCTTTTTTTTTACGCGATCCTTTATTGAAATTAGTGTTTTTTATGCAATCATCTGCTGACGTAGTTCGCCCTTTTTTCGCAATCATTTGACGAAATTCCCGTTTTCTCCACGTCTCTTTGACGAAATTCCTGTTATTTTTGCGATTCTTTGATGAATTTTGCGATCCTTTGTAGAATTTTTTTTTTTTTTTTTTTTTTGCAGCCGCGACCCTTTGAAAAAATTCACGTTTTTGACAATATATGCGTTTCCTCCGCGATGCTTTGACGAAATTCTCATTTTCCCGCGATCAGTTCACGAAGTTTGAGATTTTTTCGCAACCTTTAATGAAATTCGCATTTTTATGCGGTCTTATGTCGAAATTTGTTTTTACGCATTCATATGTCAAAATTTGCATTTTTTCGCTGCCTTTTGACAAAATTGGCATTTTTTTGCGATTCTTTGCCGAAATTCACTTTTTTTTTCCGCGGTCCGTTGTTGAAATTTGCATTTTTCCGCAGCAGCAACCCTTTAAAAATATTTCCATTTCCTCTGCGATTCTTTAACGACATTCGCATTTTTCCGCGATCAGTTCAAGAAATTAGTTTTTTCCGCGATCAGTTCAAGAAATTAGTTTTTTCCGCGACCCTTTAATGAAATTCGCGTTCTTACGCGACCCTTTGGTGAAGTTCACATTTATTACACAACACTTTGTTGAAATCGTGTTTTTTACGCGATCATTTGACAAAGTTCACTTTTTTTACATGATCGTTTGACAAAATGAGCATTTTTTACGTGATCATTTGACAAAGTTCACATTTTTTATGTGAGTTCATTTGACGAAATTCCCGTTTTCTCAGTGATTCTTGGAGGAAATTTCAGATTTTTTCTGCGAACTATTGACGACATTGGTTGTTCATGGCGACCATTTGTCACAATTGACAATTTTTTGTGTCTGAATTTTCGGACTGATGAATTTTTTAAATTTTCAGAAAATTTGGAACAGAATCACCCCTGCTTTTAATTGTGCGTGAACAATAAATAAATTATACATAAAATTATGGAATATTTTTAATTTTTTGGTATTTTTTTAAAAAATGTTAAATACAAAATTTGTGGGGTTTTTTTTTTTTTTTTTCTAAAATTTCTTCCGCGAAGTTCTGAATTTTGCGGAAAATTTTCCGTGTACGGCATGCGTGTATAATATACAAATCTGGCTGTTTGTATGGAAAAAAAAGTGTCAATATCATTTTTTAATAGATTTAGGCTTAACTTCAAACTTACAGAATCACTTTACATTAATTATCTAGTTTTTCATAAAATGTTAGTTTTGTTATTTACTTATTTAGGTTGGATTATAATTGAATTAAAATATAGCTGTAATTTTATAATAATTATGAGTAAGAAAACTGAAACATGCTACTCCCGTAGCCAATTTTTATTTCACTAAATTGCTGTTGCAGACACAACCATAACTTTCTGCTACTGGTTGTAAGATAAAATGTTATTTTTACTTTTTATGTACAATTTACCTGTGTTTATATAAAAACATGGATAAATGGCTTTCTCATATTAAATTTTATAAATATTGAAATACTTGTGTATATTAAACAGTGAATAGGTTGCCAAATTCTTTTCTCGCTAAGGTGCCTATGCTGGAAAAGTTACCTTTTTTGTTTTTTAAATATTGTTTCGTTTATATTGTATCCATGTTGAAATTTTGTAAAATTAACTGTTTTTTTGTTTAGTGTGATTTCTTGCAGCAATGTTGTTTGGTTCACTCAGTTCTGAAATTTTAACATGAGGGTGGCTTTGAACTTATAGTGTAAATAAAGCGATATTACCTGTGAATAAAAATGACTTTATAATTTTTCTTACTTTACATGCGTATTTATTTTTCCTTGTATTTCATTTTTTATTTGAACAGTAACGTACACAAGGTTATGTTCTGAATAGCTATACTATATTTTGTTAAGTCACGAATATCTAAATTTTAAATTAACTTAAACTAAAAAGAATATTTAAAAAATTAATTTTAATTATGGGGCCAATTTGTTACAAAATCGCAATCTTAGTTTTGTTTACTAAAGTAGCGATCTGTTTGTTTACATTTTAGGGTTATGTCAATAGTGAGTAATTAGTTAAATATTATAAAATTCTATCATTATTAAATTTCTTGGCACAGAATTTTTGTTTTAACTAATGGTAAAAAATTGCATACTGTCTACCAAAACTGAATTTCAATTAATAGAAATAGCTTGTTTTGTTTTAATGTACTGTAACAATGGGTTGGTTGGAATGATGGTTGAATTATTGACACTTCTCAAATGGAAGTTGCGCACCTTTCTTTTGTCAATTGTGAATTTTGAAATTTATTAATTTCAATTAATTTTATTGTGTACGATAATTTTAGAATGTTTAATTTCAAAATATATTTAAGTAATAATTACAGTTACTGAAATACAAATAATAATTTTTTGGAGTGTAAACAATAATTTCCTGCAGTGCCTATTTTTTCACTTAAGAGATTTTTATTTTTCAATTTCAGAATCTATCAGAGACAGTCAAATATTTAATTATTAATATGACTGATTTGAATTGAAATTGATTATTCTTGCCTTTTTGTTAGTAATGTTAATATGTAGATTTTGAATTAATCAGCCTTGTTTTTGTTTAAATTTGACTGTGTCTGATCTTAGCCAGCAATTTAATGAAATTCTGTAGAATGAGTAAACTTTTAAGAGATTAATTTTATTAGTGAAGGGAATTTAAGGAATCATGCGAAGTGCATGGTTCGGGAACATTTAATCTAATTGGTAAGGGAATTCAAGGAATCATGAGAAGTGCATGGTTCGGGAATATATTTTATAATTCATTACTAGTTCACATACATTCATTTAATACTTCATTACTAGTTTATTTCACTGATTGGTAAAATTAATTTAAGGGTTATCCTTGTAAGTTGTAATAGTTAATTTCCTTTTTTTTTTATATATCTTGAGTTTTGTTGTGGTAAGACACAACATTTTAGAGTTTTGTAAAAACTGTACTTGGTCCATTTTTCTTTTTCTAGATTGGGACTTCATTCTTTCCAATCTGTGTTTGGCCTTTTTTTACTTTTTTTATGAACTCATAGTAAATTTTAATGAAGTTGTGTATTTTCCTTTAGAATGGAAGAAGTAAAATCTTCAATTAAAACAATTTTACCAGCCATAACTGATGAGCTTTTAGAAAGCCTCTTAATGGTTTTAATTGACCTAGGTGTTGATGATATCCATCATTTAGAGTGTAAATAAATTGATTTATATGTAAATAAATTGATCATTTCAATTAACTTTATATCTTTTAGTGCTTAGTTACTTTGAAAATACATGAAGTATAGGAGAGATGCGGAGAAAGAGAGGAGGAAAAAAAAAAGTAGAAAAATAAAGTTTAGTAAAATTCTAGAATTCTGAGACTAAGCGAAATATAGCTTCCCACCCTCAAAAATAAAAAATGAGCTGTCTAGTGAGATAAAATTGACTTTTTTTTCCCCTCCTGTACTGGATTTATAAATTTGACTTTCAAGTAATTGCTTCAGATCTTGTCTAGGTTTTTCCATTGTTAATAATCTGATCCTAGCAATATTTGTCATATATTTGCTTTTAAATGAAACAGATTTGCAATTATAAAGACAAAGGACTAAGAATTTACAGATATGAATTATTGTTTTTTATTAACATTATTCACATTGCAATATCCAGTAACAGATTTGAAGTTCTGTATCATTGAGCAGATTAGATTTTAATTAGGGCCTCATAAATTATCCAAAAATTCCGTTATTACTTTCAAATAATAATTTTTGTTTTATGTAACCACGGGGTATTTTTAAGATTAAAAAAATTATCCAAAAATAGTTATGAATTATTTACATAATTTCTAAGGTCCTAATTATAATTAATGGCTACTTAGATCACTGATTGAAGGGCATTACTCCTTTAATATATGTTATCCTGATTTAACTTATGATGATATTACAATTAAGTATGTTGTTTTGAATTAGAATAGTTTTGTATTTTTTGGCATGGGTAATTGTTAAAATTACATATTACTTTGATTATAGTTAGCATTCATCATAGAAATGTGCTGCCTTATACAATATAAAGACATTTAAATGAATCTAATACTAAGACATTTTAAGATGCATTAATAAAAGTTGGGATCAACAGAAAGTTTACTGTAAAATCAATACAATTATTGAAAATATGAGAACTTAATCATTAATAATTCTATTCTGAAATCCAAACTGGCTGCTTTCTAGTACAGTCATTCATAGATACACACAATAAACAGGTATTCTATTTAAAAACTAAGAAATCAAATGACATTATTTATGACAACAAAAGATCTAAAAATGCCATCAAAGTTGATATTTTGAGCCTATTTTTTAAATGGAGTAATTCCTATTCTGGCAAGGTGTTTATGAGACAGCAATCATAATTATTGCATTTAAAAAAACTTTGTCTGTACTGCCGCATCTCGGTTTATTAGTTTTACAGAAGAAAAAAAAAGTATGACAATGCATTGTAGTAGTGGTAATCAAGTATTTTTGAAATTGCATAAATTTTGTCATAAAAATCTTCTAAAAATTCTCCTGATTAAGGTCTAGTCAAATTTATCACTGTTTCTAATAGAATTATTGCATTTTATTTTAAATATTTGAGTCTTTTTTTTTTTTTTTTCGTTCATGATTTCAATTAAATTGTCCCATTATAAATCTATTTTACACTAAACTCACATTCATTATTGTTTAGATTCCTGTGTTGAATTCAGACATTTCTCTCTGGGATAGATTTCTGCAACTCGGGAGGGAGGGGGGGGGTATTTTAGGAATTTGTCGAGGGAAATTGCACTTTTGGCCTTTAAAAGGCATAAAATCTCAAATATGGACTATAATGCCACTATAATGCCACTGCCTAAATTCACCAACGCTATTAGATACCCCCCCCCCTCCCTTACTATGAAGATTTAATAGACTTTTTACTTCACAGTTATCAAGCTGGAATAAACTTTGCATATCTGTTGATGTTCAAAACTAGCCAATAAATATTAAATTACTTATTTTTTGGCTGGAATTTTAAGTGCACTGTTTTTATTAAACTCTTGAGAGAGCTTTGAACATGTATCTCATTTAGAATTCAAATAGGTAGAATCAATAATGGTATAAAAATGCAGGTATATTCAGGAGTGATATTGCAAATTTAAATTATTTCTTATAATTGCAATACAATAAAAGCTGAAATCAAAGATGAAGCAAAACACTCCTTAAACCTTTTATCATGTCATAATCTCTCCTTTTTTCATACATAAATAACAAATCTTTCAAATGTGAATGCTTTCAACTACTGCACCATAATAAATGGTTTAAAATTTTGATTTAATTAATTTTGTAACTTTTACTCGAATAATAATGTTGATTATATGTATCCAATCCATGAGTCAAATTAAAAATATCTTGAAACAATATGCATACATATATATTCATATTCAGTGTTTATTCGCATACTAAACATAAGTATCAACTACAGTGCTTTAAGATTTGAAATGGATTCATCTCATGATTTGCAAAAAAAAAAAAAAAAAAAAAAAAAAGTTACAGTGCAGGGCTTTAGAGTATACCTTAAGAGAATTTTTTTTTAATTAATTGCTTAATTCTTTAAGTTAGTCTTGTTCTGTTCTGAGTATCGATCCTGTCATCAAGTGGAACACTCGTAAAATTTCATTACCGCTAAACACCGACATGTGTTCTTTTTGTAATTAAGTACCCACCCAAATTCACAATTAGTAACACATTCTTAAAACTTTTGGTAACTTTTAATTTAAACACACTCTCAAAATATTTTTATTTAATATATAAATATGTAATTAATTATCCTTATTGATAAGAAAAGTACTGCCAAATCCATTTTAACTAAGGTCATCAGATAAAAATTATGTAAAATTTAATATAAAATTGTTTATTCATTTACACTAAATGATCACTTTTTTCCCTTACAGAATTTTATTATAGATGCAGAAAAATAAAATAAAATAGTTATTAAACAAATTAGCCTGATATAACACACAATTAAATTTGTTTTGTTTGAAGAAACAGTTTAATAGGATTACTCTAAGTTCTGTTTCACACTAGAGAAAATCTGTAAAACTATAGTTTCCTCTGGATATGGAGAAATTCAGTTACAACAGAAAAAGTCTACATCAATTTAACAGTATTCCCTATTCGTAACTACAGAGAAAGTATATCAATTTAATAGGATTACTCTGCCTATATTACCAAGAAGGCACTGCCTATCTGCCTATATTACCTGTCTATTCTACAGAGAAAATCTCTACTGGATAACATATTTCCTCTGTCTATACTACAGAGAAATCTGTATGAATTTTAACAGATTTTCTCTGAAGAAACTACAGAGAAATCTGTATGAATTTTAACAGATTTTCTCTGAAGAAACTACAGAGAAATCTGTATGAATTTTAACAGATTTTCTCTGAAGAAACTACAGAGAAATCTGTATGAATTTTAACAGATTTTCTCTGAAGAAACTACAGAGAAATCTGTATGAATTTTAACAGATTTTCTCTGAAGAAACTACAGGGGTTATCTGGTAGCATAGCTGACAGAACTTTTCTGTTAAATCAACAGGGTTTTTTTTAGAGTGTATAATACCTAAAATTAAAAGAAATGTATTTTTGAGTTCAGCGTTACGAAAGTTTTCATACGATACCCCATACAAAGAAAAGATTTTTTTTTTTTCAAGTAGCTTTATTAGCCCCTCTACATTTTCCCTAAACATATTTGTGAGCGTTTAGTAATCTGAAAATATGTGGGTCAATAGTCTTTATTACTTCCCCCAATTTGAACTTTCCAAGTTCCACAGTTTACGAGTAAAATGGCAGTGACAGACGGACAGACAGATACAGGAGTGATCTTATAATGGTTTCGTTTTTACTTTTTACGTGCGGAACCCTAAAAATTAGGGCAATCCGAGTATATTTACGAGAATTAGAGCTCGGACAGATATAGAGACAAACTGAAATCCTAATCACTTTTCAACTACGTTGGAAAGTGTTAAAAAGGTAAAACTGATAATTAAGGATATAATGGTAGACTACGAGTACTTTTCCGCAACTGTATTTTATCGATAAACTCTCTACCACTTCGGATTCGAGTCGAGTTCAAGTATGTCGCAGTGCCGACCGAAACTAGCTTATTTGCTCCCGAGGCAAACATAGATTTTGGCGCCCCCCCCGGCCAGTGGAAAGTAAATTTACAAAGAGAATTTTAATTCTAATAGCCGACTTATGTTAAAATTTAAAAAATGTAATAAAAAAATCCCTGTCGGCTAGACCTACAGGTGCAGGTAGATTGATTTCGAAGTTAAGTACTAATTTCACCAACAAAAACTAAATCAAGATCAGAGATTTACCCAGTTTAACATTTTATCTGGCCACTTTTGACGAGTTTTTAATTTCATTTTTCTTTAAGAGCAGGGTTTTTTCAGAATCATGTTAGTGCGGTATTAAAAAAAAAACATTTTTCTACTCTCAACAACTCGAGATTTTCTGACATATTTTCAGACTCATTTTTAAAAGAAAAACATGAAACTTGATGATATGATTTTTCAAGAGATTTATGACGACCTGTGTTTTTATTTTCCATTCAATTAATTAGAACTTGATTTATAAACAATTATTTTCTCAGTACGGCCATATTTTTCGTTTCCTGCACTATCACTTCCGAAAATTCGGTTCAAAATGCCCACTTTGACAGTATTTTTTGAAATATATTCTGCCTTCATCAAAAAATCGACCTATACAGCACATTAAATAGTTTCTGAATTAGAGAACCTGTCAGTTGGATTCGTTTCAGATCAAAAATGAATTTTAAAAAGAGTCGTAAAATAAGCAGTTTGGATTTGAATACACCCTTAATAGGATAATTTTTTCTTCAACCGCTATGTATTATTAATTTGTTTTTGCTGTAAGAATAGGTCCTATCAAAAACTTTTTAATATAAAAATTGTAGATAATATTAAGAAGATTTATAATAAATTCATACAGATTTGATATATTGAGAATTGACGAAGTTATGAATTTTTTTTCCCTAAAACCCTATTTTTTTCGTCCTTTGAGCCCATTTTTAATTTCATCAGAAATCTCTCATACGTAAATTTTTGGCCCTTTTTCTAGAAATAATAATAAACTGATTCGATATGTATTATAATCAAGAAGTTATGCTTTTTTTTTTTCTGTTTTCACAAAACCCCTCCTTATTTCCACGACCTAGGTCCGATTTTGCCCGTTAACGAACTTGACTGAGATTTTCTGACCCTTGATTTTATGTATCAAAGAGATTTGTGCAGAATTATGGTGTCCACATAAAAGTGATATAGATAGATGGATAGGTAGATAGATAGATAGATAGATAATGTTTTTAACTTGGGGTGGTTTTAGGTTCTAGGGGTCATGATCGGCGTAGATCTGCAAAAAATTTCCAGAAATTCCAACATAGGGAGAATGTATGTAATAGGTAATATTTCATGCGAAATCTACCTAAAAAATACGTAATACTGAGTTACGTAATCAACTTTGTCAAATATTGATTCATTAAAACATTGAAAACGAAATCCAAAGGAAGTCACGTGATGAAACGCGCAAGCTAATGTTAAACCTATAGGAGCGTTCTTTTCGAATTTCTCGCTTGAATTTTAATATTCTCAAATGATTTTTTTCTGTTTGGGATAGCTGTGGTTGATCTCGAACCTGGTTAATGTTTACTTTTTTGATTTTGGTTGCAGCTTTTTTTTTTTCATATAAAGTTACTTTCACTTTTTGAACCGGTTCCGAAAGTGAAAAAAAAAAAAAAAAACTGCAACCAAAGTCAAAAAATTAGAAACTAATAACGTTAAAGATCAAACTCAGCTATCTTAAGAGAAATAAAATCGTTTAATAATATTAAAATTGCAAGCGAAAAATTTGAAAAGAACGTTCCCATATTTAATTTTAGCTTGCAAGTTTCTTTGAGTGACTGGTGTAGGTTCTTAAGAACTGAAAAACCAAAATTAATTTGGCGTCCCGTATGTTTTTCATTCTGGCGCCCGGGGCACATGCCCCTCTGCCATCCACCCTTCTTCTAAATTCTCCCTGGGTGTCGGGTTTCGGGCTGATGAATTTTTTGTTGGGTTCGTGTTGACTTTAAACAAAATTTTCGGGCTCGAGTTGGGTACGGTCTGTAGTTGGTTTTAATACAGTGACCAAGTATAACAAATGACGATTCAAGATTAGTAGCGACGGAAAACTTGTTATAGCTGAAATCTCCTGCAATGTTTCCCATTTTTCTATTCTTACGTTTCAGCTACTAGTGCTTGGTATTAACGTTTAACAATTGCAATACATTTACATTTTAAAATGCTTTATACTTTTTCTTAGCATATAAAATGTAAATAAATACTTTAGTTTTATTTTACATGGAATACTAAAAGAACCAGCTCAAAATATTTACATTAAAGATAGATTTAAACAGACTTAGCGTTACTATTGTTTAAATTTGCATGCATAATATGCGAATATTTCTTTAGGGACAATTAACAGCTATATCAGCATCTGAGGAATTCAAAGAAATAAAACAATAATCTCCTCTGTCTTATTTCTTCCTCCGCATTATTAAAAGACATTTTAAATAGCCAAGCAATTGTAACTTGAATTTGCGGTTGTCTCTAATGGCTCTTTTCGTCAATTACACACATCTAAAATATTCTCTGCGAGGAATACTCCCGACTACAATCCCTCTCTCCTCCCTCTTCCAGACAAGAGGTACTTCGATTTTTCTCAACAGGATTCGGATGTTTATTTCGGTAGAGAAATTTTAGAGAGTACTAGTGTAAAACATCGATTGACCGGTAAATGGATAATAAAGGGTGATCTATTTGTTGGTTCTTTTTTTATTATGAAAGAAAACGCATTTTTTTATGGGTGAAAATCGAAATTCTTTATTGAACATGGAAGATGGGTCTATGCAATTTATGTATGGAATACAATATCCGACATGCGGGCACCGCGGCTCCTCTTACATGCCATCATCCGAACATCAAAATTTTAGATGACCTTTCTCAGAAGGAACGGGTCCGTGGCCAAAATTTCAGTCCGGATGTTACGTTTGAGGTCTTGGGTTGTGCGGAAGGCATTGGCGTACACTTTACTTTTTAGAAACCCCCAAAGAAAATAATCCATTGCGGTTAAATCGCACGATCTTGGCGCATTTCACATTAGAGTTTCTTGAAATTACGCGATCTGGAAATTTCTCGTTCAATAAGTTGATGGTTTGGTGAGCAGTGTGTGCCGTTGCACCGTTATGTGTTGTCAAATAGTCCATAATTACAAATGGCATATATTTGACAGTTCATGCATGTATGACACATGACATTTAACACAAATAACCTGTGAAATATTCATAATTCAAAAAAGAACCAATAGATGGACCACCTTGTGTATACATTTTAAATAACACGCAAAGACGTTTATTATGAGATAAAAATGTCTTCTCGCATTTTGAGTGGATAGGGAAGATAGCGATTCACCCTACTGTGTCAAACTTTGAAGAAAGGGATATTTTCTGATAGGAAAATGTTGGATGTTTTTAAAAGTAATATTTTTAGACAGAATTGTTTTGGTACTTTTAAAAGAAATATTTTTAAACAGAAGAATTTTGATACTTTTAAAATGAGTAGGTATTTTTAGACAGAAGATTTTGTTATTTTTTAAAAGAAATATTTTCAGACTGTTAATTTTTGATGGAATGAAATGTTTAGAAACGGGGCACTAAGAGAAATATAGCGCATGTTTACAGGAAATTTCACTTTAAAGAAACATAAATTACCATCATGATATAACATGAAGTAAATTTGGCTAATCCTTAAAATTTATGACCAACTTATGAAATTAAATTACACACATATATATATATATATATATATACATAAACATATGTATGAAAATTTGTTAGTCAAGTTAAGATGTCTTAGGTGTTTTCGAAGAAAAAAGTACATTTCAATTATTATTATTAGTATTAGTATTATAATTTCAAAGTTATTATTATGTAAAATTAAGTTTTGATTTTCAACCTTAATATAAAAATCATATTTACTAGTACACTAGTGCATTCTGCAAAACTTTAAAACAATCTTTTCAATCAAAAAAAAAAAAAAAAAAAAAAAAGAGCCTTCCGTTCTTAATGTGCGAAAATACATGAGTTTTTTTTTTTTTTTAAGAATGCACATTGATTTTCATTTTTCTTCAATGTAGGGTAACTCTGGGATAGATGGCCATAGAGGAGAGATGACCAGTCTAAATATTTCCAAAACTTGATCATAGATTGCAACATAAACTTTGTTTGTATGAAATAGTTCACCGATATTATTTATTGCGATATGCAGTTGTGTTTTTCGATTATAAAAAGTAAGTGTAATTTTAATGTTATTTAATTTAGTGGTTGAATATTTTTTTTGACTTAGGCATCTGAATATTTTGCAGTACGTACGTTATATATATATTTTTTACTATATGGACTTTTAAGGCGCGTATATAATCTAATCTTTGCTTCTAAGCCTAAAACAAAGACGTACAATGGCTATTGATGTTTTAAATTGGGCGATCATCAGTCCTTCAATTTCAGGAGAGATGGCCACCTTTAATCAATATTTCAAAATTATACGGAGTGATAATTTTAACTAAATATAATTAAATTTAAAATAAAAATATAACGTTTATGTTTATAAATATGCTAGTAATTGATATAATTATTTACATTTTACTTAATATAAATGTTTTAATAATAATAATAATATAATAAGGCCTAAAAATACTAAAAAAAGTCGGAAATTTTCATAACAGAAACTGATAAAGTTGATAAATAAACTAAATTAACGTAATAAGCCTAAAATTAAGGTGAGAAAAAAAAAACACGACATTTCCAGTTGCGAAGAAGGCGAAATGTATTTAAATTATCAGATTCTACAGATTCAGAGTAAATACCGGGTGTCCCAAAAAGGACTGACTGATTTTAAAATTCAATAACTTCCAAACGGTGACAGATATTAAAAAAAATCTTGCAGGAGAGTTATGCATAAAGTCAAAAGTTTTATTACAGTGATTTTCGATTTTAGTTCGAATTACAAACAATAGATGGCGCTGCGATCAATAGAGGCTAAATTCAGGCTCGATGTTTGGTACTTCGTGGCCCGGATAATACATTTCCATCTCCTTTTTCTGCATGGAACAACAGAAAGGACCAAAAATCGAGCCTGTATTTAGCGACTATTGCTTACAGCGCCATCTATTGTTTGTAATTCGAACTAAAATCGAAAATCACTGTAATAAAACTTTTGACTTTATGCATAACCCTCCTGCAAGAATTTTTTTAATATCTGTCACCGTTTGGAAGTTATTGAATTTTAAAATCAGTCAGTCCTTTTTGGGACACCCGGTAGAATTGGATTAGGATCACTGTGTTGGTTGTGCAAAACAATATAACATCACATCCAAAAAGGATGTCTGGATACAATGCATAAGGCACCTGAAGTGGTTCCATGAAACGTGCACAGATTATCAAGACCTTTGCCAAACATGTGGGAAGATTTTAAGAAAATTGAAGTATAGAAATCATACTTCAAATTTTGTTTATTCGGATTTTATTCGCTCATTTTCCATCATATAACTGCATCTTTACAAATTGCTGTATGTTTTTCATGATTAACTATAAGAAATGTGTTATTTTTTTGCTATTTAACTTCACTTTTTCTTTCTTGTATCGGATGGCCATCTTTCCTCGGCTTTAAGGAGAGATGGCCATTTGCCATTTTAATTTCAGTGTTGTTTAATACTTTTTGTTTTCAATATTTAATTATTTTTTTCATAAAATATTATGAGTATATGTATAATAATTTTAAATATGCATAAATATTTCTTGTATTTGCATTCTAAGAATTTTTATTTCAGTCTTCAAAAACTACGGCCATCTATCCTAAAATACCCTATGTGACGAATTTTAGATTAGTATTTATCAGTTTTATGAAATATTCAAACCTTTTTAAAATTAATTTTGCTAAATACTGCTTCTGATTTTCAACAGCATTAAGAAGGCAATATGGTTACTAGTAGATAGAAATTCCTTCGCGCCATTTTTAACTTTTGAGCACCGCTATTTTAATTTAGAAATCTTTATCTAAATTAATCGTAGAAATGATAAGATTAAATAACCCATAAGATTAGTACATTTTACTTTAAAACATATAAAAATATATCATAATGCTATTTATATTTTTAGCACAAATTTCAGAATTGTAAAAAAAAAAAAAAAAAAAAAAAAAAGTCTATGAGTCTTTCACCCCTAAAGTAGTTTTTGGTTTAGTAGAATTGACAATGCTTTTTAAGTATGATAAGTCAAAGTATTTAGCATTTATCCTAAAATACAGTGTTACTAACGGATATGTTAATTGAAATTTACAGCATTTTAAGGGGGCACAGGACCTTTAAACTTTCAAAAAATCAGTTTTCGAGTTTTGCTTTATTCTGAATGTTTTAAAAAGGCTCAACAATATGCAGAAAACCTCATTCAAAAATCTGTATTATTTCTTGGGTTATAATCATTTATAGACGATAATGGAAGGTCCGTAGATATTGAAACTTTAAAAAGCGTTTTCTCAGATTAGTAAATTTGGAGTTTGCGCGCACTGTTACTTTTAAACTATGTAAGGTACAGCTTAAAAATAAAATAACCAAATATGCGTTTCATTATAGTCTACAGGTTAAAACCAAAAACCTTCAGATATTAATATTTGGAAATTTTTCCAGAGAGAAACATTCGCCTTGAATACAATATTTCAAATGAAAATCAAATTTCAAATTATTTTTTTGCTTAAAAGGCGCAAAGACCAACTTAGTGAAAAATATTCCATGCCGGGAATCGAACCCGGGTCATCAGTATAGCGCACTGACGTTCTACCGCTAAACCACATGGAACGATACCCAACCTGGAACTTCTCACTATTACAAGTTGGCAAGGCTACAAACGCAGCACAAGATGGAATATTTTCCGTGAGCCACCAACATGGGGCAAACACAGAGACTTAATTAAATCCAGCATCGATGAATCTATATTAATATTTGGAAATTTTTCCAGAGAGAAACATTCGCCTTGAATACAATATTTCAATTAATTTAATTATTTAAATTTGGAATTTGAAATTTGATTTTCATTTGAAATATTGTATTCAAGGCGAATGTTTCTCTCTGGAAAAATTTCCAAATATTAATATAGATTCATCGATGCTGGATTTAATTAAGTCTCTGTGTTTGCCCCATGTTGGTGGCTCACGGAAAATATTCCATCTTGTGCTGCGTTTGTAGCTTTGCCAACTTGTAATAGTGAGAAGTTCCAGGTTGGGTATCGTTCCATGTGGTTTAGCGGTAGAACGTCAGTGCGCTATACTGATGACCCGGGTTCGATTCCCGGCATGGAATATTTTTCACTAAGTTGGTCTTTGCGCCTTTTAAGCAAAAAAATAATTTGAAATTTGATTTTCATTTGAAACCTTCAGATATTTTGGTTATATATTTTTTTGCATTTGAAAAACGTGAAAAAAAATTTGAGATTTTTGAACTTTTTATATTTTGTGCTGAAATTAAATTTTAAACAAAACTTTTTGCGTATATTTTGGTTTTAAGTTAGAAGTAGGTGTGTAATGATTCTAGTTAGTACAAAAATTCTTTTCTATATCCATAATTTAGAGTTTTATCACGCGCACGGCACTTAGTACACGCATTAGTGAGATGAATTTTTAAATTACAATTTAAATATTAATTTTGTACATATAACATTTATTTTACTGGATAATGTAGTTCGGGACATGTACTTTAGGCAAGAAAGAAAAAAAAAGAGATCTTAATTGCATATTGTTTGTGTTTTGGTACTTTGAAGAAGACGATGTTTTTGATTGTTTCGACAAACTCAAAGGTCATGTGTCCCCTTAAATGAAATGGTGCTGTACAGTACTGATGAGTTTAATGAATAATGTTGATATTTGAAGGAATCTTTCTAACATGCATAAAACCATAATGTAGCTCTTAATTGTTCTTATTATTTCATTTTACAAAATTTCTGGTTTTAATTGGTTTAAAAGAATACGAAGATTTGCTGCTATGTTTTTGGGCATTCCCGAATGATTCATCCGAATATCAAACATTATACCCATCACTATTGTTTTATAATTTCAATAAAACAAGCAAAGACTCTGAATGTTTTGGTGAGTATTTTTTTGTACGCCATTACCGTACTCACTTCTAATTGATAATTAAATGAACTTTTATTTCTTAACCTGCTTTTATTATATAAGAAATGAAAAATCATTGTATGGTCTAGAAGATATAATGGCTGCCATTTATGCCTGTGGAAAAATAAAAATATTTTGTTTAATTTGTCATTACCATAGATGTCATTACCGTGCTCACTTATGTCATTACCAAGTTCATTAAAATTTTAAAATGAGTTTAAAAATGTTAAATTACTAATTTGGTCTCTGCTGGTGCTTGTATATTAATGTTTATGAGGTAAGGTAATTATTTACATAAAATTAAAACTTCCTGATTATTTCTAAAAATTTGATTTTGCTATTAAAAAACATGGACAGATTTTGAAAATGACTCAACACTGTAATTTAAGATAAGTACTAGTAAGTACATTGGTGTATCATGCTTAAAAAGCATTGTCAATTCTACTAAACAAAAAAATATTTTAAGAATGAAACAGACATTTTTTAAAACATTCTACCAGTTTTGTAATTTGTGCTATAAATTATGCCCATCACTACTTTAAAGTTTCTTCCGGATATAAGGGGTTGACGAAATCAATCAACGAAACGAGAGTAATGTTTTATTATGAAATAAAGAAGTTAGTCACCCAAATGCTGGCATTCTCCCAATTTTTCGCCTCTTTCAAGCAACATAATAATGGAAAATCTATATCAAGAGTCACAGTAGGCTTTCAAATGGCCCGTCCGAGTTAGAAACCTGTAAAAATACTCCCAAAGCGAAGCAATAGATTATTTCGTTTACCCGCATTACTTTTAGATGATTAAAGAGCAAAAGCAAATAGGAAAGTATCAAATAAGTTACTAAACAAGTATTTCAGTCCTCAGTCTTTTTTTTTTTTTTTTTTTTGCTAACAAATCAAAAGAAAAGTTTTTTTAAAAAAATACGCTTTTATAAGCATTCAAGATTTATCTTAAAAATTGCACATTTCATATAATTCATGTTGTTCATAAAGATGCCCATTGCGATTTTACAAAAGGTGAATTTGACGCGAGCCCAAATTATAAAAAATGTCTGCTTTTACTTATGCTTACTGGAAAGTGCAAAGAAGTGAATTTATTAAAAAATATAAACTTTCGTTTAGTTTCTTTGTAAGATATGGCAATAGGAAAGAAAATTATATTATTTTCACTATCTATCCATGATTTCTAAATGGTTTTCTCAATGTATAACCACATTTAATTAATATTAAGTCTTGAATTTATAAAATGAAAATAATGAATAATCATCTGATACACAATTGTACACAATTCCTAGAACTCTTGCATATTAGGAAGCGGGGGAGAAATGAATTACAAAATTCCATCTTTACATTAATGAACAAGATTAAGTTGAATAAAAAAAGTGTAAAAACGCTCAGGATTAAATTAAAAATTTTTACGATCATCATACTATATTATGATCGTCGATTACATCGTTCAACACATGGGGCATTCTCACAATATTTTGACTTTTGGGGAAAAAAATCTAGCGAAATTAAACTTGCTAAAATAACATTTTAATCGGATAGACGAATGCCTTAATGATTCAAAATAAAGAAAAAATGGTCAGCAGTGAAAATTTTTTATTTTAACTGAGGTTTATGTTAAACTTGTATTATGAAAAATTAAACTTTGCGAGTTTAATTTTCCTTACCAATTTACCTCTAAAACTTTTTATTTTCTTCGAAATTTTTACTTATAATGAATTTGCATAGTACCAACAGGACATTCAAATAAGAAATAATAACACTGTAGTATTTTTAGCACAAAAGTTTGGTATAACATTGTCTTAAAGGGATATTAAAGAAGGGACGGTATGGTAAAAAACGGACGAAATGTGAAAAAAAAGGGACAGTCAGGATGGAACAGTAGGGGAAATTACCACCTATTTTAGGCAAATCATGTTAATACCAAGTGATAGCCACAATGTTCATTGATTTTTAGAAACAGTAGTTAACATTGGATTAATTTTTTTTTTATTTACCTCGAAAAGTGCAGGAATAAACCTTGGGAACGGTAAGACTACCAATAAAGCCACGATCTTGAAATTGATATTTAAATGCTGATTTAAATTCTGCAGTAAATTTTCTGTCAAAGAATTTTAGACATTCTTTCTCTAGCGTACTTCTGCATGAGAAAAATCTTGAAAAAAAATGCTGTGGCTGCATCTGAAGTGATTTTCTGCATACGTTTAGCAAGAGGAACGGTAAGGATGAAAAGCCGAGGAACAGAGTTCAAAAAATAATATCAACCGTAAAAATGTGTGCAGGTTAATTTTTTGCTACATATTTATATAAAACAATTATCCCAGTTTCAGAAAAAAATTACATCGAATTATTTTTATTGAAGCAATTTTATACAGACAGTTCCAAACTTAAAAATCAGCATCAGAGAGACGGGACGGTATAAGAGTTTTCCTGGTATTTGGACCCCCAACATCGTCCAAAACTTATTAATCTCATTAATATTGTTATGCAATCATACAATTGGATGTTCCCCAGTATATGAAAAAAAACACAAAAAAGTGTATTAAAATAAAACTTATTATTCAGGGACATGAAAGTCAAAAGATTGTGAGAATGCCCCACATTTCATCTGTTTTTTTCCCCATAAAAGCAAAGTTTCCACATTTTATAGATTTCAATCCCCTCGAGGGGCATTGGAACATACATACCCCACTTAATTTTAATTCCAAAATGCAACAATGACACCAGAATTTTAGTATAACATTTTGCTTTTACCATGTACGTGAAAAAAAGCTTTTATTTATCTTCAAATAAATTTGTTTGAAAATTGTGGTTTCAACCAATCATTTCAACAGTTTAGAAACAGAAGTACTTTCCTTTGAAAGGGTTAAGCCGACGAACGTTAAATCACGATTAAAATGACTCTGATTTAAAAATTATATATCTCAAAAACAACGATCAATAGAATTATGCTGTAAACAGTTTGTTTATTAGCTAAGCTCTAAAATATACAGAAGTTTCAAAATTTAGTTGCAAAAACCGTTAACAGATGGCGCTGTAATCGCAATGCCTATAAATTGTGCTTCAAAGTCCAGAGCACTAGCGTCTCATTCCTAGATGGCTCCCTATGGAAGAATGAAAATTGGGAAAGTCCACTTTTTCGTTGGGTTGGTGTGCAGCAGTGGAGACATCTGGTCACAGAATTATTGCATCAGCTTTAATTTTAGAGAATTTTAATTATTAGAATTTTCAATAAAAAGTTTAGAAATCATTAAATCATATAAGAACTTATTAAAATATTTTTTAATTCAATTTTTAAAGCCATATAATTATTTAAATCAAAATGCATATATTTAGAAAAATAATCTTGTATTTTTTATTTATTTTTTATATTTCTAAATCACGACATAATATTTTGGTATTATTGTTTATACCAGAATTATTATAAATAAAAAAGATGTTATAAGATTTTTTTGCACTTTTCATTTATTTTTAAGTCACGGCATATATTTTGGTTTTAGCGCAACACATATATTTCTTTCCTTTGTAAACAAAGTTTTAGAGACATAAATTATACATTAAATTATTTCATTTTTAAAAGGAATTGATGATAAGTCATATCATCAATGTCGAAGCAAAAGTATTTTGGAGGCTGCAATCCTTTCCGACATTTCGGATCATATCACTAGAAACTGCACCATACTTCTGTGTTCAATGATAAAAAAATGAAAATGAGTTTTTAAAACTAAAATGATTTTTTTAAACTTGAGTTTTTAAAAATAGAAACTTTGTATTTTTTCATTCAAACAATTTTTTACAAAAAAAAAAAAAAAAAAAAAAAAAAGATTTATGAGTTATTATTATAAATGCTCGATGATTTGTAAAAAAGGGGTTTCTTTTAGCTTCATTAAATTTTAAAACCAGAAACTTTGGATTTTTTTATTCAAACTTTTTTTCACAATTTAAATAAACATTAAAAAGTAAAGATTTCCAAATTTTTCAAATCCAAATTCTTCTTGGATTCGATTCCAAGATCTACCAATTAGGAGAGAAAAGACATACCACAGAGATACTGATATCCGGACCGAACTAGCTTATAACAAAATTTGAAACAAGTCTCAATTCTGTCAACACATGATGATTCTCCGCTTCTCCACATCACCCGGTTCCGCTTCTGCACATCACCCAAATAAAATATTTTAATAAGTTCTTATATAATGATTGCTAGACTTTTTATTGAAAATTCTATTAATTAAAATTCTCTAAAATTAGAGCTGATGCAATAATTCTGTGACCAGATGTCTCCACTTCTGCACATCACCTTAACGAAAAAGTGGTCTTTCCCAATTTTCGTTCTTCTATAGGGAGCCATCTAGGAATGAGACGCCAGTGCTCTGGACTTCGAAGCACAATTTATAGACATTGCGATTACAGCGCCATCTGTTAACGGTTTTTGTAGCTAAATTTTGAAACTTCTGTATAACATTTTTACAGCTTAGCTAATAAACTAACCGTTTACCGTATAATCCTATTGATCTTTGTTTTTGAGATGTTTAGTTTTGAAATCGGAGGCTTATTCGCTGGACACCCTGTATATGAGCTACCTTATAAATATATATCATTTATTTCATGTTCACTATAGTTAATTATTTATTGAACTCTAAAATGCGGGTGATCATTTTAGGATATCTTGTGTGTATGTGTAGGTGTTTGTATGTGTGTCTATCAAAATAGAATCGCAGTTAATGGATCACATTCCACTTGAATAGAGAATTTCTGACAAATATTGAATTTTTTTTTAAGACTGAACAATAAGTTCACCAAAACATTTTTTGCTTTCTTCTTACGATCGTTAGAAGAGTACTTATGGCTTTTTTCATTTCAGTTATCAAACCGGAAATATATATTTAAGTAACCTGCAACAGCTTTTTAAAACACTCAAGAATGAAAAGAACTTCTAATATTGATACTATGGAAGGTACAACGAAAAAATTTGGAGAATTTTAAGAATGTGAGTTAAATGCTTCTAATGGATTTTCAGGAATAAAAACTGTAAATGTGTTTTCTGAAAAACATGATTTTCAGTAACAATCAGTTTCGAAAAACGCACTATCGATAAAAAAAAAATAAAATAATAATAATAAAAAAAAAGGTTATATTTACATAAAATCGATTTCTTACTTTTTATTTGATGTTGCTAATGTAATAAAATGTCTGTTTAATTATCTAATTCGTGAAATTTTAGAGCTACTTTTATAGATTAACACACAGAAAATATGTGGAAAACTACCAAATTGATAATTTGAATGGATATATCTATGGAAGTTATTATTTTATGACATTGATAAGGATAGTACACACTCTCATGGAAAAAATAAATCCATAAATTCAACGAATTTTTTCGTTGATTATAATTTGTTAAAACTCAAAAGTTTCTTATATGTTTTCTCATTCCCCCAAAATACGAAAAATTTAAACTAAAAGAAACTAAAACTGCATTTTCATCAAATCACAGTGATGTTCTGGCAACTGTGCTGCTAAGTAAATTTTCGTATTAGAAACGGAATTTTTACATATGTCCATTTTCACTCAAAGTACGAAAAATTCTCAAAGCAAAAATAAACTTAAAATCCATATATGTATTCCGCTAACGTACGTGGCACAGAAATCGTGATTATTTGTTATTGGTTGTTATACTGGTTGTTATACTGGTTTGTTATTGGTCGTGATTATTTGTTATTAGTTGTTCAATGGCAACGCCCGAGAAACGCATCTCATTGGTTATTGTGTAAAAGTCTTTTGGCAGGATTTAGGGTGATCACGTTTATTTGCGTTTCGCTGCAATTAAGGATAGCCGCAATTATCAATTATCAATATTTCGCCGCAATTATCATTTGAAATGCCCGTAAAAGATCTCGGCGAATGCTTGAAAGTGAAGAAAAAGCCGAATTAAGAAGAGAAAATCGAAATAGATTGGATCGAGAACGTCGTCAAATACAGAGCATATCGCCAAAATGGGCTTAATAACCGTAGCATGCACGCGTTGCATCTGAAATCCAAATTACTGATTTTTACTTTCCGGGGCATAACTGTAGCACTTTGAGTGAAACGTGCAATTTCTGCAAAGCACTGCATTGGAAATGCGAATTAAATAGCAGCAAGAAGTTTGCAAAATGTTGTCATGGCGTTAAAGTAATTTTGTCTCCCTTATCAGAAACTCCCAATTTGTAAAAGATCTGTTGCATCAAAATTCGCCCCTGGTAATTTGCACTGTCTCTACCCCCCTCTGTACGGACCTGCGATACAAATTTTCAGGTTCATTTAAGAATATTATTACGGGCCCACCAGAAGTAAGAAACAATAAAACCTGCTAAGACAGAAACGAAAACGACCTGTGATAAATTACGTTTTATGCAGGTTATTTAAATTGAACAAAACATAATAGCACTTTGTGGGGGAGCTGGAACTATTTTTTTTTCGTTTATTGCAGGATTCCGTTATAAACAGGCTTTACTCTATTAGAAAATAAATTTGTTGGATGGTACTTAAAAAAAATCTATGTAGTAATATTTACTTACAATTTTATTATTTCTTTTTCAGTGTTACATTTTATGTTGTATCAGTACTTGCTTTTTCATCTAAAGATTTTAAATAAAAAATTAAATTATTGAAAATATAATTAAATTTTAATTGAATTCATCAATTAATTTGGAACAAAAAAGTTTAAAGTATGAGACATATAAAAATGAAAAAACAACCTGTGACTTTACACAACTTTGGAACTGAATAAGTGTCGGGCCCTGGTAATCTGCACCGTCTCCTCCTTCCCTTCAGTACGGACCTGCGATACAAATTTCAGATTCATTTAAGAATATTATTACGGGCCCGGGCAACGCCGGGCGGGTCAGCTAGTTTCTTGAAATTCTCCTGTCAAAAAACGGAAATTTAGAAAAAATCTCTTTCAATCACAAGGGTGTTCCTGCAACCTGCTGCTCGTACTGTTTACGTTTTTTGGAGAAATTTCTTTTGCGAGTATAGTTTATTACATTATTAGCACCTCAACAGTATGTTTCTAGAAGAAAAAACTCCGTAAATTATTGTTATTTTTATCGTAATGACATTTTCAATGACTATCAAATGCATTATTTCTCTACAAATAGTAAAAATTAAAAGTAAATTACGTCCGGCTGTGGCACACCCAGGATTACGCTTTGGAGGGGGCTAGCATATTTTAGAGGCCTATATGTGCCCAGATATAGCAAACTGCCCCGGCAAGCTGCCGAGCTCTGTTTTTCCTTCATTTGATTTGATAGGACGTGCTGGATCAGATCTTGACCTAGTACATTTTTTCTGCTGACTTGAGCAGAGTCGTAACTAGCCTCTCTGGCTAGTTAGCCAGAGAAGCCAGAGGAAGCTCTGGAAACTTTTGGTGGGGCTAATTCTGAATGCTTTTAACATGTTAAATAATGAAATACTGTACTAAAATATATATTAGTTTTTGCGATTTTTTTTGTGTGTTCCTGTATTCGGATAATTTGAAAGTGTGTTTGCAATCCAACGATATAAAGTTTTATCATTAAATTATCGAAATATTTTGAAGAGAGCAAGAAGCTGCACGGGGTCTTAAATTTTCAGTTAAGTAAATTTTAAACATGCTAATATTTCGTATTTTATAATAAAATTTATAAAAGAGAAAAAATTGTGTGACAAAATTAATATATTTTCAAAAAATCCCATTTTTTAAGGGCCTATTAAAAAAAATAATAATCTTTCATAAATTTAAACAAATTTAAATATCTGGTCTAATTTGGGAGGGGCTTCATCCCCCTTAGCTCCCCCCGTGGATGCGCCAATGCGTCAGAGTAATTTATTTAATAAACTATAATTGTCTTTTTATTAATTGATTTATTTGAAGCTATCAATATTTTTACATTTTTGGATTTTTTAAGCCAGATGATCCAACCCCTATTTCACGGGTTACAGACTATGCCGCGCGGTGTACAGAACCCAACTGAAAATAATTTTTTATTCAAAAATATAATATATGATTTTTTAATTTAATATATTTTTTTCGCAATCAGAAGGAAATTTCATCTGAGTAAATAATATTGAAGGCAGGAGTATCGCAGTTGAAATGATTGGTATACAAGATATTCCATGATATATCACACTTTCATCATGTAAATGTATAGCTCGGATAAATGAAACTAGTATCGCAGTTCACAGACGTGTCCAACAAATAAGAGTGAATTATGCCAGCCTGGATATCGACCGGATAGCTTAGTAAGTAGAGCATAAGGGCGGCAAGCCAAATTACCTAGATTCGAGTCCTGGTCTGGGCATTTTTCGCTCTTTTGGAATAAGCTGTGATACTCTAACGTTGAATATATGTATTTTTTTCATTTTGCACACTAATAACACCAAAAAGCCTTTTTATATCAAAAATATCAATTATCTATTCAAATAAAGATTTGAAATTAATTAACAACGATAAAACTTTTCGCATTATTTGCATACCGGGAGTTAATAGCCAAAGAACTCATCACAGATTTCACTATTTACAGCGGTTTTCTTTTAATCCTGACTATTCCAAGGTTTAAGTGTCGTAGTTTGACTATATATCTGTTAATTTATGTTTTATTTATTTTATTGCATTTACTTATTTATTGATGAAGCTTTAATTTTGTTATGGAATATTGGCGGAAAACAACTAAGAAACTACTTATATTATTTTACATGCAAGCGGGTTAATTCTTCTTTAATCGGTGAACGAAATTGAGATGAACTAAAAAAAAATCATGCACGAAAGTTATTTTAAATACCATAAAAAATTAGTAAATTGAGATACAACTTTTAAACAAATTGCATTTCAAACTACATTTGTTTACTATTCCAGAAATTTGTTTTTTAAAAATTGAAATTGTGCGATGTTTAGAAGTAAAACAAAAATGCCTTAAAATCAAAATTTATTTCTCAGGTGTTTGCCATCATAAATGTGATGTCAGCGTTACTCGCGTAAATGTTTCTACTTTATAATATGGAAGATTTATCAGGTGGGATACCTCAAGAGAGTGAATTTTATGTTTACCTTCCAAAAATTTATAAAAGAAAACTACTTCAGCTCTTGTAAAAATTTCTTTTCTGAGAACTGTCATTTCGCAGACTCGACATAAAAAAAACTTAAAAGTGCATCAAAATAAGATTTTTAAATAATAACTTTTAATTTTCACAAACAATCTTTTAACAGTCTAGAGATAAATCATCCAATATTAAATCTATTCATATCCTTTATTTAAGAAACATTTATTTAGAACTTTTTTCACCCGTGGTTGTCGGTCTTACTACTTTCAAGATGCTTCTTCTTTCATATATTAAGACAAACAAAACCCTTTTTAAAGTGTTTTGAAATAAAGCGTATGACATGTTTTGATTAATTATCCTTTCTCTTCCGCTTAATCATCTTTAAATAATCATAGATCTTGACAGTTTTAGGAGGTTTTGTTTTCGTTAAAATGTACTCGTCACTTTAAATTTTATTTTCGTTTTCTCAATCGCAATCATGAGTGGCACTGGATATATAAAGTTGTCATGCACAATTGTTCGCAGGCGGAAAAATAAGAAACGGGCTAAGAGGTACGGTACGGACTACGCCCAGGGGTGTCATTTCAAGACTTTATTATTCCACATTGTGTAGAAAATTATCCTTCTTCTACACAATTTAGAATAGCATTTTAAACGTACCACTACACAGAATGGTTGTTCCCCCAGTGAGCGAAAAGGTTAAGTAAAAGTATATTACAGATCATTGCATAAGATTAGGAACTATTACAAAATACAAAAGTTGATATTAGATGTAATTTATTGGAACAGAAAACATATGTCAGATGTCAGATACGAATACATATTACAATTAAAATTAGGGACAATATATCCTTTTAATGATAAGATTGTAATGATATCTTTAAAAAATCAACATTTAGCTGCTTTATCGCGTCAACTGTTTGTATGAAGACGTAAATTTCAAAGCTCGCCTTATCCAGAAAATCAAATTTTGGGAAATGTGTCACCGTGCCACCACCAACATCGATACATGCCTGGCAGCGTCTAGCAAGTGATTGGCCTAACCTTTTGAAGGTTCCAGATGTCTCATCTATGAGACACCATTTGACTCTGATGAGGACCTCTTTGCAAGACTTTCAGTCGTGTCTGCAAATGTTCGTGAGACACTTGGAATCTGAGAAAAGGTACGCCAATCGCTCGATAGACGCTGACCGGGGTACATTTGAGCTATTACTGTACTTGCTATGTCAATAAAAAGCTCGTTTTCATTCCCTCCGCATTTCTTGATTTTCGCCATAACTTTTCGTTTCCGATCCCACATTGCTATACACAAAATTGCTTCTCTATGTGTACTTTACCTTCCCTTACAGTTTGTCCCATGATCTAACAAACACCCTGTATATATATACAGTCGTCTCTCTGTTTAACGTCGCTCTACTTAACGACGATCTCTATTTAAGAACGATATTTTGCGGTCCCGGCTCCTTTAAGTAAAAAAATCTCTATTTAAAGACGAAATTGTTTCTATTTAACGACAATTTTCATGTAATTTTTCCCCCGATCTCTTTAAACATATTAAATCAGGGAACTTCCTCTAATAGAAAAACAAGCAGTCTTGCAATTCAGATGAGTACAGATAAAGGAGAATGGTGTAATGGATTTTACCCATGTGACGAAGACGTTTTAACAACCGACTTCAGAAACTTAGATCAAATTTATGAAGATATCGCAAATGAAAATGTAACTTCAGATGCAGAAGATAGTGATGAAGCTGATGATACAGAAAGCGAAACACTACCTCCTTCATACTGAGATGAGAATCCAGCCTTGGATATTCTTCGCCAGTATATTGTTTCATAAAATATGGAAGATGACTCATTCAATCTTCTTGAGAAGCTTGAAGCAAGGGTACTAAAAACTAGACCACCATTCAAACAATCTACACTTTTTTATTTTTTAAAAACTTAATTTGTTTTATTAAGTGTTTTCTAAATATTTTTATTGCATTGTAAGTAACATTGTTTAATTAAATGTATTATGAATACTTTTATTGTACTTTAAGTAACATTGTATGCTGTAATATTGTTCTTGTATGCAGTATATTTACATTTCTAAACACGCCAGTATATAAAAAATGTATTGACAGTCCCAAGTCTATAAACTGTGAAGGGAAATATTTCTCAAATATTATTTTTCCACAAATTCTGTTTAAGGACGATCTCTGTTTAAGGGCGATTTTTCGCGGTTTCTTGAAAGTTGTTAAACAGATAGCGAACTGTATGTATATACTCGTATATATACATATATTATTTCTTCTTGCTGAATCAACTGCAAATAACAAAAGGATTATAAATAAAAGGAATCCTAACTTTGCCCAACTCTTATAGATAATACAGACTCTTACAGGTTTGTCATTCTAATCCAGTGCAATCTCAACTTCCATCTGGGTATTATAGTCGTACATATTATCTTTTATATTTTATATTTTATAAACACAAAGAATGAGCAGTTTTTGTTACTGTTAAGTGCTTTATTGTCATCCATACTGTTCGAATAGTCAAACAATGATAGTATGAACCGCAAAAATACTCGATGACATTATGAGCTGAACATGAATTTTTCAATATAGGCAATGTCTTATAAGGTCTGATTATGATATCGGAATGCAGCAAAAGGTAAGATAATTTTTTATCTAAACCGAATGTTCGCCAAATTTCGGATTTTGGGCCGAAACTGGGCGAAAACGAAACTAAATTTTCGGTCACTAATTAGAATTTTTCCTTTCTTCCCTCTCTAAAAAAAATGTTTAGATACGTTATTCGGATTTTGAAAGAGATTTAATTCTTGCACGCTATATACGTAAAGAAGAAACCAATAAACAAAAGAAGAAACTTTCTTCGAAAGTTTTGAGTGTAAGTAAACATATATAAAGAAATGGAAAAATATTTTGAAAGCTTTTTTATTTACACAGATGCTATTTATTTTACCAGCAAATTTTATTCTAAAAGGGAAAGAAAAATAGGACGTTACTGAGATTCTTTTCGCATACAAATATATTTAAAAAAATAAAGAAAATAATAGAAAAAACTTATAAAGAAATGAAAAGTTAAGATGGAATAAGGGTGTTAAGAGAAACAACTTTATTTTTTCTTTGAACAAGAGCACAGATTGTTCCGAAAATTTTCATTGAAGCATCTACCGTTTTTTTTTTTTTTTTTTTTTTTTTTTTTTTTTTTTTACGTGAGTAGCTTGGAACCGATTGTACTTCAGAATAACTTAAAAAGTTTTATATGGTTTTTTTTTTCGTATACTCAGTATTATTTTTACTTTATGCGGTTGTTTGCGCCAACTTTTTTGCATGTTTAAGGAAAATTTCGTATGCAAAAGTATAAATGTAAAATATTTGTTATTTGTATTTAATTTATTTGATTTGGAAGAATAAGCTCGTTAATTTGACCGATTTAAAAATTGGAAACTGGAAATCTGAGTTTGGTAAAAGAATTTTGATACTGTTCGTTTTCGAAAGCCGCGCCTAGCACTCTGGGACGATTCTAAGTATCCAAAGGGGTGTCACGCTGAGATGGGCATTTTCCGAAGCTCTACTTCGGCGTTCTTGTCTGCGTTGTCACTAAGACTGGTGATTACTTGTTTGTTATTTTTTTACTTCCGATCAAAGTTTGAAATTCTCTTAATATCTAGTTTTTATTCAAATTAAAACGTTTATATTTAGTGTTCAAATGTCTGGTTCGAGCAGAAATAAATCTTTCAGGAGTGGTAGTAAGAAAATTATATATAATGTCATTCAATTTTGCGATCAAGAAGCAGAAAAAGGAGAATAAGTTGTTCGGATAGCTCATTCTACAAAACCAGCCAGTTAAATTACCAGGGTTCCTAGTAATACTTTTAAAAAGATTCGCCTAGAACCATAGGAGATGAGAGCAATCCGGCTTTTTGTTCACCTAAAAGCAGGGTTGTAATTTTAACCGGTCAAAATTTATTTTGCCAGGAAACTGGATAAAAGTGGTTTTAACCGTCCAAAATTGGTCAAAAGTGGTCAGAAATGGTCAAAACTGTAAAAATGGTCTTAATTTTAACAATTATTTTTGCTTTGCAATTAAAAGTAACTTAATAAGTAATAAAAGTAACAGTGCAGTTAAAAAAATAATACACTGACTAGTTAATGAGGCTCATTAGTAAAATTGCCTATGCAACACAATAAAAAAGCTAGATCCATAATTGTCCTATTATTGTTATTTGCGTATTAACAGGGAAAATATTTTTTTCCTTTCAGCTGTTGATACAAGTGCATCTAAAGAAACTGCCCAGTATAGTTTAAAACTAGCAGCTGATGTTAAAGAAGAAGTAGAAAACAAATTCGCTTGTAAAGTAAGAAGTTTTGTAAGTGACAATGTAAACAAGATGAAAAGCATGAGAGAAGATTTTCAAAATGCATATAGAGACGAACTGTTTATTTTTTATGGATGTGCTGAACATTACTAGAATCTTGTAGGACAAGTTATTACAAACACAATCAAAGTTAGTTCAATAATGAAGCATGTTATTGAAGTCCAGAAGCACTTCAGAAACAACCACCGACCTTCAGGTTATCTATCTGAATATGAAGCATCTGTTAGAACCTAACTTCCAGGGGAAACATGGTGGAACGGGCAGATTGAATGTTTGACAACTTTTATTAAAAACAGAGATTTCTACGTGAAAATTGCAGGTGAGCATGAAGATGATATTGATGATAACATTGTTAAAATCATTAACAGTGTAGGAATATACAAAGAAGTAAAACATTTATAAAATCAACTTAAGCCTATTTCCCTTGCTTTAGATAAACTTCAGAAAGAAGATGCTACTATATCTGATGCATGCGACGAATGGTTAAGCTTGCTAAAAGAGAAAGATCTTGAGACTTATTCTAAAATGATACAGTCTAGATTTAATGAAAATGTTACCCCAGTTCATTTTCTGGCTCATATGCTGAATCCTGTCTACATGGGTAAAGGTATTGATGAAGAGAAGCAAGAAATAGCAAGGCAGTGGTTATACGATAATATTGATGCTACCTTTTTGCATCTTGTGACTGCATTTCAAGCAGGATCTTCATCATATCCAAAATCCTATTTTTCTGAAAGTGTAAAAGATACAATTGGACCTGATGTCTTGTGGGCAGCAAGAAGAAGGCTAAAGACATTGATATAAAATTTGTTGGATTCACATTACATCTAATGAACTGTTGTGTCAGCTCGTCATCAATACAAAGATTGTTTTCTAAATTTGGAATAATCCAAAATAAATTACGAAACCATTAAGTTTAGAGACAACCACAAAACTTGTTACTTGTAATCATTTTTTAAATTCAACACAAATTACATAAAAACATAAAACAGCTTGTGTAAAAAAATAATTAAAACATTTGTGTTGTATCTTAATGTTATGTTATTTATGTTATGACTTTTTTAATTTGGTATTTGCTGGTGTTATATTACTTATAATATGACATTTTTAGCAAATGTTAACTTGATTTTTAACATATGCTAATAAAATATATCTGATTAGTAGTAAATAAATTGAATATTGAATTAAATGCTCAAAATGGTCAAAATTGATTTTGACCAGGACGGTTAAAATCGGTTTAAACCACTGGTTTAAACCTCCATGGTTAAAACCGATACAACCCTGCCTAACAGAAAAAAAACTAAAAGGAATGTCTTCGAAAAAAAAAACAGGTATAGAGGAATTCGATTTCAGTGTAATTAGACAAACTGTACACGATTTTTATGTCAAAGAGAAAACAATCCTGGTCTTCGAATAAATTGCTTCCTGTTTTAAAAGAAGCGATCACTTTAAAAAATAAAAATTAATTTTGTTTCGCAAAAAGCAAAAAGGTTGTACAACTTTGTAAAATTTTTAAGTGTTTTCGTTTTTATAAATATTAACTACAAAAACGTTTTTACATAAATCGATATTATTTACTCAAAAGCGCATTCTTAAAAAATGCAACTAAAGAAACTCAGCTCACCCCTATCTTGATAAAATCAAAGCAGAACTGACGCATGTGCAATAGCGCGGAGGGTTTTGCTATCCGAAAACAAACAGTAGAATGTTTTGACTTGATCAAACAACACGGAAATAGCAAGATGGTGGAATCCTGTTGATTTGTTTACTGCTTTACACTTCTGGAATTAATATTTCTTTCACAACATTGATATTTCGTAATATTTGCCTATTTTAAAGCATAATTATTTATTTTGGAAAAAAAAATGTTTGTTCAAAAAATGCACTTATACATTAAATAAAGCAAAATAATAAAAAAAAGAATTTTTTATTGAATTATTATTTTTACGCACCAGAGAGTTTTAAATTAAATGCGTAATAATTTTTTCAACTGTATGAAAAGGCGTCCAGACCAGAAGTTCAACCCAAGACCCTCTATCAACTAAGCCATTCTGGACAAATTCTGCGGGCATAATTCACTCAAACAACCTTTTGACAGTGACATCTGGTCTGTTATCTGAAACAGCTCAATAGAAGAAAACGCAGGTAAAGAAACACCAATACAATCAGTCTGATTGGTAAAGAAATCATATGAGTAGTAATTTTTCGAAGTGAGTGTAAAAGTGCCCAGGCCGGTATTTAAACACAGGATTCTGTCTTAAGGAGCCAAAGACCTACTGACTAAGATATCCTGGACGATTTCAGTGGGCACAATTCCCTCAGATAACCTTTTAACAATAAGATCTGGTCTATTATCTGAAATAGCTGAAAAGAATAAAATCATAGTTGAAGTAACTCCAATAAACGTTAGAAAAATTACTACTCACATAATTCATTAACCAGTCAGATCTGTGATTTATCCTGTTGAGCTGTTTTAGATAATAGACCGGATCTCATTGTTAAAAGACTGTCTCTCCTTAGTGAATTGTGGTGGCCGAATTCATCCAGGATAGCTTAGTTGGTAAATCTTTCGCAGCTTAACCCTTTCCGGGACAGTGATCCCACTGCGGGATCACCTAATTTGAATTCCAAACATACAAATGCTACCAAGAATATTTTAATAAAATTTCCTTTTATAATGAAAGCTTAAAAATATAAGTTTTTACTTTCTAAGAAGTTCGTTTGTAAATCTTGGTGTCAGTCAATCATTTCACGAACAGACTTTTTCTATGCCGAAAAGGGTTAAGCCGAAGTCCAGGGTTCAAATCACAGCCTGGACACTTTTTCACTCAGTTAGGGAAATTACTACGAATATTATCTCTTTACCAATCAGAATGATTGTGTTAAAATAATGAAATGTTTTAAACTATTAAGTATTTTTTCATTCTTAAATGACCTTCATGCTGAATACTGCATATTTAATACATATCTTCATAATACATCTTTCTTTTACTTATACTAGAGGATTCAACCCGGAACTCTCGGTATACAGAACATAAGGGAAAACCATTTTTATATTGAAATATATATATATATATTTTAAGATTGCTCGCTAATAACACCCAAAAGCATTTTTATTTGAAATGCATCAATTTTGCATACATAAAAAGTTTTGAAATATATATAAAAGCGATACTTTCGTATGAGTTAATAGCTGAAGAAATTGCCGAAGATTTCGTGACTTTCAGCAGTCCATTTCAATTCTCATCATTTCAGTTGTTTAAGCGCGTAGTTCGATTACATGTTTGTTAAATTTCTAATAATTTCTAATGTATAAATTTCTGTTTATGTTATTTTATTTTATTGGTGAAGTTTTAAAATCTTTATTGGTTATCAGTTGGTAAAAATAACTATTTACATTAACTAAAAAGAAAACAGATTTATCTTTCATAATCGCCTGAAGGGGATAGAAATAGACTTAAAAAAAGTTATGCTTGAAAGCTTTTTTTTTAAAAACATAAAAAGTGAGTAAATTGCGATACAGTTTTCAAATAAATTACAATACAATTGCATTTCTTAATATATTTTTTCTCCATTCAATGGTCCATTCATTCATATGTTACGCAAAAACGTAACGCAAACACTTCAAAAAAAAAAAAAAAATGTTTTATTCATAAAAATCGATCATATACACTATGTTTGATCGTTCTCCGTATTTCTTTTATCTAAATGAATGCCATTACGAAAAGGATTAATTCATCAGCTAGAATTTTTACTTTCTTCTATCTGCAATAGAAGAAAGTATTGTAATCGAAATTTTTTTTACTTCCAGTTTCCGATGAATTTACACGTTTTAGGGGTCAGAGATCACAAAAAACATGTTTATACAAAATGTCTGTCTGTCAGTCCGTGTGTCCGTGTGTCGCCATTGTACCATCAAAAATTGTATGAAGTTATGCATAGAATTGAACCAAATTTTTGGCAATGGCAAGCAGGTCCTCCATTAATTTGGAAAATATCCGCCGGTAGGGAGCGCTGTAATAGCGATTTTTGTGCAATTTGAATATTGTACCATCGAAAAGTGTATGAAATTATGCATAGAATTGAGCCAAATTTTTTGTGTATGTTTTGCCCATGGCAAGAAGGTCCTCCCCGAATTTGGAAAAAAATACGCCGGTAGGGGACGCTGTAATAGCAATTTTTGTGCATTTTGAATATTGTACTATAGAAAAGTGTATGAAGTTATGCATAGAATTGAACCAAATTTTTTGTGTATGTTTTTGGCCATGGCAAGAAGGACCTCCCCGAATTTGGAAAAAATACGCCGGTAGGGGACGCTGTAATAGCGATTTTTTTGCATTTTGAATATTGTACCATCGAAAAGTGTATGAAATTATGCATAGAATTGAGCCAAATTTTTTGTGTATGTTTTGCCCATGGCAAGAAGGTCCTCCCCGAATTTGGAAAAATTCCGCCGGAAGGGGGCGCTGTAATAGCGATTTTCGTGTAATTTTCAATATTTTACCATCGAAAAGTGTATGAAGTTATGCTTAATTCGAATAAAAATACTAATAAAACTAATTATAATGAAATATTGACATGAGATAGAAGAAAGTTTTGGTATTGGCACATCCAACTAGTTTTTATTGGCTTTACTTTCTCCTTATAAAGAAAATATCCTTTAAATTCATTCATTTAGGTAAAATAGTAGGCTTTTAGTAGAGCTTTTTATTGTTATGCACATGTATGAAAAAAATACATTCTAAAATAAAAATTTTAGTTTAAAGAAAGAAAGAATGTATTATGCGCGATTTTTATTGATGCAAATTCTATTCATTTTAAGAGAAAAACTTTATACTGAATAGGGAAGGAAAACATACGACATTACTGAGATTTTTTTCGCATGCATTTTTTTAAGGGGAAGGAGTCTTACAAAGGAGAAAAAAGGGAAAGCAGCATCTTTTCTTCAAAAGTACCAAGTGTTCTGCAATAGTTTCTTTTCGCTGGAGCATTCTTCCCCTTTTATTTACGTTAGTATCTTCGAATCAAGTTTATTGCGAAGTCATTTCAAAAGTTTTACAAATTTTGTTTATGCATTATTATTACTAGGGGATCCCACTAACAGGGCTGCTACAGGCGACTATTTTTCTATTCTACCCGCACCACTATTAAAAAAAATGTTCTCGAATAGTATGTCAATAATTTTTGTTTTGAGAAAGGGGTGTGAGGTAGAATAAAAAAATAGTCGCTTGTGACAGCCCTGCGATAAGGGCTTTCCGATTAAAGAACAGTGTAAAAACTTTTTTTTTTTTTTTTTTTTAATTGAAAGCTCTAAAAGACTTTTTGTATTTGATATACTATTTTTTAGATTCCTCGCTAACAAAAACAAAAAGCACCTTTTATATGAAAATTATCAACAATGTATTCAAATAACGTTTTGAAATTTATTAAAAGTGATACTTGTCAGGAGTTAAAAGCCGAAGAAATCGCGGAAAATTTCACTTCTACGATCGCCCTGTTTTCATTTCAATAATTTCCGTGGTTTCAGCGTTTAGTTAGATTATATATATCTTAAATTTATATTTTCTTTCTTTCTTTCATTATTGATCAAGTTTTAATTTCCTTATGGAAACCGGAAATAAATGCTGAGCTATTTATATTGCTTTAAAAGTAATCGAGCTGCAAGCGATAGAGGTAAATTTAAAAAAAAAATCAAGCGTGAAAATTATTTAAAAAAAAAAAAAAAAAAAAAACTATAAAAAATCTGTAAATTTAAATACAATTTTCAAACAAACTGCATCTGAAGGAATTTTTTTTTTACCTAATTTTTAAATTTTAAATTGTAATCATTGTAATTAAAAAAGATTTAAATTGTGCGATGTTCAAAAGTAGAAATATTCAAGTAACACAAAAATTTATTGGTAAATATGATGTCAGCGTTATTCAAGGACATGTGTTTGCTTTATAATATAGATTTTTATATTAAGGTCGAATTGTGTCGTTTTTTTCGTGGAAGATTTCGCATAAGAAACTAAATTTTAAATTCGGAATATCTCTCTGTATCTTTCTGCTACCTCAAATCTAAATTTAGTTGAAGGGGGGTAACACCACATTGACTGAATCAAAACTGTGATACATATATATATATATATATATATATATATATATATATGAAGTATTTTTTACAGAGACGGAAATCACATTTTATTAGTTAGAAGTTGATATCGCAAGTGAACTTGCAACTTTGAAGCTATAAAAGTACAGTACGTTACAGCAAGTAAACAGGTAAAGAAAACTTGAAGTATTTTTCAATTTTTTACTCAGAACAGCTTTTTAAAATTTTAAACTTAGCTCTTCCAAATTTTAATCAGTGCACTTGATTTATTAAAAAATTAATCGCAACATATTTTCTCGTGAATTTGTGTTTTTTTTCTTTTTTTTTTTCGTAGTATTGATGTCTGGTTTGTCTATACAACTTTAAATAACAAAACTTTCTTTTGAAAATTTACATTTAACTTTGAATTGATACAATTTCACTAAAAATGCGTCTATATATATATATATATTTAAACGGCTATGTATTTACGCCATTAGCTTTTTGGCAAAATACTTAAAGTTTTGTCTCGTTGTTCTAGGTTATGTCTATCGTCTGTCATGAGTATCGTATGATGCCCACCGTCTGACCCTCCCTTTTTTGAAGACTTCGCACCCATCAGTCATCAAGCCGCTATTTTTAAATATGTCAACAGAAAAAAATGCTGTGTTCTACTTTAATGTATGAATGACAATTTGGTGTTAGTGAATTTTTTTAAACGCTTTGCATTAAAAGAGAGAGAGAGAAGGAGAATAGGTAACACTACCTTTGACGCTTCTAAATTTGAGGATTTTGCAAACTTCTTTTTAAAAAAATGAAAAGTGTTCACAAAATCTTCTTACACTAATTTGTTATGCATTTATTAACTATAAAACCGTATTTTTGTTTAGTTGATGCACTGCAAAATGGAGGCTTGACAGCTGATAGGAGGGGTGCTTCGAAAAACGAGGGTCAAGCTGTGGATACGTAAACTCATCGTAGATTGAACCCAGAACAACGTAACAAAAAAAAATAGTTTTCTCAGTTCAAAAGCTAGAAAAATAAAGAGCCCTTAAAAAAATAAAGAAAAAAAAATGAATGCATTTTTAGGAAAATGGCATTGATTCAAAATAGAATATAAGATTTCAACATCAATTTTCGTTACTTAGAACGGTGAAATGTAAGTAGTTTGAAACAATTCTACATATACTTTACAGAAAAATATGTTGCAATTGATTTTCAAAGAGATAGAAATTGATTCACTGAAAATTGGCAGAGATACCAGAGATTGTCCACCGATTTTGAAAATGCTGTTCTGAAAAAAAGAAAAAAAAAAAAGAAAAAAAAAAAAACAAACCTGTAATTTTCGAGTGTAAAAAGAGTATTTTAATGCGAAAAATAAACGAAATTTTGAACCGGTTAAAGTGTTGTTACCCCTTAACCCTTTTTCTACTGACGGTACTTATAAGTACCACTCACTTTAAACTTTTATACCATAGTGAATATTACTAATATTATAATGGTACTTTGCAAAAAACGCTCTTTTAACTCCACTTTATCCGAATACATGGCAGCAGTAGTTCTAGGTTTGTTATTTTAGAGAGGAATGAGGCTATCTTTGTAGCAGTCGAGGTGTTTTGTGCCGACTTTTTGCACAGATTGCCACGCTCGTCTTTTCATTGCTGCAAACACAGTAAACGATATAAGATAAGTGTTGGATTTTTTTTATGTGTTCATTATGGTCTTAGAATACAATTTGACTCGCTATTTTAAGTGAACGTGTATGTATTTGATTTAACAGTTGAATTATTCGTTGTTTCTTTAAGTACCATCAGTACACTGGGTGTTGGAGAAAAACTTCTTGTTTACTTTTCGTCTGTGTAGTTATCCATCGTTTTCATCGGCTTTAAAATGTAATTACTAAAATGTAGTGTAGTAATGATTTCCCTAGAAAACTGTATTTCTTTTCTGTTTCATTGTTATTTTTTATAGGAAATCGAAAAAGTTGTGGCACCGGCTCGTTTTTGCTATGGTAGAAATGGCATATGTAAATTCATATATTGAGTATGTGGAGATGCGAGTGAAAATGTTGTTCCTGGAATATTGACGCCGCTACACTAAAGGACTGCTAACAAGATGGAAACCTAAAAAAAAAAAAAAAATTGTTTTTTTTACCCTTTCAGGAATAAAGCATTTTCAGTTCTAAAGTGTTGAAATAAAGGATTGAAACCGGAATTTGCCAAACGATTTATTTGTAAATAAGAAAAAGCTCATGTTTCACATACTTATTAAATCGAAATATTTTCTGGTGCCAATTGAAATACCTTGTGGGTTTTCTGTTACGATAATTTAGTCATAGTGTACTGACGGTACTTTAAAGTACCACTTTAGTTAATTACTCCTAAATAATTAAATTTCTCACGGGTGAGTATTTTTTTCATGTTTATCCTTTAATTTTCATTGTAGTAACTGAAAAAAAATATTACATGAAGAAAATTGCAGTAGATCATAATGCCGTAGATAAAGGGTTAATTACTCTGGATAAACTTGACGTTTAAAAGTTCAATGATTGACTTCGACCAGGCACTATTCATGTACTTTTGAAAAGTGGGAACAAGAATGAAATAAAATTCACAGTTTTTGGTCGATGCTACAAAAATCATTATTATTATTCTGGTTACAACTTATAATGATAATTAATAATCATGGCTATCAAAAAGTATATTTTACACATAAAAGTTTCAAGCAAAATATTCGTGCCCAATTCATGAAAAATCTTTAAAATATTTACAAGTAAGTGTTAAAAGTGTTACTTTTATGTAAAAAACAAAACAAAACAAAAAAGCTATCATTAATTCATTTATCAACTTACTTTTTTTCTATTGATCTCCTTTCCTTCCTTCTTCAAAAATGTTCTCTGAATATATTCGTTTAGATAATATATTTCGCCTTTATTAAAACTTTATTTTATTTTATTTTGCTATGCTTTTATGTAAAAAGTAAATATGAGAAGAAAAATGTTTAAAAAAAGATTGGCATTAACTATTAATATATATATACATATACATATATATATATATATATATATATATATATATATGCTTTTTTATTTATGTAGTTACGTACTATGTATGTAATCAGAAAATTTTATTCTAGGAAAGGATAGAGATTGAGAATTTTTTCTCATGCAAATTTAGTTAATAAGGCAAAACAGCGATTTTTTCCCTTAAACAAAGGGCAGCAAGTGTTGTGCAGCATATCCTTTTCTTAGAAACTTCTTTCGCTTACTTTACGTGAGTAGCTTCAAATTTACTATACTGGGAAGTCACTTCATAATTACAAATTTTGTTTGTGCATGTAGTTCAGTTTTATTTTTATTTTAAGATAAAGTTGTGCCAACGTCTATGTTTTTGTGATCGAATTCACATAGAAAAATAATTAAAATTATATCATTGTTGCTCACAGTCGCGAACAAATGTTGCAGATACTATTTATATTGGGTCTCATATTCCGCTAATATTGCATTCGTTGGAAACTCTTACAATGGGATATCATTATCGGTTATTTATTTCCTTTACTTTGGATAGATTTGGAATGAAATGATAATATTGCAGAAATATTGGTTTTACCGAAGATATAATAGTACTGAAATGATGTGAAATATTTCATGCCAGTAATATTGCAATATTGTCAAAATTTAAAGACTGCATAATTTCATACCTTTATTCCCAAAACTGACCAAAACATAATTGTTATTGGGCAAGATATAGCCAACGCAGACAATATTTTCTTAATATTGTTTCGTTAATGGAGTTTCAGTTCCATTAAATCCTTAGTTTTCAGAAGAATTACGTTGTGACTTGTTTATTATTATTTTTTTTAAATCCACAAAAATGTTTGTATTCTGAAATTTTGAAGTTAATTTGAGTATTTTTTTTACTGTTTCAGATAGCGCAGCTCCATTTTTTGACAAAAATGTAGACTATTTTAAAAAGTACTCTATACAAAATTTATGATCTATTCAAAAAGCTTGGCATTTATTTTATCTTTATATTTTTTTTATAGTTTATGAATTATTGAATTTTAAAATTACGTAATCCTTTTACAAACATGTTGTATTTATTATTAACAAGTTATCTTTCATATTGTGCTGATAAATACATAAAAAGAATAACGAATAAAACCAGTTTGAAAAGTATAACATGTTTGCCACTTTTGGAATTAAAATAATTTCCATTATTACAGAAATCGGTATTTGAAATTTTTGATTGAAAAATGGAGAGAGCGTGTTTTTTATTCACCAAGGTTGTGTGACTTTTGGTATTTCAGACGCATTTATAGATTAAATAAGCTAAGCAGATTATTTATCTGTTTCAAGTGAAAAGTAGGAAATGTTTGTAACTTTTTTAATTAAGTTGCTTTTCAAAACTCACAGTGTTTATTTCAGAGAAACTATATCAATTTATTTTGATGGCTAAGAAACTTTAATAACGCAAGATGAAACTTCTCGTTTATTTAATTTTTTTAAATGTAGATATTTAAAATTTGATACATAGAAATATTTTCACCGAGTCTTTCTTTACCGGCTGGAATTTATAAAATAATTTTATTTTTTAAGAAACTAAGTTTATTTCTTTACTGCATAAAGGGTTTAATTTTAAAAGCTCTAAATAACGTAAGTAAGTTTATCCCATTGAATATTAGTATATCAGATACATTTAACTAAATTAAAAAGTCATACATTTTTTAACAATAATGACACAACTTTCAGTTTAAAATTTACTTACCTCTGTCTATTATATAAATAGAGAGTGCCACAAAAATAGTTAAAGAGTAAAATAGTCTCATAAGCTCTCTAATAGCAAAATGTTTCTTCACAAGACATGACAGAGAGTGAAATTTTTAAATGACTCACCATTTCTGGAAAAAGTTTTATAAAAGTGAAGTCCTCATCATAGAGCAACGGCTGGTTATAGTGCAAAATATGTGTGAATAAACAAAACTGAAATAGTTAAAATCCACATGTTCAACAGGTGGCAACTAGTGTCTGTGTGGTGTGCCATCAAAACCAAATTCATAATAGAACCGATATTCCTCAAGGGAACTGTTAATGATACAAATCACTGGCAGTTACTGATCGAGGAATTTGGACTCCAAGTACAACATCCTCGAATGATCAATACCTACTGAAAAATACAGGGCCTGATTACCAAAGGAGCAAACTCCCACCAGTGAAAAGGAATAGAAAATTTTGAACCATTCTTGACAGTAATTTAGATATGAATACGGTGTTAAAATGAAATGAAAATGTTTATTAAAATTTCCTGGTGGAAATTTGCCCCGTTGGTACATGCGAAATAGTGCACGTCTAAATAGAGTTGCTGATCTACTTCGTTGATAGCTTTCAGGACCGCATCATCGTTTTGGTCACTAAGGGATTCATTGGACGTGTCATTTCAATGGCGGCCCTATAATCCTGACTTTGATTTTTTTCCTCTGGGCTTTTTTAAAGGAACACATCTTCCGGACATACCCTAATACTAAGAAAAAGAAACAACGTATAAAGGCACAAATAAAATGTGTTTAAAAGCATACAGCTGTTACAAAACCTCTAAGGTTTCCTCATCAGTGCTTAAAATAAAAGTTAAATTAAAACTAAAACATTGTGTAAAAAGGGGGGTGGAGGTGGACAGAGAGTCAGAAAAGCGTACCTTTCAGCTCTACTGCCAACGGTGGAATGCGACATACGGCTGACAAACAGCTACGGAGTTGATCTCACGCGCATATTCAGGGAGACCAATCAAAATCACCCAATTGCTCTGGAAGAGTCCAAACTTAGAAGGAGAAAAAGGGGGAGGGAGTGGAGAGAATTATAGAAAATTAAACCATATCTTTGAAAAATTGGGCGTACTGGATAAATCATTAACTAAACTGTTTGAATTTTTCCATATGTGGTAAGCCTCCCAGAAGTCCAGATCATAGATTGAAGTACATTTCTGTATTATGGTGGCTTCGGAAAATTTAAAATTATGGTTGTTGGACCAGCAGTGGTTGGCAATAGCGGAACGTTTAATATCACAATTTTTAACGCAAGTTTTATGCTCCCCCAAACGGATCTTAAAGGCACGCTTCGTTTGACCAATGTACATTTTGTTGCATTCGCAAGATATCCTGTAAATACCCCAATTTGAAAAACTATCAATTGGATGTTTCAGATTTGTGAATTGAATTTTATTAAAAGTAGTATAAACTACTTTAAAGTCAAATTTTGTCAAGATTTTAGAAATTTGATGGCTTATTTTCGGAAAATATGGAAGTATAATTAAATTTTCATTACCGACAGTATTAGCCCTGGATTTTGTACGTTTACTTAGTTTGTTATGAATGGAATCGACGATTTCAGCTGTAAAACCTCGATCAATGGCAATAGATTTAATGTAGTCTAATTCTGTTTTTAGTAAACTGTCGGAAGAACAAATATTTAAAGCCCTGTAAACATAACTGTTAAAGGCAGCCAACTTTGATTAGGTGGATGGGATGAAAGGCGATGTGGGGGTAAGGATACTGCGAATGGTTTACGGTAAACAGTAGTGTGAAACAAATTATTTGAAACAATTTATTGTGAAACAAATTATTTTATAAATTACCCCTTTTGTTTGGACTCTTCCAGAGCAATTGGGTGATTTTGATTGGTCTCCCTGAATATGCGCGTGAGATCAACTCCGTAGCTGTTTGTCAGCCGTATGTCGCATTCCACCGTTGGCAGTAGAGCTGAAAGGTACGCTTTTCTGACTCTCTGTCCACCCCCCCCCCCCTTTTTTACACAATGTTTTAGTTTTAATTTAACTTTTATTTTAAGCACTGATGAGAAAACCTTAGAGGTTTTGAAACAGCTGTATGCTTTTAAACACATTTTATTTGTGCCTTTGTACGTTGTTTCTTTTTCTTAAGGGTGTATTCCGATCCAAACTGCTTATTTTCTGATTCATTTTTAAATTCATTTTTGCTCTTTAACGCATCAAACTAAGAAATTCTCTTATTTAGAAACTACATAATGTGTCGTGCTTCTCGATTTTTTGATAAATGCAGAAAATATTGTAAAAAATGCTGTCAAAATCGGCGTTTTGAACTGAAATTTCCGGAAGCGGGAGATCTGGGGATGAAAAAGATGGTCATACTGAGAAAATAATTGCTTAAAAATCAAATTCTAATTAATTGAGCGAAAAATGAAATCACACGGCACCTTATACAACTCTTCAAAAATCACCCCAGCAAGTTTCATGTTTTTACTTTTAAAAATGAGTCTGAAAATGTCTCAGAAAATTTCGAGCTGTTGAGGGTGGAAAAATATTTTTTCGAATACACCCTTAATATATTGGCACAAAGTGCAATCCTTCCCCACTTTTTATATACCCTAATACCCCAACATACCAAGGAACTTTAAGGGGTATCAAGAATGGGAAAAAAAAGACCATTTTCAACATTTAATATCATTACATGTATTTGGTTTTAAAACACAATTTTTATTGGGATGAAAGATATAAGTATGTTCTTTCATTTTATGTATTTTAAAAATTGCAAGATGCCGAATTAGCATTTACAGGGGCTCCAAACTGTCAGACATTGGACGAGCAGAAAATTGGCATAACAGCTTACGCGCAGGATTACAAAATAAATTTTGCAACTAGAATGAAAATTTTGGTGCCTACTTCAGATTATAATAATTACCCTGAACCTAAATAAATTTGTATTTAAAGCATTTTTATATTTTAATACAAAGTTGTATTTAGCTAATGCAAAATTTTAAAAATTTCAATACTATAATCATCTAAAAGAATATTTTTTTGAACAATAAAAAGGACATTTTTGGTTCAGGTTATAACAGACTAACATGAAACATATGTTTTGAAAATTTCCTGAAAAAATATTCGGAAGTTTGTGAGAAATCGTGCGCGTTATGCCACAAAACGTCATTTGGAGGAAAATGATTTCAAAGTTTCGGAAACATCGCTTCAGCTATTGAGCGGGTATAATTGTAAAAGCCATAACTTCTGTTCTAATGTAAATTTCAAGGAAACAATTATATCAAAATGTACAGAAAAGATAGGAGTTTAACATAAAAAAAAATCGAAAATTTTAAAGCTTTAAGAGTCCTGAGACCCCTTAAAAAAGCCGGACAATTTAAAAGAGGTGTTACAGAGTGTTATTAGCCAATTTCCAATTCCGTCTCTAAATGTGGGTTTCTGCAGAAGGTGACCATTTTGAAAATCTTTTCTATTAACTCCCCTCCAGTTAAAAAAGCGATTAATATGTACTTTTTTATATATGACTCACAATTTTACGACATACATTCCCCCTAGCATTGAACACTAAAAAATAATATTAACGAATAAAATCAATTCCAAAACTGTAAAATATGCGGGTTTTTTACTCTGTCGAAACGATTTCTCTTTCTCATGAAACCAATATTTTAAATTCTTGGTTAGAAATATTTTAAAATGAAGCGTTTTTATTTTCTTCGTCAGGATTAAAGGATTTCGATATTTCAGTTACATATTCAGGTGAAACAATCTAATGAATTAAATTAAATAATTATAAGTTCCGAAAAAGTATTAAGAAACAACGTTAGTCAGTTACATGTTCAGCTAGTTAAAAAAGCAATAGCTGTAAACGTATTCGTATACAACTAACATTTTGAAATATATATTTCATATTGAATTGAAGAAAAAGACAGTAGAATAAAATCAATTCTAAACCAGATAAAGATTGTTTTTCTTCCTTTTCAAATAATTTCCATTTTTCGCTGAAACCAATATTTGAAATTCTTGGTTGAAAATATTTAAAAATGAAGTGTGTTTATTTTCTTTGTCAGAATTTAGAGTTTCGATATATCAGCTACCTACTTAGATAAGATAATCTAATTAATTTAAATAAATAATGATACACTCCGGAAAAAGTATTAAGAAACGACATTAGTCAATTACACGTTTGCCAGTTAAGAAAGCAATTACTGTAAACATTTTCATATACAACCCACAATTTTAAAACTTACATCTCATTTTGTATTAAAGAATAAAGAACAAAATCAAACCTAAAGTGGAAGAATACGCGCCCTTTTTTTTTTTTTTTTGTTCGAACGATTTCCATCTTGCACTGAAACGAATATTAAGAACGTTTGATTGAAAAAAAAAATCAAAGTGAAGTTATGCGTTTTTCTTTTCATTAGATTTAAATAATTTCGATATTTAAGTTACACAGTTAGATGAAAGAAACTATTTAATTTGTTTCAATGCATCATGCCATGTGGAGCGCGTTTGTAAATTTTTAATCTAGTTGTTCTTTAGAAGTTAAAAGGAAATTTTTCTGCATTTGTTAGAAATAATTTATAATAGTTTACTTAAAAAGGTAACAAACTGTCTTTGACAAAAAAAGTTTTTTTTCATCTTCATTATGTTAAAAACTGCTTCTTTAGAAACTGTTTCACGAAACATTTTCAATTTAGAATTAGTAAATTTATTTTACTTATTAAATGAAATTTACATGTGTTTGTGCATAAATAATTTTAAGTATTCTAAATAAAATAATCAATTCCTTCATAGCAAATGAATATCGACCATATTGGAGCTCATTATTGTATTTATCTGAAAAACTTTTTATGAAATACGAATATTAATTAAATTATACCAATATCAGCTAAATATTAGCTTTTCATAAGAAGCATGTTAGGATAAAATGTCACCATTGCAGAAATATTGCCCCCTTATATTGGAAATATTGTCGATGAAACAGCAATATTGAAAAATATTGGTTTTACATTGAAAATATAGGCAATAAAATGGCAAGATATTTCTTCCCAATATTGGTACAATATCGGGAAAATGAAAACAAACCAATGTTGGGACAATATTTATACAAATAAAGCGAATATTAGCCAGGATATTGACAGTACAGAACAAAATTGTTTTGTTACTTGAATACCTGTCATTTCGAATGTTTAGTTTAGAAAAGCGAAAAACAAATATGTACAGTAATCGTTAAAAACCTGGTTATTTGGGACATTTTTTTCTAGTTAGATGATTTCCATTTTTACTTTAACCAGCAATTCAAATGTTCTCTTTAAAATATTTAAAACTGAAGCTTGTTTTCTTTCATCAAGACTTGAGGACAATTGATATCTCTATTATCAGGGTTCGATGATATACAGCATGACTTCAAAAATCCGGCATCAAAACCCCTCTTTTCCGTTCCCTTTTCTTTTACACTTTCAAGTTATGGGAGAAGAAAAATAGCAATTCTTTATGAATTAAAACTTCAAGATCGAAAGTAAAAATGCAAAAACAGAATATTTGACTTTTTTTTTTTACATTTGTCAGAGGCGATTATTTTCTGAACAAATTTTCTGGGAGCTGCACTGTTGCTTAGCAACGGGAACAACTTTGGGGACAGCTTTGGCGAATGCATGGCACAATATATGCCTGGAACGAATTTTCGGGAACGACGACATCAATGATGAGGAAGAATTTTCAAACTTTCAAATTTGCCGTGAAAAGGCTGCAGTTTATGAGGTGATTGAACATGCAAAATCTGAAAATGCATTATGTATCGAAAAAAGGGATACAGAAGATTGGCTAAAGCAATGACGCAAATGCATCAAAAACAAACAATTTAACGGACAGCGAGATCACTGACGCTGTGCTAAATAGAACCGCAGATAATGCTAGTAGCAGCTCAGAAGACGAGGATGAACAACAGGCAAAAGAAAATGTGTCACTAGAAAAATGCATAAATTTAACTGGGGTGTTAATATATTCTTCAGAGAAACAACACTGTATTTCCGAAATAGACATTCTTAATTTGTATAAAATACAATAAATAAATAAATAAAATAAAAATAATAACTTGTTAAAGAATGGCCAAAAAAATGAAGCAAACAAAGTTAAAATCGTTGTTTCCGAAGTTACAAGAGAAGAAATAATTTCACTCTTTATTAGATTTCTTTTTTTTTTCTGCGACATACAAAATATCATATAAAGTAAGTTTTTTTATTTTTAATTTTCTCTTTTTCTTACATAATTATCACTTAATAATGAATTAAATTATGGCTAAAGGCACAATTAAGAATATAATACTACTTTTGATATTCCTAGTTACTATTTTTGATATTCCCTCAAAAATCCGGCATAATCTCATTCCCGATGATGCCGGATTCTTGAAGTTATACTGTATATCATGATATATATCCGATATTTATTTTCAAAATATCAAGAGTTTGATATTTTCGATATTTTCAACATTAAATATTTAATTTCAAAATATTATCATATTGTGCATAATATTTTTGATATTTTCAGTCAAAACAAATGTAAATGAATTTCAAGTGCTATTAACGTTGTCGTTCTGTAGACAAAAGACTTGTGCCTGGGGATTTTTTTTAACTAAAAGAGAAAAATAAACATCTTCGAAGCTTTATGTCTGAAGCTAAATTTTTAAATGTGAAACCAATAATTATATAGGATAATATTAATTTAGAACAGCCATTAAAAGATAAACTGTCTAATTTATAAAAGCAAGTTCATTATAGATTCATTAAAAAGAATCTTTTCGCATTTTGGTTTAGTTCAGTTCAAACTGAACGACAGGTTGAGGAATGAAAAAGCAGACAAGATTACATTTATGTTCAAAATTTACAATAATAAAATTATTTCCTATTTAAAATGTTGTTGCATAAAACATACATTTTCTTGATACTTGCCACTGAATCCTGTAGTTTGTTTTTTGATGTTAAAAAAAATGTTTAACTTTTCCAAAAATTGTTTCTGTTTTCAATTAGTTGATCATCAGTTTGATTGTAGGTAAAAAAAAAAAAAAAAAAAAAAAAAAGAATATTGTTTTATTAAATATTCATGCTAAGTGTAACATGTTTTAGTTTCTAATTTACATTAAGCCTGGAAAAATTTGTAATGAGCGGGTAAGTTGACTGTTTTGGAAAATATCGGATATACAGGTTGTCCCAAAAGTCCCAGACACATTTTAGAATTCAACATAAAATCAAGTAATTGTCGTACAGGAGTTCGGTTAGGACTTAAATGCTTCTCACGATGAAAAGTTTTCTTCAAGCGAATGAAAATAATTAGTTCCAAACTTCGATCATAAATGGTGTCACTTATCCGTATGTTTGATTTCAAACATGCGTTTTCTCTGATTTCCAGATTAGTTTTGACGCTGTGACACAGAAACGACGACTCCTAGCGAGCGTTGGTAGGTACCTCGAAACTAATCTGAAAATCAGAAAAAAACGCATTTTTCAAACCAAACAAACGCCATCTATGATTGAAGTTTGGAACTAATTTTTTTATTTGCTTGAAGAAAACTTTTCATCGTGAGAAGCATTTTAATCCAAACCGCACTCCTGCACGACAATTACTTGATTTTACATTGAATTTTATAATGTGTCAGAGACTTTTGGGACACCCTGTACAGAAAAAATATCGGATATTTTTGATATTTTCGAAAATATCATGATATTTACAAACCCTGTCTATTCTACAGTTATACGAAGTAAATTTTTGAAATTAGTTAACTATCGTAAATGAAACGTATGATACGTTTAAAAATTTTCCATTTTAATTGGTTTTCAGAAGTTAAGTCATCTTACTTATTAAAGATAAACTATATCATATAAATTTATTGAGTAGCAAATTTTCAATAATGAAAATTGTTTCTTTGCTTTGTTATGTTTGAATGTTTGCTTTTTTAAATTTTAAAGACGTCTTCGATTAAACTGTTACGCAAAAGCCTTTTCTGCCTGTGATATGCAAAATATTTGCGTTTAGTAAATGAAAGTTATGTTATTGTATGTGTAGATTAATTTTAAAAAGCCCAAAAGTAACAATTATTCCTATCATTTTCAATGCTTTCTTGAAAAAGAAAAGGAAAAATTGAAAACATTAAACTTTAGCTTTGTTATGTTTTATTTTATTTATTTATTTTTAAAACTGCTTCTAATTCCTTTTCAGAAGTTAAGTCATCTTACTTATTAAAGAGAAACTATATCATATAAATTTATTGAGTAGCAAATTTACAATAATGAAAATTATTTCTTCGCTCTGTTATGTTTGAATGTTTTATTTTTTTTTTTAATTTTAAAGGTTGCTTCTATTAAAACTGTTACGCAAAAGTCTTTTCTTCCTATAATAAGCGAAATATTTGCGTTTATCAAATGAAGGTTCTGTTATTGTGTTGTGACGTTTTATCTGAGATCACTCAGAGACCAGATGGCCATAGCGTAATAAACGTTTTTAATTGGGACCTCCAGATGCCTATCTATAAAATTCACATGTCAATGTTTCACAGAATCCAGATGGAACGTGTAAATAGATTTAATGGTGTAAATATCTTGAAAAGTGCTGCGTAGAAATTTGCAAGAACTGAAAACTTTTTTTGACTAAGATGACTGGAGATACCTCGTGGGTTGGCTAGGAGATGGACTGATCTCTCGAAATGGGCCCCGTGGAGGAGATGCCTTTTGGACGCGACCGAAAGCGGTCATTTTTCGGCTCCGCTGATGGAGCGATCCGCTCCGAAAGGGATAATTTTTTATTATGTGTATAAGACTAATGTGTGCTTGCTGTGCGTGTGTCCATGTGCCGTCAATAAAACTGTAGAAAATGAACTCCAGGTTCTTTTTATTTTTAGTTACGAATCTTTCCTTAAGTTAGTTTTATTTGGCGTTACAGCATGCATTGGGTAATTTTAGGAATCCCAAAAGTACACAATTTCTCCTATAATTCCCAATGCTTTCTTGAAAAAGAAAGAGAAAAGTTAAAAACATTAAATTTTAGCTTTGTTATGCTTTATTTTATTTAAAAAAAATTAACTACTTCTATCAAAATAAAACATTAAACTTTAGTTTCGTTATGTTTTACCTTTTTTAATTTTTAAAACTGCTTCTATAGAAACTGTTCCGCACGCACTTTTAATCTATGATCTGCAAAAAATATCTTACTCTTTAAATGACGCTATTGTGAAATTTGAAATCTGTTAGAGTCAGTGCTGTAATTGAGCGAACTCATTGAGTCAAGATTCGCGAATCCGACTCCATTGTAATGAGTTTCGAACTTAATCTGACTCAGTTATGAAATTCTGAACGCGAAATGAACGAAATTCGTTTCCTATCGTCAGCTGAGCTTAAATTACAACTCAGATTCAGATTTATTTATTTATTTTTTGTCGGGAAATATTCTCATTATTAAAAGTGTTTTAGCATTTAAAAAAGTGCTAATCATAGAGTACTTTGAAGAATTATCAGAATTAGTGGTGGTAAGGTAAGCCAGTTATATGAATTTTGAATTTGAGCCCGAACATAACTTATTTTTCAGTAGATAAATTTGAGTTCGAATAATTTCTGTTTTTTTTTTTTTTTTTTTTTTTTTGTGCGTGTGTGTGTATGTGTATGTAAGTTTTCACACTACTGGTTAATGTAGAAGTAAATTAATTTTAAAATCTTCTATCAACTCCAGTACTAAAAGAAAACAAGTGGGTAAATGTGATCATAGATCGCACAGAGGGTTTCGTTTAATATTCCTTTCAAAACACTTTCTTTCAAAACGCCCAGTACATGTATCGCCATGGAACACCTTCTAAATTTTGGCAAACCCTTCCTAAACTACCTTAAAGTTTCAAACAGATTCACCTTGTTATATTTCCTAATTTTGTCCGTGCCTCCACCCCCCCCCCCTTGAAATGCTACGATATATCACATGACGGGTATCTGCCAAATTTAGAAAAGTACCCCCCTGGGGAGGGGCAAAGTGGGGAATGGTCACCATGATTTTTGACGCGACCTGATTTTTAAAACTTTTGTTATGTTTTATGAGCGATATTAAAGTTTCAAACAGATCGTCCAGTTATATTTCCTAATTTTGTTCGCGCCCCTCCCTCAACCCCCCCCCCCCTTGGAATGCGACGCGCCATTCGTCTCTATAATTTTTTATCATCTCTCTATTCTAAAAAAAAGTAACTCCCGCTGTCACCGCCGCCGCCGCCGCCGCCGCCGGTTTTGAATTTTTTGTGACCGGAGGTCTTTCTTCGTTAATATTAAGAAAAATAATGCATACAAAAATATGAAAATTGGTAGTATTATACAGAAATGTTTGATAAACACGCTGATGTAGACAGTTTTCAAATCGAAGAATTATTTTAAGAGATATTTAATGCTAAAGTTGGACAAAATCGTTCCATTAAAAAAGTTTTATAGGAGCAAAAACTATACATCGGAATTTAATACTTTTTAGATCATTTTATACGTTATAATTTCCCGGTGTGCAGAAATAATTTATTTTTTTAATTTGACTCATTTTTCGAGGTTTCATTTCTATTTTAAATTCAAATTTTCAGCATTTCGAGAGATATTTTTTTACTTATTTCAGAAAATCGTACTAATTTAACCTGTTGCCAAACTGTATAAACAACGGAAACAATAATGTTTGCTTCAAATTAAAAATTTATTTACGCGTGACTATTATAAACAGAAAAGAAAAACTTTCAAATTAGATTAAATAATTACGTATAAAAAGCAGGAACTTATTGAAAATTACTTCATCTATAATTACACGTGAATTTTAACAGAGAAAGGATATTGTAAAGTAATAAATTCATTAACATGCGTTAGAAGTCTTAAATAGGAGAAATTACATCACATTTACGTCACATTACACTTATTACGTAAAATGAACAAAAAATAATAATGCAAAATAGTAGTTTAAATTTAAAAATAGCGCGAGACATTTACTTGATATTTTGAGATGAACTTTTCAACTATTTTTTTTTTTTTTTTTTTTTTTGACAGCGCAAATAATATTTCATTTCTAATAAAAGCATTTTCACGTGAATATTAAAAAGGGAAAGAAAAGTTTGGTGAAAATTACGTCAGATTAAAAACGATATATTTAAAATGTTTTATTTAAAAGGACTTTCTTTTCGCTTTGTTAAAAAATACCGGGAGACAAAGACTCTGTTTACTTAATTCATTTTATATTAGATGATTTTGAAATGCCATTGTATCTTTTAACAGCAGCTGATTTTTCCGTAAAATTCCCCAATCAAAGAGAAATGAATAGAAACCCGTTTATAGGGCGATCGCCTTTGTTTTTTTAATTATAATTCAATCTTCCAAAAAAATTCAATTAAAGCCGATCAAATTAGCGTGCTTTTAGAGACTGCAGTGTCTGAACGGGGGGTTGGCGAGCGTAGCTCGTAGGGGGCCGAGCCCCCTAGTGTGTTATAAAGTATCTTAAAGTATAAAGTGTAAAGATCGCATTGTTAGATTTCCTACTTTAAATGAAATCGCGGTCTATTATTTCCACATTCCATCACCAGGGAGCGCACTCTATTCCTAACAAAAGCGTATCTGAACGAAACTCCTTTACACAACCTATCAGTAGATATGTTACTCGAGGGGTTGACGGTCGTCAGCAAGAATTTAAGATATTTGTTAAAATTACTATCCGGAAATAGTGGTAACTTAACTTTTGACATATTTATATTTAATAAGTAGCATGTATCTGAGGACTCCGTCAATAAAGCGCACCTGAAACGGTATGAAACGCTAAGGTAAAAAAAAAAGAGATATTTCGCCCCTCCGCCTCCCTCCACCTGCCCGAAATTTCAGGCGCCATTTTTTATAAACTTTTTCTTATGTGTTATAAACTATCTCAAAATTTCCAACCAATCGCCTTGTTATATTTCCTAATTTTAACAAAATCGCGTTAAGTTAGTTCCACATTCCACCACCAGGGCGCAGACTCTATTCTTAACAAAAACGTGTCTGAACGAAACTCCTTCACGCAACCTTTCCATAGATACATGAGTCGGGAGGGTGGCGACAGTGTTGCCAGATTGGGGACTTTTTAAATTCAGATTATTTGACTGTCACCACTTTTTTAAAATAGTATAATTCGCCTTATTTTTCAGAAATTTTAACCTATTTTAAATAGACAGAATTTTTCTATTTCAAAAAAGTGGTGACAATCAACGATTTGGGGACAAAAAAGTCCCCAATCTGGCAACACTGGATGGCGGTCTTAACCAATAATTTAGGATATTTGCTGAAATTACTATTCGAAAATAGTGGTATGAACACTTATAAACTTTTTGATATTTAAAATGTAATACTTATCTCATAGCGTGCCGTCAAAAAACCCCACGCAAATTGTTAATTTCCTAATTTAAATGAAATCGCGGTTAAAAAAGAGCGTGCCTCCATTTTAATCTACGCATTTGATAGAAATAAAACCAATTAATTAAATAATAATTAATATAGCTTGTAATTAAGATAGGACTTAGAAATGGGTATCAATGAAATAAGCGAAAATTTTCACGTCGGGATGTCTGAAAATTTAATAAAAAAATTTAATATTTAAAAAGTTTAAATTTCGTATTAAAATATCCTACTGTGAGAAACCATGTGACCAAGCGCCGTTTGTCTGGAGAGAAAAAAATATTGTAGCCATCCGAAATCAAATCTATCGACAGGTGCTTTCGTAATGGAAGAAAATTAAATTTTTATCGATCGATTTTTAGAGGATTTTTTCCCTTATACACATCACAGAAAAACGATCTGCATACCAAATGAAAGTAGATTTTTTTCTGCGTCTGCCTATGTAAGTTAAAAATTTCTCATCCGAAAACTTTCAGAGTTAAAAGTAGATTTATAAATGTCCACTACACTTTTTTGCTTTTTTGCTTGCGCCCTGGAAATCCTGCAATTTCACATCTCGAAGCGCAGATGTGTGGCAACCCGGAGGAGAAATGAAAATATTTCCAGAGTCTGTTCGTACCTGCGGTCATTTTATGCCGTTTTTTCGTTAATGAGACGTAAAATTGGGAGTTTTTAATGAATAACGTTCGTTAATTACGACTTTTTCAAAATTTTATGATTTATCGTTTGATCTCAGGTGTCCAGCTATAAGTATGCAAAATTTCAAGTCTCCAACATATATAGTTTCTGAAAACGGGCTATCTGACGGACAGACAGACATACAGAGGAGTGAGACGAATAGGGTTTCGTCAGATGAACGAAACCCTAAAAAAGGAAAACGTTAGGCATTGTTCATTATTCACATGATTTTCGTTTTTCGCGATAACCGATATTTGTAAATTTTGATTGAAAATATTTAAAAATTGAGTGGGCGTATTTATCTTCATTAACACCGAATGACTTTTACTGATTTTTGCTAATTTCCACTCTAAAATAAGTTCACTAAAAAACTTAACTGCCTTAAATGAAATGTGCTATGAATTTTAAAATTTTTTAAGCTATAAAAAAGTTACTTTTTATATTTTGATACCTTTTAAAATTGCTTTAATTCTTATCTAAAAATTGCTTACAAGAAATCTGATTCCCAAAATATTTCCAAGTAATCATTAATTAATATTAAATGAAAATTATGTCTTTTCGTATAGAATTAGCGAATCTTAAAATATTTTAAATAAAACAATTAATACTATTATCTTTAATGTCTTATTTAAGAAAAAAATTAAAAGCGCACAAATGGTAATGATTGAAGACTTTTCTTTTTTACTGTAACCACTATTTTTAATGTTCTTTCGGAAACATTTCAAAATGGCGTTTCTGTATGTTTCTTCGTAAAGGATGAACGACTTTTGATATTTACGCTCTACGATTACACGAAATAAACTCTTTAAATTGCTTAACTACCTTTAAATGATACGTGAGATGCGTTTATAATTTTTTTTATTTAGTTATTTTTCAGAAGCAGAACATTATTAGAGAGCTAATGAGCTAACAAATTTTCAGTAATAAAAGTTGCTTTTACGCTTTGTTAGTATGTTTAAACTTTTTTAAATTTGAAAACTGCTTTTACAAAAATTATCTCAGAAACGTTTTCCAGCATGCAATTGATTAGCATTTGTTAAATTGATTTGTCTAGTGTACGAGCGGAATAATTTTAGAAAACCTTACAAAAGTATTACCCAATAATTATTGTCATTTTCAATATTTTGATACAAAGTAAAGAAAAGAAAAAGAAAACAATAACATTAAGTATTTTTTTAACCGACTACCAACGAAAGAGGCTATACAATTTGTGTACATTATGTTCAACCGTAACTTTTAAAACTATTTATACTTCGACGGTACTTCTATGTAGCATTAAAGAAAATTTGATATGAAATTTCTTTTAAAAGTCAATAAAAGTATATTTTACTTTACCTACAAAATGCTTTGCTGGATTTCATTTAGATGGCATAGCGAAACAGCTGAAGCTAAATACCTTTAAATACGTGTTTATTTTTGCAATCATTTCCATAGCTTTTCTCTGATTGAAAAATTTTATATGAAAAATGTGCAGCTACAAAAACCTTTCTATAAACTAAAAAGATCAGAGTACATTTATTTGCATTGTTTTGATAAGAATTGCGAGATTTCCATAACAGTATTTTTTTAAATTTATCTAATTATGCTTGTTAATATTTATTTTAAAAAAGGATATAACTAGCGATTTATTTTTCAATATCATCAGGATCTAATAATAATGTGAATATGCATTATATGAATATGTCTGTGTATTTTCTTCTTGTTTTTTTTTTCTATTTTTTTTAAGTGTTTCAAAGTTTTAGAAAGGCATGTATGGATTTGGTTTGTCTGGCCGTCTGGCCATCTCTTTGGCCGTATTCTAACTATCGTTACTCGGATCAGGACGTAATTTTTATGTGTTATTGAGGGTCATTACAGATTTTTCGCTATTGATAATGAAGAAATGAAGTGTGTAGTATTTATAGCTCGTTTGCAGGGGCACACAAAACAATTCCGTTATATTATGGTCTATAAGGAAAAAATAATTTGTGATACATTTTAATGATATTACGATATTTCAAATATAATGGCATGTTTCACTTAGGTGGAGTATAACATTATTTCTGTCGTGTATACCAAGAGTAGCATTTACAGTCTGTTTACAGGGAAGCACGAGAAAATTTCTTTACATTATGATCTATGAGAAAAAGGCGGTGCAATTTAATGACGTTATGTACTTGAAACATAATAAAATTCATACGGATAACTTTGGTGTACTACAACACGTTTCCTATAGATTATAGAGTGCTTGGCATTAATTGTTCATTTACAGAGACACTAAAAAAAATTCGATTACAGGCCGAGCTGTGTCTGATAATTGCTGGAAGTGCGCTTTTTGTTGCGGTATTATCTTTAAACTTGACTAATTTTAATGTATTACGTGGTCTGTATAAATTCTTTAGGCCACATAAAGGGGTTGCACAAAAGCATTCGAACACATTGCGGGATAGGGATAGCAATTGAAAAAAAATAATTTTTCCTCGAGTGTGTTTAAAATTGATTATTTAGATATCTCATTTAATTGCATGAAAAAAAATGAAATTTCTTAACAATATTCTGTTAGTAGTGGAATGTACTTCCCAATTTATGCCAAATGCATGATTTTTCGTTTTTGTTTCTTACTTTATAAAATTTAACTTTCATCAAAATAGACAAATCGTCACGATATTTTAATACGGTGTTAAGATACACCCCACTACTTACTTTTTAAATAGTCATCATATCGTTTACAGTTTTATTTTTTTATTTTATTTTATTTATTTATTTATTTTTTTTTTACAACAACAAGTCAAAGCTTTTCATCAATTACGCTACCTAATTATCGTCTATTGCGCATCAAATGAGCAAAATTGCAAAAAAAGAGAATGAAAATGAAAATGTAGATTTGATTCCTGCTTCGTGTCGGCAATCCGATTTAACCCGAACTCAACCCAACACGATGGTTGGGTCAAATTGCTTAAATCTGTATTAAAATCGATATTGGTTACTTCTGACACATTCATTTTAATCTGAGATGCATCCCATTTACTGTAAATCCAGAAACTATGTAAGTTAATAGGGTTCTCCAGATTTTGATTCCAGGATCATTCAGAAAATGCATCACAGTTGGTGTTTTGAATCGAATTATCGGGCGTGATAGTCAGACAAAGGTCCGTTATGAGTCATTAAATGCACACACATTTACATTTAAAAAGGATTTGGTGAAGGTGTCAGAAAGTTTTCCTTTTTTGCACGGGGATCCTCCCACCTTCCCATTAACTGCTTAAATGGAACGTGGGTCATGCTTGCAGTTTTTACTTTTTACTAATAAAAAGTAAAGTAACTTTTTAATTTAGTTACATTGGTAAAACTCCCGAGTTCTAAAAACTGCCTCCGTATAAGCTGTTAAAAAAAATATTCACAAATTAGGATTAGGAAATTAATTGTATTTTTAAAATGACGTTTATATGTGTCGGGATATGAAACTATTAATTCTAAATGTTCCAAATAAAAATAATAATAATACTATCATCCTCCGTGTTTTCTCTGACGAAAATGGAAACATAATAATAATCGTTACAATTCCGGTATCATTAAACATCATTTTCTTTAGTGAAACAATTTCCATTTTCAACGTAACTAGTCCATGACATGTTCTTTTAAAATATTCTAAAATGTTATTTGTATGTTTTTCTCCATCAAAACTGAATGACTTTTGATATTTTCGCTCTACGGTTTCATGAAAAATATTTAGCTATCTTAAATGAAATGTCAAATGAATTTATAAATATATTTTTTAAAATTTTATATGCTTTCTAACATTAAAGAGCATAATTCACCTTATTTGTTAGAGATAAACTATATTATTTAATGGATTTCAGTAATAAAAGTTACTTTTAGGTTTTGCCATATTTGAAAGAATTTTCAACTTTAAAAACTGCTTCTATAGAAACTATTTCTCGAAGTATTATCAGTCTGTGATATACAAAAGATTTATATTTGCTAAGTGAAGATTCTGCTAGCGTATGGGTATATTAATTTTAAAAAGCTCTAAAATATGTAATGAATATTGTCATCTTTAACATTTTATTAAAGGGAAAAACAAGCGTAAACGTTAAAAAAGTTTTGCATTCAAACTATTTCCATTTTACAAGTAACAACCAGTATTTGGAAATGTAGTTTGAAAGTATCGAGTGAATATATTTTTTTTTTCATCAATACTGAATGATATTTTACTATTATTTTTGCATTGAACTAGATTAAATAAGCTCATCAAGCCTTTTAACTGTTTTAATGGCCTTTTCGCTTTTGTGATTTTAAAAAGATACTTGAACAATATAAATTAATTCCGTAAAATATTGCTTTTATAAAATCTTTTAAATTTAGGATCAGAAAAGCACTTGTAATTTTTAAAAGAAATTTCGACCTCGTTGTGCATGATTTGCTGATTTTTAAGAACGTGCATATAATTATTAATACTATTGTTTCCAGTGTATTTTTTAAATAAAAAATAAAAATAAAACAATGATAATAATTATTAACAAGTCGGAAATTGTATGTCAAACGTCTCAAATGAGGTGCGTTCGTACTATAACTAGTTTTATAAATATTCAGATCCTGGTGCAATAACTGTTGCATTCTTATGCAAAAATGCATCAATACAAAATTTATTACAGTTATATATATTATATTAAATTCAGTAATACGGAGATAATATGACTACGCTTTAAATAGGACGTAATCACAATGGCAACCTACAATCATTACTTATCATGGGATATCATTGAATTAATGTATGATAGGATTTAATAGAATGAAGAAAACTTTTATTAATATCTTTTTAAGTTTTTATTCGATTTTCATAAAAATTTAAATGACTCGACAAAATTTTGTAACGATTACATATATTAAATTTCAAACTATTCGGTTGGGTAGTTTTTGCGTTGTTATATGCGGACAGACAGACAGACAGACGGATAGACCAGGTGACGACTATGGATGCTACGTATTTATATAATTACGAACACACCTAAAACTCTGGAAAACTTAAACGTTTCATTTAATTAAATTATTTCCCTTTTTTTCTGTAACCATTATTTATATACATATACTTATATTTATATTTGTATTTATATATCTATCTATTTATCTAGTTATTTTTATTTTACTTTTTATTTATTTGGAAATATATCAAAATTGTGATAATGTTTTTCTCCTTATTAAGGCTAAGAACTACTTTGTTTCAAAGTTAGATAAAAAAGAAAACCATCAAATCACTCTTTTAAATGAAACGTGCAACGCATTTGCAAATTTTTCTTTTACTAATAAAAATTTGCTTTTTCGTCTTATTACATTTGGAAAATTATTCTACTCTAAAACTGCTGCTACTGAAACTGTTTTGCAAAATGATTTCATTTTAAAATGAGCAAATTAAATGTGTTTTTCAAGCGAAATTACTTGTGCATGAATTACCTTAATTTAAATATCTTTGTAAGTAAAGTAACTGATATATATAATCTTTAGTGTTTTGTTTAAGACGGCATGGGAGTTTCTCGTAATGTAAAGATAATTTAATTTTGAAATTTCTATAAAAATAAAATAATTAAGGCTATCATCTTCAGTGTTCGGCTTGAAAAATAAGTATATTTTATGAAAGTTTTTTTTACATCCAAGAACGTAGTAGAAATATGTAGGTTTTTGGATAAAAAAGACATTGTTAAAATTGTTTAATGTAATTTTTATATTCTCTGGCTGTTTTCCCTTGAAGCCAATAAAAATGAAATCAGTTCACTCGTTGCTAGGATGTTTTGAGTAGGGGAAAGTAGGGTAATGGCTCTCACTTAAGGAAAAACATGCATAGCTAGTCAGATTTACATAAAAAATCAATAATTTATTACCGAAATATAAGTCCAATGCATAAAGAACAATTTGAAATAAACTAATTTGCATAAAGGTTTTAGGATTTTTTTTAATATTTTTATTTAAATAACCATGGTTTGAGCGGTAATGCCTGACATGGTAGGGTAATGGCGCTCACAATTTGAATGCAACATTTAAGTACGACAAATGTCAAATATGTAGTTGCGTGGGCTGGTCACACCACTGCAGTCTTTATGCGACCACTTTCCACATATTGTGCAGCGAAACCACGTTTCGTTATCTCTTCTGAATTCTCTGTAAAAACAATAGATTTCGGCCTCCATATCCTGTCCGATTAAAAGCAAATCATGGGAGTCATCATCATTACACACCTGGACCTCATCAATGTCTTCCTTTGAACTGGTGTCACATAATTTCCTTTTTGAAACCTTAGATTTCGTTGTAAATTTGACGTTTGACTTCTTCGAAGCATTTTTCTTTGTAATTTTTTATTGTGATTTCTCAGATTTTTTTCAATCCTCCATTTTTTTATTTTTATTTTTTTTTTTAATGGAGAAGTTGTTAAAATGTTTTTTTTCTTTGCCCGAATTGTTGTCGTTTGGTGCTGTTCGAAGGACCAGGAATAGGCGAAAACACTGCTGCAGACACTGGTTTTTATGTTTAATTTGAAGGGCCAGGGTTGCATGTAGGCCAAATATGCTCTACAGACACTGGTCTTTATGCTTAATTTGAGGAACTGAGCATTTGTTCGTCGTTTTCATCCTGTAGCACCTCTGGACAGTGCTGCCATAGGGCTACTTTTCTAAATTCAGGTTTTTCGATTGGCACCACCTTTTTGAAATCGTATAGTTCGCCTTGTTTAATGACATATTAATTAAGGCGAAAACAAGGGGAATTTTACCATTTCAAAAAAGTGGTGTCAATCAAGAAATTTGAATAATAAAAAAAAAAGTTATCCACTCTAGCAATACTGCTTCTGGAATTCCACATGAGCGCCATTACCCTCCATAGCCATGCTGGATTTTAATGCATAATAGTTGGCGTGGCAACGCGCTAAAAAAACAAATAAAAGCATGAAAGTACAGCTAAATGTATATATTTTGTAGACATAATGAGTAAATTAACATTTGAAAATAAGAATGTATACTTACCTTCAAGTTAGATGTTGTAGAATTTTATAATAAAACAACTGCAAACTAATAACATGAGGGCACAAAAATACTTCTCTTCCGACGGTCACTATATCCTTACGGGAACTTACGATGAAGTTCGCTAAGTGCCGGTACCGATCGCACGTTTTCAATTCTATCCTGTTTAGAGACATTTGAGTGAGTGGGATTGCTCGCCGAGTGTCATTACCCTACTTTCCTCTGCTGATTTAAAAATCGTGTTTAAACATTATTGGCACAGAGAACACCTGACTGATCTTTAATCATAATTAGCGTCATTACAGGAATTTTGTAGTGCGTTTTTTTTTTTTTTTTTATGCCAGACTATTTCAAATTTCTTCTTTGAAAAATCGAATTTTTTGAAAGTTTACCAGTTTTATGACTCATTGAGGAACACAGAGAATGGATTAAAGACAATCTTTAAAGACCAGAAAACATCCAAATATTTTTCCTAGCCAAACTATTTCTATTTTTTTTACGATAGCCAGTCTCTGAAATGTTCTTTTGAAAATATTTCAAAAGTCCGAAGATCCCTGGACACACTTTAAAATTCAATAGACAATCAAATAATTAGCATACAGGACTAAAATGCTTCTCAGGATGGAAAGTTTTCTGGAAAGTTTTTCAGGATGAAAAGTGAACAAAAATAATTAGACGACTCACAGGGTTGGAAGTGGTCATTTCTGTATCACAGCGTCAAAAATAATCTGAAAATCAGCAAAAACGCATGTTTGGAAGCAAACACATGGACAAGTGGCCCCATCTATGATCGAAATTTCGAACTAATTATTTTCATACGTTTGAAGAAAACTTTTTATCCTGATTGATGGATGATTGAAAAAAAAAAGGGCCATAATTTTTTTTGCAAAAAACATTATGGTCATCCCCCCCCCCCCCCCCATTCTGACGAGAAAATCAGAGTTCTAACTTTTTATGGCTGTTCTTTCATCTTCACCTAACGCTTCAATTATAATGGCTGTTTCATAATGATGGAAGCCATCGGTCCATCAGAAGAAAATAACTCGGTTAAGGCGGAAACTCGGTTAAGCGGGACTAGGATAATCGGGACTCTACTGTATTCGAAAATCAAATGGTTACATTTTTCTTTATCAACAACGTATGGCTTATATTATTTCTGCAAAGAAATTAGATATAACACTGTTTTCCTTCTACTAATAAAAAGATACTTTTTTACTCGTTACATCAGAAAAATTCTTGGAATCTAAAAATCGGTTTCCATTTTACAAAAGTTCTGTAACTTGAGACCAGTTAATTAATTGTATTTGTTGAATTAAGTTTATATCACTGTCAGGTTCTGAGAAACATCTGCTATTAGAACTAGGGTTCTATATTATTTTTGTCTTAATATATTATATATTGTATGGCCTGTGTACTGGAATTTCAAAGTAACATTCTTTCCTTATCTGAAACTGGATTGAGCCGGTGAAAATGTACAGATGGAATGAAGGGGAAAAAAGATGGTTGGAGAGGGGTGTGGTCGACCTTTTGAGATGTCTGTTGAAGATGGGGAGACAAAGGCATTCCACAAACGAGGAAAAGAGCTTGGAATACGAGCCTGGTAGAAACCCTGGGGGGGGGGGGGGGGGTTACGTTGAGTAAAAGCCGAGGGTGCGGAAAGCAGTCGTTTCTGGCACAGAGCGTGGCAGTTGGAGCCTACAGCGCGAAGTGCAAGGTGAGTTCCTGTGGATAGCTCTTGGATAGAGCGTAGGATTGAGTGAGACTCGCAGAGCTTAGGCTTAGAGCCCATGTGTTGGAGATTGAGATTGATCTGCGGAAAAGCTAATTTAACGCGTATAGAGTGAGAGTGATATAAAGTAGTTTTAACAGTACACAGCCAGCTTTATTGTATTTAAGTTAATGTTGAACCGTATCACCTACATCCGAGTTTTAAGTGTAAATAGTGTTTTGTATTGTGTAAACAGTGTGTAAATAAACTGTTAATTTAGTTAATTGAAAGCGTTGGTTTTCATTTAAACAATCCTCTCAGTGCGTGACCGATATCACGTAATCATATCGTGGTGGCAGCATATAAATAGCACGGAATTTCTTCAAAGTTGTGCGGACTAAGAGGAAACTCCGACAATCACCCTTATATAAGAGTTTGATTTTAAAATGTTAATAAAAGGAAATAATTAATGCTATATTCAGTGTTTTGTTTTTAAAAAGTGAAAAATGAACTGGTCGAAAGATTCGTACACATTTTTTCTCTTTAAATGATTTCCGTTTTTCGCAGTAAGCAGCATTGGATAATTTTTTTTATAGAATATTTCATAATGGAATTGGGGTATGTTTTTCCTCAAAACATAATATCTTTATGATTTTCCTCCTACAGTTAGATAAAATGAAGGGTCAGGTGGAAAAGTGATGTTAGACACAACGATAGCTTATAGCTATTCATCGTTCTTTATTTTATGAGTGGCAACTTTCATCGTTTTTAATTTATTTTTACTAATCGCCAACTGTGTTTTTTCAAAGGTGTGTTTTGTCATGATAAATATCTTCAATTGTGCTTTTCTAATCATCTCTAATTTTCTTTGTCATCTCAAATTTCATAAAAAATTTATTAGCATCGTTTTCCCACGACCCTTTAAATGCGTTCACCAAATTGCTGAACTATTTTAAATAAAACACGCGTAGTACTTACAGACATTCAATTCGATTGCTTTCCAGAAGTAAACGATTCCACGTCATCATACGAGGGTCGCACTGAAATCTTTAAGATACGGCTAAATGGTACAAGTTAAACTGAACTCTTAGGCGTGTTCAAATTTGTTCACTCCAAGATCAATGCGCTTTTCTAGGCGAATTTTCGGAAGATTAAATGCCTCAAGCGATCCATTTCTTGGAATAGATAAAAATTATTCTTTTATAGCCTCATTATATCTCATCTGCGGAATGAAAACGACGCACAGTGGAACGTTTTGACGATCTAAGTGGACAAAATTATTTCGTTGAAGTTTAATTAGTTTTTGCTGCTTTTTTGAATGCATCACTAGTCAAATACTCAAACACTGATAAATATTTGGTTATTTAACAACAATGTCTTAAAATAAAAATATCGTGTGCCCACTAAAGTCCGTTCCCACCCTCTTAACTGCCGAACGACTGCGTCTATATTCATAAACATGACGTCTATGTATAGTAAACAGGCTGTGCGCTACTAGATGAGACCGCTTACAGCGCCACCTGGTGCAAAAGGGCGACATTAGCGTTCCTATCGCGAAAACGGTTCAAAATATGGGATAAAAGTGAGTGACAAATTTGTAGAGCATCATCGAAGTAATTCGAAAGGACACCTTGTGAACATGAATGCTAAATGAGTCTCGTTCTGAGCATGAATCTCGTTTTCGAGATAGGAATACTAACTTAGCTGTTTTGCACTAGGTGACGCTGGAAGCGGTATCATCTGGTAGAGCATAGCCACTTTAATTTACCTAGACACCAGTTTTATAAGTATAGCTGCAACCGTTCAGCAATTAAGACCGTTGGAAGGACTTTAGTGGGCACCCTGTATAATGCATCACAAATAACGCGTTAAACATACTTATTTTACAATTAAGTAATTTAATGCACATATGTAAGTTAACATTCATTTCTTTTTTGTATCGTTGTCTACTCAGAATTTCTCGAGAAATTTGTGCGGTCATCCTGAAAAATAAAATTTTAAAAATTAAATCATACAAAAAAAAAATTTAATTTTTTGTGGTACCCTGTAAAACATATAAATGCTACCAAAATTACTTTCGGTTGAAAAAATGCTGTTGTGTGAATAAATAACCTATATAAATTTTATTCAATTTGAAATAAAATTTCTGCATATAGACAGTAATGTATTCGATTGTTTTATGTGTCCCTGTAAAAGAAATACAACTGCTACGCACTTTATTTTCAATTTAAAAAAATGCTATTGTGTATGTGCATCTCAATAACCTATAGTAATTTTGTAGAAATTTAATTAAAATTTCGGCTTTTTAGCAACAATCTTTCCGCGATTTTTTGTGTGGTCCTGTAAAAAATGCATAATTTCTACGTTCGTCGAATTATAATTTAATAGAATTGTCATCGAAAAAATACATGTAGGCAAAATTTCAGCTCTATCAGATAATTGAAAGTGGTTTAAAATTGTCTTGCAAGATTTGAACTAATCTTTTATGTTGCCATGTGAAAAAAGAGCAACTGCTACGTTCCATAAATTATAATAATATTGCATTGTCACCAGAATTACATATCCTGAGCAAAGTTTCAGCTGAATCAGATTATTGAAATTGGTTTAAAATTAACTTGTAAGTTTTAATCTAAATTTTTGTGGAGCCCTGTAGAAACAGCTAAACAAACTTCTACGTTCTTTAAATGATAATAATGTTTTATTGCCATTCAAATTACACATGTATTCATTGTTTCAGCTCAATAGGATAATTAAAAGTGATTTAAATTTGACTTGCAGGATTTGAACTAAACATACATACATGAACTGGAAGTTAATATGATGCTTGTTTATTAATAAAAACTTACTGATCTGCAGCTATCTGCAGGAGTTTGTTTAATTTTTCAATACTTTAGGAATCGCATTTTGATTTAAAAAAATTCTTATTGCTGAATAATGCTGAATAACTTGTTAAAAGTCAAGATGAAATTTGTAAACTACATCAAGGATCATCCAGAATTTCAGCCTTTGAAAAAAGCGGTAAGCGGGTTTAATATGGCTTATTTTCAAACAAAAATGGGTTAAATCTGACCTCGACAACGCTGTGACATTAGATCATCAAACTCGTGCCTTCAAATAAAACAGAATAGTCACGACGTGCTTTCAAACTTACAAGAAGCTAGTGCAACTTTTGAAACTCCCTCGAACCAACTGCGCAAATGGCTACTTTATGGTCACAATTAATCAGCACCTCTGATTTTTTTACGCCAAAACTAGTACGGATCTCGAAAATACAGACATTCAGCTACTAGTACACGCGGTTTTGCCAAATTCCGAGATAATCGGAAAAAGGGATTTTGTCCATCAAAACGTCCCACTGTGCGACGTCCACGTAAATTTTTTAAAAAAATGTCCAAAAGTCACACATAGCAAGATCAGGAAATCAATAGAATAGTCATTTCCAGGGGAGATGATTGTGAAATCATTTAAGAAGTGATGTATTGGCAATGCAATGAATGGCACAGAGGGTGATTTTATTTACGAAAGTGATAATGAAAATGCATCAATCAAATCTTGAGTCTGATTTTTATGACGAGGAAGGAACGGAATCGGACTCCATCGAACTTTTTGGAGATTCAGATAGTGATTCCGAATGTGAATGATTCGTTTGATGTTTCTTAATTTTTTATGTAATAATTTTTGTTGTTTAGTATTTCATTAAAATTCATTTTTGTCTGAAAACACACTGGAATTTTTTAGGGTCGGCTTATATGTGGGTCAAGAATTTTACCAATATTTTGTTATTAAAAATAGGGGGGGGGGGGGGGTCGGCATATGCGCGAACGGGCTCATACATGATAAAAATATTAAATCACCAGGGGGGTATACGTTACAACAGTACGTCGGGATAACACCGCCATATCACACGTGTTCGGTAACGGAAGGAAAGAGACACAAAAACATAAGAATTTGGTCACCAGGATATGTGTTTAGGTTTGCATGTGCTGCGCGAGGTCGCGAGAAGGATGGAATTTCTAGAATTAGAGAGAGCTTCTGATTTAATTGCGTGTTTGGTAAAGAAAATACTCGGTTAGATAATAAAAGGGATTGAAGCTTTGAACATCTGGTGACTCTGTCAAAAGTACATTTTTAGGGAGATTAGCAAATTACCTATAAAAAGGTCCCATGTTAGGAACACGAGTTTCAGATTGCGCCATAAAAGAGATTAAGATATTAAGGGCTTAGTTTTAGACCACCGCAGTTAGCGTTACTTGAAAAATTATAATGTTATGCAAGCATAAGTAAGCGTCAGTGGGTCTAGCAGCAAATGGTTAAGAAAAATACAGGAAGAACTCGCCCCTTGGAAATTTTTATGGGAGGAGAAGATTCTTAGGAGGGATTTTGAGCAGACAGAAAATGAAGGAAGATATGGAATTGGGAAGTGAAGGAGAGGGAGTTTAGATTCGGAAGGAAAACATCCCTTTTCTTGGAGATGGGTTTTAAGCGAGAGAAGAAACATCCATTTTCTTTGAGACATTTTAAGAAGGGATAATTTTGTATTCTTCGGGCTCATGTAGAAGAATGCGGGTTGGTCATAAGCATCCGCATGGTGGAAGTAAGTAGAGTTTTATTGGTGTGGTGGTGAAAAATATGGATTAAACGAAAGGAATACTAAGATGACGATGCTTCTCAGGAAATTAAGAGGTGAGTGGGATTTTTCTATCGTTTTTTCGAGCAATCAATAAATTCTAATGAAGTGTATTTTAGTAAATAAACATGAGCCAGGCATACTTGGCACCCTAAAGTCTCTATGAATGTTAAAATCACAATCTATATAAACTTATTCATGTATATTCTTTAATGTTGGTATATACATATAAAGAGAAACAAATATTTAAGGCATGTTGTTGATACATTTATCATCTTGACTTATGAATAAATTAGTGTTTCATCTTCAATGTTTCCAGAACCTATTTATTTTATACATCCGACTCTCGAACCTTGGAATCTAAGTAAAAACCTAACTAAAAACCATACGAGTTGTCGGACAAGTAGGGCAACTTTACCCACGAATGGCAACAGCCACGCCTCTGCGTACCGCAAAAGTTTAAGGAGCACGCTTTAATTACCTTTTCCTCCCCAAAGGTCAAGAGGGGTGGGGTGTGAAAGTTGAAGGGACAGATATGGCGCATTCGCGTCTTGCTGCCTTTTTTTTCTTTGGCGGTCAGCGAACGGGGCTTCGCCAAAGCACTGAACTTTCCAATAGGCCGTAGAGCAGAATTAGGACAATTTTTTAAACGAGCCGGGCCGACATAAAAATTTAAACGAAACCGATAAAATATGCAGGGCCTGACTAAGAGTATAGAAGACCCCGGGGCAAGCATCATTCTGCTGGTGTTGGTAGCTGGGGGGGGGGGGGGGGGCTTCTACCTATTTATAGAATTTTCTTGTGAATAATGTGGGAGTGGCTAGTACTAAACTTCATACCCTTCTAAAAAGTCGAAGTAGAAGCAGTGCTAAAATGTTCTTCACGCTAATTGGTGTTTTACCCGTGGCTGATGTCACATGGGTAAAGCCCATGCAATTTTGTAAACCAACCTTCTAAAAAAAAATCCTACTTTCTAAGTTACTGCAATAGGATTTAAATATTGTATTCTTTTCGAAATCTGGGATGTGGTCGGTAATATACGGTATTGATTGTCTACGTCATAAAAGTTTTTAACTATTAAAATATAGCTTTTTGGTTTTCCCTCCATTAATCCTAGAAACAAAAGCGTATAAAGAGATAGGAAATTCGCCGTGTAGCGACTTTCTCGCCAAACAGATAGCGATATGTCACTTGATGAAAATCGGTGAAAATGAAATATTTTAAAGATGTTTGTTCATTCATTTACTTATTTTTGCTTAGTTTTTGCGGAATTTCAGAAAAAGTGCTGAACCAATTATAATAAAATTTAAATGGGACCTATTCGAAGTCTCTTCTTACAGAAAAAAAAATCAAATGAATTGGTCGCGTAGTTTCGGAGTAATCGATTAACATACATAAAAAAAAATACATACGCGTCCAATTGAGAAACTCCTCCTTTTTTTTAAGTTTGTTAAAAATAAAGAAATATTTCTTCTATTTAATTGATTTTTATATTTCTCTGTAACTAGTATTTGAAATTTTTGCTTGAAAATATTTTTGAAAAGAGTAGGCATAAGTTTGCTTCCGTAACACTGTGTGAACTTTTGGTATTTTCTCTCTGCAATTATATGAAATAAACCTCATCCTACCATTTAACTGTCTTTAATGAAACGCGGGTTGCATCTGAAAATATTTCAATGTAGGCGCTTTTCGGAACTTTAAGAGATAAAGGCGAATTATTTATTCAAATATAATTACTTATTCGCTTATTTATAATAGAAATATTTGAAAAGTTTAAAAACGGCTTCCACAGAAATACGTTCATAAAACGCGTACAATTTAGGATTTGTAAATTAATTGCACTTGTCATATATATGAAGATTATCTTTGTCTATGAATAGTTTAAAATTAAAAGCTTTGAATAAAATAATTCTACCGCTTTTTTATATTTTGTTCGTGACATATTTATTTGAAATTAAATTTATAGGAATAAAAACTCGTACATTGTTTTGGACAGTGCAGATTCAGTTATCATTTAATTGAATGAATTTAATTATATGTAGAAAACTACTAATATTCAACTTTTGTTTAAAATAATCTTATTACTTGATGAAGTTGCCTGTTTGTAGTAGAGTTTTTGAACCTTTTATATTTTATGGCTCACCAGAACGGTAATTAAACTTACATGATACTTTAAATGGTGTTGATAAAAAGACGAAATGACAGTGTGTAGCTATTTTTAGTTTCCACATAATTTACATAAGCGTAATGTACAGTCGTAAAAAAAATAAAAATAGAAATAAAAATAAATAAACATCCCTTACTAACTCCGCAACAAACTAGTGTAGAATAAAAGCTACTACCGAACGATTGGAAATAAAGTCTCCTTTTAAATGGTATATAAAATTTGCTTAGGGGGCGATCTATGTATCAAAACAACCCCAAAATTTCCTTTTTTTAATGGCAATACCCAATTTCGACACCATACAAAAATTCTACACCCTTTAATTAGCCTAAATGAAAAATTTAATGAAATTCGTACGATTACTTTCCGAGAAATTAATTATTTTAAAATGAGCATATTTTAGGGGCTGTACTGAAAATGTTAGGGGCTGTACTACAAAATGACTAATTCACTTCTATTAATGTATTATTTTTTGCATATGACCATTTCACTCACTTAATATGTTTAGGCTATCGTTATATGCGTAAAATCCTCTTCAATAGTCTGAACTTTTCGCGTAATTTTTTTTTTTTTTTTTTTTTTTTTTTTTTTATCACATTCCGCAACGATGTTTTTACATTCGTAAAAGTTCGGGTTTCAGTCTTTTAGTCCAATATAGTAATTTTTGTCCCAGCGATTTTTTAAATTTTACTTGAATTTTTCAACGCAATTTTTAGCGGCTATTTTTCTGTTTCTGCGTTTGGAAGTGATTTTTTGACATTCGTTAAAGGAGGAACGTTTTACTTTTTTACCCTAATATAGCAAATTTTGTCCTGTGTGGTTTTAGAATTTTTCGTGAATTTTTTGTGCGGCTTTTAACTTTTTTTTTTTTCTGCTGAAGTATTTTGACGTTCGTAAAAGAATCCTGTTTCAATCTGTAACCACACTATATTATGTCTTCTTTGATTTTTGATTTCTTCCCCCATTTTTTTAAGTTCGATATTTAGCGTTTTTTCATGTTTCACAGAGATTTTTCGACAATTTTTTTTCTCAAACAGAAAGAATTCTCAGGTAAACTATTCTACTGCTGTGATTAAGTTTTAGATTAAATGACAATCGGAATCCTCTTTCCGCAATGCGTACAGCAATGTGTAAGCGCCAAAATGATTGAAAATCACCGATTTATAGATATAAATCTTTGAATGTTATGTATTAATGAGAATAAACAAAACAGGGATTAATCATTATCATAAAGATCTGTACTTTGATAATAATGAGGAAAAAAGAATGAATAACAAGATAATTAAATATGTAAAAGAAAATTATGTATTGTAGGTAATATATAAAATATGAAAAAAAGATAACAGTATTTTTTAAATCAAATTTTAGCAAATAAACTATGAGATGGCATCACCAGCTTTATATAATGTTTCTAACAGTGGCGTGGCGTGAAAATTTTCGGTGGTCATCGCAATTATTTAAGTTTGTGGTGAAAAATTATTAACTCTAAAATTCAATGGTTGAATGTTCAAAAAAGAAACTTTAAATCTTACCTTCACTTATACATGAACTCCAAATGTTCTGCTAAAACTGGATCGTAGAGTTTTAAAAGCTTATTAAGAGTTTTAAAATATTGCTTGGTCATCGCCGCATCCAGCGATGACCGGACGCCACGCCACTGGTTTCTAAGTATCCTGAATCATGTATAATTCATGACAAAACATAGCAATAACAACAATAATAATTATAATTAAAAAATATTAATAATAATTTTTCGAAAGAATTACATTGAAGAAGCAGAGCCAGTTGCAATATTTATATCTTTAATTGTTTACATACAATGGCATAAGGAAATGCCATTGGCTCTGGAGTTAAAAGGAATTCAGGTTACAGTGAAAGTAAAGCATTAGAATAACTGACCAAAGGAAATAATACTGTGCTTTTTTTTTTTTAGGTTTACGAAAACAGTGACATAAATGCTTAGCAGATGTAAAATTTATATCCCATTTTGATATTGAATTACGTGGTAATAGTTTTCTCTTTATAGTAACTGTTGATTAACAGAAACAAATAAATGATTTACTTTAATTGACCATAAAAACACAAATAAATGTAGTTAGGCGACCCAACAAGTAGTTGATCAAATAAGGCCACTGCTACGGGGCTCTTTTTATATTTCTTTCCTTTTAAATTTTAGAAGTAAACTAATATGATTGCTACGACCCTTAATGAATGTCCTATAATGAAAAAAAAATGAAATATGCTGAAATTAAATAGCAACAAAATTATAAATAAATAGTTTTTTAATTGCCATTTCCCCAGTAGTTGATCAATCGAAGAAATCAGTCGAAAATTCAAAAATTAATCTTTAAAATATCATGCTTGGGCTGTGATTCACAATAATTCATGTAAAACTATTATTTGAAATAATCAAGATGGAAGTGGATTATTTTAACTGACTGTAATTGTCTCCAACTAATCAAAAACTAAATGTTTACATCCCCCCCCCCCCCAAAAAAAAAAAAAAAAATCATAAAATGACTTCTCTTACAGCAGGCAACTGACAAAAATGTGACAGGGGATCCAACAGGGGATCCAACATTCAAACAAAAGTATTATGTCTAGTGACACGTGTAAAACACATTCTATTTTAATGTATATATTCCCTTTTATTATTATTGCCATTTTTTACTGTGTATTTAATATTTTTATTACTCTATGGCTCTGTTGAGTGCCTTTGGTTTTGTAATGCTTCTTGGAGATTTTTTCTTTCCTGCTGTTACGTTCTGGACTATTTTTAAGATCATGAACTATTTTTATGCGTACTGATTTTTACACGGACATTATTCAAACTAGAGATATGGACTTCGTCTCAGGGGCTCTAAAAGTGATTCTTCCAAGTTCCGTCTGAAATTGCACAATATTTCAAAAATTTCGTCAACTATGAAAGGGTGTTAACTACTGCGGGGTCACCCTATGCTAATTATATTATATAAGCTATATTTACCTGACTAATTTTAAAACATTGCATCCCAAAAGTATTGATTACGATAGAATTTCTTTTCTGATCATTTATTTTTTTTATTTTTTCAAAATACGAGGGGACTATGCTCTCTACGAGCTACCCTCGCTGATCCCCCGCCCCACCTCGCTCTAAAAACACGCTAATTTACTCAGTTTTAAATATATTACTCGATTACGGAAGATTAAATTATATTATTGGGACTAGTGGCGTTCTTCTGCAATCGTGTTGCCGTTCATTTTACGTTGTTGCAAAAGCTGACGCCTGATTTTGTAATTCATAAAGACATTACACATTTGGAAAAAGGTTTGCACAAAATGGCTAATTAAAAAAAAAAAAACGATGCCTTCCGAAATTTTATAACGTTTAGAAGAAAAGTTTTCTTTTAGAAAATCGTATTTAAGAAAAATATAGGAATAGAGTTAGGAAATTTGTTTTATATGTGACGCAATTTTCCCCATTAAGTGCTTTTCGCATGTAATAATTTAATCATTTTAAAGTTTTCTTTCATTTTCAACATTCACGTGTAAATATATATTTCAATTAAAATTACAGTGTTTGGAAAAGCTTATAAGAGAATGGTTTAAAATATATCGTTTTATAGATGACGTTTTAAATATAAAATAATTTCTATCATTTAATACTTTTCACACGTAATATCTTAATTATTTTAAAGTTTTCTTTCCCCTTTTTTAAACTTTCGTGGAACTCTATTTTTTAATTGAAAATTGTTTGCAAATATTAATATTTGGGATTTCTAAAATCTAGTAACAGTAAATAAAGAATGACTTTTTCAAAATATGAAATAAATCTCTATTCAGAAATGAAATTTTGAATAAAAAAGTAGAAATAAACTTAAAGAAATAGAAGAATGGAAAAATGCACACTACATTCTGCTCAAGTATGTGCTTGCGGCAGATGGTTGAATCGCTACGCATAATTTTTGATCCTATAAATTTTTTGAACTGAACCTACGTTAAATTAAATTGTTCTTAAAATAATTCTTTGATTAAAAAACTGTCTGCTTCAGCGTGTTTATCATACATTTGTCTATAAAACTACTAATTTTCATATATTTTTTTAATATGTAATAGTTCTTTTATTATGAGCCGAGAAAGTCAAAAGTTCTCAATAAGTTCAACTAAGACAACTGCGGTGGAAACAGAATTGATTCTTTTTTTAGAATAGAGAAAAAGTTTAAACTATTTTTTCACACAGGTTTATAGTGCTTAGAGATTAGTAAACAAAATTTTTCTAATATATGCACAGATATATTATCTATCTTTTGTTATTTAAAAAAAAATATATATATCTATATATATATTTATTTTAATGTTACTTTTTTTCTTATGAAAAATATTACTGGTTTATAAAATGGTTAAATAATTATTAAAAAAAAAAAAAAACTTTTTGCTGTAAGAATAAATAAATAATTTTTACAGTGGCATTTGCAGTGAGAAGTAGTTAAAAAAAGAAGGAAAAAAAAAGAAAAGTTATGTTGTTTTATAATTACTTTTCCTGTAAAGATTTATTGTCTCAAAACATTCTTTTGTAACTTCAAAATACATTAAAAACGTGAGGGCCTTTGAGGAAAATGCAAATTACAGTTTTTACAGGGAGAAAAACAAATATGTGTCATTATTAAAAAGATAAATGAATGATTTTTTTACAAGAAATTTATTCCAAATCATTTTATTTCTTTAAAGCATAGAAATATTTCTCTAAATAAATGTTATAAGGAAGGGGAACCGGAACCATATAAAAAAAAAATAATTCCGAATTTAGTAACGAATAGTAGCAACCCGATGCATTTGCCCTGCATGAGATCTTTTGATTTTTTGAGAAAAAATTCTAATTTAATTCTATATTTAGAAAAGGTTTATAATAATAATTTTATTAAATTTCTTATGAAAAGTAAGAAACCACGCTTACAATGTAAGTGAACGGAAAATTAGAAAAATTACATTTTGCATGTTTACGTGATTTGGATGCAGCAGTGGCGTGGCGCCCGGTCATCGCTGGATGCGGCGATGACCAAGCAATATTTTAAAACTCTTAATAAGCTTTTAAAACTCTACGATCCAGTTTTAGCAGAACATTTGGAGTTCATGTATAAGTGAAGGTAAGATTTAAAGTTTCTTTTTTGAACATTCAACCATTGAATTTTAGAGTTAATAATTTTTCACCACAAACTTAAATAATTGCGATGACCACCGAAAATTTTCACGCCACGCCACTGGGATGCAGGTATAGTACAATGCCTCTAAAAGAAAATGGCTACAAACGGGCAATAAAATTCCAATGATAGTGAGAGGATTTTGGACAAATATTTGGAGAACTTTCCACTATTGCCAAGCTAATGTTTGTTTAGTAGTTCATCTTGGCTGACCGACTTCATTCAGTATCGTAAAGTTCTCTATCGTGGGTTGCGAAGGTTTCGACAAAACTTTTAATCATACGCATGTTCAGACTCCCTCCTCAGAACTCCATGTTTTATCACGGTCCATTCATTTACATCTTAATCAAATTCGGAATATATTATTTCATACGGATCAGTACTATTAAAATCTTTCAGCTTTTCGATAATAATTTAAGCAAATGTGGAAGTAGATCCTGTGAATATTCTTTACATTACAGTGTTTTAAAGAGAATGTAAACTAAAAACCATTAAGTCGATTTATTAAAACAAAACAAAAATTAAGATATTTGTTCACCATTTCGAAAAGCAGACTATATCTCCTTTTTTATCTTTCCCCCCTTTATTCATAAAATGGGCTAATTTTGTTGTGATCTTTAGAGAAACTTCGTCATTAAAAGAAACAAAGACATTAATAACTTAATATAATAAAAATAAATTAACTCACATTCGAAAATTCTGTGAGCTTATGTGACATTCTCGGATCTATCAACATATAATATACATATCTATATACAGATTCTACATCACTAGTCAGATGTGGCAATCCCAAAATTTTCTTCCATCTCATACATGTTAATACTTCCTGAAAAATGCAGCATAGAAGCGCCACCGGTTAGATGATTTACACCAAAATTTAACCATGAACAACTTATGTCAACTTCTAATTGAATCTGAAGTTTGATGAAAATCCGTGCATTAGTTTTTGAGCTAGAGCTATTGCAGAAATTGTAAAAAAATCTGCATAGCAGCGCCACCTGTTGGGCGATTTACACCAAAAACTAATTAGGACCAATTTATACCAGGGAGCAACTGCATCTGAAGCTTGATGAAAATTCATGCATTAGTTCTTGAGATACAGCTATTGTGGAAATCTTGAAAAATGCATCAGCAGCGCCACCTGTTGGGCGATTTTCACCAAACAATAATAAGCACTAATTTATATCAGGGACAAACTGAATCTGAAGTTTGATGAAAATTTGTGCATTTGTTCTTGAGATAGAGCTATTGCGAGAATTATGAATAATGCAGCATAGCAGCGCCACCTGTTGGGTGATTTTCACCAAACAATAATCAGCACTAATTTATATCAAGGACAAGCTGAATCTGAAGTTTGATGAAATTCGTCCATTTTTTCTTGAGATAGGACTATTGCGATAATCATGAATAATGCAGTATAGCAGCGCCACCTGTTGGGCGATTTTCACCAAACAATAATCAGCACCAATTTATATCATGGACTAACTGAATCTGAAGTTTTATAAAAATCTGTGCAGTAGTTCTTGAGATACAGCTATTGCGGAAATCGTATAAAATGCAGCATAGCAGCTCCACTTGTGGGGCGATTTACACCAAAAAGTAAGCAGCACTAGTTTATATCAAGGTCTAACTGAATCTAAAGTTTTGTGAAATTCCGTTCCTTAGTTCTTGAGATAGCGCGCCCACAAAACTTATGTCACATACAGACTCACAGAGTGACAGGCAGATTCACAGACAGACATTTTCTAAAAACAATCAAATCGTGTTCAGGACATTCTAAAACGTATAAATCCGTCGAAAACCGGAAGTCGAAAATTTTCACGAATCCAATACTTTCTTCTTGTAAAGATAGAAGAAAGTAATAATTTAACTCACATTTGGAAATTCTGTGGGCTTATGTGACATTCTCGGATCCATCGGGTTAAATTGTGTTATTTTCACTTAACTGCATTCTATAATCAAGGATAAGTAGTGGTGAAGTACAAACAGAGAGTCAGATTTTAACATAACAGGTCTTTATTAAATAAATGTAATATCTAGGAATTACACTTAATTAAAAAAAAAAGTAACTAGTCCGTTGTGAAAGTGTTACAGAATATAAAGTTTGATTAAATTCCGTGTATTAGTTTTTGAGATATGATAGACCGGGAGTCGGCAGCACAGACAATCAGCTCATCGAGTTTACGGATGAAATTTTAGGATTAGTTAAATCTTGATTCGCATATAAAAAATGCAATCGGTCTGTCAAGTCATATCTTGGTGGAAAACACCTGAAAACCCGATTTTAGCGGCTGACTCGTAGGTTTGCCATTGTGTTTTCCTGCTACCAGTCCTCCATGTTTTCATACCTTTTAGTGCAGGAAAACACAATGGTAAACCTACGAGTCAGCCGTTAAAATCGGGTTTTCAGGTGTTTTCCACCAAGATATGACTTGGCAGACCGATTGCATTTTTTATATGCGAATCAAGATTTTACTAATCCTAGAATTTCATCCGTGAACTCAATGAGGTGATTGTCAGTGCTGTCGGTTCCCGGTCTATGACTGTCGCTAAAATCGTGTAAATCCGGAAAAATGCAGCATAGCAGCGAAAACCTTTTGTGCAATTTACACCAAAACTTATTCAGCAACAACTTATGTGAACGTCTAACTGAATCTGAAGTTTGATGAAAGTCCATGCCTGGAGATATTGCGGAAAACGTGAAAACTGCAGCAAAGCAGCGCCATCTGTTGGGCGATCTACACCAAAAACCAGCTATAACTTATATCAAGGTATAACTAAATCTAAAGTTTTATTAAATTCCGTGCATTAGTCCTTGAGATAGAGCACCCACAAAATTTGTGTCACATACAGATCGACTAATTTACAGGGAGACATTTTCTAAAAACAGTCAAACCGTGTTTAGGACCTTCTAAAACATATAAATTCGTGGAAAACCGGAAGTCGAATTTTTCTCGCAAATCCAATACTTTCTTCTTGTAAAGATAGAAGAAAGTAAAAATCTGATTTAATTAAAAAAATAAATATAGATTAAATTACTTAAAATGAAATAAAATAAATAGTTTAATCTATATTATATTTTCGGAGCGTCATGTCCACTTGAGACTGTATAAATATTAAACTATATAAAATCAAAATAAATGATTTTAATTTTACCAAACAGAGGCTAAAAGTAGTTACATAGGTTTTAAAAGCTTAAAACCAAAGTAGAAACGAAATTAAACTTGCTCAATTGGGTCAATTTTAATATCGTTTCTACGATAGTTCAAACGGAAAGAATCAAACGGAAATTCGGTTTCGTTTTCGTGTTCCGCCGCAAATTTGTTTTCGGCGAAAATGCTGCTGAAAATTCGGCTGGATCGAAACTATGTGTAGTCCAAAAATCTCGTTTTTCCTCCGGAAATTTTCTACATTACTCATGGATTTGAGATGTACCGGCTCAAATGAAACACTCTTTATTTATTGTATTGCTATGAACTTTACTGTTCAAAGAATTATCAGTCTTGACTGACTCAAGACATAAGCTCAAATTATAAAGCAAGCAATGCATATATGACTGAACTTTGAAAACTTTTTCACGTGCTCATTAAAAGCTGCAGACTTAACAGTAATAGGAAAATTTTTTAGTTTGAAACCACAGAAGTGTTTCGAATAGTCTTTGAGAAAGTTCTAGTATAACAGATGATCATTTACAAAAAACATTATAAAAGATAAATCGATATATTCCTAAAATATTCTTTAATTAGATGAAATTCGTATAACTAGAACAGCATTTTGTGTCAAAGACGAATTAATTACATTTTGTTTTATATAAAACAAAAAATATTTGGTCAGAAGTACAGGGAACCAACTTGGGTCACACGTACAATTACGCATGCAATTAATTAATAATTCTGTATTAATTTTTTTTTAAATTCTTTGGTCATTTTCGTTTTCGTATTCGTTTTCGGCCGAAAACAGGAAGATTACCGAAATTTGATTTCGGTCTTAAAAACCTGATTCGATCGATCCTTAATTTTAAGCTTTTAAAACCTATGTAACTGCTTTTTGAACATTTGTAGTAAAATTTTAATCCTTTATTTTTATTTTGTTTAATGTTTAGTTCATGTGTTTCATGTTTCAATAATCTAAATTGTCCCTGAAATGTGACAAGATAAGACCTCCCTTATCTAATATTCTGCTCGCTAGAAATATATATTTTGGCAATACCAATAAGCAGGTTCTATTATAGCTAATAACATTCTTTCAGCCACAGAAAGAGTAGCTGTTTAATGTATCTTATAATCCTTCCGAATGACGTCCTAATTTCGATATCATTCTCGAAATGATTGATAGATATATATTAGGTTTAAATAATGCATTTAGTGAGATTGCTGGCCTTTATCCATAGTACATTCTCCGTTAATTTTGCGAATAGCAGGTGCACTAAGCGTCAAATTCGTAATGCCAGTTCTTATCAAAATGGAACCAAGAAGAAATAGAAATATAATTCATTATAATTATTCAGTTGAAGATTAGAAGGAGAGTTCCAGCGTAATTTTAATCGATTGCTTCAATCAGAAAATTAAATGACGATAGAAGATTAAAGTTATTCACGAAACTAATTAAAACTATTATAACATGTAATAGTTAATGCAAACTTATGTGCTAAAACATTTGTTATATGCTGTTTTCAAGTTTAAAGCAGCTAGTTTCTGACATATTTTTGGATTCCTTTTTGTTCATAAACGATGGAATTGGCAAGTATTCTTATTCAGAAGCTATGTAATCGAATGTAGTTTTCCAGTTTTTGGTAAAAGCAGAAGATTTTTCAGAAAATACTGTCAAAGTTGCTGTTTTGATCCGAATTGCTGGCGCGACAGCGCAAGAAAGGGGAAAATCTTCTCACGTGACACGAATCGCTTACGATTCGATAAGGAATTGATTTATCAAAATATGGAAAACTCTATTCGATTTCAAATCACTTCAATAGTCGGTCCTGCGAACTTTATGCCTGTACGTTTAAAAATGAGTCAGAAAATGAGATAGAAAGTTTCGCGTTGTTCAGAAAGGTATTTGAGAACCACCTTAAACATAATCATATAATTATGCATGACTGTTATCTAATATAAGAGTTGTAATTCTCCAACTGAATGAAAAAGTGTCCAGGTCAGGACACGCCATAAACTCTTTTTCACTCAGTTGGAAAATTACAACGCCTATGATTTATTTACCAATTAGAATAAATGTGTTAAATTAATAAAGTGTAATTACGTATACAACATTTACTTGAATTCCGTTTCTTGCGATTTATTCTGTTAAGCTGTTTCAGATAATAGACCAGATGTTATTATCTAAAGATTCTCTGAGTGAATTGTGTCCCCCATATTTGTCCAAGACAGCTCAGTTGGTAAAGCGTTGGCACCTTTCACTCATTTGGAACTCCTAGGATTTAATTAACCACCTTATGAAGTTGCTCTAGCTGCAGAATGGACTGGTGTGGTTGCGAAGTTTTTACCCGACTGCCAAGAAGGGTTATGTGTTTCACGCGTTTCTGAGTATGTGGATATCTTTACACCCTCGAAACATCCAAACGGCTGGATAGATTTTAATGACTGAGGTGTCTATCTATTCGTCTTAACCGTCTGATAGTTATAGGGTAGTTATAGGATTTGTTTTTATAAATTCAAATTGGCGGTAGAGACGAAAGAAAAATTTTTACGCACCCTATTGAGTGGCTTATCATTGGATAGGTCTTTCAAAATGAATACGATGTTTCATTGACTATTTTACAATCAGAAGCTCCGTTTAAATATTACACAACCTGGAAGTTGTGTAGGTAGGATATCTAGCTTTACTGCAACTCTAACCATCATAGACATCTATAGTCTCATCGCATCTCAACGTATAGTTCATCATAGACATCTCATCAAAACAGTATTTATGGATAGGAACTAACAATTAAACACAACTTGAAAGTCATCAACACAAGTAAATAAAAAAATAGGTAAGTAATATAAAAAATAGTTTCACATTGATGAGAAATAATTAGTTAGCTTTTTACGTAGTCGGATTTTTTAGTTTTTAAACTTAATTTTTACTTGCTCAGTCTTGAATAAATTTTACTTCAAATGGAGATATTTGACTTGCAAGAAGACTTTTGACTTGCAACCTTGGAAATTTATAAAACTGTATCCCTTGAAGAATTTTAGGTAAACATGTTTCAGAAAAGTAGGAAAATTGCAAAAGACTATCTACTAGCATGGATATTATATTTGGCTTTACGTGTATGTGAAAGAACTTCCTCCAAAATGAATTTTTTGAAGAACAAATATCGTCCGAGATTAACGGAAGCCCACCTTGAAGACAGTCTTTGCATATTATTATAATTATGTATGTGTATGTAAAAATAACGATTTAAAAGTAATAAGTACTTATATTACTTAAATGTTGTTTTCTCTGGACCTCGATAAAATTTTCCGAAAGCAATCCCACTTAAAATTACTTGCCGACCCCTGATCTAGATCATGGTATTTATTAAAATCGCGAATACTCGACTTATCAGGATGGGAAGTTCCCGTCCATTCACGAGCCACTGATGTACAATAGAACTACGAAAAATTAAGAAGATTACACAAAAATCGTTATTACAGCGCCCTCTTCCGGCGGAATTTTCCCATATTCAGAGCGGATCTATTTGCCATGGCTAAAAACGTACACAAAAATTTGGTTCAATTCTGTGCATAACTTCAAACATTTTTCGAAGGTACAATATTGAAAATAGCACAAAAATCGCTATTACAGTGCCCCTTTTCGGCAGAATTTTTCCAAATTCAGGGAAGATCTTTTTGCCATGACCAAAAACATACACAAAAAATTTGGTTCAAGTCTATGAATAACTTCATGCACTTTTCGATGGTACAATATTCAAAATGGCACAAAAATCCCTATTACAGTGCGCCCTACCGGCAGAATTTTTTCCAAATTAAGGAAGGACGTTCTTGCCATAGCCAAGAAATTAAAAAAAAAAAATTGGCTCAATTCTATGCATAACTTCATACACTTTTCGATGGTACAATATTCAAAATCGCACAAAAATCGCTATTACAGCGCCCCATTCCGGCCGATTTTTTCCCAAATTAAGGGAGGACATGCTTACTATAAACAAAAAAAATTGGTTCAATTCTATGAGTAACTTCATACAATTTTGATGGTACAATGGCGACAGACATACGGACCCAAGGACAGACGGACAGACAGACATTTTCTATAACCATGTTTTTGGGGATCTCTGACCTACCCCTAAAACGTGTAAATCGAAAAAAAATTCGATTACAATACTTTCTTCTATTGAAGACAGAAGAAAGTAAAAAAGCATCTATATGAATCGGAATTTTTTATTTTCACAAAATAATGATAAAAATAAATGAGAAACAAAATAATTGTAGTTTGACTTTTATTGAAATTAAACGCCAAAAATTACATGGTTATTTTTTTAATTAAAGTTTTTTTTAATTAATCGTTACAGGTTCTCAAATCACGTTGCAGTTTTGAGATTGCAGGAAAATTGCAAGATTTTTTTAAATAAAAATTTTTTTAATGAATTATTAAGAACTTTTAAATTACGTTGCGGTTTTGAGATAAACGTTATCTGAATTGCTGCGTTGTTTGTTCTATTCTGTGCTATAAAGACTGCATTTATACGATATGAGAAACAGAGATGCGAATGGTGAAAGAAAACGCTGCAAAAATCCAGTAAAAATTCCCTTAAAACTTAATAAAAAAAATCAAAATCGAATTTTGAAAAGATCTCTACGAGATGTTACCTTGGGTATACTTAATCAGGTATACTTTGGAGTACCCCAATCTCGTAACGCTACCCTTGTCCATCACTGTGCGTGTCCACACAGAACGTACGCAGACAGACAGTCTCACAAACGCTTTCTTGTAATAGTAATAAACATAAGAATACAACATAATTATTATTACATAATAACAAATGTTGTATTAACATAAGATACATTTCCAATAGCTTGAGCTTCCGATTTCTGCTGTAAAAATTCTGTTTGTGTTAACAAAGTTAAAAAAAAAAAAAAAAAAAAAAAAAAATTAAAATTTTCGTCTATCCCAATTTTGGCTCTTTAACACCTACATATGTAAGTGCGTATGTATAAAATATATGTAAATGCACACACTAATACTGTGCGTTGGGAAATTATAAGACCACTTTGATTTTGAAAATTATGAAGTAAATAAAGGTTCTAATTATAGTTTAAACACATGAGGTATCAAAATACAACATATTTATTAAAATTAGTTTGCAATAATTTTGAATAATGCAATAAATAAGTATGTTAACAAAAATATAAGCAATGTTTGAGAAAATTACACTGTTAACAAATTATAAAACCACTTGTCTAAAACCAAAAATAATATGTAAATTAATACGATATTGATCCTCCATTTTTTTTATAATCTCAAACACTCTGGTCTTTTCAACATAGGTTCAATTTTTCCTCAGCCATCATTATCCAGAAATGTTCTTCGAACCTTGATCTTGATTTTTGGGAAGCTTACCACATCATTAAAAATTCTCACTCTTTAGTCAAAGACTTATCTAGTACACCTGATTTTCCAAGTATTTGGAAAGCATTAATTTAATTTCCCCCTTTTTATGGTTTCGTTTTCTCTCGTTCTCCGGTAGATGTCGCTACTTGTCCACTCAGTTATTTCATCTGCTTCTGTCTTTCTTTTGGCGCATTCGCTACCCCTATCGGATATATAAGACTGTCATTTTACTCACACTATATCTCTGTCACGAAGGAATTTGATTCGTTGCAACTCGCTTCCTTATTGGCTACTGAAGTTTGCCGTCAAATCCGACTGAGATACTCCCATCCCGACCCGATAGTCACGTGATCTGAAGTTACTATCATCCTCTTTCTTTATTGATCTTTTTAGGCAGTTTTGATTCGATGCACTTCGCTTCCTCATTGGCTGACGAAGTTAGCCGTCAAATCCTTGCCGTTTTCTTTTCAAAATTCATTATTTTTTGTGCCAGCTTCTATTTTTATTAACTTTTTCGATTCCTATCCTTATTATTTTTGGATTTAACTAATTTATATATTAAAAAAAATGTATGGCTCTGGGGCCTTTTCCATCTTTCCCCACGATCCCTGGCTAACTCTACCATCCCAATGCTCTAGAATTCGTAAGGAATTCAATGCTGCTTAAACACCGAAGCACTCTAACTCATTCGATCCTTCTAATCCGATAGAGATAAACAGAAGCATAGCGACTCCTGTAGGTACTCTTGATGAACTGCATTGGTACATATCTCTGTCATTTTGCTCAACTTGCTTTTTCTAGCACGCTGTATTTTGCACTGAGGAAGAATCTCGCTAGTAGATTCGAAACAGCTGTTTGCTGCTTTTCACGTATTATTTGTGCATTTTTAAACGTTGTTTTCCTGCTTTTTAATATTCCTGCGCAAAGGCTTTAATTGCTATTTTAACCCAAATATTTGTCGATCATCCCGTGCTGACAAAACGCTTTTTCTTCCAGATTGTTTAATTTTATTTGAATCCTTTTTTTCTAATTATTTCATTGTGAATGGCAGCTTTAGAACGCTTCGTTAACTGAGCTATTTCTCGTTCAGATTTACCAGTACCCTTATAAAACCATTTTTTTTTTTTTTTTTTACTTCGGCCGAAGACAACTCTTTCCCCGCGTCATCTTCAAGTATATCGTAAATAAGACTATCTAAACTACCTTTGCTTCTCGGGAATACTTTCACGATATACAAACGCATACGTTTTATAATGATTCTGATGTGACGTATAATATGCTAATTTCTTCAGGTGGTCTTATAATTTTTTAACAATCCCCTTATTTACGTTTTTAAAAAGTTAGAAGATTTTAATAAGATGTAACTTAAATTTGAATGTAGCAATTGTAACAGAAAACGTGCTACGATCAATTTTAAATACGCGCGCTAAAAATTTGCATATTGTGTCTTCATCTTCAGAAATGCACCAATTCGTTAGTGGTCTTATAATTTCTTAACGCATTGTATAAACAAACACACATACATACAAGCATATAAATGTGCGAGTTAAAATTTCTGAAAAAAAAAATATCGAATACAACAGTATTTTTATTTTATTTTTTTATTTGCTAAAAAAATTTAGTGCTTTTAAAAATGTAATATTATAACGACCCAATAAATTAATTTCAAGTATTTTCATCTGAGTTTTCTGTAATAATGTCATCTCACAATTTTTCCTCTGTGTTGTTAATATTAAGTATCCCAAACATAATTATATGATTTATATTCCGGGTGTCCCAGAAATGGCTGATGGATTTTAAAATTCAATAACTTGCAAACGGTGACAGATATTTAAAAAATTCTTGCAGGAGTGTTATGTACGATGTCAGAAGTTTTTATGCTGCGATTCTCATTTTTAGTTACAAATAGCATCAATAGATGGCGCTGCAAGCAATAACCGATAAATCTAGGCTCGATTTTTCAGCCTCTCTTTTCTTTCATGCGAAAAAAGGAGATTAAAATGTATTGAATGGATCCCGAAGTACCAAAAATCGGGTCTGAGCAGAGCGCCTATTGCTCTCAGCACCATCTATTGTTTGAAATTCGAACTAAAAACAAGAACCACAGGACACGGTATATACTTTTAAAAGTTTTATGCTTAAAATATGAATTGTGAAGTTAGTATTTGAAACATTCTAAAATGTAACCTAAAATATTTTAACAAATATAGATTACTGGAGGTTTCTCATATACACATATAAGATTTCAGCTCATTTTGCCTTCTAGCTTTTCTGTTATTTATTTATTTTTTAAATCAGCACTATAGATTGGGGAAAGGGGATAGCGTATTGTAACTGGAAAAATAATTAATTTAATAAAAAAATACTAATAAAAGTTACAGTTGTCTCATTATATAAAAGAATATTTAAAAGATTTATTCAGCGTTTTAGTAACCTTATTGATATTTCTTATTAAATAGTAATAATGATATTTTAAATTTATTCTTAACTATAAAAGTAATGGATTTCATTCTTGAGATTGTAATAATAATTAGTTAAATTTTTAATATAGAATATATCGAGAATTAATAATAGAGACTTCGCGCAAATTTATTTTAAAACAAATTAGAGAGTCTAGATTAATTTTCTGGTGTCGAAATTAAGTGTTAGTAAGAACATTTTTAAAGTTTGTTTATATTTCAGTACGGAGAGGGCTCACTAATTTAAAAAATATACAAAATAGATAAAATTTCCAATTCAGTGACATTCTTCGTTTTTTCTGGTTATGATTTAGCATTTAAAATATATGGACCTATTGTTTGTTTTTTCGACCGTACATTTATGGGCCTATATCCCTCGTGCAGATAATTGGCCGTCATAAATACAACCAACCAACCAACCAAATCGACCGTACATTTTAAAATGAAATACGTCAATATTTTCGGACAGCGAAAGAGTATATTTGCTTATTAAATTTTCCCATTACACCAAGTTTTAATTAAACTATATTATAAATTTTACGTTTGTGATTTGAGGATGTTAATGTAAATGAAGCGAATTGGTATATTATGCATTTTTCTTTTACATGAATAGGCAGACTTTATATCAAGAGAGAATACCTTACTTCTGTTGTGAGTCTCCTGAGATACATAGTTTATTTATTACAGCTCTAAAATTTCTCCGATCCAAACGTGTCTGTTATCTCAATGCTATATTTAACCATTTTATAGTTAGCATATCCCAAGTTAACTATAAATTTCCTTCGTCAGTGAGACCTCATCTAACATCAAAGGCTAATCGCATGCATTTATGCATAACGAGAAAATTAAGCAACATTTGAAAAGCATCTGCCAATTTTAACTTTGGTATACTTACTTAAAAGATTTTAAATTACATTCCGCAGACGTGAAAATCGCTTCAAAATGAAAATTGAGAAAGAAAAAAAAATAGAAAATATGATTTCTGCTTTTTAACGATTTTCTTGCTCTGTTTAGAGAAGATTTCATCATCAACCTTCTTGATTAACAGAGCAGAAAATACAATAATAAAATTTTTTTAAAGATTCTTTGTTTGTGTGAATATTACTTCAGATTTTTTTTCCCATGTTTCTTAAGATAAAAAAACATATATTTGGAAAATAATTTAAAAAATTAATTAAGGGAACAGTATTTTACTAAACTATTAAAAATCATTCAGCATACTTAACTTGATTTTCTTATTAAAATAAGATGTGCCTCGCTTGCATGAGTTAGTTTTATTAGTAAATGAGTTTCTGCCTTATGTTACTATTCTGCGTGATAGAATATAAAAATTACATTTCAGGGCTTCAAATAAAGTTATTTTTACATGTAAGATATCATTTTATACTAAACAAAGGATACTCTACGACTTTGCATTTGATGTTTTCTCATACCTCATATCATTTTCGAGAGAGTAATACTAACTTTGCAGTTTTCAGCGAGGTAGCGCTGTGAGCTGTGCCATCGTCACTGAATGTAGCTCCTGAATGTCTCTTATGTAGGATCTGTATGTCATCGCGGAGCGATCACAACGTTTATGACCATGTTCATGCCTATAGATGTCGCTGTTCTGAAGCGTATGAGGTCGACAGCGGACAGGTGACTTTAGTGGGCACCCTCTATAATTTTACTTTTACGATAGAATCTACGATAAATCAATTTCCAGAAAAAAAACATCAAAATAAAACGAGACACGTGTGGATCTGTAAGAAAACTTTGGGTAGGGTTACTGATTACAAAGGTTCCATAATATGTAGGAAGGACAGGTTTTTCAGTAGAACCGAGGCTACCACATTTGGCAAAATAAATTTGGCTACAATTTCTTATAACGTTTCAAATTGACCGGGAGCCGGCAGCACAGACACATGGTTCGTACGGATACCGTTATTTCTTCAGGAAAACTACCAGTATATTTTTATAGAAAAAGAAATCTAGATTAACACGTTCACGCCGGCGTGCATCACCGGTGTGTCATCTTGACTGTCCCATCGGGGGCGTGCATCACCGGTGGGTCACGCTTGACTGCCGCATCAGGCGGCGTGCATCACCGGTGGGTCACACTCCACTGTTAAGTAGAAGGCGTTCACTACCGGTGGGTCACACTCGACTATGCCATAGACGGCGTACACTATTGGTGGGTCACACTTGAATATTCGAAAATTAAGTAATAAAAACAATTCAACATTATAAAATTAATACATTCACGACGGGAAACGGGAATTCTCATTTTCATTCAAAAAATATCATTGACTAAGGGCGTAACTTCTACCTTACAGAAGATGCACTTATATCATGTTCCATATTTCTTTAGATTGTAAGACATTTTATATTAAATTCGTACACATGTAGTGAATAAAATCATGTCTCTAAGTAATTTGCTTACTCCTTACTAACTTCCAGACATTCACAATCAACTCTGCTTGTTATATTCGATCTTAATTAAAAAAATATGAGAGGGGCGTGTCATTACATACAGTGTCTGAATAAGCGAAAGTACCACGCCGCCAGATGAAGTAAAACATGAATTCGAGCGCCGCCTTACAGCGAAAAACATGAATATTGGCGCCGCCGTGAACGTGTTAAACGCACAAAATTTTCAGAAGAGATTTTCTATAAGATAATTACTAGTGCCGAAAAATTTTCTGGTCTGCAAAATTTAAGGAGGCGTACGAACCATGAGACAACCACCTCATCGAGTTGGAGGCTGAAAATCCGGAATTAGCTAAAACTCGATTCCTATATTAAAACGCAATCGGTCTGCCAAGTCATATCTTGGTGGAAAACACCTAAAAACCCGATTTTACCGGTTGAGCCGTAGGTTTGCCATCGAGTTTTCCTGTTCCCAGTCCGCCCTGTTTTCATACCTTTGGGTGCAGGTAAACGCAATGGTAAACCCACGAGTCGACCGTTTAAATCGGGTTTTTTGGTGTTTTGCACCAAGATATCACTTGGCAGACCGATTGTGTTTTAATATGGGAATAGCGTTTTAGCTAATTCTGGAATTTCAGCCTCCAACTCGATGAGGTGGTTGTCTGTGCTTCTGGCTCCCGTTCTAAAAGCAACTGTATTTTGAATTGAAATATTTATTTGTTCGTCAATATTGCAAAAGAAAAAACCACTTAAAATAATTATATTATTACATGCGAAAAGCATTTAATGGTGAAAATTACGTCATATTTCAAACAGATTTAAAATGTCATATTTCAAACGATTTTCTTATGGCAGCTAGAAGAAAACTTAGCTTTTAAACGTTATAACAGCCCGGAAGGCAGCGCATTTTTTACCCGACTGCCAAGAAGGATTATGTGTTTCAAGCGTATCTGCGCATGTGGATGTCTTTATACTCTCGAAACATCCAAACAGCGGGATGGATTTTAATGAATGAGGTCTCTATCAATTCGTCTTAACCGTCCGAGGGTTATAGTCTAGGATTTGTTTTCATAAATTCAAAATGGTGGTAGAGACGAAAAATGTTTTTACGCACCCTATTGAGTGGCATATCATTGAATAGGTCTTTCAAAATGAAGAGGATGTTTCGCTGACTATTTTACAGTCAGAAGTTCTGTTTAAATATTACACAACCTGGAAGTTGTGTAGGTAGGATCTCTAGCTTTACTTAGCTCTAACCTTCATAGACATCTATAGGCTTCATCAAAACAGTGTTTATAGATAGGAACTAACAATTAAATACAACTTAAAAGTCATCAATACAAGTAAATAAAAACATATGTAAGTAATATAAAAAATAGTTTCACATTGATGAGAAATAATTAATTCGCTTTTTACGCAGTCGGGTTTTTGATTTTTAAAATTTAATTTATTTAAAGATTTTATACAAGCAGATCTTCAAATGTGCAATTAATTATCCTTAATGAATCACAAAAACAGCCGTCAGTTGTTGCGACAAGACAACGGTAGATTTGGCATTGGGCAACGGAAAATCCCTCAGTCAGAAGAAAATGAATGACAACTGAATTACGATAGACCGCCTCTGGTCGTGATAATACCATTTTATTTTCCGTAATCGGATAATTCTTCTAAAACAGAGCAAATTAGGGTATTTTTAGAACCTTCGGGAATTGAACGGGGGGTTGAAGAGGGTAGTTCCTAGGTAGCATAGATCCGTAGTACTAAAAAAAAGAAATAAGTGAATATCAAAAGAATTTCTATTGTAATCTATTCTTTTGAGATGAAATGATGATAAAGTGGGAGCATAGCTCCGTAGTATTTAAGAAAAGAAATAAATGAATAACTAAAGAATTTCTATCTTAATCTGTTCTTTTGCAATAGAATGATGGTAAATTAATCAGGTGACTACAGACAGTCTGAACGGGGGTTGGCGAGCATAGCCCGAAGGGGTAGTTCTACAATGAAGATTATAGTTTTGCAATAGTTGTGGACAAAGTAATAAAAAAATTAAATCCTGCTTTAAATACTTTGTTACGCTTTTTCCGTTGTCAATACGATGATGATCATTACGCAAACTTCAGCAACCTCTCATAAAGACTTCGAATAAACGGTGTTTCGTTGATAGGCTGCCACCACCGATATATGCGTGATATCGGGCACAATGTGGAATGCGAGAAGGATAGTAATTAAATACTAACTTATTTAATTAAAATTAAAGAATAATTTATTTACGGGTTATTTACATAAAAGAAAAACATTATTTATTATTATAGGCTCGGTTATAGCAAATCCTGCCCAACACTAAGTTATACGTTGAAATGACTGCCTATGTACTGGGCAGTATTACTAAACTACGCACTATTCCCTTCTCACTTTATCGAACTCAACAAGGTTTACCGGAGAGCCACCCGGGTGATTCCCTTCGCATACACGTTTTTCCCGCTGGAGTAAATCCTTTCTCAGGACCACTTTTACTGGCAGATCCACGGCTCCAACCTCCAGCCTCTCACCACGAGCCCCCAGCTAAAAACTACCTAACACTCTCTCTCAGCTTCTACTTCCAAGAAAAACGACTAAGGGCTTCCCTTGAACAATCATGGTTAGTTGGTTGTATTTATGACTGCCAATTATCAACGCGAGGGATATAGGCCCTAACGGGGGTGGAGGTGTGCCCTCCATGGGGGTCTTTCTAAGGGAACCTAACCCGTATTTACGCACGGAAATCCAAGGTTAGAAGAAAATCACGAAAAACTCCGAACGATTAGGCCGGCGGACGCGATTGGGTTCGAACTCAGCACCTCCCTTCCACCTGCTTCGAGAGCAGAACTTCTCAGGCACTGGTGGGGCTGTACAATCACGGAATTGCAATAACTCCAGCTGCACTTCACTTCCTCTCCATTTATCCAGTAGAGATAACCAAGAACTTCTTTTGATCCTTTATCTAATTTTCTTTTGTGACCATATTCTCGTATACAAAAGAAATACTGGTATGTCGCTTACACAATGGATCTTTTCATACAATAAGATATGAATATAATAGGTCATTTCAAACTTCAAGATAAGAAAAATTGTTTCTCTAATCCAAGTAAGTATAGTACGTGATTTACATATAAAATACAACACATAAAATAATAATATTAATTAACAGTAATCTTAATTAGTGACACACTCATTAATGTCAGAAATCTGACACACTTTACATAACATTTTTACATTTATGATTTAAAAATGCTAACCTTAATGAAGTGACTTGGTATATTAGCCCATATTTTACAAGAATACGCAAATTCGCAAAGCTAATATCGAAACAGAATATTTCACTGTTCTAGCGTGAGCCTGTTGACATACGTTATTTATCACTTTCCTAAAATTGTTCTATCAACACAAATTGAATTCATACGTGCCTGTTACCGCAATATTGCTTTTCACCATTTTACAGTTAACATCTCCCAAGGTAACTATAAATTTCTTTCATCTGCGAAGTTACATCTATATCAAAGGCGAATGTCGGGCATTATACGCATAAGGAGAACAATGAGAAACTTTTGAAAAACGCTGCCAATTTTAACGTTGGCTTATTTACTTCGAGGATTTTAAATTACATCCCGCAGACGTGAAAATTGCTTTAAAAACGAAAACTGGGCGGAAAAGTTTTCTAGAGAATACTGTGTGAGGAAAGTAATTTCAGCTTTTTAATTTAGGATTGCTTTCTACTTTTGAAAAAAAAAAAGAACTTTTGGTCATTAGTCTTCTTGATTAACTGAAAAGGAAATTTGATTATAGCATTTTCACAACAAAAAACTATTTCATGGTCTTTCCAGTAGTTCTTAGAAATTTTTTTTCTTTTTTTTTTGCGCGGTTGAAAATAACTATTTAATTATAAGCAAAATGTAATCGTTTCAAAGTAATTATCAGTTTATAACAATTCTGAACACTTAAAACTTAAAAAAAGAAAACTCTTCTCATTTTCTAAGCATATACAGTGGATTCGCAATAATTCAAACTCTGTTAATTCGAATTTTCGGTTAATTCGAACAAATGGGAAAGCCCCGAAAACTCCTAAAAGAAACCAATCTAAAATTACATTCGAACTCAATTTCTATATGTCTTCGGATAACTCGAACTGACTTATATAAGTTCTTTCCTCTTTTTATTCTACTTTTATACAATTCTTTTTCCCCCTTGAATTTCAGGTACACAATAGCCAGTTTCAATGGACTACTTTTTAAGAATCTTCTTCTTAGTGATATATAACGGTATTTCCTATATTTCTTTTGTGTGATTGATTAAAAAATAAATCAGTTGTTAGAGAATGGTTAAATTTATTTTTGTTTTTATTAATAACAATATTTATTTTATTTTTATTTTTTTGTATTTGTATAAATAGTAAAAAAAGCTTTTATCTAGAAATGAAGTCTCACACAATACTTCTCCCTGAAAATTTGGTTTCTCTAACCACTTTCGATAATTCGAAATTCGGATAATTCGTATTTTCGTTGTCCCTGAAAGTTTGAATTATCGAGAGTTCACTGTACTTTGTTTTTATATAGTATTTCTATTGCATAACTTTGCTTATACGAATGCGCGTGCATGATGAATACCGCTCTACAAGAAACATAAGGGAACGTCCACTGTTACTCTTGTGACCATTCGAGCGGTTTTTTACAAATACTTCCAATTATTTTATTATAAAATATAGTTAAGATAAAAAGTGATATAAACAGTGAAATACTACTGTGCTCCACTCATTTAATATACATCTAATTTGAAATAAAAAGCATTTTGCTTGTCTATATAATAAATCAAAATTTTGTTACTCTTGTGACCACAGTGTCACAAGAGTAACAAAATTTTGATTTAATATATAAACGAATGAAATACTTTTTGTTGCCAATTAGATATATATTACTACAATGGAACACAGGGATATTTAATTGGTTATATCAATTTTTATCTTAAATATATTTTATAATGAAATAATCGCAAGTATTTATGAAAAATTGCTCTAATTCTCACAAGATTAATGAATGGACGTTCCCATAACTAAAACGAGACAGATAGAGACACACATGAATTCGAAATATACGCCATAGGATGTTGTTTAAGTTTGATGTGCAAAACTTTTACTGTTCAAAATATTCGGGCGCAATATTTCCGAATTGTATGTGCCCATTTTTTAATCAATTTCTTCAGAAATCTATAATATGAAAAATGGGAGTAATAGGAGATTAATTTGATATTTATCGACAAAATTATTTTTAAGTGGCATATGGTTGTTTATATTATGAACTCGTTTATGATAAAGTTTTGCTTAAGGAAAAATAGTTTCAAAGTGTCATATTTAAGGTTTTTTTTAGGTCTACCAATTTTTGACGCTACATACAAGAACTAAGTAAAAATTAATATACCTTTAATATTTTTATATGAAGTTTTTACGTTTGCGATTGCAGATGTTACTTTGGATGCAATGACTCGATATAACGCACTTTAAAAAAAAAAAAAAAAAAAAAAAAAAAAAAAAAACGAATTGGCAATACTTAACATTGAGATAATATTTCACTTCTTTCATATGTTCCCGAAATGCAAAGTTAATTTATCACTATTATAACCCATTTTTACCAATATAACTCAAATCTAAACATTCCTGTTATTTCAATATTACATTTCACCATTTCGTAACTAACACGTCCTGACATAACTATAAACTTATTTCATCAGTGAGGCTACATGTTTTATATCAAGGGCGAATCTGTTGCTTTTCTTACATAATGAAAACAATAATCAAATTTTAAAAAAGTGCCTGCCAATTTTAACTGTGGTACATTTATTTCAAAGATTTCAAATTACATCTCTTCGTTGAAAATGGCTTGAAAAATGAAAATTGAAGAGAAAACTTTTCTAGAAAAAATAAGAGTCATGTGATTTGATCTTTTAATTTAAAATTGCTTTGTACTTTTCAAGAAAAGAAACTTTGATCATCAGTCTTTTGGGTTAACGGAGAATGAGATTATAGTTGATACTCGATATAGTTGATACATTACAAAAAGAGACAAGTATTTTTTAATCTAAAAAAATATAATATAACCACGAACGAAAATATACACTGATCTCTTCCAAGTTAAACCCTATTCCGAAAAGCGTTACTTATCTTTAGAAACTACAAAAACCAATAGATTTTTAAGATTTAAAGAATCATTTATAAAAACAATCTTTCCTTTGCTGCCACTGATTTTCGAAAACGTTTCAAATTAGTTTTTTAAGGGGTTACATACGTTCTGAATTTAAAAAAATTTGATTTTTTATTTTTGACGGAAATTATATCCGTATAAAATGTAGGCTTATGGGCAAAAAGATTTAAAGTGATATCTCAATTATTAAGAAAAGAAATGAGCAAAAATGTGAGTTTGCGTACGATTCATACAAAATAAAGCCAGCTGAAGCGTTCAGGTAGAAACTAATAAATACATGTTTTCGTTGCTGTTCGTTATATTTGTGAAAATGTATTTAGCCATTTTAAAGATTCTACTCTCTTATTGAACGCTAACGAGTGTTTGAATGCTAAAATTTGGAAAATTTGTCCAAAAGTCATATCCGAAAGTCGCTATATTATCCCAGTTGCAACTAATATTGCTTCTGCCACATATAATGATGGAGCAGAAATTTACATGCAGGTACTACAAGTATGGAATGCAAAGGAGGACGGCAACCGTCTGCGGCATGCTAGAATCAAAGCGACACAAGCGACGAAAGAAGTTCGTATTGCTCGTAGGTGTAACAAAAACATTTTAAATGAGCAGACTAAATCACAGGAGGATCCACAGTAGAGGTCTGCACGGGCCGGCCCACGGCACTCGGGCCGGGCCCGGGCTCCACTCTGTTCGGGCCGGGTCGGGCCTAACTTAATTTTTCTGTACAGAGCCGGGCCTGGTTTCATTTCTAGTCTTCACGGCCCAAGTCCTTTTCAGTCCTAGTTTTGAGCCAACCCGTATGAAAATCATTGTCTCACCGTGGCCTGGTCATTTAAAGGTCAGTTAAATCAAGCCTGGCTCAAAAGTTTTTGCAAAAAATGCATACATTTTTGAATCGCCATTATTCTACACTTAAACACTAAAATTTATTATTTTTAAAGAATAGTAGATTTCTACGGATATTAAAATATAACTAAATTAAAATACAGTAAAACGTGTGAAAAGGAACCTGCCTATGACGGAACCTTGTTTTAAACTGAAAAACGTGTTGATCCATGCAAAATTAATATACTAATAAGTAAGAAAAGTATATATAATACATTTACACTTGCTAAGAAGGGAACTTGTCTATAACGCATTCTTTTTTTCTTTTCTATGCAATTCCATCTTAGAAGATATTACTGTATAACATTTTTCCGATTTTTAACACATTTTTCTATACATGGAATATGGATTAACAATATTAATGATAACTGAAACATTTACATACAAGAAAAAGAGATTCATTAAAAAAATAAATATCTCAGCCTGCTGCACTTCTATAAAAATAAAGATTATAAACATGAAAAAAAAGTTAAGATAAATATTTTTGGTCAGAACTCCTCGTACGAGACAAATTTTTAACCAATTCGACGTAAAAATCAATGTTTTGTAGAAGTTCACTCGGGCTGGTTCGATTTTTTTTCTCTATGAGTCAGGCCGGGCCCGGGCCTGGAAATGTCGGCCCGTGCAGACCTCTAATTCACAGTATGGCGCAGGCGTCGTAAATTGTGCGTACGTTTAAAAAAAATAACTATATTTTTTTCTTCTAAAACTTTGAAAGCGCAATTTTTCTGGAAACTACATTTTTCATCGTGGGCAGAATGATAACTTGAATAATTTTTAACATTTTTGGATAAAATTTGCGCTCATCTAGGCATAATTAAATTGTCTAAGGGCTATCGAGCCATTTTTAAGTTTTTTTTTTTTCCGGTAAGTTTAAAGGTTAATATTTTAGACAAAAATGAAATTTTGTTTTTAAAGTAGTGCAATTAATTCTCTTATTTTTCAAAATTTCAAATATTGAAACGATGGTTTCTAGCTAATAGCTTTTTTTACAAGAAGAAATTGAGATTTTAATAATTTTTTGTCTCTACAAAAACTTTGGATGCTGTCCATCGAGCCGGGATATTTTGGTACAGGTGAACGCAGCTGCAGATTTCCGACGTAATATGTGAAAAAATTAACAAAAGAAATATTTTTAAATACTTGAAGCAATATAAAACAACGCAGAATTGTTATTTTTTCAATTAATTTTACCCTCTTTCTAAAAAAAAAAAGGTCCCAAATTTTGCCAATTTTTCACCGCCGAGAACGTATACAATCCTTTAAAGTAATCCTTTAAAGTGTCTTAATCAGATTTCTCAACTAGATTAATTTTAACACAATTATTTTAATTGGTAAATAAATCATATTAGATGTAAATTTCCAACTGAGCGAAAAATGTCCGGACGAGGATTCGAACCAGGGATCTCTTGGCTGAAGCCTCCTAAAGATGGCAAGAGCACTGGCGGCTTCAGCCAGGAGATCCCTGGTTCGAATCCTGGTCCGGACATTTTTCGACCAGTTGGAAATTTACATCTAATACAGATTTCTCAATCCTGATTGACAAAGCTTTAGGATTCTGTCAATTCTCAATTAAACATTTTCAACTGCGTAACTGAATTTATGCATGCACGAGTAATAAAAGAATTGCTGTTAATGTTAACGTTGTCAATTTATCGCGCCTGTCTGTAAAACACGTTTGTTGAACATGAAAATATTTACTTGAGAATTGATAGCATCCGAAAACTCTGGATTGAGAAAACTGGTTAATACAATATAAAAACTACTCGGAAACGTTTTCGAAAATCAGTGGCATCAAAAAGAAACTTTATTTCTAGATCTCGAAAATATCTTGGTTTCTGAGATTTCCAAAGATAAAGAAATGATAAAGAATGATGATTAATGATAAAGATTAATCATAAAGGAAAAAAATAAAAATAAAAATAATTTTCCCCACTCAACAGCGCGAAACTTTCTGACATATTTTCTAAATCCTTTTTAACCCTTTCCGGCCCGGAGTAATTCTGTTTGTAAAATGCTGAAATGATGGACTGACAACAGAGTTTACAAAGGAATTTATTAGAAATTAAAAAACTTTCCAATTTTCCCTTACTTTATAAAACTAAAATTTTAATTAAATATTATTGGTGCCAGTACACTTATAATTAAGTGTCCTTTTTGTGGACACCGCCCGCTAAAGGGTTAAACATAAAAGCATGATACTTACAAGCATGATAAATGCTGTAGTTTGCAATCGCACAGTTTTCTTAATTTTCCAATAAATGAATTGCATTTTGATTTATAAGCGAATATTGTCTCGGGACGACATTTTTTCCCCTTTACTCTGTTGTCGCGGAAATTTGGTCCAAAACGCCAACTTTGATAGCATTGTCTGAAAAAATTTCTACCTTCACTGAAATACGAAAAAAAGGAGTTCGATTAAATACTTTCGCAATAAGTGCACCTGATACTTTTGATATTTTGCAAAAAAAAATAAATAAATAAATAAAAAAAAAATAAAATAAAATAAAATAAAAAAGGTGTCAGAAAATAGCCTATTTGTATTTGAGAACAACCTTAACGAATTTATACTACTCACATGATCTTGAAGCAGTAATTTCAATAAATGTGTTATAAAACCCCAAAAAAAAAAAAAAAAAAAACTTCCGTAAAATCTCAGTATTTGAAAGAAAGTCGCGATCGCTACAACACTGGACTTGGAGTGTAATGCTGACTATATTTCGATTGTCAGTCTTGTCTTGTTTCGAAGTTAGGAAAAAACACCGTTACAAATCATGCATCTTGTCTAATTGTATGCTGTAATGCAATTTCAATATCATGTAAAGGCACTATTTATCCACTTAATACCAAGGAGTTAACTCTAACAAAGCCTAAATTCTGTAAAAGCAGAATTCCTGCTTCCTGTTTGTTTTACTTTTTCTTTTTTTTTTTCTTTCAAATTTGACGCTGTGAATAGTACTGATATAATATGCAACTTGACCGATTTTTTTCCCTTTATGTGAAACGTTATATGATATGATTTTGGGGTCCTCCAATTTTTAAACAGCGAAAATTTGAATGATGAAATTATTTTGAGACAATTTTATAGGACGTAAGATAATATTTAAAGAACTGATGAATTTGTTCTCTAAGTGTGCACACACTCTAATGGTCTTATAGAGAATTTTTAACTAATGTTAAGAGGCCTCAGATATTGATTTTCCCTGAAAATAGTAATATGCACACACAGGGGGCCACTGGAATAGAAAAAGAATTAAAAAACCCAATAAGTTTCCTTCCAGTCAATCCTCCATGGTACGATTATGAAAATTTTATGGGACACAAGTTTGTAAATATTACTTCGTGTGTATAGTAGTCAAATAGATATTTTTTGGCTGTATATAGTTTTTTCTTTCTATATCACCTTTTTTAGGCACTAAGAAATTTGTTACCTTCTCAGTAGGTATGTTATATCTTGTGAGTATTTAGAAAAGTTATGAAATTTCTGAAAAAATTATAACGTCCAATTAATTGTATTATAAAAATATTTATATTGTTTCAGTCCATAAATTGGTAAATAAAACGCTTTTAACTCTCAAAGTATTGTACTATTTGAATTTTGGGCAATTTTTGCTCGATTAAAAGTGCAGTTTTTCGCTATGATGGTACCTTTGTAAAGTGTGGTCCAGCTGTGGTTTATTGGCTTTTTTTATTATAAAAGAAAAAGCATTTTTTATGAGTGAAAAATCGAAATTCTTTATTGAACATGGTAGGTATGGAATACAATATCGCAGATGTGGCCACCACGGCTCCGCTTACATGCCATTATCTGAACATCCAAATTTTCGATAACTTTTCTCAGAATGAGCGGATCCATGGCCAAAATTTCCTCCCGGAGGTCTTGGATTATGCGGAGGGCATTAGCGTACACTTTACTTCTCAGAAACCCCCAAAGAATATAATCCAAGTTAAATCGCACGATCTTGGCGGCCAATTCACATCAGAATTTCTTAAAATTACGCTATATGGAAATTTCTCGTTCAGTAAGTTGATGGCTTTGCGAGCAGCGTGTGCCGTTGCACTGTTGTTGTGTTGTCAACGAGTCCATAATTACAAATGGCATACACTTGACAGTTCATACATCCATGGCACATAACAGCTGACACAAATACCCTGCGAAATATTCTAGGTTTAAAAAGAACAGATAGATGGACCACCCTGCGTTAAAATGTATATGGTGTGTTGTGGTAATGCATACGGTGTGCAATTACGTATAGAATATTTAATCTCATTTCACATGCTCACCATGAAGAAAATTTTGTTTTCTATTCGTACATTTTAGTGACTTTATATTGTATAGTGTATTCATTGTTTTGTAATCTGTTTTGTTCTTGTACAGTCGTGGAAAAAAAAGTAAACACCACCTACTAACTCTGTAACAAATTATTGTAAATAAAAGTTACTGGTACCCAACGATTTGAAATAAGTCTACTTTTACATGATGTATATAAAATTTGCTTAGAAGGCCATCTACATATCAAAACTAACCCAAACTTTGTTTTTTCTGTAGCAATACCCAACTTCGACATAATAAATAAATTCTGCACCCTTCAATTAGTCTAAATCCAAATTTTCAAGATATTCGTACGATTAGTTTTCGAGAAATTAATTATTCTAAAAGCAGCCTAATAGGGGCTCTATCCAAATTGAAGTTCCGTACTCGATAGTTGAAATGGTACAAAATGACTATGTCACTTCTATTAATGTATTATTTCTTGCCAATATGATCATTTCCCTCGCTTAATTTGTTTCGACTATTGCTAGCCAAAAGGTTAAAAAAAAATGAGTAACACATATATTTTTTCTCAAATTATGCTTTTCTGCACATAGATCGCCCTTTAAACCATAATTTTGACTTTTTAATTCATAATTCAAAATTTGAAATTGAGAATTTGGACATAATAAATATAAATCTATCAAAAAAATTATAGGTTGCAATTCATGTTTTTTTTTTTTCGAATATTAATTTCATAATTCATTTTATAAAATTTTTAAAATTACAAATCCACTGTATTTATGTTTGGGCTTTTTAGTATTATAACCACACAAAAAATTATCACATTAGGATTATAATTTCAGGAGATATCAATAAAAATATGAAAATGGTAATATAACATTAGAAGCTCTAAATCTTGAATGTTTATAATTCAAAAACTTATCATCCAAGTCACTTGGAATTTCGTTTTTAGGCATAGTTTGAACCGGAGATTTAACATATATTTTTGAAATTAAGTGTTGCGATAAAAAAACAAAATTTGACCTAATTTTGATTTGTAGATGGCCCCCTAAGCAATTTTATATACATCATTTAAAAGTAGACTTTATTTCCAATCGTTTGGTACCACTAACTTTCTTCTATTATATTTAGTTGCAGAGTTAATAGGAGGTGTTTGCTTTTTTCCCCACGACTGTATATTGTTAATTTATTATTGCATTGTACTAGTAGATTAATATTAGATTAGTGGCATCTTGTATTTTCATGTTACACAATATCTTTTTTATACATTAGGTACTTATAATGTTGTGATTAGAAATTTATGCTGCACCAAATTTTACAGATATGATCTAGACCTTTTCCCAACCATTACTATATCTTTATAAAAAAAAAAAGTTACTATGAGACAATTAATTTACTTACAGTGATAGATTTTCTTTCTGCTGAATAAAATTTAACGTAACAAAAAAAAAAAAAAAAAAAAAAAAAAAAAAAAAAAAAAAGATAAAGTGTTATAAAAAAAAAAAAAAGTAAAGATATTTTGAATAATCAATTATTAATTAGGAGAAATCTAATCTTAGATAATTTTCAATTTAATATCATACACTCATATTTTGTTACCTACCGTTAAAATAAAACTCGTGTAGTGACTAAAAAAAATGTGAACATTGCGTCGAACTAGAAAATTTACCGTTAAAAAATGATAAAAAATAAACAAATTAGTGATTTTAAAAAGTGTTAAATTCCTGTAATTTTTGATTATTTCAAATATTATTATATTTTATTTATTGATAATCTAAAAAATAAAAATAAAATTTTCGATTAAAAAAAATAGTTTTCACCTATATTTTGTAACCCGGGGCGTTGAATTCCCGCTTTTATTTAATTTTATATGAGCAAAATTCCAACATCTATTATTTTCATACCAGAAATTTCATGTTATTTTCTGAGTGTTATATTGGGACAGATGTGTAAAATGATTAAACATATCTAAATGCGAATTTAAATATTATCTAAATGCTTTTTTAATGAGAGATGAAACACATGTTTGCAACTCGCTCACATTAATCAAAAATCCGATTTTTTGAGTCGAGTCATATTAACGGACACATAATTTACATGAAACATCGTTTTCAGTATAAATATTTGCATAAATACTGTTAAAAGCAGCTTTTTAAGAAAAAATGTAATGCAAAATAAATTGATGCATGTGAAAATTATGTACAAATATATCCGAATCCGCTTATCGGAATAGCTGTTTTCTCTAGATAAACTATTCTAGCAGAATGTCCGAAATTGCTTTTCTGTGAAGAGAGTGTCAGTGCTATAAAACCAGTTTTAAAGGCATACATAGATAATGAAGTAATCATGGTTTCCTAACCTTCCTATATTTTTACACATTGGAAGGTAAGGGGATGTGGAACTAAATGCTCATGCGGAAAACTCAAGAAAACAGCATAATGTTTAAAAGCTAAAACATCCACCATGTTTCCGGAAAAGTGCGATGGCGTATTCGGATTTCGTCGGTGAAGGAATTCCAAACTATAAAATTGATTACATGTCTATCAATGCATAAATTCAGCGAGAAGCAATGAATTTAAATGATTAATGCATTAAAATTTTCGATCAGGATTCTGTTTTAAAATTTTAATTTACTCCGTGAAAAAAAAAATGAACAAATTAAATATATTAAAATTCAAATTTCAATATTATAATTTATTTAAATACATTAAATCACGCAAAGAAAAATTATTTCATTAATTATAGTTTTAACTCATTAAAATTAAAAGTATAAATGATTTATATGTATTTTACGTTAAAATACACCTGTCTTACTTTTCACAATTTTTTCTAAAATGCTAAGAAGTTTTGCTTAAATTGAAATACCTAACTGCAATGCAAAGAAATGTTTTTAGTGTGAGTATAATATTTGACAGAAGGAAGTTTTATTTTCTGTCAACAAAATAATATTTCTTCATTCAAAGAGCATAGATTTCATAGAAATGCAACAATTCAAGGAAAAAACTAGATTTTGTATCACCTCTTGTAACGAACGAAATTTGATGCGCTATTACAAAAATCTACATGTTAATTTTTTAATAGTTACAGTAGAACCTCGGGTCTTGAAAGCCCCGGTTTTCAAACACTTCTGATCTTGAACAGTAAATTCGGACGAAATTTGATTCCACTCTCAAACAGCGAGAATACCATTACCAAATCGACCAACAGAAAAAATGTACCAAAGGCGTTTTTTTTTTTCCTTTTACGCAAAGCACACATGCATGATATACAGTGATACTAATTTATGCATTTTGAGATTCCTATTCAGGTTTTTTACTAAATCCATTTATTTTTATTAATTTATTTGTTCTCACTGCCTTTTTGTTTCTTCAATGAGCGCGAAGCATGCGATATAGTGATTGGTCCCGGAATTTCACTCATTTTGATATTCAAAAACGATAAATTAATTTAGTGGTTCTATAATGATGTAAAACAAGAACAATGGCGATTGCCTCTCATTAGCCAGAATCTCAAGTTATTCAAAGTTTCAAAAGCAAAGATATGGAATGTTTTTCTTCTTTTTTAATACTCTTATTAACGTGTTATAAAATTCCATTGTCTCGTGTAATATACAGTATTAAAATATGTCTTTACATTTTACTGTCTTGTACTATTCAGTAAATTATATAAGCAGATAAAACAACGTTTTAAACACCAGAATTTTTTAACTAATTGAAGACAAGTTTTGGCAGCATTTAGCCTATCATCATCAGTGCAAAGAAGGATGGAATTTTGTGCATATATAATATGGAAGTGAAATGGATTCGAGGAAAAAGTTCATTGACCATGAACATGGGAATTACAGGGAACAGCCAATAAGAAATTGTATAAGAAAAATAATTTGTAATGTGGATAAATGTTAATAGAAATTAAGAAAAGAGGTTTTTATATATTTCCAACAGTATGATAATGGAAGAATAGCGAAGTCACAACTAACAATATTTTCATGAATTGTATAAATATGGAAACTTAAAAAAAGTTCAAGTAAAGAAGTGGGTTTAGAGATAATTTTAGCTGAGTTAAAATGAAACGTGTGATTCATCTTCCAGTAATTTTTGGCAATGACCGATTTGTTAGTTTCCTGTTTATGAAAGTTCTTGTTTACAGTGTATTGTTTAAAACAGATAAATACAGAAATTTGAAGTGAGTAATTTTGTAAGATCAATCAATCGTATTTTTATTATTTCGTATAGTAAAATAAGATTCAGTTCTCGAACAATTCATTTTTAAGTAAAATTTTTAGTAAGAAGATAATGATACTAAAATTTTTACTGCTTTACTATTCTTATTCTTAGTATTTATTACTTAAAAAAATTACTACTCTTTGGAACGAATTATATTCGAGAACCAGGTACTGTATTACCTTATCCATAAAGTAAGAATCAGTTAAGAGCCTTGCTGAAAAATAAATTTCTTCCAGGATAATTCAACTCTCATCTCTAATCATTCGTTTTTTTAAAAGCTGCTATTTTGCCTTGAGCACTTTCCCAACAGCTTTAATCATAGTTTTTAAATAATTATTTTTCAAACTGAGCCTAAGCTTCCTTAGTTTCTCATGGGATCGACACCACTGTAAATAATTATCAAAGAACGCATGGAAGTGTTTACAGATGTCTTTTAGACACTTTTCTGACATGATGAAAACAATATTTTGACAAATATTAAAAGCTGTCTCGCTAAAAAACGACCGTTTGTTTACGCATATCTTTTTAAAATGAAAATTACTGTTGATATTTCAACGTCATGATATTTCCCTTCAGACAGTTTTGAGTTTTCAAGATATTTTTTTGTTTGTTTGCTAATTTTATAGCAGAAGTTGAACTGCGTTGATTTAGAGGAAGTTTGTGTATTATGGAATATCATTTACATTTTTATTTATAAGCAACAGAAAAAATGATATACATTAAAAGTTAGTAAAGAACAAACTTTGACTATTTCTTAACAATTTTTTAATGTATTTAAAGAGGAAGAGAAAAAGATACATATAAATATTTGGCTTTAAAAAAGAAGTTTACGTTCTTCGGGCAATGGCAACCAATCCGGTAATATGGAATAAGGTTATAAGGAATATTAAAATTGCAAGAAAAAACATGATTTACAAGAATAACCAAAATTATTTAATGAGAAAGCATTATGCATCTATATCATCTATAAATCATCTGATTCTTTGAAAAATTGTTTTTATTTTTAGACTCGTCTTGAAACAGTTGTCTGATATTCCATATTACCCTAAACACACCATCTTGAAAAACATAACCCCTTCACTCGTCAGAAGGTTTAGCATAGAGGAAAACTGGCTAACACAGTTATAAATAGAACTGTTCAACTTTATACTGAACTTGGTTAACATCACTGACAATGAAATTTTATAATTTCTACGAATTTTATGAAATTTACCAGCAAAAAATTACAACAATTGAGAATAAGATTTTATTTCATCGCGTCGCTCCAACAACAGGTATCCAAACAGAACTGAGAACGGCACAGAGTTACGTTTAGCTGCAACTCCGTATGCGTCGGATATTGAAGTATTCCATATTGTCCGACCATTCCATAATACCCGAACTTCTTCTATATATAGTCTATAAAAAATGAAACGTCAAGAAAACCAAAATAAAACGAAAAAAGAAAAAACACGTCTGGATTTCTGCTACATCTGTATATTTTGCAATCTCCTGTTTGCATGCATTTTCTGCAAATAAAGATCTTTCTGTTCGAAATTGATTTGAAAGCTGTCGAATGAATCTTTTTCTTTCTTTCTTTCTTTTTGTTATGTGTTTTAAAAGTTATATTTTAATGTAAACTATATATATGTGTATTTGCATAGCATTATGAGAAAAATATTTTACTGATACTTTTAAATTCATTTATCTTTTCTTAGTTTTCTTAATGGACAGTGCTTTTGTAAACGTAAAAATGATTTTTCATTTTTCAAGCATAAAAATGTAAAATATATTTTTAATTTTTTTATATTATTCCAATAAAAAAATGCTTCAAAAAATTCTTTTTCACAAGCAATTCTTAAAAGAAGTGTTGTATATCACGAATCCAATAAATATTTAGGAAGAAAAATAAATTTTGTGAAAGTTAAAAATTTCTTTAACGCAATTAATTAGATAAAAAAAATTCTCTATGTGCTACTAATTTACAAAATATCTTCTTTATGTTTTCATTTTATTTATTTTTTTAATTGTTCGCCCATTATTTAATCCGATAAACAGTCATTGAAAAAAATAATAATAAAAAACAACAAGAAGCTGATTTTCATTGAAAAATCAGAAGCTTATATACTTTATCATCAGTTTAGGTCCCTTAATAAAAGTACACTTTAAAATGATTGCACAGATTTGAGATAGTAACTATCTACAGTGCATTCTCGTTAATGCATCTCTGTTAGAGCGTAACTTGTTTTAAAGAGGATAATTTTGTTTCTGCCATTATTTCCTTTTTGCTATTAATGTTAAAGACATCGCTTAAAGCATACTACTCATCACATAATACGGAGAATTGTTTTCACAAACTGACCGAGCAGAATCGAAACTGCTTTTGTAAAGTATTTTTTCAAAAGCAACCCCTAAGTAAATTTGATAATTGTGATATCAGGAAATTACCAATCAGAGATCAAGAAATATCTTATATAGTGGACTCTCGTTAATGCGTTTCCTTTTAAAACGTACAGTCCTGGAAAAAAAAAAAAAAGTAAACACCCCCTACTAACTCCTCAACAAATTATCGTAGAAGAAAGTTACTGGTATCGTACGATTGGAAATAAAGTCTACTTTTAAATGATGTATATAAAATTTGCTTAGGGGGGCATCTACATAATAAAACGAACCATAACTTTTTTATTTTTTTTTTTTAAATTGCAGTACACAATTCTGACAGCATAAATGAACTCTACACTCTTCAATTAGTCTAAAAACAAATTTTTATGCAATTCGTACCATAAGTTTCCGAGAAATTAATTATTTTAAAACGAGCGTATTTCAAGGGCTGTATCCAAATTGAAGTTCGGTACTCGATTTTTAACCGGGAGAGCTCCCTACTTGATCAAGGCACCTTAAGCAGTCAATTAAGCCTGTTAGATTACAGCATAGCATAAGAAATTTCAAAATATTTAGTCACTTCTATCATAGACGGCCCTTAAACCATCTTTTTGCCGTTTTTTAAGCATAATTTGAAAACTACTTGGAAGAAAAATGTGAAATTTTGGATTTCCACAAAGCAGGACTTAATAAATCTGAATCCATAAAAAAATTGTAAGTTGCAGTTCTTAATTTTTTTAAACATTAATTTCATAATTCATAATTCATATCAGAAAATTATAAAAAAATGCAAATTCAACGTATTTATGTTTGGGTATATTGGTATTATTGCTACACAAAAAATTAAAACATTAGGATCATAATTTCAGAAGTTATAAATAAAAATATGAAAATGTAATTTAACATTAGAAGCACTAAATTTTGAATGTTTATAATTCAAATGACTTGAAATTTGGTGTCTAGGTATAGTTTGAACCGAAGATTTGAAATATTTCGTTAAAATTGGGTATTGCTATTGAAAAAAAGGAAATTTGGATTCGTTTAAATATGTAGATGCCCCCCTAAGAAAATTTTATATACGTCATTTAAAAGTAGACTTTATTTACAATCGTTCGGTACCAGTAACATTCTTCTACGATAATTTGTTGAGGAGTTAGTAGGGGGTGTTTACTTTTTTTTTTTTTTTTTTTTTCCACGACTGTACATTCAGTTAATGAGAACAAATTAGTTTTTCTCAGTTTTTTCTATTTGCAATTAATGTTAAAGACATCGCTTAAAGCATACTACTCATCATATAATATGGACAATTTTTTCACAAAGTGACCGAGCAGAACCGAAATTGCTTTTGTACTTTTTCTTTTCTTTTCTTTTTTTTTTTTTCAAAAGCAATTTTAATGTAACTTTGGTTATTAAGAGATCGAGAAATTACCAGTGACAATAATGAAGAGGCAGGACCGGCGGAAACATCGGGTTTTCGGGCCCCGCGCCAGTTGGAGTCTTGTGAGGGGCCCCGAGCCTCTCTATACAATTCGAAATAACGTTATCTAAATTCGAAATAACCGTATAAAATAATGATATTGCTCTAAATTTGTCTTTAAATAGAAGTTGGTATTAACTTTATTTCTTACTGCCAAATTTGATATAATTATCGGGGAATGTATAAACGAGAGGATCTTGAAAGTAACCATAAACGCAAGAGATAAATATTTAGAATATTCTAAAGAATAGAAGATTTTTAAAAATTAAAAATAGTCATACACATTACATGTGAAAGAATTTGCATATTATTTTTCATACATTTTATACTCTATATTATAAATTATTCAAGGATATACACAATTTTCAAAAATGATTTTTGCTAGTCGAATATTGCAAACCGGAGACGTCTATCTATACGAAGTGATTGCCATGGTCCCGCGCGACATTGTACCGACCCTGTGAAGAAAAAGAAAACTTTCTATTACCAAAAACGTGAGAGGTTCAAAAATTGCTGATGGCTGTTCACTAGTATTAACCAATCAAAATGGTAGACTAGAAAATGAAAATGACTACAAAATGATGTTGTAAAAAGTTGATTTATGCAGATAACGCAAAGAAAGGGGAGAGATTACTGACTTTAATCTACTTTAACTGACTTTAATTTACTTTAAATGACTTTAATTAAGTAAGTGCAGTAAATTGTTTGCATATTTAGTTAGTCCTCAGTAATTTATTCTTTTGAATTAATAAATTTCACTAACTTGCTTTTTAACTAAGCTTACTAAATTACCGATTTATTATTATTACAGTAGAGCCTCTATTTAACGAAGTCGCTAAATCCCGGGAAAAAGTTCGTTATATGGAAAATTCGTTAAATTGAGATTCGCCTTTTAAAATACTTTAAACTACATCAAACAGATTTTAAATTCATAAACATTAATATTTTTACTAAAAGTAATTAATGACATTTTTTTTATAAATTATATCAATTTGTTTTATTTATTTTACCCACCAATATCCATCATCAATTCATTTTTTCTATGTGTTTAAATCTTTGAAATCTGTAAAGAAAAAAAAACATTGTCCGGGAATACACTGTATTTTTTGCTTAAAGTAAATAGTTCTACGTTAAAATTAACGTATTTTAATGACTTTATCGTATTTATTATTATTATAACAAATAATTTTAACCAAACATTAACATATGCGTCCTTAAACTTAGTTTCTGAAAAACTCTGTTAATTTCGTCTGAGTTTTTTCTTTTAAAAAGTGCTTTCTCTCATAATACGTCTCGCATCTTTGCAATGCGCCAAAAACCCCTTCATGCGTATTTTTTTCTAACTATAATCCGCGTCGGATTGTTTCAAATGATTTTAGCATTTCATCATACGAAGTTTTGTTAATTCCTGAATCATGATTTCCATCATCATCATGTTCGTCTTCATCGCAATTCACGACTGTATTGTTTTTATTTTTCACACTGTCGAAAATATCCAATTCGGATAGTGTTTCTGAGGTCTCAATTTTAGAATTAAGTGAAATACAATCATCAATCAACACATCATGGTTAATTTCTTCTTTTTTATCATCTGTATCCACATTTTTTTTAGTTACTCTAAGGGATTATCGTCTTCGTCCTCCGTACTTACCGAATTCTCACTACTGACAAAGAAGGTGCCTGGTAAAACCATTTCAAGGCCATTGAACATCATAAAATGTGTTTAAAGAAAGAATAAGTTTGAAATGTCCAGAAATATTTTGAGAAATGGGGAGAAAAGAAAATTAGATCACAAGAAAAAGTTCGTTAAATGGAGAATGCACTTCGCTATTTGGAGGTTATTTTATGAAGAAATTCGCAAAATGTTCTTGGTTCAAAGGAAAAGTTCGTAAAATAGAGAAATTCGCAAAATAGAGGTTCGTTAAATAGAGGTCCGGCTGTATTATTATTATTATTATTATAGCATGAAGTTGGTAACTCATTTAATTTCCGTCAAAAACTGAATTCAACTTATTCAACGAAAGCGTTTATTTTATGCCATTCAAATGTTTACATCGTTTAATACAGGCTTCGGTTAGTGTGCACAAAATAATGCCTCCCTTGGAAATCCGTACTAACGGGAATTCACTGTATCAAGATTGTTCGTTAGACAAAGATTGTGTCAAGCTTGTCTCTTTGAACAAAAATTAAAACTCAGGTTGTTTTTTCAAAAAAAAAAAAAAAAACGTTTTTGTGAAAAAATGCATTTTAAGCACAATATGATATGTTTATTTCATTACTTACTTTGAAGAAGCGTGAAAGTACACTTCCTGACAAATATGTAGTAGTTTAAGTTTATTGATATATGGGGCATTCTCACAATATTTTGACTTTTGGGGGGAAAATCTGACAAAATTAAACTTGCTAAAATAACATTTTAAACTTATGGACGAATGCCTTAATGATTCAAAATAAAGAAAAAATGGTCAGCAGCGAAATTTTTTTTTATTTAACTGAGGTTTAGGTTAAACTTGCGAGTTTAATTTTCCTTACCATTTTACCCCTATAACTTCTTATTTTCTTCTAAATTTTTACTTGTAATGAATTTACATAGTATCCACAGGACATTCAAATAAGAAATAATAACAATGTAGTGCTTTTAATACAGAATTTTTGTATAACATTGTCTTAAAGGGGTGTTAAAGAAGGGACGGTAAGGTAAAAAAAGGGGGTGGCATTGGAAAAAAGGGACGGTAAGGATGGAACGGTAAGGAAAATTACCACTTATTTTTAGGAAAATCATGTTAAAACTAAGTGATAGCTATACAATGTTCATTGATTTTTAGGAACAGTTGTTAACATTGGAATAAATTAATTTTTTTTTTTAAATTTACCTCGAAAAGTTCAGGAAAAAACCTTGGGGACGGTGAGATTACCAATAAAGCCACGATGTTTGAAATTGATATTTAAATGCTGATTTAAATTCTACAGTAAATTTCCTGCCAAAGAATTTTAGACATTATTTCTCTAGCATACTTCTGCATGAGAAAAAACTTGAAAAAAATTCTGTGGCTGCATCTGAAATGATTTTCTGTATAATTTCAGAAGAGGGATGGTAAGATGGTAAGGAATCTAAAACCGAGGGACAGAGTTTAAAAAATAATAACAACCCTAAAAATGTGTACAGGTTAATTTTTAGCTATATATTTATATAAAACAATAGTTCCAGTTTCAGAAAAAAATTACATCGAATTAGTTTTATTGAAATTTTTTTATCCAGACAGCTCCAAACTTAAAAATCACCACAGGGGACGGTATAGGAGTTTTCCAGGTGTTTGGACCCCCAACATCGTCCAAAACTTATTTATCTCGTTAATATTGTTGTGAAATCATGCAATGAGATGTTCCTCAGTATATGAAATAAAAAAAAAAACACAAAAAAGTGTATTAAAATAAAAATTATTATTCAGGGACATGGAAGTCAAAAGATTGTGAGAATGCCCCATATATCCGTATATATATATATATATATATATATATATATATATATATATATATATATATGACCATTAAAAAACGGATTTGCCAGAGTTTAGATAGAGAATTGAAGAGGCTATTGCTTCCATTACTCCGGGCTTGTTAACCGAAGTGTGGGAAGAATTGGACTTTCGGTTGGATGTGTGCCGTATAGCTAAAAGTGCACCTATTGAACATTTGTAAGAAAAACTAAGGTGAGTTTACCTTCAATTTGGTGCCTGATTTCTTGTAAATAATCTGAATTAAACTGTTATAATATACCATTGAAACTGGAACATTATTTTATGGACATCCTATAGTTTTGGCAGTAACTAAATTATAAATCGATCGTAGTAAATCTGCTAGCAATTTAGTTTAAACCAGTGGTTCCCAACGTGGGGCGTACGCCCCACCGGGCGGCAATTTGATCTTCTAGGGGGGCAATTCCAAATTTCTTACTCACTCATTCCCTATCAGTTTATTTTGTCTTTTTTGGGGAAAAGTAATGTTCTAGACTAAAAATAAATGAAATACAAGCAAAATTTAAGAAAGCCGCTTTTTTACTAAATTTTTAAAATATTCTCTATCGAAATTTTAAAATAGATTAGAAATCAGAATAATTATTATTTGAAAATATTTTGATATCTATAAAAGTATTGAAACTCACTATAATTTTTCTGGTGGTGATTTTTAAAATTTTTCGTAACGTTTTCTATTATTTATTAAATGAGTTTTCTACTTTTATTCGCGAAGACAATTAACGATATTGGAGAAAGGGAAAATACAGAGAATTTATTATGCGGAATAATGATCACTTAAATTTGATAAAGATGATAATCTTGAAAAACTTCTTGTGTATCGTGTTACCCATAGAAAGAAAAATCGGTGTCCAAAGATTTTACGCCAACTCTTAATAAGTTAAAAGAATGCATTATAAAATGTATGAATTTATCAGTTTTAACGTTAAATGTAAGTGTATTTTAAGATATTTGGAGAAGATAAAAATGCAGACCGTATAACACTTTTTTTTAACATTGAGTTAAGTTGGAAAAGTACAACAAATTTCGTTTTGGCATATAAGGAAAGATGTATAACCTCTTTGCATTTTTAAAATTATGTAAAAACACATTTGTGGTAAAAGATTCACCTCTTTGACAAGTTAAAAAATGTGAAATGAATAGCTATTGTTTACCCCTTGGGGACAAGCGACTGGTATTCGTGCCGCGTAAAATGCTCAGAATACAGGGATTATTCTCACCAGTAAATCTTGCTTTATTTAATACGAGCATTTTCCCGATTCAATTAGGCAAAAATTTCTGTTTTAAAAAACCGGTGATTAAAGATTAAATATTTTGTAAAAGACGCTCGTCCCGAAGAGGTTAGGCACTATTGTACTCCCACCGTATAAATAGAGTTCACTTTTTAAATAATAAGAGACATAATTTACATATTACAGGGGGGGGGGGGGGGGAGGGCATAGTGACTTTACAGATGCTTTGGTGGGGCGTGGCCGAAAAAAGGTTGGGAACCACTGGTTTAAACATATCTTATTCTTAAAATTATGAAAAAAGTGGTTTAGATAAGAGTGCAACACCCTGTATTTTTGAATCAATAAATGGATTTTGACGCGAGTTTCACATGCAAAATTTATTTCATACTCTACCATCTCTTTAAGTTTGCAAACCTCATATTGAGACACACTTTAAAACCTACATTGGTTTTCTACTAGTGAAATATTGGGAAATTTATTACACATTTGGTAACATGTCAAAAGCCTTTAATTTTTTTTCCCTTTAGGAAAGATGAAAATTGCGTTTTCACATCAAGATTCTTTCAAACGTTTAAAAGAAAAATCTTTGATCGATAATTGATTATGCAAAGACTTAGATTAAATTATTTTAATGACTCATTTCTTTGAAATTAAAATTGCTTTATTATTTTTATTTCTCTAAACGTGATTAAAGTATTTTTAAAAGACATTTAAATAGAATTATATGGCGGAAAATAATGAAAGATTTATCTTTTTTTTTTTTTTTTAATCTAGTATCAAGATTTTGTTGCTGTTGTTGTGGAGATTAACTAAATTATGGGAGTCTTTGATAATGTTAGTTTTTGCATGAAAAAATGATTACAGGAAAGTATTAACTGTTAGAAAAAAGGGCATGATGTAACGCGGAAAAGGAAATTTTTAAAACAATAAACATTTTTTTCTTAAAATATATATTTTAATATTACTAGTATTTAACCGTACTTTTTGCTAAAAACATGAAATAAACTATCTCTGTGAACGGTTACAAGAAAGTGAATAACATGTACACGAGTTTTTTTATTATTATTGTTATTATTATTATTATTAAATATGTCGTCTAGTTGCAAACCCAGACATCTCCAAAAAATAAAACTTTTGGGGAAAACTGATTTTTTTTTTTTTTTTTTTGCCACACTTAGTCAAAATAAGATTGGAACCAAAAGCCGTTAGTTTTATAGTCATTAGGACAGTATATTTGACCAGCTTTGGCATGGTTCATTGTTTCCAGATGGTAGAAACGTTTACTTAGAACTTAAGCAACTGAAAAAATACATATTCCAATTTTGAGGAGTTGGCCGGTTTTGTAACTAGACGACACAAATATTACATGCCAAAATTATATGAATGTTATTTTTCTAAATAACTTTTTTTGATAGCTACACACTTTTTCCAATATACTAAGAGATTTTTATTTTGCATCATAAAAAGAATTTTGACGTGTATCAACCAATTGCACACAAATTCTTCGATATCTTCATCTGATGAAAATATTTTTCTTCATAAAGCTTCTTCAAAGGATCTAATTATAATTTCGAACTATAAGAAGAATGCTTGTATGTTGTCCAGTGAGGTTTATTTAAATTTTCTTTTGTTACATCATTTGTGTGAAGTCTTGAAATATAGAACATTGTAGAACAGAAGAAGAACAATGCAGATCATAATGGAACGTTTTTAGCACTGATATCAATAGCTTGCAATATAGTAAAAAATGTGTAATATAATAATTCGTATAAATATGTTTACGAAAGAAGTTGCAATAAAATAAATCCGTAACCCCTTCCTGCATACCGTGACATATATGGCACATATTGAATTTACTGAAGTTCTTCAGTTGTTTTCAATTACAGAAGTTCCGTTCTTCTTCGTTCAATACGTCAGTAGATGACGCGTGTGATGCCAACAGGTACTGTCTCCTTTCGAGCGGATTGTAATGTATGTGTTCGCATAAATATATTTACGAAAGAAGTTGCAATAAAAAAATCCTTAACCCCTTCCTGCATACCGAGGCGTATATGGCACATACTGAATTTACTGTAGTTCTGCAGTAGTTTTTAATCGCAGAAGTTCCATTCTTCTTCGCTCAGTACGTCAGTGGATGACGTATGTGATGCCAACAGGTGCTGTCTCCTTACGAGTGGATTTTGGCGCCAAAAAAGGCGAACGGTGAGAAATTTATAGTTGTTCCTTTGTGTTGCTCGATAATGAATATCTATGTTGTTTTTGTGTGGAAAAAAAGAAGAAGATTGAACTGAAAAAAATACAGGTGTGTTTGTAAGTATCTCGTGAATAATATATCATGATGGTAACAGATTGCAGAAATGCTAGCGTATGTAGTACGTAAAAATCAGTATGTGCCACATATGTCACGCCATGCATTGACACGTTGTATTTTTCTATAATGGTTGAAGTGTGTATTCGTTTATTCACCATCAAAATTGTGAAGCGTCACTTTGTCGGAACAGAGACCGAAATTGCTTTGCCAAGTTGCACGCTGAGTGAAGGGTCATCGAATGACAGTAGTTTTCCGCAACATTGTGTCAGTTACTGCGGGCTGTAGTTCTCAGTCAAAAATATGTATCAGTTACTGTAGCTTGTAGTTTTAAACCAAATATGTATCAGATTGTAGAATGTAGCTTTTCAATAACCGATACAAGTATCAATTTCTGTAAATTCATTTTTCAATAAACGATATATGTATCTAGTACTGTAAATTCATTTTTCAATAAATGATATATGTATCTAGTACTGTAAATTAATTTTTGAATAAACGATATATGTATCTAGTACTGTAAATTCATTTTTCAATAAACGATATATGTATCTAGTACTGTAAATTCACTTTTCAATAAACGATATATGTATCTAGTACTGTAAATTCATTTTTCAATAAACGATATATGTATCTAGTACTGTAAATTCATTTTTCAATAAACGATAAATGTATCTAGTACTGTAAATTCATTTTTCAATAAACGATATATGTATCTAGGTACTGTAAATTCATTTTTCAATAAACGATATATGTATCTAGTACTGTAAATTCATTTTTCAATAAACAATATCAATTACTGTAGGCTGTAACACACACCCACAAATATATTTCATAGGTTTTTTCTCTCTATATATTAAGATTTTCAGAGTTGCATGCAAGTTTCAATGCTGATTTCACTACTATGAAAAATGCATGGCGAACTTAAATCGGCCTTAAATTAAGGTGGATTTGAAAAGGTCGAATTTTGAGGTATTTTTGATCATGTTAGATTATTATTTAGCAAACTTTCAAATATTTTTGCCCTGCAGGAAAAAAAAATCATGCTGGAAGGGGTTAATTTTTTTTTTTAATTATCAATATTCAAAACACACGTGACAATTTTGCATCGGACGGGAGACTAGATTTAATCAGGACTGTACGAAAAATTATTGAATCGGGTGTTTTTATTATTTTATTTTGCTGTAGATTAGGTTCGTATTAAGAATCTTGAATTGAATGGGGTAGCCAGATTTTATTATACTGGACGCGTGTCGGGTTCATGTAAAAGCTGGATAAACGACCCGATGCACAATTCTTATCCAAATTCTGGCAAAAAAGAAGAAACACACTAGCCGGCACATTAAGGTTCGGTCGGATTCTGATAAAATATGGTCTTCTAATCCGAAGCAAGATCCGAATCCTGTCTACTTAAAAAAAAAGAGCTGACCGAATGAAGTCGAGAAAAATCTGGCAACTCGACCCGACGCAGAATTGTAACAGTGTGAGGTCACAGAAGGCCTTAAAAACGATCATAACGACCTCACATCCACGTCCCGTGACGTCACATCGACGGCAAGTCGCAATTTAACGTCACAATGACGTTTCCGTAACGTCGCAGCGTTATATGGGCGTTAGGTCCTATTTTGTATACGATATTAGGATAATAACGCTTTAATCTTTCCCAAAAGAATCAAGTGCTATACTACATTAACTTTACGTCATTCATGAAGAAAATGAAATTATACAACACACTGTCAATCACCAAAAAGCTATCGTGATAACTTTGCCAGTGTTCTTCTTTAAGTGGAGAAGCTTCACTTTTTGTATGCCATAAACAGCTTTGACCCATCGTAGACCATGGGATGAGTAGCGAAATTGTTTAAGTCCGTTTACCAACTCCGGTAACTAAGAAATTTTTCATATAATACAATTATACAGTACTTATTAACTAAAAAACGCAAAGTTCACCAACAAATATTTGCACATTAATTTTTTATACCAATTTAAAGTACACTGTTAAAAATATTTACGGGCAGAGGCCGACAGCAGAGATTCCAGTCATACCCCTTAAAAAAAAAAAAAAAAAAAAAAAAAAACATTCCGTGCCCATCATTTTGTGTCAACGTGTACACACTAGCGGAGTAAAATGTATGGGGTCGTATCGTATTTGATGGTTTTTGATTTTACCGTTGACGTAACAGATGCACTGTTAAAAATTTGCAGCATTCTGGCAGGTCATTTGACCGTTTTTTCCGAAAACGGTTACACAACCGTTAATTTAACACTATTCTGACCATATTATTGGCCATTTTATGGTCAGAATACAGTTAAATTATGGTTATGAAACGGTTTTTTCAAAAAACGGTCGAATGACCTGCCAGAATGCTGCAAAATTTTTAACAGTGTGGGCTAGAACTTTAAGAATATGTGGATTGCCCTTAATTTTCCAAGTATCTAAAAATATCCATGTAAAATTACGGGCAGAGGCCGGCAGCAGAGATTCCAGTAATACCCCGTAAAAAAAAATTCCATGCCCATCATTTTGTGCAGCCCGTAATTTTACGGGGCAAAGATATAATGCACTTCAAAACACAATTACACTTTACTTACTGTTCCGTACCACGATAATCATCACAGAATTGCTTTTTTGGCCGGTTAAAAAATACGTTACTGTCGCGGTTAACTGACATTATTTTTCAAAACACGACTAAAACGAAAGGTTACACCCTAGCGGAGGAAAATGTATGCGGTCGTACCGTATTTTTTTTCTAGTGGATCAGACCGTTTTTCATCAAATAAGGCTGTTGCCCGTGAAAACTGAACAGCAAATGCTCATAAATTTACAGATTTTTCTGACAGTGTAGTACCCTAAAGCTGACATTATAAAGCTAATGTTCAGTGTTTTGGCTAGATAATCACTTTTAAAAAAGAATGAAGATAAAATTTTTTGAATTGTCATCATTTACTAATAAATATTAAAGACTGACAATAAAATATTACCTTTAATATTAGTATTATATTTAATATTTGCTGTTTAAGAAGTTGAATAATAGGTTAAATGAAAAGTGAAAGTAAAAACAATAGAATTAAAATACCCAGTTCTTTCAGAATGTATGTTTTAACACCTAATGAAGTAATAAATATAAAATTTAAGGATTTGCCCTCATATGTCGACACCTATATCAACTGTTGAAAAGAGCAATTTTGACTCTTAAACTTGACATTCCCTTTAACTATTAAACTTTTGGGGTAAAAACATTTCTAATACAACTAACAATTTTTTTTCAAATACTTCTAATTGAAAAATAAAAGGTTTAAGTAACACAAGGCTCTTTTTAACGTAACATTAAACATTTATTCGAAAAATGCTCAAAAAAAGTTGCTAACATTTTCTGATACTAACACTCAGCTTAATCCAAAAACTAAATTGGAAACTAGAATCTTGAAAGCTACAAACAACATCCTTGATCACATAATTGTAATGGGCCACCTGATATAAAAGATGTAATGTCATATAATTGAACTGCCTATCATCACTATAGCAAACCCTGATGGTTCTATCGTAAAAACAAATAAGGTAGCATTGTTGCATTCTGTGCTGAAATCAGTGGATCAGTATCAAATTCTAAGTGAGATACCTGAAAATAATGCCTTGATTTTGAACGGTATGGCAGTTTTGCAACAAATGCAGAACATTCCAAATACTTTTGAGGATCTTGTTTTACAAGTTCTAAAATATATTATTAATATGGGTGTTAGCTATAAATCTAAATTAATTAACTTTGTAACTGCACATACCCTAATATCAGCATTAAATGCAGAGAGCGACAAAGGAGGGCTACAGGAGGTAAAACTGTTATTAAAATAGGAAGTTCAGCATAAAACCCCTAATCAGTTTAACAAATTTCTAGCAAAGGGGTCAAATAAGGCAGCTTTGGTTGAATTTGTTTTTAAGGAATGGTCCTCAGTAGATCCCACAATGCTTGTGTATCACTGATTGTTACACATGGAGTAAAGTGTCATATGATAAACGGTGAAGATAGTCATCTGATAGTAAGAGATATGCCTGAACTGCATTCTGATCACGAGGAAGCTGATACAAGAATGCTTTTGTGTGCAGAAAATAGTTCGATATGTTTCAAACATATTATTATTAAAAGTTCGGACATAGATGTTTTCTTCCTCTCACTTTGTATGAGTAGGTTTTTAACAGCAGAATTATATTTACTTCTGGGTACTGCTAGTAATTTAAAATTTCATAATGTTTCATCTATCGCTACTATTTCAGGTCCAGATATTTGTGATAGTCTAATAGACCTTCACATTTTCACAGGTTGCGACAGTTGTAGTGCCTTTAAAAGTAAGGGCAAAATTAAAGCATTGAATATAATGAAAAGTAAAATTGTTTACATTGATGCATTTAAAGAGTTGGGAACTTCTTGGACTTTATCAAGTGCTCTTATTCAAACTCTTGAACTATTTGTTTCCGAACTTTATGGCCAACCGACTAAAACCTCAGTAAATGATGCAAGATACACATTGTTCAAACTGAAGTTTAAAATTCATGTTGCTTTACCACCAAATTATGATGCTTTTGTATGCCATATTAAAAGGACAAACTATCAAGCATGTATTCATCGTCGGTGTTTCCAGAACATAATGAGTGTCCCTAATCCTGCTAAACATGGATGGATCATTAATGGAGAAAATATAAGCATTTGTTGGAACACAATTCCTTGTGTATCAGATATTTTACTAAAAACATTTTGTGCATATGCCAAAAGACCGCTTGTTTATCATGTAAATGAACATGCATATCAAATGGAATTTCTTGATCCGAATTATGTTCATGTACTAATTGTGAAAAACCCAATGAACAGAATGAATTTTGCAGTAATACTTTTGAAGTTTATTCAGACATAGAAGATATTGATAGTTTGCATAATATAAATGATTTTTTTTTAATGTACCAAAAGAAATGATATATAAAATAAGAATAAAGTAAAATTTTTATTTAAAACAAATATTTAGGGATTACCAATTTTCTAAAATGTTTTAGATATTGTTTGCCAAATTTTCCCTCTAAATTCTTAAGCGCTTTATTATGAGGTAAGTGCATTATATCAATGTCTCTTTACTTCGATATATGTACCTTATATATGTACAGGTCCTAACCTAATGTTATGTTACTTAATGTTATGTTAAAAAGAGCCTTGTGTTACTTAATTATTTAACTAGAAGTACTTGAAAAAAAAAACTGTTAATTGTATTAGAAATGTTTTACATCAGAATTTAACAGTTACAGGGAATGCCAAGTTTAAGAATCAAAATTGCTGTTTTCAACAGTTGATATAAGTGTCGACATATGAGAGCAAATCCTTAAATTTTATATTTATTATTTCGTTAGGTGTTAAAATATACATTCTGAAAGAATAGAGTATTTTAATTCTATTATTTTTACTTTTAAGTTTCATTTAACCTATTATTTAAGCTACATTCGTGTTAAATTCATTCAGAAATATTTAACTTCTTAAATATCAAATATTAAATACAATGCTAATATTAAAGATAATATTTTATAGCTAGTATTTAATATTTATTAGTAAATGATGACAATTCAATAAATTTTATCTTCATTCTTATTTAAAAGTGATTATACTAGCCAAAACACTGAACATTGGCCTTATAATGTCAGCTTTAGGGTATTACTTTAAATTGCTATAAAAAATTAATGTGCAGATATTTTTTGGTGAACTTTGCGGTTTTTAGTTAATAAGTACTGTATAATTATATTATACGCATAATTTCTTAGTTTCCAGAGTCGGTAAACGAAAACTGGTTTTTAGCCGCTTTTTGATGCTTTGTCCCATGGTCTATCTTCTTTACGGCCATTTGTAGGCGTATTACGGCCATATCTTTTATTTAACTCAACCGGTTATTGTGTGTAAAGATGGAATTTTGTAATCGATTTTATAACTCACTTCCTGATAGGCTAGAATTATAAAAAGTCCTTTCGGCATGTGGCGGGAGGAAGAGGGAGCTTTCATATATCTTGGTTTTAAAATTTTGCGAATTTTACTCAAATTTTACGAAACTAAAACGCGACGAACCCGATAAGAGAATATTCATCAATACTGAATTTGAATGAGAATTGCGCCAAATTAGTAAGTTATAGTCAAGTTGGCATCATTTTTGGATACTCATTTTAAGTTGTTAAATTTGGCGATATTTCGCCAAGGTTGGCGAGAATTTAAAGCTAACGGATATTAATATTTAAGCATTGCGCGGCAGTGCACGGTTCAAATGGCCGCCATTTTCAAACAAGATGGCGGATGAAGCTGGCCAACGAACTCGGTCCAGACATTGGTATGTACTATGCATGCAATCAATCTCATCCAAATCAGTTTATAAATACGAGGGTTAAAGCGCGACAAATATCAGATTGTTTCAAAATGTCAGCCACTCTAGAAATTCAAACTGCTATATCTCAGCCATTTTTTAAGATAAAGACGAAACAAAATATGCTCCGGAATCCTTGTATTAAGGTCAAACTCTTAAGAAAAAAATATTTTTCAGTTTTTAATTTATTTGCACCGCTTTTTAAAATTAATTTTTTTTAAATTTTTAAATGGCCGCCATTTTGAAACAAGATGGCGGATGAAGCTGGCCAATGAATTTGTTCGAGACATTGGTATATACTATGCATACAATTAATCTCATCCAAATCGGTTAATAAATATGAGAGTTATCGCGTGACAAAAAATAAGCATGACCGGCCTGACTGATGTCCGTAAAATTTAGAAAAGTGCCCCCTTGAGGGCAAATTTGGGGGTAGGGGCACGGGAGGTGGACAGTATGAATAAGTGGTCACAGGCCTTTCCCACAATATGTCACATCTGGGAGTCGGCAAAAGTTAGAAAAATGACCCCCTTTGGGTCTACTATCGCGTCTCCTGGAATACATCCTCCCCTTCTCTTTGAAATACCGTTTGCAGAAACGTGCTACTGTGCACGGTGACTATATAGAAAAGGACTGATACAATGTATCAATTTCACAAATTTCACAAATTTCACTCAAATATTTCTATGTGACGGCAAAAAGTTATTGATACAGCCTCGTATGTTAGATTCACCCTCGTAATTTTTTATGTTTTTATCATGCAGTCAACATACATTGAAGTACTAAAAAATGTCGTTTTGAAATATACTTTTTAATGCAGTTAAATTCTTTTAAACTACTTTAGGTTAGTTGAATAAATCTTCTGTTTTAAAAGTTTTCAAAAGAATATGCACATGTATTCTACAGATGTCTTTTAAGGACACTTTTCTACAGAAAACGAAAATGTCACTTTGACAATACATTTATAAATGCTTGCTCTCTATAAATCTGGTCTCCTTTATACTCAAATCTTTGAAAATGAAAATTTTTTTTGGACAGCTGAAAGTTAGACCGATTTTTCTTCGATCTTTTTTAAAATCACGGAACCTTCAAGAAACTCCGAGTGTCAGCATCTTCTTTCTGTAAGAAAGCTCGATCTTCTTATTTAATTTATATGTGTCATGAGATATTGTATATTCATGACATTTCGATAAACGTAAAAACTATCTTTTTTTGATAGTAATCGATTTCCTTAACGTTAGCATTTTCAGAGTTATTTTTAAGGTTAAAATGAAAATAAATTATAATAACATAGTATGTGTATACATACATACAAACGCACATACAAAGTAAAGAAAAGGCTAAAGTAATGAAAAATCAAAATAATAGAAAAGTCCATAATTTATCTTGAATTGATAATGCTAGAATGGCAGAACAAGTTTTTACACTCTCAAGAAGAAAAAAAAAACATTGAAAGTACAGACAGCTAGTTGCCGGAACACCTTTGTGACTTGAAAAGATTTTTCTGTTTTTGACAAAATGTCCGCCATTTGACTGAGAATTTCAGAAAATTTTGAGTTTCGGTTCACGAATTTTTCGTGTTTTAAGGAGAAAAGACCATACGTAAAAATTCCGTTTTTAATACGAAAAAGTAATATAATAGCGCAAAAGTAATCTAGTAGCACAGCTACTGCAATAATATTGTGATTTGAGAAAAATGAAGCTTTAGTTGGCAGGATTTCATGTAACTTCTACGTTAGATTGGTGATTTTTTTGTACTTGGGGCAAATAAAAGCGGAAAATTTTGTGTTTTAACGAGGGAAAAAAGCAACGGAAAATAAACTTCAATTCACAGATTTCTTTTAGAGAGATCCCATAGTAAAATGTCTATGCGCTATTATACGAGAGGGACTGCAGCGGCCCTAGTGGATAAATTTGAACGCTATCGATACTATCTCATAAATCTATGAAAGAGAGAGAGAGAAAAAAAGACAACTGCAAAAGTGTAGAGAGTTCTCGATTTAGTATAAAATAACGCCTGACTTGTAAAAAAAAAGTACTTTATTAGAAGCCATGAAATGGTATTTTTTCGATTTCCATTTACCGGATTAAAAACGTCACTAATCGGTTTAAGAAATGTGATATTAAATTTACTAACAAATCTAACACATATACATAAGGAAGGTACATTTTATTTTAATAAGGGTATCAACTAAGCATACGTGTCCACGATTAGGATGCATTTTGAATGCATGATCCTGCGGGGCCAATGGTGTACATTTCGAACATACTTAACTTAATTGTTTTTATTAAAATAAATTGTATTCTTTTTAGAGTCCTGCACAGGTCGATTCCCGAAAATTCCACTGGAAGTGCACCCAAACCCGACATAAAAAATAATCATCGACCCGCAACTCAAACCCCAGAAGAAAAAATTTCACCAACCAAAAACCCGACCGGAAACCGACATGTTTGAACCCACACCCGATATATTCATTTACTACTTTAGAAATAAAATGTATATAAGAAATGTGATCATAGATTATTCTTTCTTTACAGTACAAATAGAAACTATTTTTCTTCTCTCGGAATATGAAAAGTATATTACGAAAATTCAATTTTTGATGCACACAAAAACCTTATTTGTGATAGTTCATGCACAAATACACATGTTACATGTGTATGTAGATAAGGAGATGTCAAAATATTCAGAAGTAAAAGCGTAGGTTACAAATATATAAGTGTGTTACGAACTGAAAAAGGGTTCCTTAAATAGAGGTATCCTCTTTTTGGGAGTGTCCATTATGGAGGTTTTACTCACATATTAGATTTTAACATGAAAAAGTATTATGGATATTCTTTTGAAAACTTGGTCAACCTGAACCCGACCCGCAAGAGTCAAAACCCAACCGATCCGAAACAATGAAATTCAATGCAACCCGAACCCATCCAACAGTAAAAAAGGTAGAAGTCAACCCGACCCGAAACCAACCCACAACCAAAAATACCCATATCCGACCCGACCCAATTTAGTAGAAGGACTCTAATTCTGCTTACAAGTGTTAGTTTTGTTAGTAAATATACATCTGATTTTTAATACCATACATACCTACAAGCAATTAGTGGAATATTTAAGCCGGTAATTAGTTATCAAAAAATTTACATTTTGCTGTTTCTAACCAAGTTATTTTTAGTAAGACATACTCAATCGACAATTCTTTACACTTTTGTTGATTTTCTTTTTCTTTTTTTTTTTTTTTTTTTTTTGCTATCTCAAATAGTTTTCGAGATATAGTTGATAACTTCTAAATTTCACCACTAGGGAGTTACTCTCATATGACATCCCATAGCCGTTTTGTTATAAGTAGACACTAGTTCCAAAATTCTAGCTTTATCCACTCAAGAGTTATTTAAGAATAAAGGGGCTTTCTTATGCACTCTGTATATACAAGCTGTCCTAAAACGGAGTGATGGTCTTGAAGATTCAATAATAATTAAAAGTGGCAGCTATTGAAGATCTCTTTACAGAATAGTAATGGGTGAAGAAGGGATTTCTTCACTAAATTTCCTTGTTTTAGTACCGAATATCACCGTCAGATGGCGCTGCGCTTTCTCAAATTGTTAGAATGTTCAAATTAACGTATAAAGTTGTATCTAATCAATTTTCACCCTATTTTCGCTTCATCTGTTAAAACGCGAATAAAAGAAGATTCCATTTTGAAATTACATTTAAAGTTATTTTGAGAATTTTTACAGTTTTCTTATTTTTTTTACTTTCTTCTTCTTCTTCTTTTTTTTTTTTCAAAAATATAAAATAGCTATGTAAGGAAGAGGCAGAGAAATAGAGAGAATACGTTTGCTCTAATGCACGGATATATATAACTTATTTCTTTTTCGTGGAGTTTTATTTAATCTTTTAAGTGTAAGAAATTTATACAAGTTCAGCAAAGTATTTGAAACATTTCGTAATAAAAAGAAATTTTATTGCATTAGATGCAGCAAATTGATGAAAAAATATAGTACTGGTTATTTTTTTTTCTTTACGCAGTTATTTATTAGACTTGAAATGAAGAAAAAAACGTTTATGATTACATGCTGAGCAGTATTCGTTTAAGGTAAAATTCAAATTAATTTATACACTTATATTTATTGAAAAAAAATATATATATATAATGCAGAAATATAGAGAAGTATATAATTTAATCAAATGTATTCATATATTTCACATCATTCATATCATTTTCTTTAAATTTAGGAAATGGTTTTCAACATTTACTAATAATTGTCTTCATTATATATAGATACAGTATTTACTAGTAATTTGTTTTCATTATATATAGATACAGCAAATCGGTGAAAACAATATAGAGGTTATTTTTCTTTTCGGAGTTATTTATAATACTTGCAATACAAAAAAAGTTAATGGATGCACAATGAGCAAAAAATTTTTCAAAGTGCAGCTGGAAATTTATATAGATTTTTCTTTACAGAAGATAAAAAAGGTACATGATAGAAAAATAGTAGATAAATAGATGGTATATATTCATTTTAACACACTTACATATTTCACTTCTTTCCTTTCTTGCTCTTATATTTAATATTTTATGCGTAAATTCCCTATATAAATTTAGCAAAACGTTTGAAACATTTACATAACAGAAACTATATCATATATAGATGCAACAAATCCGTCAATATATATAATGTTTATTTTTCTTTTCAGAGTTATTCATAATACTTCAAACGAAAATATATATATATATCGTATAACGCCTTTCCGTGTATAAAGCAAACCTAGACTTCCAGTCTTCTTTTTCTATTTTTAGATATATTCGCCGTATAAGACGCACGTTATTCTTTGCAGAGAAACCTTCATGAGATACATAGCAAAAAATGAAATAAAATTATTTTAAAGTATAATAACTATTACTTTTTGTATAATTTGATTTTTTAATCTTTCATTTTTATAGCAAATGTATAACGCACACCTGAAATTTCGATCAATTTTTTTTATTTATCAAAAGTACGCGCTATTCGCCGAAAATACGATAATATACTCTAAAAAAAAAAAAAAAAAAGTTTCGTCATAAAACGAAAATAATACAGATAGCAAGTTGCCGGAATTTTCATGTTTTAACAAAATTTACTGGTAATTAACGAAAAAATCCATTCAATTCACCCATTTTTGTGAGAGTATATGACTAGAAGTTGACCAAAACCTTTTTGATGTTATAGATGAACTTTGATGCATATGATTTTTTAAATGTAAAGAAAATAAAAATAAAAGAAAGATAGAAAACTAGATGAAATATATTTAATTTAAATTCACTCTTATATTTCACTTATTTTCTTTTCCTGAACTGTCACTTATCCCTTTAAATAATAAAACTTTTATACAAATTTAACAACGTGTTTTAAATAACATTTACGTAATAACACATACTGGACAATATATCTTTATTTAGTAAAAATTTATTTATTAAAATTATTTATTAATATATATTTATTATTTTTTATTTATTAATATTTATTTTTTATTTATTAATAATTATTTTATTTATTAATATTTATTAATATTCATTTATTATTTAAAATTTACTTATTAATATTTATTTATTAAAATCATCTTTATTTATTTATTCACGTAATATTTTAAAAAATTATACAAGATTTTATGGTTGGTGTTTTATGGTTTCACGCTGAGGAGATTTTCTTTATAATGAAAGATTGAAAATTGATGCATTATTGTATTTTCTTTTGAAAGTGTAAAAAAGTGAAAAAGAGATAGTGTGCGTTCGGTCAAATGCATCTACATATTTCACTATATTTTTCCTTCTTCAACTTGTAAGTAATATTTTTTAATATAAAAGTTTCATATATATTTTGACAGGATTTTTTATCATACATTTACTCTTAGCTAAACGTATCCAACAAAGCCATACTTTTAATATTAGCTTTAAAAGTAACTAGGGGATCCAAACCGGGCCTCTCGGGTTACAGAATATAAGGGAAAACCATTTAAAAAAAAATATTAATACATTATTTTTAGATTGGCCATTAGCAACAATGTAAACAGGAAAGAAAAAATCATACATTAAGCATAGATTATGAAACATTTTTCAACATATTCCTAACAATATAACAAAACTGCACCGTTTAATAAGTTAAAATATTATGTCTAATTCAAGCATATGGAAACGCATAACCCATTTGAAAATCCAATTTCAACATGTTCAATCGGAAAATTATCCGAATTCTTTGAGCAGCCCTGTATATGATACATAGATTTGTATCTATTAAGGGTCCTGTCCCTGCCGGCGAAGACACTCACGAGATAATGCTAATCCTATGAGGAGGGATTTTTCTAATATCTCGTTTGCATTTCGACATTTTTAAATAATTTTTTTTTTGCATTGGATAGCCGAGGTCTGTCTCTACAGCGCAGCTTGGTTACTTTTTTGATTTTGGTCGCAGATATTTTAAATAAAGTTACTTTAATTTTCAAAACCGGTTCTGAAAATGAAAGTGTCATTCTAAAAAATATCTGCAACCAAAATCGAAAAAGTAACCAAAGTGCGCTGTAGAGACGGACATCGGCTATCTAATGAAAAAAAAATTATTTAAAAATGTCAAAATGCAAACGAGATATTAGAAAAATCCCTCCCCATAGGATTAGCATTAGCTCGTGAGTGTCTTCGCCGGCAGGGACAGGACCCTTAACTACATGATGCCAAAATTTAGTTCAGTTAAGAAATACACATGCCTTAGTTGAAAATTCCCCTTCAGCAGTTTCCGCTAATAAGGAGAATGATAACGAATTCTTTTGTGAAACTCTGTATATGAGGTATAGAATTTATATACAACAACTAACATGCAAAAAATTACTTAAATTTAAAAGCGCATACCGATTTTTAAAACGCACTTCCAGCAATTATTGCTCAAAGACAGTACTGTAACCTATTTATTTTGTGTCTCCCTGTAAATGAACGACAAATGCTATGAATGTCTTATTCTATCGTAATCATTTTGTAGGGAAATTCAGTGACATATATTAGTTTCAATCCATTTGAAATAGCATAATCTCATTAAAATACTCTGCAAACGATTTTTCCCCATATACCATAATGTAATGAAGTTCTTTTGAGAGCCCCTGTAAACGAACTGTTAATCCCACATACTTCGTATACAATACAAAACATGCCTTGGTAACCCTAAATAAGATTTATCAATTTCATGAAAATCCGAGCATATTTACGGGAGTTAGAGCGTAGAAAGACGGACCAACAAACCGAATGCATAAACACTTTTCTACTTCGTTGGAAAGCTTTCAAACATATCATAAAAACGTTAACAACACCAAAAATAATTTTTATTTGAAAAGTAATATTTTTGCATTCAAATAAAGTTTTGAAATATATTAAAAGCGATACTATCGTATGAGTCGAAGAAATCAACAATGTTTTTGTTACTTACAGCAGTCGTTTTTAATTCCGATAATTTCAGTTGTTTGAGCACTTATTTCGATTACATAGCTTTTAAATTTCTGATATATTTATATTATTTTTTCTTTTTTTAAAAATTGATGAAGTTTTGGATTCGTTATGGAATATCAGCCGGAAACAAATGCTGAATTATTTATATTAACTTAAGTGTAAACGGATTTATCATTCATAATCGTCTGCACACGATAGGTAGATAGGGTGAAAGGGGCTGTGCATATATAATGTTGTCATTTTATGGGGGAGGGGTTGTCTGGCACATGATATCGTAAGATATCTCTAGGGGGAGGGGGGGGGATTTGTCTTTTGATATCGTTATCATTTTTGATCCAACCAAAATTTTTTCATATTATACATAACTTGTTCTTTACATCAAAATAGTCTCTTATCTTTCAGTTATCTATTTTTACGAAAATACAAAGTTATTATTAAAATCATTAAATGATTATAAAATTATTTAGTTCCAAAATGTGGAATATTCCTACGTTTGGCATTCCTATTCTTCTGTCATACGTGTATGCACATATATAATCCGCTGATCGAGAAACTATTTCCGAAGTATGTTTGAAATTATATTTGTGTTTACTAGCAAAGAAAACTGAAAGAATTTTGTCTACCTGTTTTGTTGATAATGAGTTCTGTCCCCATTCCCCAGCACCACTCTATGCGGGGACAAGTGCAAGAAGACATTTTATTGTTGAATGCATTATGTAATAAAAAGCCATTGTTAAATACTTTTAAACCAGCAATTATTTCTTTTAAGTGTTATTTCATTTATAATGATGATATTTTATTGATTTCTCTTCGTTTGAATCAATAAAGTATGCGAATAATAAATATATAAGTATATCTGTATATTACTGTAAATTATGTAAGTATTGTAAATGTATATTACTGTTATTGTAAAAATCAAAATAATTTTTAGTCATTAATAACGATATCCTTAGGGAGTGGGAGGGGAGAACGGTACGTGCAAGATAACGGATGATATCGTAAGGGGGGGGGAAGTGGTCCAAAATTACTAAAAAATTGATAACTTTATATGGGGCATTCTCACAATCTTTTGACTTTCATGTCCCTGAATAATAATTTTTCATTTAATACACTTTTTTGTGTTTTTTTTTTTAAATTTCATATACTGAGGAACATCCCATTGCATGATTGCATAACAATATTAACGAGACAAATAAGTTTTGAACGATGTTGGGGGTCCAAATACCAGGAAAACTCATCTACCGTACCGGGCCCCTGATGCTGATTTTTAAGTTTAGAGCTGTCTGTATGAAATTGTTTCAATAAAAGTAATTCGATGTAATTTTTTTCCGAAACTGGGACAATTGTTTTATATAAATATGTAGCAAAAAATTATCCTGCACACATTTTTACGGTTGATATTATTTTTTTAACTCTGTCCCTGGATTTTAGATTCCTTACAATCCCTCTTCTAAAATTATACAGAAAATCACTTCAGATGCAGCGACAGAATTTTTTTCAAGTTTTTTCTCATGCAGAAGTATGCTAGAGAAAGAATGTCTAAAATTCTTTGACAGGAAATTTACTGCAGAATATAAATCAGCATTTAAATATCAATTTCAAGCATTTATTGCATTTATTAAGGCTTTATTTGTAGTCTTACCGTCCCCAAGGTTTATTCCTGCACTTTTCGAGGGAAATTAAAAAAAAATTAATTTAATCCAATGTTAACAACTGTTTCTAAAAATCAATGAACATTGTGGCTATCACTTAGTCTTAACATGATTTTCCTAAAAATAGGTGGTAATTTTCCTTACCGTTCCATCTTTACCGTCCCTTTTTTTACCATTTCGTCCCTTTTTTTTACCTTACCGTCCCTTCTTTAACACCTCTTTAAAACAATGTTATACAAAAATTCTGTATTAAAAGTACTACATTGTTATTATTTCTTATTTGAATGTCCTGTGGGTACTATGCAAATTCATTATAAGTAAAAATTTAGAAGAAAATAAAAAGTTATAGGGGTAAAATGGTAAGGAAAATTAAATTCGCAAGTTTAACTTAAACCTTAGTTAAATAAAAAAATTTTCGCTGCTGACCATTTTTTCTTTATTTTGAATCATTAAGGCATTCGTCTATCAGATTAAAATGTTATTTTAGCAAGTTTAATTTCGCCAGATTTTTTCCCCAAAAGTCAAAAGATTGTGAGAATGCTCCATATATGCACAGCCCTAAACCGCAATTATGGACACTTGACCAGAAACTGACATACTTCAGCAAAAATGTAATCCAAATGAGCATTTTCTTGTGAAATTCTGCAAAGTAATGGCCCGTTAGCGGTAGCTTATTTGTCTTAACTGTTATAAATTATGCATCAGTTATTGTCCTTTCAAAATAGGAATGGAGTCAGTTGTTGGAGGTATTGACCATATCTATGAAAAAAAAAAACTAACTTTAAATAGTATAAAAATATAATTTTTTTTAAATTGTCAACAATAATTTTTTAATGTATCTCTGTTATACTTTCAAAAACAAAGACAAGTGTAAAACAGATTTAAAACTTTGCAATAGGGATTTGAATAAGAAAGAATCCTTAAGGTGTCACTTACTGGGAGTTTCACCCTATAAAAAAATATCATGCTTTAAATTTATTTTAAAAGCGATAAAAAATGTGTAAATTCCGATACAGTTTTGAAACAAATTGCATTTGTAAGTACACTTTCTTCTCTATTTGACGGTGTAAAACTTGTAAATGTGCGTGTGTTTGGGATTTAAAAAAATTGCTCTAAAAGCGAAATTTAATCGCTTGTTGTTGCCAACATCAAAATGACGTCAGCGTTACGGACGGCAACGTTTGTCCTTAATAATGTAGATTATTCGGATAGAAATCTTTAACTGCATACAATTATGAATGCCTTTCTTAAGTCATTAGAGTTTGTTAAAAATGACAACAAACAAACAAATCTATAACACATATTAATAGATAATTCTGAAAATTAGAGTAACTCTTTCAGAAAAGGCTAAAGTAGAAAGATCTTAGTCTTCCGAATAAATAATAATTAAAATAGATTTTTTTGTTGTTATTGTTTAAAAAAATTCAATAAATTCAATAAAAAAAATTATATGTACTTTTTTTATATTGTTTCTATTAACACATTTTAAAAATTTAAACAATTCTTTGTATTTTAGCATTTTTTGCAAGGTTTATTCTAATTTTCACGATTATAAGTTAAGAGCCTACTTCAGTCAACTGAAAACACGCGTTCGCTAATGCTAATCCTATGGAAGAAATTTATAAAGATATCTCGGTCGCATTTCAATATTTTTAAATGATTTTTTTGCATTGGATAACTGAGATCGATCTGTATGCAGGCCGTTGTTTACTTTTTCGATTTCCTTTACAGGTATTTTTTTATGAGGACACTGTCATTTTCGGAACCGGTTTCGAAAGTAAAAGCATCCATATATAAAAAAATCTGCAACCAAAATTGACACGTGAAATGGATTTACCAGGCATATTATACGTATGGCGAACTCGCAGCCAAATCGCAATACTGAGACTATTGACAATGCAGGACAGTTAAAACAACCAACCGGAAAAGCTTTACAGTGTAAAGAAGTTTAATCATCATAAATACGACAGGTTTGAGGGCGGCGGGATTGGAAGAACTGTAATTATAAGTACAGTCGTGGAAAAAAAAAAGTAAACACCCCCTACTAACTCCTCAAGAAGTTATCGTAGAAGAAAGTTACTGGTACCGAACAATTGGAAATAAAGTCTACTTTTAAATGATGCATATAAAATTTTCTTAGGGGGCCAATTACATATTAAAACGAAATCAAACTTCATTTTTTTCAAAGACAATACCCAATTTTAATAAGATGTTTCAAACCTTCAGGTCATTTTATGCCTAGACACCAAATTTCAAGTCATTTGAATGATAAGTGTTTGAATTATAAACATTCAAAATTTAGTGCTTCTAATGTTAAATTACATTTTCATATTTTTATTAATATCTCCTGGAATTATACTCCTAATGTGCTATTTTTTTTGCGTAGCAATAATACTAAAATACCCAAACATAAATACGTTGAAGTTGCAATTTTTATAATTTTATGACAAGAATTATGAAATTAATATTTAAAAAAATTATGAATTGCAACCTACAATTTTTTTGATGGATTTATTATTAAGTCCTGCTTTATGGCAATCCAAAATTTCACATTTTTCTTCCAAGTAGTTTTCAAATTATGCTTAAAAAACGGCAAAATGATGGTTTAAGGGACCGTCTATGATAGAAGTGACTAGATATTTTGAAATTTCTTATTCTATCCTCTGATCTAGCAGTCTCCAATGACTGTTTGAGTTATGCTTAAGATGACTTGATCAAGAAGGGGGCTCTCTCTGTCAACAATCGAGTACTGAACTTCAGTTTGGATACAGCCCCTAAAATACGCTCGTTTTAAAGTAATTAATTTCTCGGAAACTTATCGTACGAATCGCATAAAAATTTGTTTTTTGGCTAATTGTAGGGTGTAGAGTTAATTTATGCTGTAAGAATTGTGTACTGCTACTGAAAAAAACAAAGTTAGGGTTCGTTTTAATATGTAGATGGCCCCGTAAGTAAATTTTATATACATCATTTAAAAGTAGACTTTATTACCAATCGTGTGGTACCAATAACTTTCTTCTGCGATATTTTTTTGCAGAGTTAGTAAGGGGTATTTACTTTTATTTTTTTCCAAGATTGTACATATAAAACTAAGTTAATAGAAAATGTTAAATATGTACCGGAATAAATACTCTGACAATGGATATCACACCATATTTATAGGCATCGCACAACCTGTAATTTTTTTTTACGCTTGCCTTTTTTCCCTTCCTTTTAGTTTTTTTTCCCATTTTTTTTTTTAACTTTTAAATACTTTTAAAGATTATTTTTTGTAGATTATGTATATTACTGCATACATTACTTTAAGCAAACTTACTTTGGACTTAGCAAAGAAATGTTAATTGTTTAAATACATTTTTAAAAATTCATGCTTGAAAATTATTTAAAAAAGTGTACAAAATTAATAAATTGAGTTGGAACTTTTAAATGAATTTTATTTGAAAGTACATTTCTTTTTGTTGTTGTTCTATTCAATGGTATGAAAACTGGTATATTGCGATATTTGAAAATTAATGTATTTCGAATAAAAGAAAAAACGAACAGCGTTGGTAGTTGCCAACATCTTTAGCGGCGAATAAGTTTTTGCTTTATAATATAGCTACAAAGATATTTTACAAGAGTACAAGGTCGCATAATGAAGATAGCTAGAATTTTACTTTTCAGGTTATAAAATACAAACATTAAAACATTACACCTTTTTTTAAAGAAATATGCTTTTGATTTTTTTTTAAATTGTAAAATAAGAGATAACATTCACAAGAGAGCTTTCCACTTAAGGGTTAGGACACTTGTGAAATACGAAAAGTGAGCTAAAGTTTTAAAACTTGTTATCTTTAAAGTTATTCGCTCCACTTGAATGAGGTTTTAAAAGATTATTTTAACATTTAAACATCGAAACTCTTTTGAAATTTGCTTTTTAAGAAATAAAAAATATTTCTTTATTAATATTGGATTGTAATTAGTTGTATAGTTTTTCTTGAACAGATGCACTTCACGCAAGGTAACACTCGCATAACTTTGTTGTATGAGCTATTAAAATAATTAAAATGTTGATTTCGTAAAAATGATATTAATAATCAACATGACATGAAAAATTTATTAATATTTTGTTTCATTAATTAACGATAATCACAACTGTTCAATCTATTTGAAAACGCCTACTTGAACCCTTGCCATAATTATAAAATTGCTACGGCACTGTTCTAGTAAAAACAAAACAAATACAAACAAAAACAAATAGATAGAGTTACTGGGATAAAAAAAAAAACAAGAAAGAAAAATAATGTGTCCAACATAGACTATGAAACACTTTCCAACATATTCACAATACTGTAACAAAACGTTACAGTTTATTAAGATGACAAATGAAGTAAACAATTTAGAATACGCACAACACATTTAAAAACCCAATTTCTGAAATTACGATCAATAGTCGGAAAAAGATCCAAATCTTTTTGTAAATTCCTGCATATAATCTATGCATTTTTATATAGTATACTACATGGTATACTAAAAATGAATTCAGTTAGGAAACGCTTAGCACAGTTGAAACTCCCATTCAATAATTTTTGTCAATAAACGAAAATGCACTTGAGATTTTTTGCGCAGTCCTGAATGATCTAAAAAATTCATATACACGAAGTAGTATGCTAAAAATTAGATTTATAAATGCGTATCAGAACTGAAAACGGGCTTCCAGCAATCATTGGTCATAGACAGTATTGTATGTAAATATTTTGTGTGTCCTTATAAATGAACAATAAATTCTATGCACACCCTATTTTATAGCAAGAACCTTGTAGTACACCTTAGTGATATATATCAATTTCAATACGTTTAGGATAGTGTAACATCATTAAATTACACCGTAAACGATTTTTCCCCATATACAATAATGTAACAGGATTCTTTTGAGTGTCCCTGTAAACGAATCATAAATGCTACTACACATTTAATTTCATATACCAACCATGCCATAGTAAATCCTAATAACATATATAAATTTTATGGCAATCCGAGTATATTTATCTGAGTTAGAGCACGGACAAACGGCAGTCAAGCAGACAAACCGAATTCATAAACAGTTCTAAACTACGTTGGAAAGTGTTAAAAAATGAAAAATAAAAAATTAAACATACTGCTCACCTGATCCTGGTATGACCACATTGCAAAAGCAGAATAATACGGCTATAGGCATGGGCAGATGGGGGATAGACTTCCTGAAATATCCATGTTTTTCCCGCACGCTGATGACCTCCACCAAGCCGAGATTGGTATCTGCAACAACAGGCTTATCTTGAGATGCTGACTGTGGAACACACTGAGAAGCCCTACGGAAAGCACTGGCCGGTACTGGCCCCAGTCGTATACTGGGGTCACCTGAAGGATCTGCAGAAGGACTGGGGCACTGACATGTATCTGGAGACAAGGATGTGGCCTTTTCAGCCCTCTTTGGCCTGTTACAGAATCCACAACGCTCAACTAGTGATGTTTCCGCCTCATTTGATTGGCTATTTTCTTTTCCTGTTTCGGCCATATTTTTGCTTTGATAAGGTTCACAGTTAACTCATATATTTAAAAATTTTCTCTCTAAAATAACCTACTAGAACAATTTTCTGTTTGTAAATTTTCGATAGTAGAATCTAAGATGTTATATTTAAATCGATAGATATTTTATATTATTCAGATTAAAGTTTTCAAAAAATTATTATTTTTAAAAAGAAAAATATTTGTCTTTCCTAGTGCTGTCAGATATATTACTTTTTATTTCCATTCATTACTCAAATATTGTAATTATTCTTAATTACAATAACAGAGTAAGCAAACGTTTTTGGCTTTGACCCAAAAGAGTACAATGCCAACTAACTTATCCTAATTTCATAATTTCTGAAAGATATTTTTTTCGCACCTTTTATGAACAGTAAGGAAATAAATAATCGTAATCTTTGACTTCAAAATGATTCGTTTTAGATTATTCAAAAGTTTTTTTAATTGTAAAAATTTACATTTCTTAAGAAATGAATTACTTTTAATTTTTTTATTTAAATATAAACAATTTAAAGAAATATATTCTAATAGTATCAAAATTACAATTTAAAAATGCAATAATTCTATGCTTAGTATGTTATGAAATAGAAAAATAATCTTTAAAAATGTCTAGCGTTTTTAAAATTCAGATATAATTAATTCTATCTTACATCCAAAGTATTATAAGCAAATTTGGACGTGAATGTAAAAGAGCTAAAATATATTTTGCGCGTATTATAGCGCAGGTTTTTGAACTGAGATACAAATAAAAATACCTGACAATTTAATATATACACGTGAAATTTCTTCAGAAAAGAATTCTTAAACTTAATATCTCATATCTTTAGCAAAAGTGTTTAAAAAAAATTACAGTTTTTTTTTAATATGATTCTTGCCAAATCTATATATTACAAATATGCACGTTTGTTATTAGGTATGGCAAAAACAAATATCCGATGCCCGCAAATTTGAAATTGGAAAAAAATCTTGAAATTCCGTAAATTAACGCTAAAAGGCGAATGTTGTTGATAAACACAATAGAATATTTTACACTGACATACTTGACACAAATTAGAACCTATACAACAGTAAAACCTTTGGCACTCGTTCAGTGATTTTAACAATAGAACGTGAATAGAATCAACAAGTATTTGTAGAAACGAAATAGTGTTTTTAATTTGTCTATTTTTCCAAGATTATATTTAAACTGACTTTAAATAATTGTAAAATCAATTTGATGTTATTCAGAAATATTTTTTCCCTTTAATTTGCATGGAAGTTGTATTATCAACCGTTGTTCTTTATTTGATATATATAAGTTTTTCTGCAAAAAAATTGAAGACCTTGGGAAAATTATGTTTTTTTAGATATGCAGTATAGTCGTAAAAATAATCCACATGTTCCAAGTAAAAACACTAGCATAGAAATTTTTTTAGGTTTTTTTCTTTTATCACGATGAAAATATTCACTGCTTAAACATAAAATTATCAGCAAACATCCTTTTTTTCAAAAAGAAAAAAAATTACTATTCTTACGTTTGGAGAATGCACAACAAATGCTGATAATAAGCATACATACAATTCATCCTTCTCTAAAAGCGCTCAGCTGAATTCTGAGTTATCCTTCGTTTCAGCTGTGCATTCAAATCCAGGATTTTTAGTTTATTTTTAACTGAACTCCACGATCAGCTGCTCTCGGAAACACTGATGCTCTACGTTTTCCGAGTCGAGATGATTCGCTTGCATTACCTATTACTGTAGCGCCACCTGGCGACATTTCATTATCCGTCTACGAAAGGAAAAAGTAGCATTGTTTATTGCAGGTGGATAATTTTTTTGGCTTTCAGATTTTTTATTTTTTATTTTCATTCGAAGCAAAATAAAAGAATGTTAGAAACAATTTTAAACTTAAACTTGACCCTTTTTACTTGCACTTCTAAAAATAGATCACAAAAGAGAATTTGATATTTGATTTGATTTTATCATTGATTTGATTGCATGTTCCTCTCATTACTCGTATTCTTATTTGGGGAACATGTCATAAGGACGTAGGTGTTGATGATTGTTCTGTTTGTTTATCCGATAATACAGGCTTGGAAAAATCCTTAATTACGTTTTCAAAATTCTCTAGCTGTAGTAATTTTTGTCACTATCTTAAATTAATTATAAGATCTCAATGGTAATCTCAAGACACATTAAGGGAAAACACATTCCAAAAAGTGAATTTGAAAAACTAAAGAAGTGACTGCTTTTGAAATAAATAGTAATGTGGTAACAAATGAAAAAATAACATAAATTAAACTATATTATTGTTTGAACTGTCGTGTAAAAGAAAAAAAAGAATCGGCGTATAAAATTGTGACAATCGAACTCGATTAAGACGCTCACGGTTAATACGCGATCCTGCTTAATTTGGGGATATTTTTTCCAGTACCTTGAACATCGACCATGAGACTAACGCAAAAATAAGACGTTTAATACGCGAACTGTTATTACGCGATAGATCTTCGTTCTTTTGAGGACAAAAAGTTACGCTTAAGCCGCGAACTCATAGATAAATCTAGATGTGAATTTCTTCTCTCTTCTCTGTTGCCAATTTAGCGAATTTTTTTAGTCAGGTAAAAACCACTGTCTCCGAATAATAATATTTTCTTAATTCAATAACAAATTAACTAAGGCGAATGTTGCAAATCAGAAATGGTGAGAGATATATGAATAATAATAATATAACAGCTAAATTAGCGACACTGCAATTCTTCCCGAAGATTCTTTGTCTCTCGCTTCGTGGATGTTTTTACTTTAGTAGAGAGATATAGACGAAATAAGAATGCTCAGATGCATCATAAAATTTATTGTGATTGGAGATGATTATACATGTAGTGTTAGTGTCGGTTTTAAATGTAGGGGAAGGTTGTACACAGTGAGACGAACATTATTATTACTTAACGAATGGCGACGATTTTTATTCTTTTGAAAACGTTTTTGCTACATCTTTAAGCTACACAAATACGCTACACATTAATGTATAAATGGGTTTAAAAAAGTTATTTATAAAAGCACTGAAGCAGCACAACAGAGTATCGGAAATTGTCTCACTGTGTACCACAAGTGGTACAATACAATACAGGAAGATAATGTATATATTTTCATAAATCATACATTTTTACACTCTATCAATAATTTTCTGCAGTTTATGATTTCTAATTAATATTTCAAGATTTTCAAAATATAAAAAATATGAGCCTCGGGTGGACAATGGCAGACCTTGGGCTACCTTCATGCAAATTGTCAGTATCTTATGTTTAGTAGATTTCCCTAGCCATCGCACGCCCCCCCCCCCCCACACACACACACACAGAAAGAGAGAGAGGGAGAGCGAAATTTTGTTTTATTAATAAATAAATTTTTTTTAAACATCAGAACCGCATAGTAAGTACAGAATGAGACACGTGTCACTGTGTACCACAACTGTGTGTCTCACTGTGTACTTTGTTTACGTTGTAACAAAATGGATGCCACATCTGTCACACCAATTTCATCGCTTTAAAAAGTTTATGTCGTTTTGTCGAAATAGTCTATTATTAGATATAGCTATGTTTGATTAAGTAAATATATGTCATATTGAAGGAAATAAACTCTAAAATAGATGTTTATGTAACTTTAACCACTATAAAAGAAAGAATTATTTACTGTTTTGTCGGACGAGTAACTGAAGTGCCGAAACTACATCGACGTGTTGCATAAGATGAGGCCGTTATGTGTGTGTGCCAGCTTGGGGAAAAAGTTACAACTATATGTCAAAGTGGCTGCTGTCTCACTGTGTACCGTGTCTCACTGTGTACTACTCTCCCCTATATCACTACTATGTTTTATAATGCATGTAAAAGGCAAAAACATAAAACTCGTGAAGATTAAACAAATACTACTGCGGTTGTACAATTCTTTTTTCATTTTCTATGTTTTGTTTACTTTTTGTTTTTCATGAGACTATTTTTCACACGAGGATTAATAAGGATAGTCTTTTAGTATTATATTATAAAGGAAGAGCATATTATAATGATTACTCATTGCAACAGGTACTAAATATGATTCTGATAACCGTTTTATGATTTAAAGATTGAATATTTTTTCTTTCATAAACTACACAATATGAACTTTAAAAATTTCACCGTTTACTTAAAAGGATACAAATAATAATAATACAAATGTTGCAAGCTTAAAAATATACATTTTACTTAAATTTTTGAGTACTTTTGGTCTACAATCCCGCAACCATCATCAGGGAATATTCTCATTCATTGACGTTCCATTCATTCAAATACGTCGCTTCGTTTGAAATGGAAGAATAGATTTGAATATAGCTTATAATTGGATCAAAGTGGAATATTGTATTTCGCCTTATGATTTTATTTTTTTCTTTGTTAAAAAAAAATTAGTCTAGCAGGAAAATAATTTTTTGTTTTATTTTTTATTGTAACGTATTAATCGACAATGAAATAACTGTAAATAATTTTAAATAACAACAAAAAGTTTCTCGTCTAGAGACATATAAATATGCCTTCTCTCTTTTTTTTTAAACTTTTCATTATACATTTAAACATGCATAATTTCGTAGTTAAAAATACACTTATATGCTACAAAACATACATTTAATTTATATTTTTCGTAAATTTCAATTATTATTCATATTTTTTCAATTGCGGTTCGAAAATAATTGATGAAAATTTTCGTTCCGAAAAGAACTTCCGAGCGGAATACGAACTCACGAAGGATAATCTCAAATCCAGCGTACTACTGACCATGCTACTGAGCCGCTTGCCAAAGAAGGAAATTTATCCGATTATAAACTTAACGTAAATTTTCCGATTTATTTTCTGAAGACCCCCGGGTGTTGTGCTTTATGACCGTCATATATTTATATATCTATGAATATACAAACGTTCACTCGGTGACCCCAACCTCCGGGCCTCCCCTTGTCAGTTGAAGAGGAAAGTTTCTTTGCAAGAAGACGCGTGCTTTATTGTTACGTTTCAACTTTGTTGTTGTGTTTAATTATGTTTAAATGTATATTTTTGTGGCTTCATGAATTGTTGAAATCAATAGCTTTATTTTTAATATAATAAAAAAAATTAAATTAAAAATGTGTTCTTTTTTAGTCTTTTTAGCTTTAATTTTTTTATATTGATTTAAATATATAGCTTTTTAAATGTGTGCCAGTGTTTGCCGAACCATTTTTGAAGTACGATATCGCCTAGCGTTTTGAAGGCCAATTAAAAAAAATATAGATCTTTCGCATACAATTGCCATTTTAAAATATAAATTGTCTTGGTAATCTATGAATAATACTCAAAAGCTAGAATCTCTATACTAAAACTCAAATTTAGAGACTCAACTTTGCTAAATACTAAATGCAAATAATATATATATTAATACATTCGTTTATATAAATAATTAAAAGTTTACATCTAGTATAATTAACTACATTTAATGAAACATTACTTGTAAGTAAAGCAACTATATCAACTATTACTTTCCTCTTATAAACAATAAAAAGTTAAGTAAACTTTGTATTTTACATTTATATTTATAAGTAAACGCATACTTTTATGTGTATATAACATTAATTAAGTGCATTTATTAATAGTAAGTCAACAGCAATGAGTCTAACTGTAAAATACATTAAAAATAATTTTGGCTAGAATTCTGCTTCAAACACTCCACTGTCCGACCGTACGTTTTAAAAAGCATTTTTAAGCTTGATAAAAATTATATTTTTCGGTAATTCAGTAGCAACATATAATAAAAATAAGTCTAAGCAACATATAATAAAACTACCCTACTGACAGATTTTATTGACGCGCAAGAAAGGTTAAAATAAATAAAAATACTTTCTAAATTCCGATATTTTTGACAAATGTTAGACATTTTCAAAATAGCTAACTTACAGCTGATTATAAATATTTTCAAACTTATTACAAATTATAAATTAAAACATATTATACTTTACATGAAAAATTAAAACAACTCTTCTAAATACTTTTTCTTTCTTGCTTCCACCCCTCCTTTTTTTTTTTTTTTTTTTTTAAACAAAACTGAAGATTAACTAATTGTAAACCGAAACAATTTTCTAAAAAGTTAAATAATTTACTTTTTATATTAATCAAGATACAAACTATAGGTTTCAATATCAAGAAAATTTCATATATTAAACAACAAAACCTTAGATGCAAAATAATTTTTTTATTAAAAAAATTGAACCTAAATTTATGCTTGTCTGCTGTTTCATTCCGTAACGGGGTTCGAAATCTTCATTTTTTTTTTTTCATTTTCAAGTGGAAAAGAAAGCTTGAAGAAGCTTTCCTTGAAGAAGAGGGCCAAGATAATCTTCCTATGGTGGTGCAATGCATTAAATTTATTGATGTATAACTTATCTACTAAAAAACAACTTTTCAAAAGTAAAAAAAAAGTCAAGCAAAAAAAAAAAAAAAAAAAAAAAAAGAAAAGAAAAAAGGTGAAAGTTGTGGCTAAAAAATAGTGTGATATCAAATTTCCAAGCTTATATTACGGTACTTATTTAACATTTTTTGATAAAAATTTACCACATGTAAGTCGAGTACCTAAGTATGCGTTGATAGAAAGCCTTTTCTCCTTTACTAAATACATCATAACGTGTTTCTGAAAATTAATTTTTTTTTAATTATGCATGATGGGCTTGGCGGCCATCTTTCCATATTTTACACAAATTTCTAAGCACACAAGTTCATTGTTAAGATTGGAAGTTCGAAATTGTTACTAAAGCAAACATTTTATTCTTTTAATTTATGGAAATGAGTGCCTAAAAATTTGTGTCTAAAAATAAAGCTGAAGTAACTTCAGGTTTCATCTTATGATTCTCTTTTTTCGGAGTGGGGTTAATTAATTAGTTAAAGCAGTAAAAATCAATTTGTTTTTTCGAAATAAAAAACTTTCTTAATTTATCTGTCTGTAGCTAAAACTAGAAGTTCGAAATTCTTAATAATGCAAATATGTTACGAGCTTCTTGTGCTTAGAAATTTGTGTAAAATATGGAAAGATGGCCGCCAAGCCCATCATGCATAATTAAAAAAAATTTTAATTTTCAGAAACATGTTATGATGTATTTAGTAAAGGAGAAAAGGCTTTCTATCAACGCATACTTAGGTACTCGACTTACATGTGGTAAATTTTTATCAAAAAATGTTAAATAAGTACCGTAATATAAGCTTGGAAATTTGATATCACACTATTTTTTAGCCACAACTTTCACCTTTTTTCTTTTCTTTTTTTTTTTTGCTTGGCTTTTTTTTTACTTTTGAAAAGTTGTTTTTTAGTAGATATCAGTTCTTTTTTTAAAACAAATGATATATAATTGAAATAATTCTACTAGCTCAAATTAAAATTAGTCCTTGTTTAGCCTTTATAAGCAGGGAGCAAACACAATATTATACATTTTGTTTACCTATCATTCAATTTTTATAGTGATTAATAATTTAAAAGTAAGGAAAGTCAATTTCTTCTTTCAAAGTATCAGTCTTTCTCAATTTATATCTCCTTAAAATTTTCTACAAAAGATGAAAATTTAGTAAAAAAACAGAGTCGAAATAAAATATATATTTACAGTTAGTCTGTCAGTTAATTTTTTTTCTAACTTTTTTTTGCTGGCGGTTTTGCAAAATAAATTTACCTTTACAAATACCTACGGTTAATCCGAGAATGAAACCCCGCAGGCATCTAAAGAATCGAAGATCTGTAAATCTAGCAATTTTAGACATAATAAAGGAACATTTTTGATTAAAAAAAATCTAAAATTTTAAAGATATAAACTGTACATATAACTTCATCTTCATTTAGATCGTGTTATAGAGAAGAAAGAATAAATATGTAATTTTACGCAAGTCTGATTATCCATAGCTATTTGCATAAATGTGAGGATATTAATTTACTATAAAATTTCCCCTAAATTGATTATCTTTAATAGTCTATTATTAAAGCCGCATATACATTAGAATTAAATATTTTTCGGTTAAAAATTGCCTGAAATCTATAGTCTTATCGTTCGTCAATTTTTTTTTTTTTTTTTTTGTTGTTTTATGCCCAGACTCTTTTTCTGAACTCTGACAAAAGATCACAGACATATTGAAGCTATCCAAATTCTTATATCTGTCTATTGTATTTCCTTTTTTGAGGGGGGTGTGAGGAAGAGCCCTTAAGAACTTCGTTTTGTTCTCAGAATTCTGAATTATTCATTCAAAAGATCTACCTACATAAGTCTTGTTGCAGAATTTTCATTAGCTAAGAGTTGTATCAAGTTATACATCATATGAATCTATTAAATTAATTTTGTGAAATACTAGATGGGAGCCTTTGATATTTCCAGACCATTTGCCTACATTTTAAACTTGAGTCATTTACTACTATTCATTAATTTTCTATACGAATTAAAGAAGTCGTTGTTTCCATGCCAACTGTACCTTTCACTATTGCTTGCTTTGACATTTGAAGTCCACCGAAGTGCAATGCTTTGGGGCCTATAGCTACTATGGCTGTCGCCTCGAATGATCCTTATTATACAGAAACAACAACAAGTCACAACAATTTTTATTTTCCATTACATATATTATATTACTACAATGGGACATTCACAATTACATCCATGGCTTACCCGAGGATTCGAACCCGGGCCCGAGCCGTGGCAGTAGCTGTCGCTACCGACCACGCCACTGGGCGACATATTGCCTGCTTGTTTGTTTGTTTGATTTATTGAACACATACATAATATCACATGCGGATCACGGCGGGATTCGAATCTGCTTCCACCTACGCACTCAAGCGATTAGCGGCATAGTGTCGTATCCACTCAGCCACGGTGGGCCACTATTGCTTTCTCTAATGCCCAGATACTCAAATTTAACCAACTGCACTTAGAATCATGGTCATAACACAGAACATTTATATGTTAGAGCAGTGTTGCCAGTGGGCTACTTTTTTTTAATTCAGATTTCTTGATTGCCAGCACTTATTATAAATGGTAAAATTCTCTTTGTTTTCGCCTCAATTAATATGTCATTAAAAAAGGCGCATTTTACAATTTCAAAAAAGTGGTGCCAATCAAGTATCTGAATTAAAAAAAATAGCCCAACTGGCAATACTGTGTTAGAGTGGTGACATATGCACAAGTCGTGTACTCATATTCAATTTTTTGTCCAAAGTACGGTAACTCAGTTTTCAGTAATAGACGAGGAAGATTTCAATTAAACTAACCAGAAAAGTTAACAAACATTGGCTTCCTGATTTGATTTTATTCAAAATTGTTTTAACCAACCAAAGTTAATGTCCGGGATCCAGATAAATTTTTCTCTGTTAGTAAAATTACATTGACCAATCAGTAGCCTCCATCCTTGCAGGCTTTTCGGTGTTTAATGCAAACATCAAAAAGTTCGGAAAAATGCAGACGTCTGAATGATCAATCTCATCCCGCTAATAGCGAGAAATCTATCTTGATCCCGGCCTATTCAACACCCTTTAAATATTGGAGAAAGCCTTGACACGTGTCAGGAAAACGTCACACAAAGCAGGCAAAACAAAGAAGAAAAATCATTCATTGGCTCGTGAATATGAACAAGCCAATGAATGATTTTGTTTCTTTGCTTTGTCTGCTTTGTGTGATGTTTTCGTGACGCGAGTCAAGACTTTCTCAAATATTTAGGAGGCTTTGGCTTATTTCACCACCATGAAGTTATGAAATGAGAGGAACAGATATGTCAATCTTCCCGTGTGAAAAACTAGTTAAAAAGAAAACGAGTTCTTTCCCTCTCTTCTGCCCTTTTCTCTCTTGATTTTGACCGATAGCAGCCATTTAGCAGTCTTCAGTACAAGATGTCGCTATATACGGTGGACGCAGGAGGGAGGGTGTTAGCGCGACCAATGACATAATAGGCCAGTTCATGATGTTTAAAAGTCACACGGAGTTGGATCGAGGCTAACGAAAAAGACAGGCTACCGCGGTGGGTCCGATTCTTCTTTTTTTTTACAAACCGCTGGAGTCACGTGATGCTCTTTTCACGCACCTTCTTTGGTGCATTCGAGCATCACGTGACTCCAGCGGTCTGTAAAAAAAGAAGAATCGGACCCACCGCGGTAACCTGTCTTTTTCGTTAGCCTCAGAGTTGGATCATCTTTACACGATGATTAGTACAAAGCTGCGCGCCGATTTTTTTTTTTGTGTGCATTGCCGTGTACAGATAATCAACTCCGTGTGACGTTATGAACTGGCCTTATATGTTGTTGGCCACAGTTTAGGAACAGCTACAAAAGACTTCATCTATATCTACTCCGAGGTAAACGAAAAAGACAGGCTACCGCGGTGCTACAGCGCCTAGAATATATAGTGTGGAAATCGGCTATCCCAGTAATACTTTAAAAAGTGCTAAAATATTGGATCTCTTAAATTTCAAATGATGCTGAAATCCAATGAGTCGATCACAGCGATATCTGCAGGATATTTCCTAAAACTTCATGAAGATTTGGTAACAGCGTCTAGAATACCTAGTGTCGAAATATTTTATTAAACAACGCTAAAAATTTGTATCCCATAAATGATCGCCGATACTTCTAAAATCCCAAGTGTCGATCGCAGCGAAATCTGCGGGATTTTCGTATTACATTGTATAGACTAGCAATATCTTGCAGTTATAGAAAATATCCTGCAGATGTCGCTGCGATCTGTATATTTCAGCAGCATCGTTGCACATTTAAGGATACAATATTTTAGCACTTTTTTAAGTATTACAGGCATAGCCAATTTCCACACAATATATTCTAGGCGCTATAATTTGGTCTAGATGCTGTAGCATTTTTTTTTTTTTTTTTTTTTTTACATTTTATTGACATTTATCTGACCTGTGTGCTTGGCGTCAAGCCCGCTGTACACCGTTAAAAATACCGTGAAAAATTACCTCTGTTTTTAAAGGCTATCTATTTTTTGACCAATGAGAACTCTCCATATGTACTTATGCAGCGTTCTCATTGGTTAGAAAATAGATAGCCTTTAAAAACAAAGATAATTTGTCACGATATTTTTAACAGTGTAATAATACGATGTTTACTTTGGAAGTATATCACAGATGTCGCTGCGATCAGTTCCCTGGATTTCAGCATCAGTGCACATTTAAGGGATACAACTTTTTAGCGCTGCTTGGACAGCAAATTTCCACATTATGTATTCTAGACGCTATAGCGGTGCATTACACGTGTCTTTTTCTTCTTTAAAAAATATCCTGCAGATGTCGCTGCAAATGACTGTTTGGAATTCAACATCGTTGTACATTTAAGGGATTCACTATTTCCGCGCTTTTTTAAGTATTGCTGGAATAATCGATTTCTACAACATATAATCTAGGCCTATAACGGAGCTATAGTATCTAGAAGATATAGTTTAAAAATCGGCTTATTAAAAAGGTGCTAAAAAATTGTATCCCATAAATGTTGAACGAGGCTGAACGATGAATGTCGATCACAGCGACACATGGTAATTCCAACGTAACTATTTCAAAAGACATCAAATGAGAAAACGTTTCGCTCAGAGAAGATCTGGAAAATGTTGCTGCTATTGACATTTGTCATTCAGTATTTTTCAATATTTATGGGATTCAATTTTTAGCAATTTTTAAAGTATTACTGGAATAGCCGGTTTCCACACCATGACCATGATCTAGGTAGATTTTTATTTGTTATCGCAACGAGATTGACCAATCAGAAGCCAGAATTATTGCTAACTTTTCACTGTTTGCAAAAATGTACCTGGATCTCGGCCTATATTTCTAGACGTTATAACTGAGCTCAGGAATAGTACAGAAAGCAAACTCCGTATTTTGATACATTAAGGCCGGGATCCAATTAGGAACAAGTGTGTCGCTATAACGAAATAGCGACATATGGCCAATAAAGGTTTATTGGTAGAAGTGATAAAAACAAATCGTTAAAGGTCTTTGCGAGCGTGTCATTATCGTCAGACTAATGCATATTGAATTCTTTCCCTAGTCTAATAAAGCTCGTCCATGCGCGTATCTTCTAATGGAGGATATTCAAAATATGGGTTCAAGGCTGAAAAAGTCACGTGGTACCGGCAATTTACCTAAAGAACTTCTAACTGATGAGAAGGGAAACAGGAAACTACTACTGCTTTCTCCGGTGAACTGTTTCATTGGCTAGCGGGGATATTTACATTACGTCGACGGAGCCTTCCCTTCTTTACGTTAGACGTTTTTGCCTTGACTACGTAATCATAACGTAGATAGAATAGCCTCTATTCAAGAAAGTGGATTGCCGTACTATAGCACCTAGAATATATAGTGTGGAAATTGGCTATCCCTGTAATACTTTAAAAAGTGCTAAAATATTGCATCCCTTAACTGTGCAACGATGCTGTTGAAATATACAGATCACAGCGACATCTGCAGAATATTTTCTCAAACTGCAAGATATTGCTAGTCTATACAATGTAATACTAAATCCCGCAGATGTCGCTGTGATCGATACTTGGGATTTTAGCAGTATCGTCGCACATTTAAGGGATACAAATTTTTAGCGTTGTTTGGATAGCATATTTCCACACAAGGTATTCTAGACGCTGTAGCCATACTTTCGGCAAAAACTTGAAATGAGCATGCTTCCTGTGCATATATCACCACTCTTATGTATAAAGGCTCTCTGTTATGGTGTTGATTCTGAGCGCTCTTTGTTAAATTTCTATATTTGTGTTTTAGGCGCGCCACACATTAAGGAGACACGAGACATCTCACTTGACTCGTGCGACAAGTTTACGGTTGTAGCGTACCTGTTTTTTCACTGTGCCCACACACTAAAGACTCATGCGAGGAGCGACATTTCTAATTCCACTAGACTTCTGTTCTAGCGTCCTTCGGAGCCGTTCTGATTGGCTGGCCAGCTCCAGATGAAGTGGCCATACGCCCGAGCATCGTTTGCACATATTCGGATATTTGTTTTCAGCTATTTCGTTTCTGATGCTAGATAAGTTTGATTTGAATAAATTATTTTTCATTTTTAGATGATGAAACTGCTATTTTCTACTTGAAAGTATTCAAAAATACGTGTATAAAACAAACCTCCGTCATTTCCATACTAAAACCATTTTTTTCCAAACCTTTTAAGATAGAGTCATAAAGACTGTTTAATAAATTTTGAATGTTATTTATATTAAAAATTATTAAAAAAAATATAATTTATAATAAAAACGCATTTTTACTTATAAAACGTTGCAGTTTCAGGGAGAATTTGCATATCTAAATCATGAAAAAATATAAAATCAGAAACTTTTTTCTTTTTTTGGGGTGGGGGGGGGGGGGTATACCTTTTAACTGTCCCCTGAATTCGCAACTGAATCCTCCTATACCTCCATGAAACATATTTAAAAATCCCATATTCAGTGCTAAAAAAAGAATACTTTTCAGGGTTATTTTTAGTATCAGGGTTACAAAATAACTAAATCAAAAATAACCCTGGTTTTATATTTTTTCATGGTTTAGATATGCAAATTCTCCTGCAATTGCAGTGTTTTATAAGTGACAAGCGTTTTTAATATAAATTATATATTTTATTTTATAATTTTTAATATAAATAACATTTAAAAATTATGAAACAGTCTTAATCTTAAAAGGTTTGAAAAAAAAAAACAAAAACAGTTTCAGTATGGAAATGATGGAGGTTTGTTTTACGCAGGTATTTTTGAATACTTTCAAGTAGAAAATAGCAGTTTCCTCATTTAAAAATGGAAAATAATTTATTCAGATCAAACTTATGTAGCATCAGAAACGAAATGGCTGAAAACGAACATCCGAATATATGCAAACGGTGCTCGGACGTTTAGCCACTTCATCTGAATCGGGCCAGCCAATCAGAACGGCTCTGAGGACGCTAGAACAGTGCGAGGAAGTACCTATGTTGCACGTGTCTTATGCTTCGTTTCGCGCTTTCGTCTCGTGCTGCAGTTACGTTATATATTGCTACAATTTTCACTTATTTGTTTCAAGATAGTGGGATTCAAGATTCCTTTTATTTTTTAGTAGAGTGAATAAAAATAAATCATCATCTTCGAATGAAATATCCATATTTACAATCGCTTCGTTTGCAGACGCCATGATTCTACTATTCTGTTCTGTCAAAGAATTAAAAGCAAGCTACGCGCATACGCCGTGAATATGTCTGATGTCGCTTTGGTCTGTGGATGAAAAAAGTAGAAATGCAACTTGCCTCCTGTGGTGGCTCGATGTTTCATGAGGCATGCGACGTGCGCCAGAGTCGCATGTCTCCTTGGTGTGTGGCGCGCCTTAGAGAAAGCAATACAGAAAAGTACTGTTACTATGGAAATAACAACTTCTTTAATATCAAAATGTATAGCAAAGGAGTTCAGAATCAGTGCCTTAAATAGTTTCGAATATGTAATGTTGTTATGACAATCAATAACCTTCCTGGATGTGGAAATGCAAAATTGTGTTCAACATAATGGAGGATATTCCATCTACATTTTGATCGCGTGGTCAAGGTAAAAACTTCTATCGTAAAGAAGTGGAGGCTCCGTAGACGTGTAATGTAAATCCCCGCTAGCCATTGAAACGGTTCATATGAGGCAAAGTTGTAGTAACTTCCCTTCTTATCAGTTAGAAGTTCTTTGGATAAATTACCGGTATCACGTGACTTATTTCAGCCTCGAACCCATATTTGGAATATCCTCCATTGGGTGCAATCTAGATAGATTTTTGGCTGTTAGAGAAACGAGATTCATCAATCAGAAGCCTGCATTTTTGTGAACTTTTCGCTGTTTGCAGAAATGCAGGCTATTGATTGGTGATTCTCGTTTCGCAAACAGCGAAAAATCTATCTGGATCCTAGCCTACATTGCTACAAACATTGCACTTCATCCACGGCACTAAAAAAATGACTCAAAACTTTCATGACATAGGCCGGGATCCAGAAACAGCAAATATTCTCAAACATGCAGGCTTCTGATTGGTCAAACTCATTTCGCTAACAGCGAAAAATCTATCTGAATCTCAGCCATAGTTATCTTCGATGAAATCAATGCAAAAGGATAATATAAAAGAAAAGTATAAGATTTCTAAAATATTTTGGCGGGTTTATCGCTATTTGGCATAATTTGTAAACTTTAGAACTAATTAACAGTTTTTCGCTAATTATGAATCGAAAATTAATGTTTTTAAAGCTGAATTTTATAAAAGCACGTAGATTGAGTAAATATCTATCCAAAAATTCAATCCTTACGTTTTTCTGTCCATTATTTAAGTCTCTACCTCGATTTAAACATAAGTTGTGACGAAGAAAATAAATCTGTCATTTTCAGTATCTCGACGTTATTTTAAAAAATCTATATCTCTGTTTATAATTAATTTATGAGGATGCATTTGATCTCAAATTGAAGATCTTCTTTGTTAGGTCCTTCTGGTGTTGGTTTTATTTTTCTGCGATGATTGCTTCTTTTGATATGGGAAATTTTACGCTGGCATATTTCGTCCATTTAACATGGAGAAGTTGTCTGCAGTATAATAAGCAGTTACGGTGTCTTGTCGTTATTCTTGGCGTTTGTTTGTTTGGCGGGGTTAGCATTTTTTTTCAGCTTGGCTTGGCAGAACGACCGTCCTGCTTGATAATAACATATTAAACTTTCTTTGCATTTTTATGAAAATCTTTTTGTTTTTTGTCTAAATGACACTTTATCTCATAAATTATATAACATACATCTTTGACACTTTTAAGCACACTTTTTTCTCTCATATGTACGTTAAAATACAATGGACGTTAAAAGTTTGTTTTCTAATTTTTGTCAAACAGATATGAAATTTTGTAGAAATATGTATTCCACCTCAAGTATAAAGAACACTTTGAAAGAAATTTTTACTCTTATTATAATTTTGAGATTAATAAAAAAAATTATTTTAGAACGAAATGTTTAAATGCTCCACGCGTCTTAATTTTTGAAATATTTCCTCGATTTTGCATTTTAATCACTTAAAACTTTATTACAAACAAATCTGTGTATTGGTTTTTTAATCCTTTGAATAGTTAATATTTTAGAGATTTTTTTACTGAATTCCATATCGATTTTCCTCAAAATTTTGCCCTTTAATAAGTTAAAAATCAAATTTAATTATCTTAATGAAGTCGAGTTTTAAAATACATACACACTTTCTTTGAAGGCAATATCAGGATTCTTCCTTATCAATTTCATGAATTTTGATAAAAAATTAAGACGCATGGAGCATTTGAATAATCTAACAAGTAAGAAAAATCATGAGTTAAGCATAGATTATGAAACACTTTCCAACACTTCCTGACTGTTTTAACAAAACTTCGTTATTTAGGGAAACAAAGTATATAAGAGAACTAACTAAACATTTTAGAAAACGCATAAAACATTTGAAAAACTGATTTCAGCAGTTACCTTCCATAGCAAATATGTATTCCAATTCTTTTGAACAGTCCTGTATTTGATCTGTAGGTTGATATAGATAATATATAATGGAGAAATTTAGTTTAGCAAGAAAACATATAACAGGTTGAAATTTCTCTTTCAGCAATTTATACTAATATATGGACACATACTTGCATACTTTTGTACAACCCTGTAGTTAACCTAGTACCTTTATTACATGCCACTATTTATCTAAAGTTTAATTCAAAGTAAAACACTCTTAAAACTTCTGGAATCACATTTCCAGAAATTATCATTTATAGACGGCCATGTATCCAATTCTTTGCGTGACCCTGTGTATCATTTTATGCATATTCTACGAACATTTCTTAGTAAACTAAATTAAGTTCAGCGTAAAAATGCATAACTCATTTAAAAACCACCTTTAAGCGATTTGCAATCATACCCAGTAACCATTACGAATTCTTTTGTGTAGCCCTTATATCAATTAGGGCATTTATACACACCATATACAATCCATACATATAGTGAAACATAAAAGCACATACTATAATTAAAAATGCATTTCCAGCAATCATTGCTAATGTACAGTACTTCGGATACAATATAGTATCTGAAATATTTGTGTGTCCCTGTAAACAATGCTATGCATTTCGTATTATACATGAAATAACTTATAGTAAACCTCAGCGACGTATATAAATTTCATTATACATGAAATAATTTAATATAAATGAAATACGCCGGAAAAAATTCCCTCCACCCCTATATCATTATGTAACGGAATCCTTTTGTGTGGCCCTGAAAATGAATAATAACTATTCCTTGCGCTGCATATTCTACATAATGCCTATTTTAGTGCACTTGATAACTGTATATCAATTTTATTATGTTTAAAAGCATGTAACAACATTGAAAATCATTTTAAACGATTTTTCCCCATAGGCAGTAATGTAACGGAAAACTTTTGACTGTCCCTGTAAATGAACTAAACGTGCTACATACTTCATTTGAAATAGGGTTCGTGCTATGGTAGAGGTTACTAACATCCAAAAATTTCAGAACGATCCGAGTATATTTACGGGAGTTAGAGCGCGGACAGACGGCCAGACAAACCGAAGTCATAAACACTTTTCAACTTTGCTGGAAAGTGTTAAAAACGTTGAAAAATCAGTTTTGAGAAAAGCAGATTTAAAGTACCGTGTATCCTGGTGTATAACACGCATCACTAATTTGAGAGTCTATTTTTTTATTTCAAGCATATACTGCTGTATAACACGCATCAAGTTTTCCCCACGAAAACAAACCAAAAATACTTAGAACAAAAACTGTTAACTTTCTTGAAGTTTGTCATTAAAAAAAAAACTACGATTGTCTCAAATTGGAAATATGGAAGAAACACCAGTAATGTTATAATAGGAATTATATAATAGGAAACAAAAGAAGTAAAAACTGTTCCATTTAAAACTACGAAACACGAAAAATCCAACTTCACAGTGGCCCTTTCTTACAATGCTAAAATACCAAATTAAAACCAATGATAATTTTCAAATGGAATCAAAGTCAGTTGGTAATTTTCCAAATGGAGTTTTTGTTCATGTCCATGAGAAGGGCTGGATGGCCGAAAATCGGCTAAAATTGTGGATAAAAAAAGTTTTGGAAAAGCGTCCAGCAGCTTTAAGAAAACAAGAAAGTCACGTAGTTTGAGATAAGTTTAGATCCCACAGAGCAGACATAATTAAAAAAATCCCTGCCGGCCCGGCCTACAGGCAGAGGTAGATTTCGAAGTTAAGTATATTAATTTCACCAACAAAAACTAAATCATGATTAGAGATAAATCCACTTTAACAGTTTTATCTGTCTGCTTTTGACGAGTTTTTATTTCATTTTTATATAATAGCTGGTTTTATCAGAATCATGTAAAGGCGGTATTAAAAAAAAACATTTTTCCATGCTCAACAACTCGAATTTTTCTGGCACATTTTCAGAATCCTTTTTAATAATAATAATAAAAAAAAAAACTTGCTGACGTGATTTTTGAAAAGATTTATAAACGACTTGTTATTTTTATTTTTTTTCAATTAATTAAAACTTGATTAATAAACAATTATTTTCTCAGTAGGGCAATATTTTTCGTTTCTAACACAATCGCTTCGGGAAATTCTGTTCAAAATGCCCACTTTGACATCATTTTTTGAAATATATCCTGCCTCTATCAAAAAATCGATCATTACTGTACATTATATAGTTTCTGAATAAGAGAATCTAGCAATTGGATGCGTTTGAGAGCAAAAATTAATTTAAAAATGAGTAAGAAAATAGACAGTTTGGATTTGAACGAAACCTTAATAAGATGATTTTTTTCTTCAACCGCTATGTATTTTTAATTTGTTTTTGCTGTAAGAATTGGCCCTATCAAAAACTTGTCTGTATAAATGTTGAAGACAATATTAAGAAGATATATGATAAATTCATGGAAATTTTATATCTTGTGAATTGACGGAGTTATGGATTTTTTACTTCTTCAAACCCCCTTTTTGTTTTCGTTTTTAATTTTTTTTTGCGGTACGAATTGGTCCTATCAAAAACTTGTGAATATAAAAGTTGTAGATAATTTTAAGGAGATTTATAATAAAATTAATTGGAATTGAAATCTTGTGAATTGACGAAGTTATGAATTTTTTTCTCCCCAAAACCCTATTTTTTGCGCCCCTTGAGCCCATTTTTAACTTTATCAAAAATCTGTGATACATAAAATTGTGGCCCTATTTTTAGAAGTAATAAAAACTTTAAACTGATTTGATATGTACAAAAATTAAGAAGTTATGGGGGTTTTTCGGTTTTCACAAAACCCCTCCCTATTTCCATCCCCTTGGTCGGATTTTGCCCATTAACGAACTTGACCGAGATTTTATGCCCTTTGATTTTATGTATCAGTTTGAAAGATATTGGTGCAGAATTACGAAAACTATCGTGTCCAGAAGAAAGTGATATATATATATATATATATTGATAGATAGATAGATATACAGGATGCAATATGTTATCTATCGCCGACCTTTAATTTCTCAACCGTTGGTCGTAGACGTATAGTTCCAATTAAAAGAACGTTTCAAATGAAGTAAATATTCATGCTGCGGCATTATTTAACGTAAAAAATCAAGTTTATAAAAATTACGAAATCTAACTTTTTATACGGCCCCCTATAATTATATTATAGGGTAAAAAGGACATTGCTCCCTGATTTTGATCTCGAATTACTTTAATTCAACTTTTAACTGATCCCTCAATAAAAGATAAAATCATGTGCAAAAATCTCAAAATTTGAAATTTAATAACTCTGTCAATTTTTGTAGCACAGATGTCAAACTTTTTGTGTGATATGTGTTATGATATGTCTAAAATTTTACTAAATATAACTATAGGGACTGGGGGACCGTATAAAAAGTTAGATTTCGTAATTTTTTTATAATTGATTTTTTACTTTAAATAATGCCACAGCATGAATATTTACCTCATTTGAAACGTTTTTGTAATTGGAACTATATGTCTACGACCAACGGTTGAGAAATTAAAGGTCGGCGATAGATAACATATTGCACCCTGTATATAAAGTTTCTTACGGAGGGTGGTTTTGGGTAAAGGTCTGCACGGGCCCGGGTTTGGCCCGACGTCCGTACCCGGCCCGGCGGAATGGAGGAGAATTTTCAAACGGGCCGGGCCGGCAGATTTAGGACAATTTTTTCAACGGGCCGGGCCTGCAGACAAAATAAACGGACCGGGCCGGCCAAAAAATTGAACGGGCCTGCAGGGCCAGACCGGGCCAATAAAAAAATTAACCGGGCCTATCGGCCCGATATAAGAATTTGAGAGGAGCAGATAAAATACGAGGTCATTTCCAATGAATATGACTTTTTCGAGAAGTATAAATGTGCGTTTCGAGCCGATGTGAGTTTAACAACATCAATACAGAAATGTAACATGTCCATCGTAGAGATCGGCATCGTACAGTTACATGATGCCTGATCCCGGGTTTAATTTTTTCGGCAGACTTGTACCGGGACTGAACTGGTCTTAATCGTTCTTAGGATGCGTAGGACAGGCATTATGTTTTGTAAAAGTATTAATAGCGATAATGAACTTCTGTTAACAGTATCTTTGGAAATGTACCTTAAGGTGGTTCTCATATTTACTGCTCAACAATGCGAAACTCTCAGACACATTTTCTGACCATTTTTAACTATAAAGGCATAAAATTGACAGGCCTGAGTATTGAAGGCATTTGGGATCGAATAGCGTTTCATTTTTCTTAAATTACGTACAGAGATAACAGAGACTCTTGTCACGTGACTGTACGTTTTCTCCTTTCCTGTGCTATCGCTTCCGGAAATTTGATTCAAAACGCTAACTTTGGCAGTATTTTCTGAAAGATATATTACTTTTATCTAAGAAAAAAACCGCATTTACATGGTTTCTGAATAAGAATACCTGCCAATCTCATGCGTTTCCGAAAAGAAATGAATTCATAAATGTATCAAAATGTAGCTCCTTTGGATTTGAGAAAAGCTTTAAAAATGACAGAAATATTTTCACAAATGTACCTTTTATTATAAGCTTCAAAAGTTATCATGTTTTTTAACCCTTTATTCTAAACTACAATAATCTTTTAATGAACCCTTATTTGAATTTTGAAACGTCTGTAGAGACGTTGGCTAAAACACTGTAAGTAATCGTTAACGTTTACTATTGTGTGTTTTCTATTTTGCGAACACATAGTAATTTAAAATATACTGTAAAATGTTCCCATAAATATGCATGTAGTATTTATTAAAAGAATCGTAATTGTATGTCGAGAAAAAACGGAATTTTTTGTAGAAATTTCGTCGGGCCGTGCCGGGCCTGTTTTCACTGATTTTTGTACGAGCAGGGCCGAGAACGGTAAAAATGCAAACGGGCCGGGCCGGGCTCGGGCCGAACTTTCAATTTTTGCACCGGGCCGGGCCGGGGCCGGGCCTGGAAATTCCGGCCCGTGCAGACCTTTAGTTTTGGGTTCTAGGGGTCACGGTCGGTGTAGATCTGCAAAATTTTTTTAGAAATTCCAACATAGGAACGATCCCAATAGGTAGTATTTCATACGAAATCTACCTAAAAGAATAAACGAATCTAATCATATGTATGGCTAGATGAAAGCGACAGCGAGGATAAAATACACGAAAGCGGCACTTGATGAAGAAGATGACATTCCCGAAAACATAAATGAGGATGAGTATAATGAACATTTCATGCTATCTGATAAGGAAGATTAAGTTTGTTATAAAATATATATTGTAAGTTTCTTTGTTTATATTGATTTATAAATACATTTAAAAATACCTCTAAATATTTGTAATGTTTTCTACTTATGATTTTACATCAACCATTTTATATTCGGTGTATAACACGCACACGGAAAAAAGAAGTAATTTTTTAGAGTTAAAAATGCGTATTATACGCCGAGATATAGCTGAGGGTAAGTACACAGTGAGACGAAAATTATTATTACCTAACGAATGGCAAAGATTTTTATTCTTTTGAAAAAAAATTTGCTGCATCTTTAAGCTACACAAATACGCTACACATTAATGTATAAATGGTTTTTAAAAATGTTATTTATAAAAGCACAGAAGCAGAATAACAGAGTATCGAAAATTGTCTCACTGTGTACCACAAGTGGTACAATACAATACAGGAAGACAATGCATATATTTCCATAAATCATTCATTTTTACACTCTATCAATAATTTTCTGCAGTTTATGACTCTAATTAATAATTCTAAATTTAAAATTTTTTTTAAATATGAGCCTCGGGTGAACAATGGCAGACATTGTGCCAAATTTTGCAACAAATATATATTTAAAATTTTAGATCATTCGGAAGGCTGTAACATCATTAAAATCTACTTGCAATAATTTATTCCCATTGGCCGCAATGTAATGGAAAACTTTTGTCTGTCCCTGTAATTAAACTATACATCCGATTTTCACAAAACTTGAAATGACTCGACAAAATTTTGAAACAATTATATATTTAAAATTTCAAACCATTCGGTTGGGTAGTTTTTGCTCTGTTATATGCGAACGGACGGACAGACAGATGGACCGAACGACGACTATAGGTGTTACGTATTTATATAATTACAAACGCACCTAAAAAGAAACCTTTTCACGAGTGTTGGTTGTAATTTTTTTTTAAATATCAGAACGCTTACAGTACAAAATATGTATAATCTTACTTATCTGAAAAAAAGGCTGATGTGCTACGTTCAGAAATGTATCCATACCTTATAGACCGGAAGCCGGCAGCACAGACAATCACCTCATTGAGTTCACGGATGAAATTCTAGGATTAGTTAAATTTTGATTCGCATATTAAAACGCAATCGGTCTGCCAAGTCATATCTTCGTGGAAAACACCTGAAAACCTGATTTTAGCGTCTGACTCGTAGGTTTAGCATTGTGTTTTCTTGCACCCAAAGGTTTGAATCCATGGAGGACTGGGAGCAGGAAAACACAATGGTAAACCTACGAGTCAGCCCCTAAATTAGGGTTTTCAGGTGTTTTCCACCAAGATATGACTTGGCAGACCGATTGCGTTTTAATATGCGAATCAAGATTTTACTAATCATAGAATTTCATCCGTGAACTCGATGAGGTGATTGTCAGTGCTGCCGGCTTCCGGTCTATTATAGCATTTAAATATTCTTTTAAATCTTTCCATAAGACTGGAATTTTGGGAATTTCGTTATTGTTGTTGTTTGTTTGTTTCAGAAGGAAGAAGCCAATAAACTAAAGTGAGTACTGACTAAACAATTTAATAACATAAAATGATAAAAAAGTAATGATTAAAAAATTACTTTTCCTGAGAAATTTTAATTAATTTAATAAAAAAAAATGTGGTTAGATATTATTTGGACTCAGCCCAGAAGTACCATTTTTAGGTTGTCCGCGCAGCGCACTATTCTTTATTTTGAAATTTTATATTGTTGAGTTATACTCTATTTAGCTGCTAACACTGTCATTATTTTTTCAAGGAATGAATAAAAAATGTAAATTTTGTTTTCCCTTGTATGTAACATGTAACGGAAGTGTGCAAAGCTGTGGTGGTGAAAGTTATCCGGTCACAAAATTTCGTTTTTTATCACAATGTAATGTATTTTCAATTAGAAAAAAGCGAGAAGAATGGCTATTAACTGTTAAAATATTGGTGAAACATACCAGTACTCCCAACACATTCCTGATTTAAAACTTTTTTTTTTTTTTTTTGAGGTAGGGCTGTGTCTAAGTAACACATAGGTGTTCAAGTAACCCGATTCCAGAGTAATATCTTCGTTTCATTAACCAAAATCTATATACATATTATGCTATCGTATGTGCCACAGAAATCGCGATTATTTGTTAAATGTTTAATGGCAACGTCCAAATGAAACACATCTCATTGGTTATTGAACAGCATTTAAGGCATCTCTATACCTATAAGGGGGGTTACCATAGCGGGGACACTGTTCTGTTGTCAATTTGGCGATATCTGTAATATTTCGCCAAGTTCCCTAGACTACCATTGTAAATCAATAGGATTTACTTGCTTACAGAAAATCAACAAATTCAGATATTTTAATGCAACAAAAACTAATATTAGCTTAAGAGATTATATTAATTATATTTAAGGAAGTCCAAGTAAATTAAATTATGAATAAAAGTAACATGATACAATGCTTCCCCAAACATAAATTTTAAGGGAGACCAAACTGGTCGCCAAGGGCGGCTAGTTACCTTATATTCTTGATATGTATATTACACGAAATTCTTACTTGAAAAAAAAACTTACCTCCTAAAACCTAGACGTGTGATACAGAACAGAGAGGTGGCGGAATTTTCCAGATATTACACGAAAGTCTTATTAAAAACAAAAAAAATCTGCCTTTCGGAGACTTAGGGTGTGCAATAAATAATGGGGGCTGAAAATTATCCGGGTATTATACGAAATTTTTACTTTTCGAAAACTTTTAGATGCGACATAATTACTAGGGTCTAAAACTTTTGCTGACATTACCCACGAAGAAAAAGATAATCTTACTTTCAAAAATTTAGATGCTTGTTAAATAATAGCGGAAGGCTGGTGGGGGATATATCCAGATATTAAGCGAACTTCTTACTTAAGAAAAAAAAATCTTTCTTGCAGAAATTTAGGGTAAATAATACTGGCTGAAAATTATCCGGGTATTATAAGAAATTTTTATTTTTCTAAAATTTAGTTGTGCCATAAATAATAGGTGCTAAAAATTATGCTGACATTACACGGAATTAGAAAAAAATCTTACTGTCAAAAACTTAGGGGCGTGTTAAATAATAGTAAAAGGCGGGGGCATGTATCCGAATGTTACGCGAACTCCTTACCTTTCAAAAAAAAAAATTCTTTCAGAAACTTAGTGTGTGGAATAAAAAATGGGGGGGAAGGGGGCTAAAAATTATCCGGGTATTATTACACGAAATTTTTACTTTTCGAAAACTTAGGTGAGCCATAAATATAATAGAGGCTTAAAATTATGCTGACATTACACGAAATTCTTAAAAAGTCTTACTTTCAAAAACTTAGATGCGTGTTAAATAACTGCGAAAGGGAAGGGGGGGGGGGCACATCCGAAACTTTCGCGAACTTCTTATTTTTCAAAAAATCTTCCTTTCAAAAATTTAACGTGTGATGTCAATAGAGACAGAAAAAGATCCAGGTATTATGGGAATTTTCTTCCTTTTCGAAAACTTAAAAGCGTCATAAATAATAAGGGCTAAAAATTTATTGACATTGCACGAAATTTTCAAAAACTTAGGCGCTTTTTTAATAATAGCGGAAGGGGAAATGTACCGGGATATTAAGCGAACTTCTTACTTTTTCAAAAAATCCTTCTTTCAGAAACTTCGTGTGTGAACTAAATAATGGGGTCTGAAAATTATTCGAGTATTACGGGGGAATCGTTCCTGTTCAAAAATATAGGTGCGCCAAAAATCATAGGGGCTAAAAATTATGCTGACATTACACACAATCGAAAAAAAATCTTACTTTCAAAAACTTAGGATATCCCATAAACAATAGGTGGTGGAAATTATGTGGTTAAATATGGTAACTTTTTAAGACCCCTTTCTCCTTGTAAATTACTAAGGCGGAGTAGGAGAAAAGGTTAAAACAAATTATTTAGAAAAGGCAAGCGTAACATGGCACACGTAACAGTTTTACTCCGCCCCAAATGATATGCAGATGATATAAATTCGCACGCATCTAAACCATGCATTATTGTTCCATCATTAAGCATAAGGAATTGTGTAAAATGTATGCATTGCGTATGTTGTGGCGTAGCTAATGCTATTAATTTCAAACGAAATATGCGCCGCGTCCTACATTGCAAATGAATAGATTGTTACTTTATTATTATTATTATTTAGGAATATTAAATTTTACTTATTAAATTTTTTTCATATAGCTATATTAATTTCATATAACGTATATCTCACGAAAAGGTGCTTTTCATGGCCGCAAAAAGTTAAATATTAGGAAATGTAGTAAATTTCCTAATATTTTTATTTGTATGTATATTTAAGTTTTACTTTTAAGTAAGCTATTAACTACATTTCTGACAAAATAATTTTATTACTTAACTTTAATCTTTTAATGTATATAATTCGAAATTGCCCTTTGTGAACGTCCCTACATCTCAAACATAAAATATTTTTCACTGGGGTTTAAACAATTTGAATTTTTCTAATAATAACTAGTGAAAGTCTTTAATTAAGTTCTAACTTAACACATTTTTAAAATGGTTTTACTTTTACCAGGGAATTAACCTACAAACTTTGCCCCTAGACAAAATAGTCTCCCTTCGTGAACACTGAAAACAACTAAAAAAAGTACCACAGATGATAGTACATATGCCAAATCATCATTAGGTAGTTTGGGAGAAAGAAGGCCATTTGTTTTTTTAAATATAGCTCTTTGTTTTGAAGTTATTGAATCTTTTCCAATTCATTAATTCTATTTGGAATTTGACAAAGTTCTTAAAGTATATTCTTTGTTGATCACAAATAAAGTAAAAAAAAAAAAAAAAAAAAAAAAAAAAAAAAGCAAATCTATAACTGTGATACAAATTTTATACAGCTTTAACATTGCATTTAATAAAAAGAAATGCACCATTTTAGCAACCTGAAGATCAAACTATTTAAAAATTAAATAAAAACTTAGTTTTTATCTTCTTCATGGAAGTCCTTTCCGTGGACTTTGCACATCCATTTTTATTGATGTTGTTTAGGTTTTCAGTCGTTTATCAAACAATGTGTGCAGTATAAGGAGATCTCAAACACAAAGAAACGATTGAAAAATAATGAAACCCTGATGCGCATTGTTTTATAGAAAATACATCCCATAAATCCAACATTTAAAACAATTTTTCAAAGCTAATTCTAACCTTTCTGTGAAAATGAATAATAATTGTAATATGTGAATCGTTATAGAAGTGAAAGCTATAGTATACAATAATTATAAATGATATCAATTGTAACTATATGTTCGAAATTTATTTTCAGCTTAGCATTTTTTGTAAAAAAGAAATATTTTGTGGAAAATGTTATTTAGAAACTTCTTTCAAAAACATAAATATTATGAAAATTATACTTAACATCAAGTTTCATCCGAATAAATTCTCTTCTTCTCACTTCATGAGAAATAGCTTTGTATGTAATGTATCCCAATTATTCATTTTGCTGCATTATTAAACACGAGAAACTATGGACATAAAATATCCCTACTACATATGCACAGAAAATTTGTCATAGATAATATTATTAATGAAAAGAAAAAATGAAATATGCACCTCGTTTCGTACAGAGAGATTATATAATATTTAATTTTTCACCATTTCGAGAAATAAGTTTTCTTGGCACAACAATAAAAAGAGACTCTAAAAAGTCATGGGAAAACATTGATTCCTATATTTAACCCTTAAATGCCGGGTGTTGCTTTTCGGCAACATACCCAATTTAGGCTCTAAAATACTATTAGAATAATATTGAAGCTATAATGCCTAATGTTACCAATAAAACACATTCTGAAAATATTATTAAATCGATTTTCAACATGTAGATGGCAACACTTGTGCTGTTTAAGAATAAAGATAGATTTATTTTTTCAATTGTTGCTACTTGTTCTTTTTGTTTTGTTTGGAAGCTTGCGAAATACCCTATTTTGTTCTGCAGTGAGTAAGTTAAATTTATTTCTTATTATAGTTCCTAAAATTCTTGAGTGTTTAATATTATAGAATTTTATCAAGGAAAGTTATTTTTTCAATTAAAGACCAGTATTGCCGATTAGTAACAAACTGTTTTTTAGCCGTAAACCATACTTAAAACAAAATATGATTTTTTTAAAAGTATTTTTCCCATGATTTATTTAAAAAATGAAAGCCGAAAAACATTATTACAATGATTTTTGAAAAATCAGGAATTTAAGAGTTAAAGCACTGTGCTTTCATCGCATAATACTGATTGAAAAAGTTAAGCAAATATATATATTTTTTCTTTGACTGATCACTCGGTAGTTTTCAATTAGATTAAAGTCTGGAAAGCCATTGAGAAAGTTGAATTTCCTGACCGTCAAGAAATTTTAGCATTTGGTACTTTTTTTTGTGTGTGTGTGGTTCGATTTTAGAAAATCAGCATTTTTCAAAATTCGTCTAATATTCCCTCATGATACGAAAAAATTAGTATTGAATATGTAACATTTGCGATCTCTTTCAGGTGTTATTTTGGATTACAAATTGCTACAGACGATGTCGGTCATTAGCTTGCAATATATATTTTTTTCTGTTGTGATCCTGCCTTTGGCTAAAAAGCCTTTAGCCTATTCAAACTTTCTTATCTGTCAATAACATGTTTTCTGAATCCCTGTTCTTAAAGTAACATTTTTTTTTTCTGTCACTAATGCTGTATTCTCAAAGGACTTTCTATTTATATAATATTTTGAGAGTAATTTACGAAAATCAAATTTCTATATGCTACATCATAATATTTGTTTATAAAAGATTTAAAACTAAAATTAAAATGGTAACTGCAATATTGATTTAATTTTGTTTGTCATTTTTCTATGAAAAGAATTTTATATATATATATATATATATATATATATTCTCTCTGTACTGCAGAATAACGAACCCCTGGATTCTTGTGTTTAACTTTCTTTTGAGAGCCTGGTGACAAATATGTTAAAGTACAAGATTATCCAGAAATAAGTTATCCGCATCATTTATAGATCCGATTGAGACGAAGTTAAAACTCAGATAATTCAAATGAGGAGCTTTTTATACATCAAATGAAAATTTTTAGAACATTTTTTTTTCAAATGTGGCGTTCTAGCACTCAAATTTGTCGAATATTCAGAACAAAGTGACAAATGAGTGAGCGATAATTTCAGAGCTGGCATAGATAAATGTCTTGAACGGTGATGTATCGCAGAAGTGGTCCTAGGACAAAATTATATTATGCAAGCCCTGAAAGACAACTTTCGTCGCTATGTTCGAGATATTAGGCCAAACTTGCTGTATTCAACGATCGAAAATAGGGTTTTACAACGTGTTGTTGACAATAAAGACGACCATATTAAGCATTTATTGTATCATATTAAAAAAATTTGTGAAGGCGTATTAGATATTAAAATCTGTAAGCCAAATTCATCCTTTATTCGAGTTCTAAAACGGAAACCTTTCGGAAAGTTTTGTACTAAATAAATTTTGCATTAAATAAGAGGCGGCAATACCATATTTTTTAAATTGGCAACTATGTAATTCTATTAGTGTCATGAAAATTGCAGGTGTAGTCTCTTCTTTCTAATATATAAATGTGGGTATGGACAGGATGAGATAGCCTGGCGATAACATTAAGAGAAAGATGACATACCAACTGGGGATGGGACGAATATTCGGTCACTATTCGGCCTATTTGACTTTTTTGCCGAATATTCGGTTGGCTGAATATTGAAAGCTTGTGGACCGAATGCTTCGGCTGAATACCTGTGACCGAATATTTAGAGATATCTCATCGAATATTGTTAAAATCTCACCGAATAGTGAAAGATATCTTGCCAAATAAATTCAAGATGTAAAAAAAAAAAAAAAAAAAAAAAAAATTCGTTATTTGCAATTTTTTTTCTCTAATCCAAATTAGCTACTTTCTGCCACATTCATGAAGTCATTCTCATTCTTACTAGCACAAAATGTACAGTTATTCAGGTACTAAAAAATATACAGCCTTTCTGTACTTCAAAGTTGGGGATCTTTTGGAAAGTGCTGCCCAAATTGGAGATTCAATTGTCGGGGAATGTCTTCATCAGAAAATGATAGATTGCAACTCAAGCTATGAAAACTCTTATAGAAAAAAAGAAAAACATTGCCTTATTCTAAAACACTTGAATATTCATTAATGTCTGCAAATTCCATGCACATATAAAAAAGGTCTTGTGAAATTTCTGGTTTCAAACTTTCTGGTTTCTATAAGGTAAGAAATGTAAAAGTTTATTCACTAGGTGCATTAACTAAGATTAATTTTCAATATGGAATATCAAATATCACTATTCCAAGTACAACAGTACATCTGAAAACAGAACTGGTGTCAAACCAAATACTCACTAGATTGCGCGCAACTTGCTTTATGAAGATGGTTTTATATTTAAATATAAATTATAAATATTGAACAAATTTTTTTAATTCTATAGTTTTCACTTTTAATTAATTATTTGCATGATTACTGGCTTTAATATGTAACATTATTATGTATATATTTACAATTTGCATCTTTCTTCATTCATGTTGTTATCAGTTTCTGCTTATGCTTTTATTTTACTGCTTGTTGAATAAGTGGAATATTGTTTAATATTGTACATGTTAGTTCAAATGTGAAAGATTTTGTTAACTAGGAAAGTTTTGTTACTAGATTTATATTCTACTTTAACCATACCTTTTGCTTTAATGTAATTTGTAATTTCAGGCTTGGAAACTGATTTCAGAACAGACTCATTCTTACAATTTTTTTATCGTTAGGGACACAAATTATCAATGATAAAATTAACTTGATTAAAGGTTATTTCAGAAAATATCTCCTTGTGAGTGACGAGAGAGGGTAAGAATATTATTGATTTTGAATGCAAGAAAAGATAAAAGTAACATTTGATGGTAAAGTGAAGTAAATTCTTTATATTTTAATGGAAATAATTTACCATTCTGACTTACTGAAAATCAAATGATATACCTTAGAATAAAAGCATATAATGCAATTTCATATTTTTTTGTGCTAAAATAAGTTTATCAAATTTAAAAACAAATTTAAAAGTACATTTAAGACTAGTAATGGTTAATGAGTTCCTATTTTTTAAATTATATATAATCAAAAGTTATTTTCTTTATTGGAAAAAAATGTTGGCATTCGACTACCGAATACCAACTTCGGTATTCGGACTAAAATTTGGCCGAAAATTCGGTATTCGTCTATTCAGCCAAATCACTATTCGTCCCATCCCTAATAGCAACAATCTTAGTTAGCATTTAATGGAGAAAAGTCATCGTAAGTTTCTAGGTATGAAAATGGCATTGATTCGACATGAGTTTCCTTTGTATGAAAATGGGGCAAAGTCAGTTAAAATCCTTTATGTATAATGTAAGCTACTCAGTGATTGTCACTGTATAAATCGTGACGTGCAATCATTAGAAGAAATTAGTTGTAACGAGATGTTCGAGCAGGACGAAGCTGTGAGATTATTCTGTAATTTTAAATGTACATAATTCTACTTTAATCTAGATTTCCTTTTATTTTAATTAAAGTAATGTAACTGTTAGCCAAGTTTTGTTCTTGATTCCTGAAACACATAGTCCAGCGTTCACAGCTGAACTAACATAAATTTCAGACGCATCATTTTCATTATCTTCAGCTTTGTAAGAGTCTGAATTGGAGTAGTTGAACGCAGTCCATAGTCCCTTGACGGGGATAATTTATTTCTTGCTAACCCTGTCACCCTGTGTATCGGTTCGTATAAGAGATTCGTAAGATATCATACACCATACCAACAATACCATATCCCGTACAAATGTGGCACTGTTGAATTTAAAACAGCGAGTTACATAAAGTATGTAACATCATTAAATATAAAATGTGCTAACACCAGACAATAAAAAATAGAAAGGAAATAAAGGTCCTTCTTCAAATACCCCCTATCTCATGGAACAGCTTGTTGACACATTTTCAAAACTATGTAAATTATGTACCTTTATGGAAAAAAAGAAAAAAGAAAAGATAGTAATTTCTTAGACCCACTGGGAAACTTTTAAAAACATCTGTAAAAACAGGTACAAAACAGAGATTCAGAATTTGCAGTAGTTCTAATATCAAAACATTCAACCAAATATTCTCGATCACGCTTTTTTTTTTTTTTTTTTTTTGATAGATTCGCGGAAAAAATTAGTGCTTGCACTGGAAATTTTTTACAGGGGAAGACATGAAGTGTAATTTAAATCATTTTGATTTACAACGATAATATACAAGAAGTTTGAAAACTATCATCAATAAACCTTTTTTGTCATTGAATGTGTGTCTTGAAATGATGCCTATAAGAGCCTATTGCGTTTATATACTATTATAGAAACTATTGCACATCTACTGCACTTATACGCTGTTTTTCATTGTATTTTTCACATATTTTTCTTCGTCACCAGCGCTTAAACGTGCCATTTCCGGGCACACATTCTCTCACGAAAAATGCTTGTTAAGATTGCTTCTACCACCACTGCAAGTTTTTCTAGTTATTTTCCGTACACCTGTAGTAGTGTTCAATTCATTGCAAGATTTTATAACAATAAATTTATCGCATTGTTTTAACGCTCTCTTATTCTATAAATGTACCGATACGAAACACCCGCATACATTGTCCCATAATTCACTCATACTTAAGAACAAAAGAAGAAAAACCTGAATCATCTTTACTTCTTTTTTCGTGTTAACTGGAATGTCTTCAGTAATTTTTTAAGTATTTTTTAGCATTAAAAAAAAAAAAAAAAAACTCTGAATAATCTTCAGTTCTTTATTTTTGTGTTAAATTAGGAAGCTTTCAATACTTTTATTCATATAAATTCACAAAATATGTCTATAGATGTAAAAATATACACAGTCTATGGTAAATTAAGCCGCTGTTTTTTTTTTTATGAAATTCGGTTTTCAGCTCCCTGTAAATTTTTAAAAGACTTAAGAGGCTACTTCAGTCACGCGCAAACATTCACTCGTTAACGAATGAAATTCAATGAAAGAAATTTTTTAAGATATCTCGTTTGCATTACAATATTTTTAAATGAATTATTTTTCGTATTGGATAGCTGACGTCGATATCTATAAAGGCCGTTTTTTTTTTTTTTTTACTTTTTTGATTTTTTTTGTGAGGTTTTACTTATTAGGATACTTTCTTTTTCGGAACCGGTTTCGAGAATGAAAGTATCCTCTTGCAAAAAACATGCAAAATCAATAAAGTAACAAAGAGTTGAGATCGACCTCAGCTATCCAATGCAAAAAATATTGAAATGAAAACGATATATCTTAAAAAATTCCTCCCATTAACTTTAGTGAGATGTTTTCCCGTGAGTGAAGTAGCCCTTTAAAATAAATTATTACCAATAGCTTCTATATTATTTCGGACAAATTTTGAAAAGCGTGAGATCAGAATTCTAACTCCACAATGTTCGGTTATTTGACATTAAAAAGAAACTAGACGTGACGAATAAAAAATTTGCTGTTTAAAGTATACTGTCTATAAATGACAATTGGTATGCGTGTGTTCTCTTTTTTTTCACATCATGCGTGTTTCGCTTCTTTCCCTTTTAATTAATCTAATGCGTTTGTGTATTGAATCTAAAAACAGTCTGCTACAAAAAGATAAATGTAAAAAAAAAAAAAATAATAAGATTTATGATCTTTTTTCGTATTTATAAATGCCCCTTCCCCGATTTCGATACTTGTCTATCGATAAACAGTTACACAGTACAATCTGAGATTTTTAAATCCTAAAACACCTCGCTATATTTGATTTTTTTATTATCTTCTATCTTTACAAGAAAAAAGTATTGGATTCGGGAAAATTTTCAAATTCCGGTTTTCAACGGATTTACACGTTTTAGGGGTTAGAGATCCCGAAAAACATGTTTTTACAAAATGTCTGTCTGTGAATCTGTCTGTCTGTCCGTGTGTATGAGACAACAAGTTTTGTGGGCGCTCTATCTCAAGAACTAATGAGCGGAATTTAATAAAATTTTAAATTCGGTTATTCATCCCTGATATAAATTGGTGCTGATTACTTTTTGGTGTAAATCGCCCAACAGGTGGCGCTGCTATGCTAGATTTTTCCCAATTTCCGCAATAGCTCTATCTCATGAACTAATGCAGGAATTTTCATAAAACTTCAGATTCAGTTAGTCCTTGTTATAATTTTGTGATGATTCCTTTTTGGTGTAAATCGTCCAACAGGTGGCACTGCTATGCTGTATTATTCATGATTATCGCAATAGATTTATGTCAAGAACTAACGCCCGAATTTTCATCAAACTTCAGATTAAGTTAGTCCCTGATATAAATTAGTTCTGTTTATTTTTTGGTGTATCGCCCGACAGGTGGCGTTGCCATACAGAATATTTTAGGATTTACGTACTAGTTCAACCTCAAAAACTAATGCAAACTTCAGATTCAGTTAGAAGTTGACATAAGTTGTTGCTGATTAGATTTCGGTATAAATCACCTAACCGATGGTCTGCTATACTCATTTTTCAGGAAGTATTAGCATGTATTAATTAGAAGAAAGTTTTGGGATTGTCACATCCGACTAGTTTATCTGTGTATTTATCGTATTTTTCTATCTCACATAAATAATTACTTTTGCGTGAAATTTGTCTGATTACCTTTTTGCGTGAGTACTTTTATGTTTTTTTTGTTGTTTTTTTTTCTATCTTTTGTAAAAAGACAAACGTTAAAAGAAGAATCAATTTGAACAACATTAGAAAATGAATTCTCTATTTGCTAATATGAAATTCTCTTTCTAAATGGGAAATGCAACTACAAAGGAAATATTTGTAAGTCATAAGAAACTATGTTTGCAAAAATGTGATAAAGGTTCTGTGCTTAAATCTTCCGTTTTATTTTTTATTTTTAATTTTGAAAATCCTTCATAAAATTTCCCTATTATAATTTTTGAAAGCAAGTCTTTTTAGGGTTTCGTTCATCTGACGAAATCCTATTCGTCTCACTCCTCTGTCTGTCTGTCCGTCTGTCACAGAGCCTGTTCTCAGAAACTCTATAGGTTGGAGACTTGAAATTTTGCATACTAGCTGAACACCTCACGTGAAACGACAATTCATTAATTTTTATGGTACTAGTAACATTTCTTTGATGTACATTTCCGTTACTTTTAAGAAAAACGGCGAATGATATTGTTTATTTGAAAAAGCCGTTGATAGTTTTTTGTCTGTTGAATGTCAATTTTGCTGCAGTTTTTTTAAACTGCAATATTACGCTACCGCATAGTTACCAATTTCTAAGGATTTTTCTTACCACTAAAACTTACCTGTAAATTTTGCCTAATTCAATCGCCGAAATCTAACTAATGTCAACAATTAAATATGGCAAAAATTTGTATTAAATTTTAGAGGTAACAAAACCGTACAAATTAGCAGCTATGTGATTCTATTACTGTCATGAAAATTGCAGGTGTATCCAGAGCCCGATTAAGGTTGTGTGGGGCCCAGGGATCAGCTCCTTTTTGGGGCCCCCTCGCATCCAAAATAGTTGCTACATTTTCGGGGAGGGGGTGGTTATTATTAGATATTACGATACAATTGCAAAGTTAATCAAATTATATTTTGATTTTTGAGAAAATAATTGCGGAAATTGCAATTTTAAGAATTCTTTTTCTAAATCATTTCATTCAATTTGGGACCCACAACACCAGTGGGCCCAAGGTCACGGCCTACTTGGCCTGTGCGGTAATCAGTCCCTGGGTGTATCCTCTTCTTTCTGCTCAAAGTATTAAGTAGTTTTTCTCAATTGAAATTGGAATGGATCATGTTCTTCTAATAGACTGATTGCTTCCATTATAATAAAACAGCCATTATAAATGAAGTACCTAACACTTCATTTATAATGACTGTTTATGAAACAGCCATAATGTAATCCACCAGTACATTAGAAGAAAATAACTCGGTTAACGCGGAAACTCGGTTAAGCTCCACTCGGATAATCAGGTCTCTATTGTATCATTAAAGTATAACGCGAACGATTTTTTCCGATAGACCGTAATGTAACAGCATTCTTTTGAGTGTCTCTGTAAAAGAACCGTAAATACTACACACTTCATTTTCAATCCAGAACATGCCATACTGATATCCAATAATATCTATGAATTTCATGGCAATCGGACTATTTTTATGCGAGTAAGAGCATGAACAGAGCATAAGCCGAATTCATAAAAAAAATAGGCATAACTCTTAAATAATGCATAAAAGCGCAAAAAGATAAACATGCAACTGCATAGCTGCCAGACTTCCGTGGTTCTCCAAGTAAAAAAACACACGTAATCAAAACAAATTATAATGTAATTATTAAACAATTTGTCTTATTTTCATTTCCTCGTTAAAAGTGGAAATCATACGCTTTATGAGCTAGTGAGCTGGAAATAATTTAAGAGAAACAAAAGTAATCATTCTATCCTTCTAGATATAAAAAAAAGTAACGCTTTGGAAATGGACCAATGAAAATCTGCGTAGATACCGCGAAACGCATCTCATTGGTCAGATCCTTCTGACGTTATAAGAAGGTTACCAAAGGGGCGGGGGACCCGGATCTGTCGCCAAACGTAGCCAAGTTCGTCGCCAACTCGGCGATATATCGCCAGATTTGGCGACCAAAATTAGTCTCCAAAAGGGACGCCTTGGCGCTATTTCCAGTATTTCGCCAAATTTCCATATACACCCATTGAAATCCAATAGGGTTTACTTGCTTGCAGAAAATCAACAAATTGAGATATTTCAATGCAACAAAAACTAATATTAGCTTATGAATAGACCTTAATTGAACTATTTACATTATTTTTAAGCACAAACACTAAATATTTACAATATTCGTAACACTATATATATAATTTTATATTTAATAATTCTCATAATTATGAAACTCTGTAAGCTCTAATGATTATGTGCTTGTAGATAAGGAAATAAAATTGCCAGGAGTTGGGAGGAGCGTGTTTTTATCAACTGGAATCTAAAAATTGAATGCATAGAAAATAAGGGATCGCGAAGGGGTCCAGAATGGAAACGTGAAGCAATTACATCTGGGGTTGGCTAGAAAATAGGGATTGCTTCGCGATTCGATTACGCGGTGGGTTGGTGAGCGTAGCGAGCAGGAGCGCGGAGCCCCCCTAGTATATAAAAAAAGTAACGCTTTGGAAACGGACCAATAAAAATCTACGTAGATACCGCGAAACACATCTAACTGGTCAGAGCTTTCTGACGCTATAAGGAGGGTTACCAAGAGCAGGGGGCGGCTCTGTCGCCAAACGGCGTCAAGTTTATCGCCAACTTGGCAATACATCGCCAAATTTGGCGACCAAAATTAGTCGCCAAAAGTGACGCCAACTTGGCGCTTTTTCCAGTATTTCGCCAAATTTCGATAGACTCCCAGTGAAATCGAATAGGCTTTACTTGCTTGCAGAAAATCAACAAATTGAGGTATTTCAATGCAACAAAAACTAATATTAGCTTACGAATAGAGCTTAATTGAACTATTTACATTATTTTTAAGCACAAACACTAACTATTTACAATATTCGTAAAAAAAATTCCAAATAACTTTAATAAATTTGTTACTTTTTAAATTTAACATATATTTTTTAGTTTAAAATATTTTTAATTTTAAATTTTCCAATAATTTATAATTTTATTTAATTATAAATTTATTTAATTTGTAATTATTCAAATAAATTATAAATTTTACCTTTATTAATGATTTTATATTTAATAATTTTTATAATTATGAAACTCTGTAAGCTCTAATGATTATGTGCTTGGAGATAAGGAAATAAAATTGTCAGGATTTGGAGAGGAACGCGTTTTTATTAAGTGGTATCTAAAAATTGAATGCATAGAAAATAAGGGATCGCGAAACGATCCAGAATGGAAACGCGAAACAATTACATCTGGGGTTGGCTAGAAAATAAGGATTGCATCGCGACATCGAATGATATCGCGAAGCGATTACGTGGGGGTTTCGTGAGCATAGCGATCAGGGGGGGGGGGGGCGGAGCCCTCCGAGTTAAATATAATATAACAAATGAAAAAAAAATCCTATTTCAACTAAATGAAACAATCCGTTTGTTTTCGTCCGGTATATTTAAAGAAAAAAAAAATAAGTGTTTCACTATTAACTCTTTCCAACACACAAGAAAGGTATTTATGACTGTTTGTCTACCTGTCCGTTCGTACTGTTATTAGAAATAACAAAGAAGTTAAAAGAATTACATAAAATAACATATTATTTATACATACCAAGAACTTTTTTCATTTCATGAACATTTAGGACTTTTAAATCAAAAATATTAATAATAACATTGTTCTCAGTTAAAAGTATTTAATGAAACAAAACTTAACATCCTGTTGGAATAATTGTTATCTTCTAATTAAAATCATTTTGATGAAAAATGAAGAAGCTTATTGATGGCTTTGTTGCCACAGCATATGAGCAACGGCAAGTTTATTATCAAACAATTTTTTAATTTAGTGACAGGAACTTTTCGAAGCAATCTTTGCGAACTAATGTAAATTACATTCCCGAAGCGTAAGTATAATTAATTAAGCAGTAGAAAACATGATTAAAATCTAGGCTTTCTAATGCTGTTCAACCCATAGATTAACATATAACATAGGGCGCTGTCACAGAGCATAGCGGTAATGTGATGACAATTGTAGTGTCTGTAGTGACCATAGATTAACATACAAGATCGGACATTTCCATAGAGTTTAATGGTAATGCGATTACGATCGCAGCGCCTTTAGTGACAATGGGGAAGAAACTCTCCATCCTTGTAATATTTTTACCATTGAGTATACCTTATTGTGATCTTTTTTTTTTTTTTTTAATGTTGCATGTTTACGTTTTCAATAGAATCGTACACCGATATATAAGCATAGAATAGATATTCTATTTTATACAGGGCGTCCGGTCTCAACGGTGTCCAATGGCTAATTCCTAAACCGTAACTCATAGACATATAGTTCCAATAACAAAAATGTAGACCAATTTTAGGACTTTTAAATCAAAAATATTAATAATAACATTGTTCTCAGTTAAAAGTATTTAATGAAACAAAACTTAACATCCTGTTGGAATAATTGTTATCTTCTAATTAAAATCATTTTGATGAAAAATGAATCAGGTAACACATAAATCAGGTAAAGAAATATTTTAAAAGCGATTTGGGTCAATAAAACCATTTCTTAAAAAATTACGAAATTTAAATTTTTATACGGTCCCCCGTTCCTATAAGTGATATTTAGTAAAATTTTCCTATTACACTGACAAGTAAGACAAAAAAAAAAAAAAAAAAAGCCCCATTCACATAACACTAAAATTGAGTGAGTTATGAAACTTTAAAAATGCATGACTTTAGCCACTTTTCTGGTCTGAAAACAAATGAGTTTGTCTTGGCTTTGAGGGGGTCACATACTAAGTGCTTAAAGTATTCGAAGATCTTATTTCATGTGTATCTGCGCTTTGAAAAAAATCGTACAAGTATTACGACATTTATTAAGTTTCAGATTGGCTAAAATAACATCTGTTTTATTTTGTCGGGATTTGAGAAAGTTTCTTTTATGATTTCTTTTAACAAAAATTATGTTATTTTTATAAGTTTTTGCGTTACTTCAACGATCGTATGCATGTTTTTCCAGTTCAAAATTTGTACTTGAACTTTAACTCACATTTAAACATTCGATCGAGATTATATTTTACATACTGGCGCTAATCCCATAACAATCTAATATTATTATGGTTTTCGGTGGTTACCATTTATACTTATTTTACAGGATAACACAAAACATTTCGGATAGATTACCGCCAAGAAGTTTAAGAAAAAGTTTTAGATTAGATAATACAATACTGCGATTGTTGTTTTTTTGAACTTTTATGTATTTTTTAACACTGAATCCGAAAATTACATAAATTTTTAACCATCATGTCAGGATATATCGCAAATCATAAATTGTCAGATTTAAAAAATAACAAAAATCGGATACTATAAAGTAGAGGAGATGGTTGTGTTTTTAAACTTTTGATAATTGATTTTTACGTACTTTTTAGCACCAAATCTGAAAATGACTTTCATTTTTAAACATCACGTTAGAATTTTTTTGCAAATCGTAAATGTGTAAGTTAAAATATAGCGAAAATCTCATACTATAAAACATATGTAAAACTCTTTTTGTTTTATTTTATTTTATTTTATTCAATATTTATTTGATATTTTTGCTTATCCTGGGATTCTTACAGCTAAATAGCTGAGTGTTCCGATGAGATGAGAGAAAAGATTCAATTTTAACTTTGAACTTTTTAACTTTGAAATTTTCGAAAAATCCTGATGTGATGGTTAAAAATGAAGGTCAATTTCAGATTCAGCGGTACAGAATACATGAGAATCAGTTATCAAAAGCTAAAAAACATGACATAACCCAACATTTGCAAGCTTGCGTAACCTAATAATATTTTAAAATACGTATCATTTTGTAAAGAATTGAGGCTGTTAATTTAACATAATTTTATTTAACAAAAATTCTATTTTTTCTTTCTTCTTAAATGTTAATTACAAATTGTATATTTTGCATTAATATGTCAGAATGATTAAAGATTTCAAATTTATATTGCAATGTTAATTTTACTCTCAAACATTTTTAATATAGCTGATGAAATTATATTTAGACTAAATTTGTGAATGACTACAAATTTGCAGCAAAAATTATGCTCCAACTTTAAATAGCTATTACTCGGCCAATTTTTATCGTAGAATAACGGGACTTTTTGTGTATTACTTGTCAGTGTAAAAGGAAAATTTTACTAAATATAACTTATAGGACCGGGGGACCGTATAAAAATTTAAATTTCGTAATTTTTTAAGAAATGTTTTTATTAACCAAAATCGCTTTTAAAATATTTCTTTATCTGATTTTAATCATTTTTGTAATTTGAACTATATGTCTATGACTAACGGTTTAGGAATTAGCCATTGGACACCGTTGAGATCGGACGACACCCTGTATATCTAATATCTGTTCTATGTTCATCCACGGATATGCTTTTTTTTTTTTTTTTTTTTTTTTTTTAATAATGAGTGAACGATTTAAGTGCAACAAAAAACAACGCAAAATTTTAGTCTTGAATTCTATATATCATAAGCGATGGTGTAATATAAAAATATACGAAATATTGCACTCTACAAGTCACAGAAAATTTCCTAAATATTCCCATTTGGTTCGAAAATTTTTATAGCCGATGTTTTCTAATTTTTGATGTTTAACGTATTAAATAATCGTTACAATAATCTTTTAAAACTTACGCATTCTCACTTTCGTACAGATAAAATAAAGATATTGTTTTAAATGTAAATAAAGTAGATACAAACAATTCAATAATATTTATAATATTAACATATAAGAAATACTAATAAAATTACAGATGTGGAAAAATTCCTTTCGACAAATTTTTAGAATTATATAAATCTAAAATTTAAAATAAATAGAGGTACTGACATTACACTCAATAAAATTTTATTCGATATGAATGAATTAACACAATACCTGAATTTGATTTTTTACAATTTAATCTCATAAACTTACATATTTGCGTTCTTAACAGAATTTTCTAGGGTTTTTCTTTAATATTATTACTCTAATTATAATTTTGTAAGTTAAAAATGAACAATACAAGTACTATAAAAAGAAAAAGCAACTAAATAAATAAAGCATAAATGGAATATCGTCTGCCCCTACTTCGTTTTAGGAAAGAATAGATATTCAAAAGTCCTTCCGGCCAGTGCCGGGAGGAAGAGGTAGCTTTCATATTCCTTATTTTAAAAAATCCAACTTATATTATTCAAACACACGAAACTCAATTTAGTGGAAACCGAATATAGGAGATTCAATACTAATTTTTATCAATATTAAATCATTATGAATGAGAATTTCGCGAAATTAGTCAGCTTTATCCAAGCTGCTTTTATTTAAAGTAACTTATATTTCGCTGCAAATTCGGCGATTTCTTAAAGTGCCTGCCATTTTAAGACAACATAGTGGATGAGGCTAACCAGTGAACTTGGTCGAGACCTTAGTAATTGCTGTGAACATGCTCACTCACATCGGAATCGATTGATATATACCAGTGCTTTCGCAGGCAAAAAATCAGATTTTTCAAAATGTCACCCACATTAGATATTGAAATTGCTATATCTGAGCCATTTTTTAAGATAAAGACAAACAAAAAATGCTCCTGAATCCTTATATCAAGGTCAAATACTTAAGAAAGAAACATTTTTCAATTTCTAATTTTTTTGCATCTCACTTTAAAAATATATTTTTTTAATTTAATGCCCGCCATTTTGAAACAAGATGGCTGATGAAGCTGGCCAGCGAACTTGGTCGAGATATTGATGTATACTATCCACATGCCAAGGGCGTAGGAACCGGGGGAGCTGTGGCTCCCCCTGGAATATTTCAAACGGGGTCAGCTCCCCCGGGAGAAATTCTCGCACCATATCTGTTTACGATACATTGTTGAATTAAAAAATAAAGTATACTTTTTCTAGGAAATTCACACAATAAACGACAAAGAAGAGAGAGAGAGGGAGGGAGGTGAGCACACTTGTTTGTGCCTTCACCCTTTTTCTCATTGTTTACAATCCTCCCGATTTCCAGCAAAAAGGGGGCCCTATATAGGTCTACTACAAATTACCTGCACCAATAACATATTTATAAAGAGGAGGCCTTAAAAATTGATTTGTAAAGAATTTGTATTTGTAAGTAAAACAACAGAAAGCACTATAATTTTTGGTAAATGGAAGTGGGAGAAGCCTTAAATTTGAATATTGTATTCGGGATTGCACATAAATTAAGTTTCTATGTATCAAGTATATCTATTAAAAATTATTTTAACTGGATTAAAGAGTTGGTGATCTTTTGATATGCTTCTATTTTATATTTCTGTTTGTGAAACGTGCAACAGTATGAGGAACCCTCCAAAATGAATGAAATGATCCTCGCCACTAGCTTTCCGCAATATGCCCCGGCTCCCCCTGTTTGTACAAAGTTCCTACGCCATTGCCACATGCCTTCTTACATCGAAATAGGCGAATACGTGTGTTATAGCGTGACAAATACAAGATCGTTTCAAAATGTTAGCCATGCTAGAAATTCAAAGTGCTATAATTCAACCATTTTTTAAGATATAAACAAAAGAACAAATTTTCAGAAACAAAAACTGCTGCGGAATCTTTGTATCAAGGCCAAACACATAAAAACATCTTTTTCATTTCCCAATTTTTTAATACCTCATTTTAAATTTTAAATTAATTTTTTTTTAAATGGCAACCCTTTTGAAACAAGATGCCGAATGAAGGTGGCCAACGAACTCGGTCGAGACATTGGTATGTACTATGTACAGACCAAGTTACATCCAAATCGGTTCATAAATACGCCTGATATCGCGTGACAAAAAATCAGGTCGTTTTAAAATGTCAGCCACAATAGAAATTTTAAATGCTATAACTCAGCCATTTTTTTTAGATATAGAAGAAACAAAAACTGTTCCGGAATCTTTGTATTAAGGTCAAAAACATACAAAAAAATCTTTTTCATTTTTCAATTTTTTGGTATCTCATTTTAAATTATTTTTTTTTTAATTTTTTAAATGGCCGCCATTTTGAAACAAGATCGCGGATGAAGCTGGACAACGAACTCGGTCGAAATATTTGTATGTACTATGTACACACCAAGGTACATCCAAATCGGTTCATAAATACGCCCGTTATCACGTGACAAAAAGCAGGACGTTTCAAAATGTCAGCCACGCTAGAAATTCAAAATGCTATAACTCAGCCATTTTTTAAGATATAGACAAAACAAAAACTGCTCCCGAATCTTTTTATGAAGGTCAAACACACAAGAAAAAAATATTTTTCCAATTTTCAATGTTTTGGTACCACATTTCAAATTTAAATTTTTCTTAAAAATTTAAATGGCCGCCATTTTAAAACAAGATGGCGGATGAAGCTGGCCAACGAACTCGGTCGAGACATTGGTATGTACTATGTATAAACGAAGTTACATCCAAATTGGTTCATAAATACGCCTTTTATCGCGTGACAAAATTCAGGACGTTTCAAAATGTTAGCCACGCTAGAAATTCAAAAAATGCTATAACTCAGCCATTTTTTAAGATATAGACGAAACAAAAACTGCTCTGGAATCTTTGTATAAAGGTCAAATACATAAGGAAAAAATATTTTCCATTTTCAATTTTTTGGTACCACATTTCAAATTTTAAACTTTTTAAAATTTTTAAATGGCCGCCATTTTGAAACAAAATGGCGGATGAAGTTGGCCAACGAACTCGGTCGAGACATTGGTATGTAATATGTACACACCGAATTACATCCAAATCGGTTCATAAATACGAGAGTTACAGTGTGACAAAGGTCATATATATATATATATATTATATATATAAAAGCCGTTTTCTGTGTGTATGTCCTTTATACAAATCTTCAATTTTTGACGGATTTGCACGAAACTTCATTTACATAGGCTTTAGAACGTGGAAAAGAGCACTGTCTACTTTAAAAAATCATCAGAATACTATTTATCCCTTTTTTCTACCATGTTCAGTAATTTAACATTATAGAAATATATCTTTTTAATTTTCTAATTAAATCGTTTCTTTCCCGTTGCCACAACCTAAAAAAATGACACAATAATGTGAAAAAAGTAACGATAACGCGTTGCTATGTTTTTGCATTTTAGGTAGATTTCGTATGAAATACTACCTATTGGGATCGTTCCTATGTTGGAATTTCTAAAAAATTTTTGCAGATCTACACCGATCATGACTCCTAGAACCCAAAACCACCCTCAGTAAAAAACTTTATATCTATCTATCTATCTATCTATCTATCTATCTATGTATCTATCTATCTATCTATCTATCTATGTATCTATCTATCTATATATATATATTACTTTCTTCTGGACACGATAACTTTCGTAATTCTGCACCAGTCTCTTCCAAACTGATACATAAAATCAAAGGGCATAAAATCTCGGTCAAGTTCGTTAATGGGCAAAATCGGACCAAGGGGATGGAAATAGGGAGGGGTTTTGTGAAAACCGAAAACCCCCCATAACTTCTTAATTTTTGTGCATATCAAATCAGTTTAAAGTTTTTATTACTTCTAAAGATAGGACCAAATTTTATGTATCACAGATTTTTGATAAAGTTAAAAATGATCTCAAGGGGCGCAAAAAATAGGGTTTTTTGGGAGAAAAAAATTCATAATTTCGTCAATTCTCAAGATATCAATTCCAATTAATTTTATTATAAATCTCCTTAATATTATCTACAACTTTTATATTCACAAGTTTTTGATAGGACCAACTCGTACCGCAAAAAAAAATTAAAAACGAAAAAAAAAAAGGGGGTTTGAAGAAGTAAAAAATCCATAACGCCGTCAATTCAAAAGATATAAAATCCCCATGAATTAATCATATATCTTCTTAATATTGTCTACAACATCTATATAGACAAGTTTTGGATAGGACCAATTCTTACAGCAAAAACAAATTAAAAATTCATAGCGGTTGAAGAAAAAAATCATCTAAGCAAGGGTGTATTCAAATCCAAACTGCGTATTTTCTTACTCATTTTACATTTCATTTTTGCTCTCAAAGGCTTCCAATTGGTACGTTTTCTTACTCAGAAACTATATAATGTACCGTAATGGTCGATTTTCTGATAGAGGCAGAATATATTTTTAAAAATGCTGTTAAAGTGGGCATTTTGAACCGAATTTCCCGAAGCGGATTCTGTTGGTAAAATCATTGCATTAAGGATGCACTCGAATCCAAACTGATTATTTTCTGACTCATTTTTAAATTCATTTTTGCTCTCAAACGCATTTAATTGGTAGATTCGCTTATTCAGAAACTATATAATGTACCACAATGATCGATTTTTTGATAGATGCAGAATATATTTCAAAAAATGATAGCAAAGTGGGCATTTTGAACGGAATTTCCCGAAGCAATTGTATTATCACTTTCTTCTGGACACGATAACTTCAGCAATTCTGCACAAATCTCTTTCAAACTGATACATAAAATCAAGGGACATAAAATCTCGGTCAAGTTCGTTAATGGGCAAAAGCGGACAAAGGGGATGGAAATAGGGAGGGGTTTTGTGAAAACCTAAAAAACGCCATAACTTCATAATTTTTGTACATATCAAATCAGTTTAAAGTTTTTATTACTTCTAAAAATAGGGTCAAAAATTCATGCATCACAGATTTTTGATAAAATTTAAAATAGGCTCAAGGGGCGCAAAAAATAGGGTTTTGGGGAGAAAAAAATTCCTTACTTCGTCAATTCTCAAGATATCAAATCCAATAATTTTATTATACATCTCCTTAATATTATCTACAACTTTTATATTCACAAGTTTTTGATAGGACCAATTCGTACAGAAGAAAAAAACGAAAGAAAAAAAGAAGGTTGAAGAAAATTTTTCATAACTCCGTCAATTCACATGATGTAAAATCTCCATGAATTTATTATATATCTTCTTAATGTTGTCGTTAACATTTATATAGACAAGTTTTTGATAGGGCCAATTCTTAAAGCAAAAACAAATTAAAAATACATAGCGGTTGAAGAAAAAAATCATCTTATTAAGGGTGCATTCAAATCCAAACTGTCCATTATCTTACTCATTTTTAAATTCATTTTTGCTCTCAAACGCATCCAATTGCTAGATTCTCTTATTCAGAAACTATATAATGTACAGTAATGATCAATTTTTTGATAGAGGCAGAAAATGATGTCAAAGTGGGCATTTTGAACAGAATTTCCCGAAGCGATTGTGTTAGAAACGAAATATATTGCCCTACTGAGAAAATAATGGTTTATTAACCAAGTTTTAATTAATTGAAAGAAAAATAAAAACACAGGTCGCTTATAAATCTTTTCAAAAATCACGTCAGCATGTTTCATATTTTTTTTTATTAAATATTAATCTGAAAATGTGCCAGAAAATTTCGAGTTGTTGAGTATGGAAAAATATTTTTTTAATATCGCCTTAACATGATTCTGATAAAACCAGCTATTTTATAAAAAAGGAAATATAAACTCGTCAAAAGCAGACAGATAAAACTGTTAAAGTGGATTTATATCTAATAATGATTTAGTTTTTGTTGGTGAAATTAGTATACTTAACTTCGAAATCTACCTCTGCCTGTAGGCCGGGCCGGCAGGGTTTTTTTTATTTGAAATTGACGTCATTCTAAACAGAAAACGCACATTATTTATATATAAAATAAAAACTTCAACTATAAGAGCGGTAAAATGACGTAGCACCTTAATTTAATTGTTTTTTAAAATAAAAATATCTACTTTAATACAAACAGTCAAATTTCATGAAAACAATTTAGGAACAAGAAAAAAAAGGCTAGATATGACGCCACATTCCATCAAATCTTTTCAACGTGTAGTCAACTCACCGTAAATAAATGGCTCCTATATTTTGTTTACTTCTTCGATTGTATACTACAGCCATAATCTGTTAAGTTCGTGTTTTATTTTATGTTATTTTTGGCGTTTTAATTTCGTTTGCCAATTTAGTTATTGAATATTACACGAAAACAAACAAATTCTAAATTAGTTACAATTTTTTTGAACAATTGAGTTAATATTTTGTAATTGGATTGCAAGCATATTTTAAAAATATGCATGCTTGAAAATTACTTTAAAATCCATAAAAAAATCTGTAAATTAAGATAAACATTACAAACCAATCTTACTGAAAGTACTTTTGTTTTCTATAAGACGTTGAAACAATCGAATGTGCGAGGTTTAGAGGTTAAATTGCAGTAAAAGGGAAATTAATTATTGTGTTAGGTTGTTGCAACAGAAAATATGATACCAGGTTACTCATAGACATGTCTTTTCTTTATACTACTGCATTAAGAGTAAACGGGTTCATTTTTCGTAATCGGGTTGCACGTACCTTTAAAAATATCCATGCATGAAAATTACTTTAAAATCCATTAAAATCAGAAAATTGAGATATAATTTTGAAACAAATTTCATTTGAAAGAACTTTTTTCTATTCGACTTTGTAAAAAATGAAATTGTGTGATGTTTAGAAGTTAGAAAAATTGCAGTAAAGGCGCAATTTATGGGTTACAATTTATGGGCACTGACATAGTGTTTGTACTTTATATATATACCATGCAAACTAGAATTTCACTAAATGCTGCGCGATTTGGTGGAATTTTTTTTTTTCGTATTGTGAGGAAAATCACACACACTTCTCTTACATCCTGCAAAGATAACGCGCATCCTGTTATTAAAGCTCAGAGATTTTACTATGGTTGCAAGACAATAACGTCATGTTTTCTGATTGCCTTTTTAACGTTATGTGGATGGGAATGAATGCACAAGTTTCAGTTATTGTGATTGCCGTATTATTTCGTTTTAATTTATTTTACATGGAAGGCTCCTTATAATTGACACGGGCGAAGCCAGGTAGTTCTGCTAGTATATGTATATATGTCAATTTTGAACGGAGGGTGGTTTCGGGGTCTGGGGGTCATGATCGATGAAAATATACCAAAATTTTTTGAAATCGCTTTCCTCCGAACGGCTGCAATAGGTAGCTTTTTGTAATGAAAGCTACCTAAAACATAGAGCGTAAAAATATTTCATCAACATAGGTAAATTTCGGAGGCTTGTTAATTCCATAGATTAACAACATACAAGATCGGGCACTCCCATAGAGCGTAATGGTAATGCGATTGCGATCGCAGCGCCTTTAATGTCAGTGGGAGAAGAAACTTCCCATCCTTGTAATATTTTCGTTATTGAGCGTCTACCTTATTGTAATCTTTCTTTTTTAATGTTGCATGTTTCGTTTTCAACAGTATGTTACACCGATACATGAACATAGAATAGATATTCTATTTTATATATCTAATGTCTATTCTATGTTCATGCACTGATATATATATTTTTTTTCGTACATGATGGGTGAATGATTTAAGTGCAACGAAAAACAAGCTAAAAATTTCATTTTGAATATTATACGTCAAGTAAATATGATATAATTGGATTTAAAGCTATATAAAGCGACGGTGTAATGTAAAAATATACGAAATATTGGACTCTACAGGTCCCAGAAACTTTCATAAATATTCCCATTTGGCAGAAAAATTCTTACAGACGACGTTTTGTTAATTTATAAAGTTTAATGTATTAAACAATCATTACAATAATTTTTAAAAATTTACGCATTTTCACTTTCTCACAGATAAAATAAAATGATTGTTTTTAATCTAAATAACATACAATCAGTTCAATAATATTTATGATACTAAAAAAAAGGAAATAATAACAAAATTATACATAGCGAAAAATTCCTTTTTACAAATTTTTAGAATTATATAAATCTAAACGTTAAAATAAAGCAAAACATAGAGGTACTGATAAAATTGTATTCGATGTGAACAAATTAACACAATACCCGAATTTAATTTCTTACAATTTTATCTGATTAACTTATATGTTTACGTTTTCGACAATATTTCCTGGGGGTTTTCTTTTATATTTTAATTATCATTTTGTGCGTTAAAGCTAAACAAACAAGTACAAAAAAAAAAAAAAAAAAAAAAAAAAAAAAAAAAAAACCCAGCGACACAGCTAAATAAATCAAACATAAATAAAATATCGTCTGCCTCTAGCTCGTTTAGGAAAGAATAGATATTCAAAACATAGAGATTAAACATATTTCCTCAACATAGGTAAATTTCGGAGACTTGTTAATTCTTTCCCATTGTCGGTAGTGACGCTAGTACTGTTGCCATTACAGATTTTGCCGCAAATGTCCCATCTTGTATTTTAATCTATGGTTAATTCTCCCCCCTTGTCGGTAGTGACGCTAATACTGTTGCCATTACAGATTTTGCCGTAAATGTCCCATCATGTATATTAATCTATAGTAGTGACAAGGGGGAAGGAACTTTTCCAAACACGGATCATTTTTTTCTTTTGAACGTCTGCCTTAATATGGTATGTTTATGTTTTCAACTTACAGTAAAATCGAAGTTTTGAATTCCTCTTTGTATGCGCTCAAGATTCTGCCTGATATATTTTAACATGTTTAGACATGCTAAAAATGTTCTAAAACGAACTGTTTTTTCAATAATAATAAAAGAAAGATTAAAAAAAGAATCGTTTAAAAAGAAACTTACAACGCACCGATGCACAGTGTGGTATTTTGCTGAAAAACCTGGCCAAAATTATTTAAAACCTTTTGTGCGTTCTATAGCAGATAAAATGTCTTAAGAAAACGAAAAATATTTTAATATGCTAGAAACAACTCACTTTTCGTACAATTTATGCAAATATGTGTAACAATTTAATGTCCTACTGACCATCATTCTTTTGATCATAGTCGTCCACATCGTCCTCTTCAGAATCACTCGAAAACTAGATTCTGGCAATAAAATCTGTAATGCCTCTGCAGAGAAATTTTTATGTTTTGTGGAGTTTTTTCGCATACCAAAACTTAAACAAGAATCAGAACATTAAAGTAAGCGATTAAGCACTCATGATTCCAGTCTATGAGCGAGACTTTTCTTGAAAAGTTTTGCCTATATGAACGAAAATGCGTGTTGCGAGTTTCAGCCGCTTCCTCTGGTAGCTGCCCGATTGGATGCAATGCATGTTTTATAATAGTAGCTCCATGAATCAAGATTTTGTCTAATGTGGTTAACATTGGTTGCCAAACATAAAAATTTAGATAACGGTTAGAGGTATCATTCGTAAATTCTTAAAATTTTCTAGTATTTATTTTAGAAGCATTAGATAACCCTTCTAGAATAGTTTTTAGGTAGTGCATTAATTTTATGTCAATTCCTGTAATTTAAGCTGATACAGCGATTAAAATTATTTCTTCCCCTGCCTCTCCCTCTCACTTGGATTTTCATGAAGCATATTTTATTTCTAAAAATTCTGCTAATCTTGTCAATGATCTCCCATCATCTCCTTTCCTATCTCCAGCGTGGAAATTAATTTTGTAATTCCTTTCCCTTTTCTCTTGTTTCTTTTCTTTTTATTTTGTAAAAAAAAAAAAAAAAAAAAAAAAAAAATAATAATAATAATAATAATAATTTGGATTTTTTTCTTGTTCTTTTATAGTTCTTTATTTATTATTTTTATTTATATTTTTAATTTACTTCTTTTATTTTTATTTTTCCTTTTATTTCCATTTTTTCCATTTCATTTTCTCTTCTATCTTTTTTCAACACATTTCCCTTTTGCATATCCCTCTATCAGGTAGCGCCATCTGTCGCATTCTTCGCAACATTCTTTATCTTCAGTTCATTTTTGAACTTGTTCGTTTACAGACACGTGTATGCTTAGCTGATGACGAGCTGTTATGTTTTTAGCTCGAAACGCGTCCTGTGTTTTGTTTTAATTTTATGGTGATTTTTCTACAAAGTTTTATTATTTTAATTTAAGCTGATGTTTCTGGATCTGAGAAAAACTTTCTTGAGATGTTTCCGTTATTGGTGTTTCCGAAATGGGCTTTTGCAATGCCTGCCAGTAATCGCATCTCAATTTAAAACTTGTTTTGCATTGATTTTTTTTCTTTTATTGACAATCTATCATTATCACCTCTTGCTTGCCATTTTTTATTGGAATCTTCTAAGCAAGATGTAGAATTGACTCGAAAAATCTGATCCTAGACTGGAGTATTGAGAGACCAAATTTTAAAGAATCAGGGTCAATATCTTTAACTATTTTTAACTTATTAAAATCTTTGGATGATTGGTTGCAAATATTACATCGCATCTTGGAATTGGTGCTGGTAATAGCATTGCAAACTTTAGCATCGACAATAGTCAGCATTAATCTGTACTGAACGTGCAGTAAGCCATAATCTGTGAGTATCTTTGTGTTTATTAAATTTCGTGCCTGCTCTTCAATGTATTTTACTTCCTATTGGATTATGTCATTATCTTTGTGAATGAATCTTATTCGTATAAAACGGCAAAAACGTGGAGATGAAAGTACAAGGTTCTGCCACCATACTTTTTGAAATTCATTTATGTTACTTATTAATCTCAAATGAACTAAAGAGCTTTGGAAGATGTTTGAGGAGTTTTCAAACTTTTGTTTGAACATTTGTTCATGGGAGCCGTCACAACCCCATTTGCAGAGATATTCTAAATTTTTCAAGTCTGCTTCACATGCTGTTGTGAAAACATATTCTATGTATTTACACAGTCTTTGAGTAGAGTGATCTAAAAGATTTTACTTCCGCCATGTTGTCAGTAATGTAGTATCTTTTGAATATAACAAGTAGCTCTCTTTAGCTCGCTATAGAAGTGAATAGCAAGGACATACATATTTATTAGAAGTCCAAATTATATTATATTGATTTAAGTGAAATCTGCTGCAATAAACATGGTCAAAGCCTCAGTCGGTGATAACTTCAATGTACTTAGTTTTGTTGTCTAAACCGAAGAATTCAAAATTTTTCAATATTTTTTTTTCCTAGTTGGGCTGGCTGTAACGTCTTTAATAATTTTTTAGACATCTGCAACTGCATATCCTGCAGCTCTTTCGCTCATTTGAGCTGCGTGTGTCAATTGTTCATTGCTTATTTCATATCTTAATTGTTCTGTTTTACACCTCTTACTTCTGCCACTACAAACTTTTAATTCTTTAGCTGGGCGACTGAGTATTGTCCTTATAGGAAAATAAAGCATTCGTTTCAGTCATTCCTCGTTGTTTTCTTGAAAACATTGTTCAGTAAATCGCGAAGAAGCTCATTTCTGTTTATAAGCATGTTCGAAAGATTTTACTTTGTAAAGGAGCAAATGCATTTAATTTTCTGAACATTTCGTAATTTTGATAAGTTTCTTTGCTAGAAACTTCAACTTCTTGTTTATTTTTCTGTGTCACACTACTTTGATTACATTACACATATATTTTCTTGATATTTGTACTGATTTTCGTATATTGAATAAAAACTAATATATGTATATCTAGTACATCTCTTCTTAATAATATAAAACTCTCTTACCTCGTTAGTGAGAAAAGAACGCCCTTCTTTACGGCTAACCGAAAATATATTATACAAAATGATAACAGATAATTCACATATTATAAACACTTAGTACAAAACCAAAATGTAACATTATTTACAAAGAATCATTTAGTGCACGTTATCACTGTACGATCAAAAAACATCTTGCTTAAAATAAAAAGAAGGCACGTCTAACCACTTAACTCTTTGAGCTCTGGTGGGTGAATTTCTTCAAAATTCCCAAATGTCACATTGCAACCAGTATTTTGAAATAAAATAATTGGATTTAAAATATAAACGAAAAAAATGCATTAAACTCTTTTCGAATAAATTTGGTCGAATATTCCGGTGTTATTGTGACATTTTGGGATTAAAATTAAGAGGGAAAAAATTCAACCACCAGAGCTCAAAGGGTTTAAAAAAAGGGATTTTTTCTCTTTAATTTTCAGATTTGTCCTCTGCACACCAAATGGTCATCAGTATGGAGTAAAAAACTACAGCAAATATTAAATGTAAACAGATAATAAATTTAAAATTTTAATAAAGTAAAAAAAAAAACTTTTTCAAAAACTTTTTTGAAATTTTGTTTTACTTATTAAAAAAATGGGGGTCAAATGGGGGTAGATTTTATTTCATATCTTTTAATTAGCCGACATATACTGTATGAAAACGCAAGAGTTCTTACTGAACTCAGTTTAACTCCCTATTAAAATTATAAAATTTATCTAAAATATTTAATTTTAAAAAAATGTGGTTTCAAACGTGAAAATCATAATGAATATGCATTATATATACAAAAATATTTATGTAAACGGAAGTATACATCTTCTTCTTTAGAAACCGTAAAAAGTTTCTGAAATTCTACTGAGAATAGTTTTTTAGACGTTCGATAAAAAGATGCATATATCAGAAGCATAAAAAGAGAAATGCACAAACCATGAATTCTAAGTAAAATACCAGACAACTGAAGAGTCTACAGATCGAAATGAACCCGTTACCATATGGACAGGATAGTGCTCTTATACCAACCAGAAAATGATCATCTATATACGAGATTTGAAATTTTGACTTTTGGCCAGCTTTTTCAGCGAAATACCACACTGTGCGATGGTCAATTTCAAGAAAATCGTCTGCCTCGATAAGAAAAGCATTGATATTAAAAACTACATAGGTAAATTTCCGAAGTTAGTTAATTTTTCAGCCTTGGCACTAGTGGCCTAGTATTGCTGCCATTACAGATTTTACTATAACTGTCCTATCTTGTATGTTAATCTATGGTTCAACCAAAATCCCATTGATTTACTGGATGCGACGCGACAAATAAACGGAAAAAAACCTTGTACAATGCATTTAATGAATTTTTGTATTACTCGGATTAAAAGAAAGCAAGAATGAAAAAAACATGCGTCAGGCATAGATTATGAAACACTTTCCAACACATTCAGAATAATGTAACAAAACCGCACCATTTAAAAATTTAAAATATTATTCAACCATATGGGAACGCATAACACATTTCAAAACCCAATTTCAGCTGTTCCCATCTACTATCGGAAAATTATCCGATTTTTTTCACCAGCCTTGTATATGATATATAGATTTGTACCTATTAACTACATGCATGCCAAAATTTAGTTCAGTTCAGAAATACATATACTTCAGTTGAAAATTCCCCTTCAGCAATTTCCTCTAATAAGGAGAATGGTACGTGAATACTTTTGTGTATCCTTGTATATAAGGTATAGGATTTATATATGAGTAACATGCAAAAAAATAATTAAATTTAAAAGCGCATTCCGAATTTTAAACCGTACACTCCAAGTAATGGAATAATTTTGAGTGTCCCTGTAAATACACTATTAGTCCTACATACTTGATATACAATACCAAAAATGCTTTGGTGATCCTAAATAACCTTTATCCATGAAAATCTGAATATATTTACGGGAGTTATAGCATGGACAGACGGACAGACAAACCGAATGCATAAACACTTTTCAACTTTGTTGGAAAGTGTTGATAAAAAGAGAAAGAAAGAAAAATCATGCATTTAGCACACATTCTAAAACATTTTTCCAACATTTCCGGAATACTACACCGAAACTTCACCGTTTAAAGAGGTGGAACCAGATTGGAGCGATTGTTGTCGATAGCCAGTAAGGTACTCGAATTATTTTTTGCATCCATATATGTGATCCATAAATCTGTATATACACTACATAGTATGATAAAATTTACCTTAGTTACAAAGCGCATAATACAGTAGAAGTTCACTTTCAGCAATTTCCACCAATAGACACCGAAGTATTTTCGTACAGCCCTGTATATTATGTATAGATAGTCCAAGAGCCGACAGAACTAAAACCTATGTTATCAAACACAAGGAAAAAACCTTCATTTTATGGAAGTGTAGAAGTAGGGGAATCTAATAATCCATGTCTGCCGGCAGTGAAGTAATGCATAAGCCAAAACTCAATACCACCAGTGGCTGACTCGTAGGTTTATGATTGTGTTTGTCCTACAACTATCCTCCATGTTTTCATATCTTTGTTTGTAGGACAAACACAATTTTATTATCATTGCAGACAGGTAAAAGCCACTGTTCATGACAGGGAGTTCAAAATGTGGGCCATTGACAAATCATTGGAGCTTGGAATTCACAGCAAACTCACACTTCAGCAAGAATTTCAAACAGGCACATAAAATAACAAGTCGAAAGATAACACAAATCGTAATAAAAAGAGATTTGTTTCCGGAAGTGTCTTTGCAACTTGTGATCGACGAATTCCGGGAAAATGTGAAAAAATGATTAAGCAACGAAACCAGTGTCCAACGTGGTCATCATCACTTGGCCATTGTCTTCAAAGTGGCTTCCAATACGAGATTGCATATAACAGAACTCTCGATGTGAAGGGATCTAAAGACGCGGGTGCATCGGTAATCAGTAAAAACAAAACGACCCATTCCTATACCGTGCAAATACGTATTAACACCACTGGAAAATTTATGGAACCTTTACTACTTGTAACATAGGAATGTCAGGGGGAATTTGGTCCCAAAGTTATGGAAAATATACAACGAATATCACCTCAAATTTGCTCATTACATGCTCCAAGTCAAGAAAGAGCACAAAACAAATAAATGCGGAATACTTCGATAAACTAAAAGAATCGATTGGTGTTCAGGAAACAATCATGGTGCTGGATAGTTAGAATGACCAAACGGATCTACGTTTACGCATTGAGAAGTTTGGATTAAATGTGGAGCCTGTTTTTCTCCCACTGGACACGGCAAAATTTCTTCAGCTGTTAGACGTTTATTTCTTTCAACAATACAAGTACTTAATAAAGAGAATAGTGGAATATTCAAAACTCATCGGAGTATTTGTGGAAATGTCGACATGACCAATAGAGAAAGCATAATAAAATTGCATAAGTTAGCCTATAACCAATTCTCCTCGCCCACCTTCGATGACATGCATTGGTATGCCTTTCAAAAGGCTTTAATTAGAGACGTGGATCTTTCGATCAGTTAAACAGGCATGATTTAACTTAACAATTAACACCTGTGACAACTGCGAGACACCCCCTTTCACCTCGGGCATCTGGTGTTGGAAACACTCGTGCTTCAGTCATTTCTATTCAGAAATGCACTACTATCCGTGAAGTTACTTTTTCCACCAAGCATAAACTGTCTTATGTGTGATCTCTGGAACACGCCAACTCTCTTTTCTACCACACAGAATGTCTTTCCTGCATAGCTACACTGTAAAAAATATTATAAGGTTACTAAGAATTTTCTAGGAAACTGGGATACCTAGAACATTTTATGTAACTATAACAAAATAAATTCATGTAACTGATTCATGTTTATACTGTAAAAAAAAAAATCTGTAATGTTACTAAGAATTTTCCCGGAAACTGGGGATGCCTAGAACTTTTTACGTAACTCTAACAACAATAAAAATATCATGTATTTATCCCGGGTTACCGATAAAATTTTAGTAAGCATACAAATTTCTGTTCTTCACAAAAACTAGTTTTGTAGATTTGCATCTTTTTTTTTTTTTTTTTTTTTTTTTTTTTTTTTTTTTTTTTTTTTTTTTTTTTTTACAGTGTACCGACAAAGTTTTAATTAGCGTAAAATTTCTAGCGCTTTACAATAACTAGTTTTGGTAGTTTTACATCATTTTTTTTTTTTTTACAGTGTAGCGATCTGGAGAAATCAATTAATGACAGAAATACATCGGCCTATAATTCTTCGCCAGTTGCATTCAGACGGGTAGTTATATACATTTCCTTGATATCCATGATAAGAGCATTACATCACAACCACTCTTTACGAAATCCCGATCTGGCAGTTGGGGATCTTCCCTAGACACTAGACAGTATATTAAATATAGTTCAGTTGTAAAATGCATAACTCAGTTAATAATCTCCCTTAACCAATTCACACTGATACATAGTAACGCTTGCGAATTATATTGTGTAGCCCTATATGATCTATAGAATGTATATGATCTATAGAATTTATATATACTACGTAGTATGCAAATATTTAACCACTTCACCGGCGACAGGTATGGGGAAACAGTGCTTTTACCCCCGACTTATCTCGAGGCAGCCGGTGAAGTGGTTAAACATAAAAACACATATACATCTGGAAAGACACCTCCAACATTTATATCTCATAGATAATACTGCAACCGTACTCTTAACTGATATGCATGTCATCTTCTAAAGTAAGCATCTTGTAATGAACCTCAATAATTTCAATAAAATTCATTAAGTTTGAAACAGTGTAACATTATTTTATTAAAATACCCTACATACATTTTTTCTCCGTAGACCGTGTTTTTCTCGTAACCGGATTTTTTTGAGAAACACTGTAAACGAATGATAAAATGTTTCGAACACCATATTCTACTGAAAGAATGTTATTGTGTACCGCTTAAAAGGATATCAATTTCACCTTCAGCAATTTCCGTGAATAAGCGGAAATGTATTCGAATTTTTTTTTCTGCAGCCCTGTATATGATCTATTAGTTAAATTTAAAAATGAGTATCACAGCTGAAAACGCACTTCTAGCAGTTAATGTTTATAGACAGTACTATAACCGAATTATTTTGTATGTCCTTGTAAATAAATCATAAATTCTAAGAACATCCTATTCCATAGTAAGCATCTTCAAGAACACCTAAGTTATATATATCAATTTCAATAAGTATGAAACAGTGTATAGCATCATTAAAATACGCCGCACATAGACAGTAATGTAACGGGATTCTTTTGAGTGGCCCTGTAAACGAATTATAAATTTTACACACTTCATTTTCAATACCAAACATTCCATAGTAAACTTCAATAACATATATCAATTGCACAGGAATTCAAGTGCGAGGGAAAGCCAATAAGTAGGTCACAAACCGATATGAGAGGTCGGAAATTAGTAGTAAAATTTTTCCAAATATGTCAGTAGGTAGAGGCACTGTCCAAATATAAGATGTCAATTTCGAATTTATAAGACAGTAGTTGTACAAGATGAGCAGGCGCTTTCAAAAGTTGTTGACGACGAACGAAATGATCATCCTATTGAGATTGCGACAGAAGACACGGTGCGCAAGTTTGAGGAAATGGTTAGAGCTGACAGGCGAACAACAATAGACAGCATAGCAACTGCAACAGGGTGTTCACATGGTTTAGCCAACAGCCGACTGATGCAGGCGTTGAATGTGATGTACACAGGTGGATGAGAGTGCAGTCCAAAGACTTTTATGCATCTGGTATTAGAAAACTCATAAAGAGATGTGACAAATGTATCTATGTAAATGACTATTATATAGAGAAATAAACATGCCTTTTAAGTATTATCTTGGTTTCCCCTTCTTTTATTGGTTTTTGCGACCTACTTACTGACGTATCCTCGTATATTTATCCGAGTTAGAAAAAGGACAGACAGACAAACCGAATTCATAAGCATGTTTGAATTATGTTGAAAAGTGTTAAAAGGACAAAAGACTACAAAACATATTTGTTTAACAACTATCGTTAATCTTAGTATAGTTTACGCGCAAACGAAACGCAAATCTCATGCTTCAAAGTGAGGCCCAAGGAAGTCAAAAGACAAAAGTCTCTGATTTACACGAGCAGTTTGTAAAAATGCAAAACAGATTGCTTAAATCAAAAGAATCTAATTTAAATATTTAAAATTTTACGATCAAATAATACGAAGAGAAATTTTTGAATAATTAAAAGCTAAATTTTGAATAATTAATGAAAGTTTGAAATTACTTGCATAAAAGTAAACAATAAATTAATCTTTCATGTTTTAATAAATCGTTGAAAATGTTTCTACATTTTCACAAGGTTCTAAAAGAATATTTAGTTTCTACTATTATAGGTTATTCTAGGTAATAAAACACAGAAGTTGAAAAATTAAAGTAACGTATATTTAAAGCAAGAGAAAGAAGTTTAAATACTTAAAGGTTTGAGATCAAAGAGTTTGAAGAGCAAAAGTGAAATTTTCGAAACTGCTAAATAAAAGTACGCAATAAAATATATTTTAAGGTTTTCGAAAACCTTTGAGGAGCAATCTAGATTTTACAGAATATTTAGTTTGTTGTACTTAAGATCAATCAGTGGATGCGTACTAGGGTGGAACTTAAGTATAGGGTGAATTTTTTTTTTTATATTAATGTGTAATCGTGAAAACATTTTTTCTTTTTGGATGTCTAAACTATTGGCTTTAAAGTTTTTTAAAATTAATTTGTTTTCCGGTTCCTCAAGGACGTCAAAGTTTTAAAATTTCACTATAAAGTAACTTAAAGTAAACAACTTAACTGTGTTCATGTGTGCTTATATTAAGCAAATACTGCCCAGAAGTCATCGCGAGGAGGTATCTAAATATCGACTTCCACCCTACTTACCCCACTTTGTTATGGATTAATTCCATTGGATATTCAACCTACTTACTTGCTTATAAGTCTTCTTAGGCAAACTTTGACATTACATTGGGGGAATTCAACTTTCCCAAGATAAAGCCACCTTTTGCTTAATATCTAAAGACGGTTGACGAGACAATTTTGAGACACGTTTCCACTGTTTGAGTATGACAAGGAAAATCTAAAATTCAGGTGTTTCCCCTGTTTGTACTTTTTTTTAAGTTCTTCATCCGATCAATCCGTCAAGTAGGATCCATTTTTTTATAGTCTATAATTTAAATATGTTCGCATTTTTTCAATTTACTTTCCTACTGGTCCAGAAAATCTTTTAGTATCCGTAATTTTTCCAGCCAGACGTTGAAATAATTATCTAAAAACAGTTCATTTGCATGTAATAAGCAATTATCTATTGTAAAGTTTTTACAGTTATGCTTCCAATGTTTTGACAACTCCAGATTTTCGCCCTGCATTGACGGTGTTTCTGTTTCACCCAATAAATTTCAAACTTGAAATGTCCGTATTATTATCTTGAAAATACACCAAAATTGCAGTGACTATATTAATATAAGAAGACGATGTCAGTGAAATATGACCAATATATTTTGATCCTGGTTTTTGAACTAAGACCATGTGTTCTTCTTTAATGATTTTTCGTTATACGTTTTTCCCTTTGCTTCAGTTATTATAGTGTTATTCTTTCTGCCATCAAATTACAAGCTTTTTAAAATTAACTTTTTCATCTTTCTTGTTCTTTCAGATACTTCCTTTTCTCTTTCTTTGTCTTCTCCAAGTCCTTCTTTCAGTTACCTTTCCTTTATTATCATTAGAAATCTATATCTTCTAGGGGGCCATTTGCAATAATATTTGCAGTTCTGTCTAATACTCTGGTTCTTTCACCTTGTTGATTGTCAAATTCAGGTTTAGAAGAACTACCGATTGAACTATTTCCTTCATTTGGCGAGTCATTCAGTCAAAACATCACATTTTAGGGTTTCGTTCATCTGACGAAACCCTATTCGTCTCGCTCCTCTGTCTGTCTGTCTGTCTGTCCGTCACAGAGCCCGTTTTCAGAAACTATATATGTTGGAGACTTGAAATTTTGCATACTTATAGCTGAACATCTGACATCAAACGACAAATCATAAAATTTTGAAAAAGTCTTATATTTACCCATCCGGGCTCTAACGTATGTATTTTAATCTTTTTGTTCTAACTGAGCCCCTAATTAAGTTGAAGATTTGAAATTTTGCATACTTATAGCTGAACATCTCACATCAAACGACAAATCATAAAATTTTGAAAAAGTCTTATATTTACCCCTCTGGGCTCTAACTTTTGTATTTTTAGCAATCTTTCTAACTCAGCCCCTAATTAAGTTGGAGATGTGAAATTTTGCATACTTATAGCAGGACACTTACGACCACACGAAAAATCATAAAATTTAAAAAAAGTCTTATAATGTTTACCCCTCCGGGCTCTAACTTCTGTATTTTTAGCAATTTTTCTAACCTCCACATTTTTCATCCGGGGGGGGGCACTTTTCTAACTTTTTCCGACGCTCTTTTGACCACTCTTTCATATTATGCAACATAGCCGCACATACTTTAGTTCAACTTTTTACCACCAGGGGGCGCCTACCTATATCGGGTGCTATGGGCCCGATCCCTTTGACTAATATATCTACGGATACTTTGTAAAACGTAGTTTCGTTCAGATAGAGGTTTATTTAGAATAGAGTGCGCCCCCTGGTTGCGAAATGTGGAACTAATAGAATTTTCAAAAGGACAAAGTGTTTTGAAAGGAATATTAAACGAAACCCTCTGTGCGATCTGTGATCACACTTAACCACTTGTTTGTTTTAAAATAATTTTTTCTTTCCTTGATATTTTCTGTTCCAGTTTTGAAACATTTTTTTTTTGTAGTTTCATATCTATTGATCCTATTGTAATCACCCCATCTCTCTTTGGTCTTTGAGAAAGTGACTTACCTGTTCTGATACACGATGATATTTAGTGCATTTACACAAAGAAAAGTTTTTTGCACGATTACCTAACAATTTACAATTTTATATTGGATGTGGAATTATTCTTTTTAATCTTAATATTTTTCTTTAAATTTTGACATTTCTCACGATAGTCTAATCATTTTTTATGATTTGTGTATCAGAAACCGTTCGAATTGAAGATCTCTGCAATACACTTTTAATTGTATGAGCAACAGTTTTAGATATTTCAGAAACAGCGTGTTCCAGATTCCAGCTGGCAGATTTTTAAGTTAAATTGAACTCATAAAATATGTTCCATAACAAATTCATATGTTCGCCAAAGATGACAGGCTAATGTTAGGGTATAACTGTAGGATAGATGGCCATAGAGGAGAGATGGCCAGTCTAAATATATCCAAAACTTGATCATAGATTGCAATATAAACATTGTTCGTATGAAATAGTTCAACGAGTTTATTTATTGCGATGTGCGGTTGCGTTTTTCGATTATAAAAAGTAAGTGTAATTTTACTGTAAATTAAATAGGTGGTTGAATAATTTTTTTGAATTAGGTATCTCAATGTTTTGCAGTACGTACGTTATATATATTTTTTACTGTATGGACTTTTAAGGCGCGTATATAATCTAATATTTACTTCTAAGACTAAAACGAAGACGTACAATGGCTATTGGTGCTTTAAATTGGACGACTATCAGGCCTTCAATTTCTGGAGAGATGGCCACATGAAATCGAGGAGAGATGGCCCCCTTTAATCAATATTTCAAAATTATGCTTAGTGATGATTTTAACAAAATATAATTAAATTTAAAATAAATATATAACGTTTACGTTTATAAATATATATTAATTGATATAAATATTTAAATGTTAACTAATATAAATATTTTAATAATAATAATAATAATATAATAAGACCTAAAGATTTATTTGTTTCAGAAAATACTGAAAAAAGTCGGAAACTTTCATAACAGAAACTGATAAAGTTGATAAATAAACTAAATTAACGTAATAAAGCTACAATTAACGCGAGAGAAAAAAAACACGAAATTCCAGTAGCGAGGAAAACGAAATACATTTAAATTATCATATCTTACAGATTCCGATTAAATAGAATTGGATTAGGATCACTGAGTTGGTTGTGCAAAACGATATAATATCACATCCAAAAAGAATCCCTGGATACAATGCATAAGGTACCTGAAGTGGATCCATGAAACGTGTAAAAATTATCAAGACCTTTGCTAAGCATGCGGTAAGGTTTTACGAAAAGTGAAGTATTGAAATTATACTTCAAATTTTGTTTATCCGAGTTTGCTTCATAGTCCGAGTGCTACAGAGCGAAAATAAGGTGAAAAGAGCAAATCGTGATAAGAATATACCGATTGGTCAGTATCTACTTTATATTAATACAATGCATTTCAGAGGGGGAGGCATCGCGTAAAGTCGTAATAATTCAAGATGGCGGCTGTTATTCAAAATGGCGTCATTTTCTGAATTTTCTTACTATCCATCATATAAATGAATGTTTCAGGACGATTTCGATGTTTTTAACGTCAAAAATTTCGTTTTTAATACTTTCCATCATAGTTGAATGAATTTATGAATTCAGTTTGTCTATTTGTTTGCCTGTCTGCCTTCTTGCCATTCCATGCTCTAACTCGCTTAAATATCGCTATTCGCTTAAATTCACTCAGATTGTCATGCAATTTATATATATTATTGAAGTTTACAATAACATGTTCCGAATAAAAATGAAGTGTATAGGTTTTATAGTCCGTTTACAGGGCTCTCAAAAGAATTTCATTACGTTATAGTCTATTAGTGCGGGTGCTATGATTAAGAAAACTGCAAATCGTGATAAGAATATACCGATTGGCGAGTATCTACTTTATATTAATACAATGCATTTCAGATTGGGAGGCATCGGGTAAAATCGTGGGAATTCAAGATGGCGGCTGTTATTCAAAATGGCGTCATTTTCTGAATTTTCTTACTATCCATCATATAAATGTGCGTTTCAGGTTTATTTCTATGTTTTTAACGTCAAACATTTCGTTTTTAATACTTTCCGCCATAGTTGACTGAGTTTATGAATTCAGTTTGTCTGTTTGTTTGTTTGTTTGTTTGTCTGCTTGCCATTCCATGCTCTAACTCGCTTAAATATCGCTACTCGCTTAATTATCGCTACTCGCTTAAATTCACTCAGATTGTCATGTAATTTATGTATGTTATTGAAGTTTAGAATAACATGCTCCAAATAATAATTGAAGTGTTTAGCTTTTATAGTCCGTTTACAGGGCCCTCAAAAGAATTTCATTACGTTATTGTTTATTAGTGCGGGTGATACGGTTGAGAAAACTACAAATCGTGAGAAGAATATACCGATAGGTGAGTATCTACTTTATATTAATACAATCCATGTAAGAGGGGGAGGTATCGCGTCAAGTCGTAGGAATTCAAGATGGCGATTGTTATTCAAAATGGCGTCATTTTCTGGAATCCTTGCAATTTTCATAATATTCATCGTAAAGCGTGTTTGATGTAAAATGTATGCGCAAAATCTGTAAAAATAAGTGTGGCTGTAGTAAGGTTGGATTTTCTTTCACATTATTATGTAACTGCAAAAACGAATGTGAGAAATAGGATGATACAAAGTGAAGTTTTTATATTCCTAACTTTAAATGTAACATGTAATTTTTTTAATATCTTGTATAATTAAGGTATTAATAAAAATGTATTTTTGTTATTTATTTATTCCTTTCATTTTCCTCACTATAAAATACAAAAATACTTTAATAATTGTCCTATTTTCATTTTAAGCGTATTTCTGATATTAAAAAGGGAATTTTTCAATTTAAAAATATCGAAATTGACATCATAGATACTTTTATACGATATATAGGAGTAAAAATGCAAAAAAGTTTGAATAACAGCAGCCATCTTGAATTCCTATGAATTTGCACGATGCCTAGACTTTTTATATGTATTGTATTAATAAGAAATAGATACTGACCATTCGGGATATCTTTTTTACAAAATACACTTTTTTCATACCTAGCAGCTCCACTAATAACAGTTGATTTAACTGATGATCTTTATAAAATGTATACCCAGTTGCAAACGCACGTATTCTGCTTTTGGTGCGTCACTGTAAATAAACGATAAATATTATGCACAGCTTATTCTATAGTAAGTAACTTGTAGTGCGTTTCACTCATGTATGTCAATTTGAATATGTTTCAGAGAGTATAACATGATTAAAACACATTGCAAACGATTTCCCCCCATAGACAATAACGTAATGGAATTTTTTTGAGGGTCCTGTAAACGGACTATAAAACTTGATATATACACTTGAATTTTTATTCGGAACATGTTATTGTGAACCTCAATAACATATATAAATTACATGACAATCTGAGTGAATTTAAGCGAGTTGGAGCATAGAATAGCAAGAAGGCAGACAGACAAACAAACAGTCAAAATGAATTCATGAACCCATTCAACTATGGCGAAAAGTATTAAAAACGAAACTTTTGACGTTAAAAACATCGAAATCGACATGAAACACACATTTATATGATGGATAGTAAAAAAATTCAGAAAATGACGCTACTTTGAATAACAGCCGCCATCTTGAATTCCTACGGCTTTACGCGATGTTTCTTCACCTTACATGGATTGTATTAATATAAAGTAGATACTCACCAATCGGTATATTCTTCCCACGATTTGCAGTTTTCTCAACCGTAACACTCGGATTAATAGACAATACCGTAATGGTATTCTTTTGAGGGTCCTGTAAACGGACTATAAAGTGTATACACTTCATTTTTATTCGGAACATGTTATTGTAAACTTCAATGGCATACATAAATTGCATGACAATCTGAGTGAATTTAAGCGAGTAGCGATATTTAAGCGAGTTAGAGTATGGAATGGCAAGAAGGCAGACAGACAAATAAACAGACAAACTGAATTTATAAACTTATTCAACTATGACGGAAAGTATTAATAAAGAAATGTTTGACGTTAAAAACATGGAAATCGACCTGAAAGACACATTTTTACGATGGATAGTAAGAAAAATCAGAAAATGACGCCATTTTGAATAACAGCCGCCAACTTGAATTCTTACGACTTTACGCGATGCCCCCCCCCCCCCCCCCCCTGTGAAATCCCTCTGAAATGCATTGTATTAATATAAAATAGATGCTCATCAATCGTTATATTCTTATCACGATTTGCAATTTTCTGAACTGTAGCACCCGGACTATCACTCATTTTCCATCATATAACTACATCTTTACAAATTGCTATATGTTTTTCATGGTTAACTATATGAAGCGTGTTATTTTTTTGCTATTTAAATTTACTTTTTCTTTCTTGTATTGGATGGCCATCTGTCCTCGGCTTTAAGGAGAGATGGCCATCTGCCATTTATATTTCAATTTTGTTTAATACTTTTTGTTTTCAATATTTAATATTTTTTGCATAAAATATTATGAATATATGTATAAGAATTTAAAATATGCATCAATATTTCTTGTGTTTGCATTCTAAGAATTTTTATTTCAGTCTTTAAAATCTATTTCCATCTACCCTAATTGTTTTGGTTTGCGAAATACAAGACACTTCAACAGTTTTCTAGATTTAGGCACGTTAGCAGACATTGTCACATTTGACACCGACTGTTTATTGAAAAATATTCGAAGAAACTGTTAACAGACACTAAATCGGACTAACTTGTTATGAGTCGCAGCCAAATAAATCAGAGACAGTGAAAGCCGACACCCACTACACTGTCTTCTACAAAATTCAAATAAAGTGGGTCCATCGTTTCCATGACTATCAAACTAAATTATTCACTTTATTACAGGGCATTAACACTCTATTAACTTAATTTTTCAAAATATAAATTTAACAATAAGCTTAAAACACTTTTCATGCAATTATTGGCTTTTATCGTTTTCTATGGAAAATCAGACGCTTTGAGTAACAGGAAAATATCATTTTAAAATTAAAAGAAAAACATTTTCTTTTTATGGAGTTAAAAAGGAAACAATAACCACTATTAGAATATAAAATTTGAAACATCGTTTTTTAATTCCACCCTAATGCATACTAGGCCAGTAAAATTAGCTAAAAAAAGAGCCGTTTCAACCAAAAATTCGTGGAAAGCTAGAAATCATTTTAATCACTTTGTTTTACATCCAAATGAAGGTATTTAAAGTTTTTCCTATTTTTTCTAGTGAGCTTTAGACGCGGCACTACGATAATCTCAAAATTTTCGGACTTTTTTCGGTATTTTGCAAATAACTTAAAAACTGTTTATTCTACAGAAACAATCCTTATTCATGAATTATAGTGCACTAAAATCTGCGTCGATTGAGTATTACGGGCTAAAAATTCCACCAATATCAAGCGAGATATGGTAAATCAAAAAAGTACATTTTTCCACATTTTCCTAATAAAAACCATAAAATCGGTTTTTTACGTACCAATTGTCAGTTAAATGAATTATTTTGCTTACAAAACAGTAGAACTGCATGAATTGACGAACGGTACTGTTTAATTAACAACTTCAGAATTTAATTACATCAATATGGGAATTTCACCAAGCTTTTCAACAGATGATTGCATCTGAAATTAAACCGATATCCTCAAATTAATTTTAATTCTGTCGTTAAAGAAATGCTGCCCTACTTCTATTCAAGCCCTGCCACTTATATTTCCTTGACGTGGTAGAATTAGTGTCTGACCCCGGAATAATGGGATGTTTATATGATGTTTTATATAAATAAACGTAAATTCACAAGAAGGCAATCAGACAAGTTTTGGTCTGGGATATAGTCAAACATGACTATTGAGAGATGACCCTGATGAGATCGTTGAAGAGTACTGGAGGTCTCTCTCGTGGTAGAGGACAGACCGATAGCGCCCTGGCTAAAAGGATTGCTAAGATGCCCATAATAATGGATATTTCCCAACAATTGAAGAAGTTCTGTGGAGTGTCATTTTTGTACAACTGAGTAGCACGTTGATACGAAATTATCTAGAATCAGAAGGGACAACATCGATGTGTATAAGTTTGTTTCATTTTTTCTGTCGCATAACCCATTCCCATCATGTGACTACGTGATGTATCTGAGTACAGGAATGCTTGGTGGCGATAAAATAAATTGTCATCTAGACAAAGAGATTGGATTTGCAAGTATAAAAAGTGTCATTGGTGGTCATTTTGGCCATTTGAAATTCAACAGATCCAATCGAGTAACTCCAATGAAAATCTTCACCTGCACTGTAAAAGTCCTTGATGAGGAGGTATCCGTCGATCCAGAGACGATTTTTCGTCGAATTTCCTTCGATAAGAAATCAGAGGAAGAAGTTAGAAAATTCTTTGAATCTGAATTGGCTCCATAAACGACTTCTCTGTTTGATAACGTTTGGATGAGGAATACGTGAAAGTCAGTATTTTACAATTTGTTTACCCCTTAAACGCGCCATTTACGGACACACATTCTATGACAAAAAATGCTTGTTTAGGTTCCCTCTACCATCCTTTAAATTTTTGCTATTTATTGTTCGATCATTATGTGTAACTGGGATTCTTCACAAAAGAAAAATAATTTTTATAGAAATGTATTGTCCTATATATCCTTGTTAAGAGGCATTTCTATAAAATTATTATGGAAAACAGAATTAGAGAGCGAATATATCGCTCACCCACAAGAAAAGTTACACATCTCGACAAAAGTGTATTTCATAGGAGAGGCAAAAGAAAATTTGCATAATTTTACTATAAGATGAAATTGTAGCACTTAGCATTGTATGCAGGGATAAAACAGTGCATAAAAGCATAAAACACTTAAAAATGAAGGCGTAGGATGAGGTTTGGAGGGTTGGAGGCTTTTACCTCCCCGTACAATCTACCCCTCTTCTGTGGTCACAAATAGGCATATAGCGTAATAAATGGTTTTTCCGTATAACTACACTTATGAAACTGTTTGTGTAGCAAGACACAACTATGGCAGGCATATTAGTGGAATAAAACGTAAAATAAATTTTTGCGAGATGTGTCACTTTTCTTGCGGGTGAGCGATATGTGTAATACACGCGTAAATGTTTAATATATAAATAAACAAAATGTTATCTTTGAAATCATTGCTTTTTGATAGTACAAATCAAATAATTTCTTGAAGAATATTTACTTTACTCAGGTAAGAAAATATCCCGCTAAATTTTAGGGATGGTTATATTATATGAGTTGTAAATTGTTGTATCTTGATAAGTATTAATGAAGCAATTTAGATTCATGCCTTTTTTTTTTAACTATGCAAACAAGAATAGTAACAAAATTTAGTCAATTTTTTGCAAACTGATACAATCTTCTGTTACATAATTTGTAAAATCAAGGCTTGCAATTGTTGTGTTCCCTTGGTTACAATGAACCTGATTATCTTCCAAGGTTTGTGATAGTAGTGCAATCCACCTCTAAACAACTGAAAAATAAATAAATAAGGGAACTGTAATTTGGCTATTCATAAAAATTTTGAAGTATGATTTCTATAGATTAACAAATATTTTTATGATTCACAATAGAAATATTTTTCATTCAAGTGTATTGATATTTTAACATATTTTTGATGTCCTAAATGTAAATATATTATAATAAATTTTAATTTAATGAAAAATACTTTAGCGATAATCAGGTTATCATTATTTTGATGTCCCATGTTGATGTTTTAAGTATATTTATCTATTATTCTTAAACATTTAAAAACACTTTTATTTTAAAACTACTTAATTAAAACATATAAAATATTTGTTTTGTTTCAGAGACAGTTTTTTAACTGAACTTTTTTATTGTTTGAATGAGCATTCTTTGTTGTGCCTTTCTTATTTTTCATCATATACGTAAGCAATAGTCTTTCAAATACGCCGACATTTGATGAACATTGATGTCAGCAAGGGGGTGCGAGCAGCTGCTTGGCATCAATCAGCTACCGCGCTAGATAGTAGTGTGCCTGATGATTGCTTCACTATACTCAGAGTTACACATCTAAAGCTATACCAACAATCGTTTGTGTCTTTTCGTATGATGCCAGTTACCGACGTAATATCTTTCGTTTTCGTTTTATTTAAATTTTAATACATATTTATATTGTAAAGAAGTAACGTTTCAGTGTTTGTTTATAGGGGTTATCTCTGGAACTACCGACGTGATTTCAAATGGTGGCAAAATACTGGTGATCATCTCTGCCCCAACACAGGCTATATTTTGTATCGGTAGAACAACCCCAAAGGTGGTACAGAAACACAAAACTTTCTAAAATTGCGTTTTATGTAATATTGTGGAGCAAGAAACTTGAAATTTGAATGCTGTTACTTTTAAAACATAAATGCTTGCACGAATAGTTTAAAAAATTCTAATATAAAAGGCTGAAGAACTAAAATCATTCTAAAATTGCGATTACACTGACACTGTTGGGGCTAGAAACTTGAAATTTGGTTGGACAGTTACTTTTAAGATGTAAATACTTGCTATGTGCGGTTTGAAAAATGTTAGAAATTTGAAAAGGAGTTAACCTTTTATTTACTGACGGTACTTATAAGTACTATTAAAGGAACCTATTATAAAATTAATTTAATACATCGATTAGTTGTAATACAGTTTAGAATGAGTAATAGATGCATTACTTTATCTTTTTACAAAAGCATCATTGGTTACACAAAACAACAACAAAAAAAAAAAAGATTTATTTTGTCCTGCAACTTTTCAGCTTTCTTGGAGTTGCGGGTGCGCGGGGGGGGGGGGGGGGATTTTTTCATTCGGAAATATACCTACATTTCTATTGTAAGAACACATTTCCTAATTCTACAAAATAGTAAGAAAAATATTTAAAATAAAAGATTTGTGTGGGGCACAATTATATTGAACAAAATCCCTAAAAAATCAAATTTAATTAATCCTTCTAAATCCTTAATCTTTCTAAAATTTATTAAATGATTATGTAAATCTTCTAATGTAGTTTAAACAATTTACGAAAAATGCTTTAGAAGATAAAATGTTCATGAATTCATAATTCAGTACATAAAGGGTTAAAAGGGCTACGTAACTAGTATTTAAGTATTGCGCGGCAGCGCAATACTTATTTATTTCCAGTGTCACTTCTCAATGTTAATTTAACATGGAAAAGCCTATGGAGCTCATAACTTTTTCATTTTTTTCTTCCCACCTTTTTGTCCCTGATGCCACAATTTTTTTATTCTTTACTAATTCTAATGATATTGCAGCGCAATACTTATTTATTTCCAGTGTCACTTCTCAGTGTTAATTTAACATAGAAAAGCCTATGGAACTCATAAATTTTTCATTTTTTTCTTCCCACCTTTTTGTCCCTGATGCTACAATTTTTTTATTCTTTGCTAATTCTAATGATATTATAAATTTAAAGTGTAAAAATGTTTCCCTGACGTCAGGGTCAAAACGAATGACAAAATGCTTTTCCATATTGGTGAATTATAACCCAGAGAGTAACATGGGCTAATTTTTATTTACATTATTCAAATATTTTTCTTAATAATTCCAAATTTCGCTTTTTTCATTGAGAATTATCGGACATTTTTCCAATAAAATGTAACGTTTGTTCTCCATTATTGCAAATAAATCAAAAGCCGTAATAATAATTTATCTCATTTTAGTTGAAAGATTTCCACGTGAAAAATTAAACCGAAATTTTTTTTTTTTTTTTTTTTTTTTTTTTTTTTTTTTTTTTTTTTTTAAAGCTTTACAAAGATGACTATGGCGTCAGAATGGAAATAAAAAGGGCATTTCTAATAAATGAAAATTAAAATTCTAGTGCTATACTCACCTTGAGTTAAATAATTAAAATATACATAAAGCACAAATAATTGTACAAAAACTACTTTTAGGTGCATAAATATAATATAGAGATATTTAAAATACAGATTTAAAATATCTCAAACATCAGAATATACATCAGAAAAACCTAGAACTTTTTCAACCATTACAAGGCTGTCTTCTGTAGGATTTTTTAAAATATTGTTATTATTTTCTTTGCGCTTATTTGAGAACTGTTCAGAAGAAAACATTGTAATTTAAATTTAAAAATTAAAATAAATAAATAAAATAATAAAATAAATAATAATAATAACAATAATAATTAATTTTAAATTTAAATTTAAATTACAATGTTTTCTTCTGGGAAATCCTCGAATAAGCGCAAAGAAAATAATAACAACATTTAAATCCTACTGAAGACGGCCTTGTAATGATTGAAAACGTTCTAAGTTTTTCTGGTGTATTTTGAGATATTTTTAATTTGTATTTTAAATATCTTTATATTATATTTTTGCACCTAAAAGTAATTTTTGTACAATTATTTGTGCTTTATGTATATTTTAATTATAATTAGGATATTTTCAGAATAAGTTTTACTTTGTTCAAGTTTATGTTTTAGTAAAAAGCTTCAAACGGATAGCTATTTTTACGCAGGTAGCGAACTTAGTGAGGGATTACACAACTTAAATTTTAAAATGTATACTTTTTGAAGATGGGAACTACTTATATCCCAAGTTAAACTTAGATAATAACTTCCTCTTGTGTTTACATCAAGCCTTGGAAGGGAATAAGGTAACAAAATTTAAGTAAAACTTTTTTTTAAAACTTTTTTACTATATCACTGCTATAATATTGTTAAATATTAGCAGTAAGGATTCAACACAATTTATTTTTGCAATCATAGTGTTCCTGAGTGGGAAATAGGGTATCTAAATTTAAGTGAAATTAATTTTTTATGTTTTGGTTATAGATTTTTTTTCGTTCAGGTTGGAAGATTTTGTCCAAACTACAGCAACCTGCATTACTGCAGTGGTGAAATATTTTGAATTATACATGGTAAACTGCATCCCACATTGTGATGTAATACCACATACATCAAAGACTGACGATGATACCCTCCATCAATTTTGAAATGAGTTTGTCTGAATGCCGTAGTTATTAAAAAACTTGACACATTAAACAAAAACATAATTTGAAGAACAAATTAAAAAAACAAAATTTGTTTCCTACATGAAGCCCGAGAAAGGGCAGATATTAAGATATTTCATTCAATTATTTCTACACTTAAAGTTAAATTTTTGTAACAAATAAGTTAAGCCAATTGAAGATTAAAAAATAAAATCAAATTCATACAATATGATGCCTAAAACACCCTAAAAAATTAGATTCCGTTCAAATGAAATCGAAATAAATCTTCATTTTCTTAAGTTTTGTATTTTACATGCATCTTATCATTTTATGTTCAATCGTCATAAACCTGCAGTACAAATATTTTCAATTAAACGTGGAAGAAGTCTAAGATTTATTTCGATTTCATTTGAACGAAATCTAATTTTTAGGGTGTTTTAAGTATCATATTGTATGAATTTTGTTTTTATTTTTTAATCTTCAATTGGCTTAACTTATTTGTTATAAAAAATTAACATTAAATGTAGAAATTATTGAATGAAATATCTTAATATCTGTCCCTTCTCGAGCTTAAAGTAGGAAATAAATTTTGTTTATTTATTTTTTTTCTTCAAGTTATGTTTTTGTTTAATTTTTTAAATTGCTTGATTATGTAATATGTTTGTGTAATGGTATTTTTATCCACATTTATTTCCATTTCAGAATTTTTTTCTTTCCATTTTGATAGTTTTTAAATATTTATACATTTATCTTTGAAAACGTAGCCTATTTTTCATTGCAATTCTAATTTGGCAGCAACCTTTCTTTTGATTTATAAAAAATTAGCAATAGACCAACAAATTTTTATCGTCAAATGTCATAAAGGATGGCAGGTGGCGGCTTCTACCCCTTCCCGATTTTTGAAAGAAAGACTATAAAATTTATTTTTAAAGTGACTTAAAATAATGAAACAGTAGAAGAAAAATGAAATAAAATTCTTTATAGGGGAGTGACCCCCCCCCCCCCCCCTGAGTATCTTGCGTAATGTTACTTTTAATTCTTTTTCATTTTAACTCCATGTGCAGTGGGAGGGCGACTATTTTTTTTTTTTTTTTTATCTCGCACTACTTTTTCATAACAAAAATCTTTCACATAAACTTCGTCAACATCTACAAAATATCTATTTTAAAAATAGTGGTGCAAATTGAATATAAAAATAATCGCTTGTGGCAGCCCTTCAGGAGTACCTTAGCTAATATTTTCATTGCTTTTCCGGTTTTCCAGACTCGACTAACAAACCTGGATTTGAGTTATGATTTCTTCTTTTGATTAAATAACGCGGTTTATACCACCCACAACCCGACACCCTTTTTTAACACTTTCCAGCAAAGTTGAAAAGTGTTTATGACTTCGGTTTGTCTGGCCGTCTGTCCGTCAGCCCGCCTGTTCGTCGTAAATATACTCGGATTGCCCTGAAATTTTTGGATGTTATTGATGTTTACCATAACACGATCCCTATTTCAAATGAAGTTTGTAGCATTTTTAGTTCATTTACAGGGACAGTCAAAAGTATTCCGTTACATTATGGCCAATGGGAAAAAATCGTTTCAAATGATTTTTAATGATAACACATGCTTTCAAACATAATAAAATTGACATGGATTTTTGAAGTGCACTAAATTATGCATCGTGTAGAATATGCGGTGCAAATAATAGTTATTATTCATTTACAGGGCCACACAAAAGAATTCCGTTACATAATGATATAGGGGTGATTGTCTGCGGCGTATTTTAATTATGTTAAACTATTTCATGTATAATGAACTTGATATACATCTCCGAGGTTTACTATAGGTTTTTCTTGCTAAACTAAATTTTCCCATTACCAGGCATACTAGGGGGCTCAGCACCCAGCGAGCTACGCCCGCCAACCCCCCCCCCCCCCCGTTCGGACTTCGCAACCGAAAATATGGTAATGTGCCCTCACTGCAAATCCCCACAACACATTACAGAACACAAAACTAACACCAAAAGGGTCCTACTTTTGAATGCTAAAAATACGCTCATAATGTGTTTCCTAGTGCTTCAAGCATAGTAAAATGTGTTTTGCTGCAGGTGCTAAATAATGTGTTCGTGTGCCATTTTTTTAAACGCATTTCACACGCATCGCTTTTTGAAACACATTCAAGGCACACGTTTATAAACGCCTTTAAAACATCACGTTGCACATTTTGGGTTGCATTTGGAGCAGAAAGCATGATACATATGAATAGGGAGGCATATTTTAAGCAGGGATTTCAGGCTTACCACGTTTCTAATTTAAATCATAATTTCTCGATGAAATATATTGGCTTTTTCAATCATTTTTTAGTAACTGATTTTTGTTAGGAAACATATTGGTTTAATGTTATTCAATTCTACGGGATGTTTGGGGTACAGTCCCAGTTTTGGAGTTTTATTTATTTTTTAATTTCTAGCTGCTTCTGGATTTATCACAAGGGTCACTACGCACAGTGAATTTATCCTACAGTTGCGTATTTATGCATTTTCTATAGGGGCCATTTCCTTTTCCGACAATTTTTCAATTGCCCCTCTCCTCCTACCCCTATAGGTTTTCTCTTTTTCAATTCTCACTCCCCCCCCTCCCCACTTCCATCTTTTTCATTATCATGACCCTGACAGTTTGTCTCTATTTACGTCCCTCCTGGCCCCTCCCTACCCTTATATGTATTTTAACACAATGTTTACTCTTAATTGCAATATGCTTATAAGGTCTCTCAAATTAGTACCTTTAGATCGTCATCCTTAAATCAGGCTTTTTCTTTTAGATATTTGTCTTTATTTTTGAAATATAAAGGGTTTTTACCCTTCTTTCCATCCTTTATGTTTTTTTTCTATTCTGGGTTTTATTTTTTAAGGATACTGGACCTATGACCTATCTTTCCCTAAATTTCTGTTTTATTTGGACAACTTTTCTATGCTTTAGCAGACTTTTATCCCCACCATCATGTGGCGCTTTTGTTACTATACGAACAGTATTTCTTAGTTTTCTCGCTTTCTAATTATCCGATTTTCATGCAGCTTTCACCTTTGTACCTGTAATCATTTCATTCTTCACTTCATTTCAGTTCCCGTCTCCGCCATCAGGGGGCTCTCTTCCTTCCCCTTTTTATTATCTTACTAGTATTTGGCTTGCATATCTTACATAATTCACCATACACATTTTACCCAACACTTTTATTTTAGTTCATCTTTCCCGCTAGAGGATGCTCTATTTCTTTACTGCACATTTTTGTATAAGCATTTGACATCACAGTTGTTTATTAGAACTTACAGTAAACATTATCTAAAAAATTCACTATCTAATATTAAAATAATGTTTACTTAATGTTCTAAGAACCAACTGTGATGTCAAATGTCAAAAACAAATTCCCCCAAAAAAGTGCAAGAAAGAGCATTCTCTAACGGGGAAGATGAAAAGTAATAAAACAAAGGGTGGGGGAAAACAAGATTAATGATGTAAGATGCAAAACAATAGATAATAAAAAGAGAAAGAAAGAGTGCCACCTAATGGAGAACATGGTAACAAGGATTATGATGCAAGATGAAAAACGATCGATCCTAATGCAGAACATGGTAACCAAAACGAAATGGAGACAAGTACAAAGGTGAAAGTCGCATGAAAATCGGATAGTTAGAGAGTGAGAAAAACAAGAAATACTGTTCGCATAGTAACAAAAGCGCCACATGGTGGTGGGGGTAAAAATCTGCTAAAGCTTAGAAAAGATGTCCAAATGAAACAGAAATTTAGGGAAAGATAGGTCATACACTATGACGCAAAAGTTTAGACAATGACGTCATTCAGCTTTAAAATGTAGAATTATGACGTCAGAATTACAAAAACCTGTAAATATATTCAAAAACTGATTTAAGATGCTATGTACAAAAGACAGTCGTTTTATTTGCTATAATACTAATTTTTTTTCATAAAAATTCAAATGTGCTTGTCGCAAAAGTTTAGACACTATTCTAAATTTCTTTGAATATTCGCTGGCATATGCAAATTTAGAATCGATGATGTCACAAATTTGGAGTACTTAAGTTCTGCAAACGATTACGCTTCATAGTCGACATGCCGAGAGCTAAAGAAATTCAAGTGAATGAGGTTTCAAGGATTTGGCAGTTGAAAGGTGAAGGGAAGAGCGTTTCTGAAATTTCTGTTATTATTAATAGGTCAAAAAAATCTATTTATCGAGTTTTATCGAGTGGTTCCGAATATAAAGCAAAATGTCGGTCTGGGAGGCCACGTGTGACAAATGTACGAGAGGATCGCCTGATACAAAGACTAGCGAGTACTCAACAAATGAGCGTACGTGGAGTTCAAAGCTCATCGGGACTCTCTGTATCAAAGGATACGATTCGTAGACGAATTTTGGAAAAAGGAACAATCGTTTATAGCAAAATGCAGAAGAAACCAGCTCTGAAACCACATCATAAGTTACAAAGACTTATGTGGGCTCGAAAGCATATGTCATATGGAGAGAAATGGCAGTCAGTCATATTTAGCGATGAAAAAAAGTGGAATCTGGATGGTCCAGATGGTTGTTTATCGTATTGGCATGACTTGCGGAAGGAACCTCGACGTTTTTTTAGTCGCAGACAAGGAGGGGGCTCGGTGATGGTTTGGGCAGCCTTTTGCTATAATGGACAAGTATCTCTGACCTTCACCAGTGGTCGTCAAACTTCACAGCATTATACACAGACATTAGAAGAAAACCTACTGCCATTTGCTGAGCTTCTAAAGGGTCCTCAGTGGGAATTTCAGCAATACAATGCTTCAATTCACACTGCAAAACATTCAAAATCTTGGTTTAATTCCCATAATATAAGAGTTCTCGACTGGCCAGCATGTAGCCCAGATCTTAACACTATAGAAAACCTTTGGAGCATCATGTGTCGCAAAGTTTATAGCAACGCTAGACAATACCCTTCTGAAAAGGAACTTAAGACATCTATTGAGAATGCATGGTACGATATCGATCCACAAACTATGCAAGATTTAGTTTCTTCCATGCAATCTCGTGTATATGACGTAATACATAAGCATGGATGCGCAACCAGGTTTTAAAAATTGTTTATTTCGATTTTATTTAATTTGTGTCTAAACTTTTGAGACAGCAGTTTATTTTTGTTACCATTTAACTTATTGCAATATGCACAATTCCACTTTTCTTTGTTATAAATATTGTTTATATGTACAGCACATTAATTTCAAGCAGTGATTTGAAAATTGAATAAATATTTTTCAAAGTATGTAAGAATTTCTTCATTGTCTAAACTTTTGCGTCATAGTGTAGGTCCAGTATCCTAAAGTCATAAAACCTAGAATAGAAAAACAATATAAAGGATGGAAAGAAGGGTAAAAACCCTTTATATTTCAAAAATAAAGACAAATATCTAAAAGAAAAAGTCTGATTTAAGGATGACGATCTAAAGGTACGAATTTGAGAGATCTTATAAGCAAATTGCAATTAAGAGCAAACACTGAGTTAAAATGTTTATAAGGATAGGGAGGGGCCAGGAGGGACGTAAGTAGAAACAAACTGTCAGTGTCATGATAATGAAAAAGATGGAAGTGGGGCAGGGGGAAATGAGAATTGAAAAAGAGAAAATCTATAGGGGTAGGAGGGGAGGGGGCAATTGAAAAAGAGCTTGGAAAAATGGGATAATTGCATAAAAAGGAAAGGGCCCCTATACAAAATGCATAAATACGCAACTGTAGGATAAATTCACTGTGGGCAGTGACCTTTGTGAAAAATCCAGAAGCAGCTAGAAATTAAAAAATAAATAAAACTCCAAAACTGGAACTGTACCCCAAACATCCCGCAGAACTGAATAACATAAACCACTATGTCTCCTAACAGTCCTCCAACCTAGTTACTAACAAAAAAGATTGGAAAAGCCAATATATTTCATTGAGACTGTTTAAAAAATATTACCATGTTACGGAAGATTGAATGATATTATCATTAAAGCTGTGGCTATCTTCTGTAATCGGTTTGCCATGCTTCTCCGTTTGAATGGGGCATTTTTCTGTTACCTTGGCCTCATCCATCATTGTCGTAACAACTGATGACTGTGGGGTTTATAATTAACATCAATTGCACATTTGGAAATCAGCTTGTATAAAATGGTACATTAAAAATGTCGCTATCTTTGTGACTTTTATAAAGACGCTATGGACAATGTTCTTCCTTAAGATTCGAGGTTAAAAAACTCCATCTGCATGGGAATAGCTTTCAAGAACCACGGTATTGAAAACCATTGTCTTTGCGCTTATATTATATGTTTTGATCGAGTTTTTGATATTTTTAGGAACAGGTATAGCTTATTCATGAACTCTTTTCTCGATTTTGATAACCATCATGCAAATTTTTATGTTTTTTTTTACCTTGCATATTGTTTATATTAATTAATAAGAATATCCGAGTTTTCTAATATGTATTTATCGAATTTTAATTTAAAGTATTTTGCGAATACATTTACCTGTGTATTTATGCTACATCAAGTGATGTAATATACAAATAAATTTGATAGCCGCATTTCCTTTATACCATGTGACATCACATTAAAATTCTCCGGAATGAAAAGCGTTTTAAATGTATCATTTTAAAATATGACGTGATTTTCACTATTAAATGCATTTGTCATACAGTAATTTATTTATTAGCTCCCGGTACGGTATGCTATTTCTTTCTCCCAGCTTATTTTATGTATTCCAAAACATAACATTACCTTACAGAAGCCAGCCGTAAAACAAAGCAGTACGATTAAATACTCTATAGCAATTTTTTAAACTTCTAAGCATCGCACGTTTTCGATTTTTATATTGTCATATTGGAAAAAAACGTTCTTTTAAATGCATTTTGTTTGAAAACTGTATCTCCATTTATTTTTGAAACATTAATTTTTTTTTGTAGTTTTTAGAGCCATTTGCTTAATATTGGCAACCGAAATACTCCATTTCTGTAGAAAGTAAAGGAAAAATAGTTCTAAAATAGTAATTATATATTTTTGTTGCCATTTTCTTATAACAACCGAAAGAAAATGTAATTAAAATACGTGCTATTTTGAAAAAAGTATAAACGAATGATTTCTGTTAAAAAAATGGAGCTATTATAAACTATATTTAATTTTAAGTATCTATGAATCATCAGATAGCCCTTTTTTTTTGTCGATTTTCTTGAATGACGGCATCTTTTTGCTGCATTTTTGCATTATTTCGCGATAGTGATGTTCTATGCATGCTTTACTGTAGATGTTTAAGAGTAGATCGTAAATGTGGAATTCTTAAGCGGATGCGAATGACGTCATTTTACATAAAATAAAACGTGTATTTTAAGTCTTAAAATTGAAATATGTTTTGTATTGCAGTAGAGTCCCGCTTAACAGAGTTATTTTCTTCTGATGGACTGGTGACTTCTATTATTATGAAACAGCCATTATAAATGAAGGGTTAGGTGACGATGAAAGAGCAGCTGTAAAAAGTTAGAACTCTGATTTTCTGGTTAGAATGGGGGGGGGGGGGGGATGGCCATCATTTTTTTTTATGAAAGAGCAACTATAAAAAGTTAGAACTCTGCTTTTCTAACTTTTTACGGCTGCTCTTTCATCGTCACCTAACGCTTCATTTATAATGGCTGTTTCATAATAATAGAAGCCACTAGTCCATCAGAAGAAAATGAAGTAATGGAAATGCCGGGGGCGACACTAAATTCTGAAAAAACAGAATTCCTGTTCTCTAGTTTTTAATTTTTTTTTCTCTTTTGAGATTCATGGATACACATTAAATAATTTTAAAGTGTGTAGCCTCCATGTACTTGTAAAAACTCGTTATTATTTTTATTGAAATTTAATTCATCTTGTTGTTATGGGAATACACACACAAAAAACAACAATATCTTTGGAATTGAAGTCTTGCATTGATATATTTTTTAATTTTTAACTGTTCGTCAATATTACCATGTGTTCATTTTAAATACGACGTAATTTCTCCCATTTGCTGCTTTTAACGAATATTAATGAATTCATCATTTTAAAGTTTTCTTTCGCGTTTTTAATATTCATATGAAAATAGTTAGAAAGGAAGTATTATTATTTGCGCTGCCTTAGAATTGACGACAAACGTTAAAAAATGCATCTCGAAATATGAAATAAAAGTCTCATAAATAAATTTTTAAATTTAAACTGTTTGGCAGAATAGACGCTTTCAGTGTAACGTCAGTCATGGCGTATTGGTCGGAAACTGACTTCAAACAAACGGTTGCTGTGCGGCATTTCTTTTTAAATATAAATCGTGGAAAAGGTTACCACTACATATCAAGTATTAAAACACTTAGATATTAGATATAAGAAATAGCTGTAACATTGAAGCAAAATAGAAAATACAACATACCAATCGTTTGTTTAGAGTCAGTTTCCAACCAAAACGTCATGACTGACGTCACGACTGAAATCGTCTATTATTACTTGGCCATTTTAAATATGACGTAATTTCCCGCATTTACTGCTTTTAATGCCTATTAATGAATTTATTATTTTAAAGTTTTCTTTCTCTTTTAATAGTCATAGTAAATGCCTTTTTTATGACGTAATTTTCAATATTTTCCTGCTTTTAACATTTAATAATTTAATTCTGAAGTTTTTATATTTTAAATAGCCACGTGTAAATAAATTTTTAATCGTAAGGAAATATTATTCTGTGTACTTTTTCTACGATTGGCAACAATTTGAAATAATAACCTTTCTAAAATATGGAAAACATATGACTTGAAATGATGGAAATTTAATTAAACTAAATAAGAAATTATGATTTATTTAATATTATTATTACAATTAATAATAAACTAATTATTTTTTCAATTTTTCCTGAAAAACATAATTTAATCGCAATATTGCCTTCACTACTGACTGAAATAAAAGATAATTTCAATTTTAATTTGAAAATGGCGAAAAAGAAGAAATCGAATGATCCCTATAGTTATCCGTTTTCTCCTTTTTCTCTCAAAAATGGAGTAATCTGGTTGCCATCATTAGAATAATTAAATTCAAATAAGAAAAAAAATTAATATTTCGAAAACTAATTCAAATTTTGAAATTCTAATACCAGTTTTGAGATCTGCGGGTCAATACGGATTTTTGGTGTTAATTTCACCGCATAATATCCAATATTTTACTAGAAATAGCAATGAAACATAATCAGTCATTTAATCAGTCGTTTCATAAAATCGTTTCACAAAGTCGTGTCATAAAATCGTTTCATAAAATCGCTTCATTAGGATTTTATATATATAGGGTAGATATATCAACCAACAGATCAAATACAGCGCTGTTCAAAAGAATTGGAATACATATGTGGCTATGGACGGAAACTTCTGAAATCAGTTTTTTAAATGTTTTATGTGCGTTTTTTAAAATGTTTACTTAATTATCGTATTTACCTTATTTCCCTAAATAACGAACTTTTTTTAAAGCATTCAGGAAGTGTAGGAATGTGTGTCATAATGTATGCTTAACGCGTGATTTTTCATGTTTTAAAAGTGTCCCCTGGTGGTGGGGGGGGGGGGGGGGTGTGGGGGTGGCAAATTGGGGCAGCGGGGAGCGAGGTTCATAATATGTACATAACAACACTCGCGTATTCGAATGCAACTCGATCCGTGAATTTCAAAGCAATCGGTGAAGAACTTTCGGAGCTTAGCGATTTTGTAACAAACGAACATTTACATTTTTATTTATATAGATTACATTTTTGTTTTAAAAGTTCTTGATATTTGTGTTGAATGTATTAATAAATACACCTCTAAACTCAATCAATAATTGATTGCTCTCCGATGGCGAACTTATCTGCACTATTGTATCGCGATATTCGGCTCAAAATGAAAATAAAATTAAATTATTTTATGAAAGATCGTTTCCTTTCATAAGAAAATGGGAAATTCTATTTAATTTATTTATACCTGAATATCTACAAATTTGGTGCGTTTACAAATAGAACGATTTCGCGAATTTCCCAAAAATTGCTCACCATGATGAACTTATCTGCACTTTTGTACCGCGAGATTCGGTTTAAAATGGAAAAAAAAAGAAAAGAATTATTTTCTGAAAGATCGTTTCTTTTCATACGAAAATAGGAAATTCTATTTAATATAGTTATACCTGAATAGCTGCAAATTTGGTGCGTTTACAAATAGAACGACTTTTCAAACGTTCCAAAAAATCAGCTTTTTAAATTTTAAAACAGACTTAATTAGCTGGTAAAAATGCACGAGTTTATCAATCGGTGTTTCTTATAAAAATTAGCCATTACATGATATGAATTTCAAGAAAAAATGATTGTAGCAACAATTGCGACACTACATGAATTGTTGACGCATTTTATTCGTCAACAATCAAAAATTTTCAACAATGGTCTATTGTGTTTATTCTGAAATCAAAATGATCATCTTTTTTTCGGCCATATTACACAGCAGTCTGATATATGTAACGTAATTATTTAAGCATCTTAATTATTGAATATAGTTTATTTCGTTTTCATTCCAAAGGAAGTTCTCGTCTAAAAGTAGGAGAATTTTGGTGGTCTTATCGACATTCTACTACTTGATGCGAAGTTTGGATTAAGAATTTCAGAAACATAACTAGGTAGGTTGTTTCTACACATGCACGTTTCTTAGAAAAACTTTTGTATAATTTTTTATTTAATTAAGTGATGTTTTATAAATTACGTTTTTTTATTATCTAATATCTTTATGGCATATTAATTGTAATAACCTTTTTAAAAAATATATGTTTATCGTGATACACCGATATTGATTAACTTTTAGATTACATTTTATTTATAACTACCTGAGCCTACCGGCGTTGCCTAGGCCCGTCATAAAAACCTTAAACAAAACTCAAGTTTGTATGATTTTATATCTTCTGGGACTGATTGGCAGAAATAATCAGTCAGTTTGCCTCTGTCTGAACAGAAACAAACAGATCTTGAACAGATCTGTTTGTCTCGGTTTAGCCAAACAGATTTCTATCCGATCTGTTTGTATGATTTTAGATCAGATCTTTGAAAGATCTGAAAATCTTTAAAATGAACCTAGTTTCGGTCTGCCTTCGGCAGCATAGAGTGTTTCAAATGAACTTAGTTTCCGGGGCCCCAATGCCTTCGGCAGCGTCTACCGTGTTCCCAACAAACCTCTTTCCGAACGGATCTGTGACCTGGGTCGCCGTTGTCTAAAGAAGCGCATACTGAGAGTGCTCCTTATGAGTCGGAGACAATCGAAAAGCAAGTTGAATGATCTAAATCCGTAGAAATCGAGCCCATAGAATCTGCGATAAGAAAGCGCCTCGTGGCGGTAGAAGGTGGAACTAAAATCTGTAAAACAATCGTACCCTAAGTTGAATGAATCAATTCTCGTTGAAATCGGACCCATAGAACCGGAGAATACAATGCACCGTTAATGTTCGAAAATGTTGGTAATTGAAATCTAAGATAAACTTTCATAATACAGAAAGTGGCTGAATCGTAATCTAAGTTGAATGAACCAATTCCCTTTAAAATCGGGCCCACTGAACCCGAGGAAGAAATGCGCTCCAAGTGGTGGAAGGTGTCCCCCCCCCCCCGTAAATTTAACGATTTACCTTTAAAGTGAAAGCGATATCTAATTTACGGATGTAATCCCCGCCCCTCTAAAGTTAACCACTTCCCTTTAACAGTAACGCGATTTTTAATTTACGGCTGTTGTGAATAAACGTAAGTTGACGCCGAAGAAAAGATTAATATTCGAAAAAGGTGGTAGTTGGGGCATAACGAAATTTTTTAGTCAATACTAGTATTAAAAAGAGGTAAAAATTGTGTATTTGTAGGAGGTAAGCTCTGGAACTATCGAACCGATTCCAAAAATAATGGTTTCAAAATGATGGTGTTAGTCCAACTTAGAACATAGGCTATATCTTATGTCCGTTCCACTATTCAAAAGGGGGTGCAGGCGCAAAAAACGTTCTAAAAATGCGGTTTTTGTGTTATTGAAGGGCTTAGAAACATGAAATTTGGAATGGTAGTTACTTATAAGATACCAATGATCTCTAAGGACATTTCTTACAAAAATCGAAATTAAAAACGGGTGAAAATGCGCGAAAAGCGTTCTATAAACGTTCTAAATGGCGATTTTTACGCAATTTTAGGAAGTACCAAACTGATTTCAAAAATAATGTTGTCAAAATGATGGTGACAACCCTTGCTCTAACATAGGCTACATTTTAGTCGGTGCCACTACTCCTAAAGTGGATGCAGGTGCAAAGAAACATTCATAATTGTGATTTTTGTGTTACTGAAGGGCCGAGATACATGGAATTTGGCATAACAGTTACTTATTAGATATAAATGATCTCTAAGAACATTTCTTAAAAAATTCGAAATTTAAAAGGGGTGAAAATGTGCAAAAAGCGTCCTAAAAAACGTTCTAAATAGCAATTTTTACGCAATCTCAAGAAGTACCAAACCGATTTAAAAAATAATGGTGTCAAAATGATGGTGACAACACTTGCTCCAACATAGGCTACATTTTATGTCGATGCCACTACCTCCTAAAGGGGTGCAGGAGCAAAAATAATGCTCGAAATTGCGATTCTTGTGTTACTGAAGGGCCCAGATACATGGAATTAGGCATGGTAGTTACTTATTAGATATAAATGATCTCTAAGAACATTTCTTAAAAAATTCGAAATTTAAAAGGGGTGAAAATTCGTGAAAAGAGTTCTAAAAAGCGTTCTAAATGCACTGTTAAAAATTTGCAGCATTCTGGCAAGTCATTTGACCGTTTTTTCCGAAAACGGTTACACAACCGTAATTTTAACACTATTCTGACCATATTGTTGGCCATTTTATGGTCAGAATATATTTAAATTATGGTTATGAAACCGTTTTTTCAAAAAACGGTCGAATGACCTGCCAGAATGCTGCAAAATTTTTAACAGTGTGGCAAATCTCAATCTCAATCTCAGAAAGTACCCAACCTATTTAGAAAGTAATTGTTGGAAATTGATGATGCTCCCTTGCTCCAACATAGGCTCTATTTCATGTCGGCGTCACTACCACCTAGGGGTTGGAGAAGCAAAAAAACGTTCTAAATTGCGATTTTTGTGTTACTGAAGGGCCCTAGAATCCTGAAATTAGGCAGGGCAGTTATTTATAAGATACAAATGATTTCTAAGACCATTTCCTAAAAAATCGAAATTTAAAAGGGATGAAAATGAGCGAAAAGCGTTCTAAAAAACTTTCTAAATTGCGATTTCTACGCAATCTCAGGAAGTACCGAACCGATTTAAAAATAATGGTGTGAAAATTATGGTGACAGCTCTCGCTCCAACATAGGCTCTATTTCATGTCGGTGCGACTATCCCAAAGGGGGGGAAGGAGCAAAAAAGATCTAAATTGCGTTTTTTGAAATACTGCAGGGGATAGCAACTTGAAATTAGGCATGGTAGCTACTTATAATATATAAATGATCCTTAATAACATTTCCTAAATAATTCGAAATTTAAACGGGGTGAAAATGGACGAAAAACGTCCTAAAAAACATCCTAAATTGCGGTTTCTACGCAATCTCAGAAAGTACCCAATCGATTTCAAAAGTAATGGTTGAAAATTGATGATGACAGCCCTTGCTCCAATATAAGATCTATTTCATGTCGGCGTCACTACCACCTTGCGGTTGCATTTTAAAAAACATTCTAAATTGTGATTTTTGTGATACTGAAGGGGCTAGCAACTTGAAATTTGGCATGGTAATTACTTATGAGATGTAAATGCTCTCTGAGAAGAGTTCCTTAAAATTTGAAATTTAAAAGGATTGAAAATGAGCTAAAAGCGTTCTAAAAACGTTCTAAATAGCAATTTCTACGCAATCTCAGGAAATATAAACCAATTTAAGAAGTAATGGTTTCAAATTGATGGTGACAGTCCCCGCTCAAACATAGCCTATATTTTACGTTGTTGTCACTACCACCTGGGGGTTATAGGAGCAAAAAATGTTCTAAATTGCGTTTTTTGTGTTAAAGAGGGGGTCTAACATTTTAAATTTGGAATAGTAATTACTTCAAAGAGGCAAATGCTTTCTAAGGATTGTCGAAAGAAAATTCCAAATTTAAAAGGATGAAGTGAGCGAAAAGCGTTCTATAAGCGTTCTAAATTACGATTTTTATGCAATCGTATGAAATACGAAACCGATTTCAAACATAATGGTTGGAAATTTATGGTGACAGAACCTGCTCAAACATAGGCTATATTTTATGTTGGTGCCACAACCCCTAGAGGGTTGCAGGAGCAAAAAACTTTCTAAATTGCGGTTTCTGCGGTACTGAAGAGGCTAGAAACTTTAAATATAGCACGGTAGTTACTTATAAAATACAAATGTCCTCTGAGAACAGTCGAAAATAAATTCGCAATTAAAAAGGGGTGAAGTGAAGGGAAGGAGCGAAAAGCATTCTAAAAGAGTTCTAAATTACGATTTCTACCGAATCTCAGGAAATAATAAAGCGATTACAGAAGTTATAGGTTGCGAATCAAGAGTGATTCTCCTTGATCTTATATAGGATATATTTTATGCCGGTGTCACTACCACCTGGTTGCAGGAACAACAAGAAAGCCTTTAAAAACATCTAAATTCCGTTTTCTATAGAATATTAGGATATACCAACCGATTTCAAGGTTAATGTTGGCAAATTAATGGTGACAGTCTCTGTTTCAACATTTTTCGAGACATTCTATTTCAACTCTGTTTCGGAATTTTATGTTGGTGCCACTAACACCAGAGAGGTGGTAGACTGTTAGACAAGAAGCTTGGAATTTGACATGATGGTTAATTTTAAGATGTAAATGTGTTAAGATGGTTTCTAAAAAATTCAAAACTTCAAATGAATACTGAAATGAGCGTATGGAATGAGCATAAAAGTCTCAAAATACTTTCTAAATTATCATTTATTTGGAATTAATTTTAGTTCTTCTTATTAATTAAAATCTCATTTCAGTCTATTGCACTTTTGTAATGAAGTTCAGTCAAACTGTGGCTTAATTTATAATTTTTGAATTATTCCAAAAAGTGTTCTTCTAATAAAAAATAGTCATGCAAATATGACTTGGCACATTTCAACTATTACACGAGCAGCGCTGCGGGGTTTGCTAATAGTTTATAAAGCAGCCGGAAGACTCAAGAATAATGTTAAAGAAAATTGCAAGAGAATCGGACCATTTTTTAAGAAACTGCTCCGAGGGTCCCAAAGAGAAGACTAATGTTCAAAATTCGTGGTAGCTGAAGTATGATAATCTTTTTGTCGTTCATGTAATAGCTGGAGGGCCTAAGAAGTTGTCAGAAAAAAGAAAGCTAGTGAATCGGATTATTTTTAAGGAAGCTATTATAGGAGGCCCGAAAAGGACCAATTGATAGTTGAGATCAAGGCCATAAGATGAAAACATGTTAAAAGATCCTAGTACTCGGCGCTTTAGATCAATTACTCGAAATTAAGCATAGAGTATGAATTAAACATTAGAATTTTAAAAAAATAAATGCACCAAAAAATGGGGGAAATGCTTAAAGAAGGGTCCTAGGGGCCCAATAAAATTATGAGAGTGTTGGATCTAGGAGAAGAGTACAGGACTCAACTTTAAAGTTATGCAATGAGAGGGTGACACAATTAAGGGGTGAAAACTGCATGGCGCAGAAAAAGTTCAAGGGGCCCTGGACTGGAACATAAGGGCCAGGGTCTTAACTGGAATGCAGGAATGGGTGAATAACTAAATGGGAAAAAGGGCCCCCAAAACGAAGATCGGATTAAAAGGGGGTAATTTATAAACAATTTAGGGCACAAAAACTGTAAGGGCCCTGTACCGGGCCCCAGGGCGCCAGGGTCGTAACTGAAATGTATTTGGGTATAACGAATTTTTTTAGAGTTTATAAAATAACCCAAGGACTTTAGAACTATCTTAAAGAAAATTGCAAGACAATCGAATTATTTTTAAAGAAGCTGCAGCAACGGAATCAAAACAGTGATTAATGTTCAAAATTGGTGGTGTTAGAAAAAAAAGCTAGTGAATCGGACCATTTTTAAGGGAGCTACAATAAGGGGGCCAAAAGGGACCAACTGATGGTTGAGAGCAGGGTCCTAAAATGAAAACATGTTAAAAGGTCTTAGTACGTAGCGCTTTAGATCTTCAATTAGTCAAATTAAGCAAGGGAAATGAATTAATCATTAGAATAAAATAAATGCACAAAAAATGGGGAAAATGCTTAAAAAAAGATCCTAGAGCCCTAATAACAGTATCAGAATGTTGGCTCGGGGAAAGAAGTCCAAGACTTAACTTTAAAGTTATGCATTGAGAAGGTGACACAATTAGAGTGTGAAAAATGCAATGCGCAGGGATAATGCTTTCAAGGGGCCTCGGGCCGGGCCCTAGAGAGCCAGGGTCTTAACTGGAATATAGAAATTGGGGAGGAATTAAATAGAGCGAGGGCCTCCACAACGGAGATCGGATTAAAAGAGGGCAAGTTATTAGCAATTTAGGGCACAAAAACGTCAAGGGGCCCTGTAGCGGGTCCCAGGGAGCCAGAGTCGTAACTGGAATGTAGAAAGGGGGAATAACTAAATGAATAAAGAGCCCCAAAAATGAAGAAGATCGGATAAATAAAGATGAGTTATTAATAATTTAGGGCATAAAACTTAAAGGGGGAACGGGTCTTAAAAAATAAAAAATTTGAGCCTCAGGTGCAACAGGACCTGGCTCGGACTATCCTCATCCAAATTTTTAAACTTCTACGCGCGGTAGATTTAGCTAGCCATAGCAGACAGACACACACACATACACACATAGAGAGAGCGATACTTTCTTTTATTTGTATAAGATGTCCCGTTGTAAATACAGTAGTTGCGGAGCGTAATTGGTACTTTTTTATAATCCGCATGCTAGCAATTATTGGCCAAAGGTTTCATATAATGCATGCATTTATGTATGGATGTAAATATACATGTATGCATGTTTGTATGTATGCATTTATATGTATATATTTACATGCATTCGCATATATTGTATATATGTGTATGCATTCATTCATTATTAACACTTTTCAACATAGTTGACAAAAGTTTATGAATTCGGTTTGTCTGTCTATCTGTCTGCCATCTGTCTGTCTGTGCGGAAATAAACTTGGATTGTCATGCATAGTTGATATTTGTTATTGAGGTTTACTATGGCATGTTTGGTTTTGAAAATAAAATGCGTAACATATTCCTGGTTCTTTTACATTAGACAAAAATATCTGTTACATTGTCGACTATGAGGAAAAATCATTTGCGATCTATTTTAATGATTTAACTCTATTTAAAACATAATGAAATTTTTATATATTATTGAGGTGTAGTGCAAGATACTTACTGCATAATATTACGTGCATAAAAGTCATCGTTCGTTTACAGGGACACAGAAAAGATTTCGGTTGCAGTACTCTCTCTGAGCGATAAATGCCAGAAGTGAGTTTTCATTTGGGGTAAGCGTTTTTCAGTTGCACTAAAGTTTTCCACAGTATGTGTTGTGTATAAATTATGATATGCAGGGCTACACAATATAAATCGTAAGCATTGCTGTGTATAAACGTGAATTGCTTAAGGATGTTTCTTAACTGAGTTATGCATTTCCCAGCTAAACTATATTCAGTATGCTAAGAAATATTTCTAGAATATCAATAAATTCATATGCAGAGCTACCCAGAGAACCGGATAGATTATCGCCTATGGATGGTAATTCCTGAAAGTACGTTTTTAATTGTGTTATGCATAGTTACGCTGAATTAAATATTAGTTTAATATGAGGCGTGCTTAAAAATCTGTAGATAATATAAAGTACTGTACAAAAATATTCGAGTATTTTTTCGTCTATTAGCAGAAATTACTGAAAATGAATTTTCATCTGCGTTATAAGTTTTGTAAGTAAGTTAAATTTTAACACATTATGTAGTGTATATACAGATATAGTATAGATCATGTGAAGAGATGTACTAAAGAATTCGAGTACTTTTCCGTCTATAGATGATAATTGCTAAAATTTGGTTTTCAAATATGTTATGTGTTTCTTAGATACGATCTATCACTTTTTGATATTGCGAAGTTCTGTTAACGTATTCTGGAAGTGTTGGAAAGTGTTTCATAATCTATGTCTGACGCATCATTTTTGTTTCTTGTTATGTATATATTCATTCCTCATAACTGTGTTCTCATATATATATTACTTTTATAACATATGGTTGATCTAATTTTGAGAACATTCATACTTTTGGACAGTTTTTGAGGAAATGACAAATCGGGAAATGTCGATATCGAAAAGCGATCGATTATAATCCAGTATGTAGTACATATATTAAAAGTCCTTTTGGCCAGTGCCGGGAGGAGGAGGTAGCTTTCATATTGCTTGGTTTTAAAATTTTGCAAGTTTTACTCGAAGCTAATTTTACTCAAATTTTAAGAAGCTATAATGCGACGAACCCGATAAGAGGATATTCATCGATACTGAATCTGAATGAGGCGCCAAATTAGTAAGCTATAGTCAAGTTGGCATAATTCATGGTTACTTATCTTTCGTCGCAAAATTTGGCGATATTTCTACAAGTGTCGCCAAGCTTGGCGAGAATTTGAAGCTAACGGATATTAATAATATTTAAGTATTGCGCGGCAGTGCACGGTGCAAATGGCCGCCATTTTGAAACAAGATGGAGGATGGAGCTGGCCAACGAACTCGGTCGAGACATTCATATGTACTATGCACATACTTTATCTTATCCAAATTGGTTTATAAATACGAGAGTTACACCATAACAAATTGTTTGAAAATGTCAGACACCCTGGAAATTCAAACTGCTATATCTCAGCCATTTTTTAAAATAAAGAAAAACAACATGCTTCGGAATCCTTGTATTAAGACCAAACTCCTAAGAAAAAATATTTTTCAGTTTTTAATTTATTTGCACCGCTTTTTAAATTTAAAATTTAAAATTTTTTTTTAAATGGCCGTCATTTTGAAACAAGATGGCGGATGAAGCTGGCCAACGAACTCGGTCGAGACACTGGTATGTACTATGCATACAATTTCATCCAAATTGGTTAATAAGTACGAGAGTTATCGCATGAAAAATATCAGATGTATATATATATATACTAGCCGCCTTCGCCCGCTACGCTGGTCGGTTTTTCTAAAGAAATCTTGAATGAAACAAAATATATCTGTGAATTTGATCATGCGTTTTAAAGCTATATGGACATTTACCTGGTGTATCCAACCGAATTGCTGAAAGCAATATGAATGTCATTACGCTATTATATCTTTTATTGAGTCATACAAAATTTAGACTGTTAAGGACTAATTTCTTTAATTGATCTGTTAGTGTAGGATTAGGTAAAGAACAATATGTAATATACTAAAAGCGTTCGTGAAAAATTATCAATGCAAGTCTCAACAGAATCTGTTAATTGGAATTATTGAAAAGGCTGATCGGTCATAATAATTTGGTTCGCCTGATTCTAGAACTTTCATCAATAATTCTACAATTAAGCAACCTAACAACCAAGCAACAGCAAATGATATGTGTTTAATGCTAAAATATTCACTAAAAAATTAACTAACCGATCAAGTTGCATCGAAATCCACACAACAGAATCTTTTAAACTGGAAAATATACCGAATCCTTTCCTAAAAATGATCTAATTAACAGTTTAAATCCCGTAAAAATTCATTCGGTAGAATCTTTAAAAAAAGCAAATCTTTCAAAATTGGGTTCATCTGATTTAGAACTTTCCCCATAATTATTTAACTGAGCAACGTAGAACGTTATGTTTTATACTAACATCATTTCTGAAAAATTATCTAACTAACAATGTAAGTATTCAAGGGGCCAGAATGAAATTTCTCTTTGCTTTATATATATATACATTGAGATAGTTAAATGTAACTTTCATAATCGCGTTAACCTGGTTATAGAACTCTCTGGGAGATAGGGGTTGGTATATACTGCATCACTTCTGAAATTTTTAAGGAACTCAGCTCAACTTCCATAACTATAGCATATATACTCTCTAGTATACCCTATCTCTGTAGCGTATATCTTCCAATTTTCTTTACTGTACCACTGAGAACATTTTTCGCATAGCTCCGTAACTAAACAACACAGAATGATATGATAAATATTGAAAAAATCCCTGAAATATTATCTAACTTACTGTGCATTTAATTAGTTGACTTGAAATCTTTCATAATCGAGTTCACCTAATTTTAGAACTCCCGTAGCAACTTAGAATAATGGTTTTTACATTAAACCATTTATAAATCAAATTTACTATTTAACAGTGTAAGTTCTACAAAATTATGTTCAGTAGAATCTGAGTTATAGTCATATTTAGAATATTTATTGCTCATTAAACCTCTTTTATTTACATTTGAAATAAAATCAGTGACTGTTTTGGTATTTCCCTGTTATGCCAACACCATTGTCACCAAGCGTAATAGTTGGCACAAAAATGAAATGATACATTTGATGATAAAAAAATGAGCATTTAAAAAATATAACTTTTGAAAATTACAGACTTTGACCTACCATTTTTTTTAATCAATAAAAATAATGGTACTACTTGGTTATCCCGTCGACCAAAAATCTATTGCCAAATTATAAGATTAAATGCCAATAATGGTTGATCGTAAATGTCACATTCACTTGACTTTAAACAAGTTACACGCATTTACGTCTTCAGATTATTTTTATTTCGACGTTTTAAATGTATTTTTATTAATGTTATACTAATTTATTTGTTCTTTCGTTATTTAAAATAAAAATTATGTCAATTTGTATAATTTGGCGAGTGGTTTGGCGATTTATATAATTTGGCGAAATTGGTCGACGGGTACCAAAATAAATACTTAAAATATAAGAATAAATAAATATTTTGCAAGTAATGAAATATAGTCAATTTAAACTGCAGTCTTGAAATTGTAAATGTCTTTTACTACTGAAGCATGGCGTATGTAATACGTATGTCTCACATTGCAGTAAACATTTCATTCTTTCAATGAAGACATTCATGGTTTATTGAACAAAACATTTTTATGTGTATAATTCCTAACTTCTGAAATAATTTTATTGTAGCTTCCTCATCATCAGATAACTGCGAAATGGTAAAATCTATATCAGTATCAGTAATAAATATTTTCTATTCAAAAAATAACAAATTAAAAAGTTTTGCGAGATTATGATGGAATAAAATAAATTCTACCATTAAAAATTCCTGCATAAACATATTCACGTTCGATAATTAGCAAATGTTAATGTGTGGCACAGTTTGCAATAAAAATCGTTTGCATGATTAGGGTTGAAATAAATGGCGCGATACCGTACATTTTGGTATGGTATCGCGACGAAAATTAGAACGAAAAAGTACTACAGTTTTTTTTATTATTATTATTTAGTTTTAGTTTTTGAGGCGTTTGAATTTTTTTTCTAATTGACGAAGTTGTTTTTATTTAACCAAAAGGATTGGTTAAAAAATTATTCAATTTGAATTTTTTCCCTTACTATAGTAACAGAATGAAAAGAATGAGTTTTTAGAAATTATCAGTTGAAAAATTCAGGTTTTGGCGCCAAAGATAGTGCCAAATTAGAAAAATATGAAATATCTCTCGAACTATTGGGCTTAAAAGAATTTAGTTAGTACCATTCGATTCAGCATACAAAAAAAAAACCAAAATATGTTATCAGTTGAAAAATAACTATAAAATCAGATTTTTAAGGAATTTTTTTAAAGTTCGTTCCCTTTTTTACCCCCCTTAGGGGTGGAATTTTGGAAAATCCTTTCTTAGCGGCACTCTATATCATAAGAAATATTTTTACCTCGATTTTCAAGATTTTAAGTTCAGTATTTTTGGCTGCGCGTTGATTAATACAAAATCCAGACTTTCTTTTATATATATAGTTATATATAAATAAGTCTAATTTGAACGGAGGGTGGTTTTGGGGTCTGGGGGTCAAAATTTATCAAAACTTATTAAAAATTTCAACCGAAAGTGTTTTCAACCGGACGACTGCAATATAGGTTTTTACTTTTTGTAACGAAAGCTACTTAAAGACTGTAAAGACTATTCCAAATGATGTCAGTAGAAATGGTTGAAGATTTTTTGCTTTTATATCTAAAAGTTTTCCGGAGTGTGTGTTTTCCATTGTTTAGTGGAGGAAAATATTTTTTTGAGAGTAGCCTTATAGAATCTGCTTATTAAAAAAAAAAAAAAAAAGGCTAATTCTAATAACCGGCGATCCTTATAAACGCGGCCAGTATACTTAATGGTTTGAACAGCATATCATTGTTATAACAAATTACACATTCCATTGTTGATACATTTTATTACATAACAATCTTCCAACAAAGGCGAACTACATTGCTCATTATAAATCAGAATTTTCCTTTGTTGTCTTCTATATTCAAAGCAATCTCATACATGTAACCTAATTAATTGAACATATTTATTTCTGAAAATAACTCTGCAGTTTTTATTTAAAAGAATGTTTTTGGTCAGACAAAATGTGAATTGTCTTTGTGATTTGAATATACTTTACAAATGTTACGCTTGTGTATGTCAATAACACATCTTGGTAAGTTATTTCTATCGAAGCATTTTTATAATAAATGTTGCAGAATTTTGTATCATATCCGGTTACATTTTATTTATTATGTGTTTTTAATCTAATAGCTTTATGATATCTTCGTTTCAAAAATTTTCAAATCTGTAATTAGCTGTATTTTGCCAATTAATTTGATTTTTAAAATGGTTTTTATTTAAATGGTCCCTTGTGAGTATCACGGTGGAAGAGATTATATACATACTAAGGAACAAAATAGAATTTTTTACTAGACTGCATACAGTTGAAAAAACACCCTTCCCATGTGTATGCCTATAATTAGGGATCGACCAAAAATTCGGTTTCGTTTTCGTCTTAAAATCTAAGTTTCGCCAAAAAATCGTTTTCAGCGAAAATGCTGCCAAAAAGTCAGCCGGACCGAAACTATCTGTATTCCAAAAATCTCGTTTCTTCATTCGGAAATTTCAACATTACTCACTGATCTGAGCTGTATCGGCTAAAAAGAGACACTTTTTATCTATAGCTATGAAAATCACTGTGTTTAATTATCAGTCATGACTGACACAAGACGTGAGTACAAATTATAAAGTCAGCAATGCATAAAGGACTCAACTTTCAAAACACTTTTCACGTGCTCATTAAAAGCTGCAAACTGAACAGTAATAGAAAATTTTTAGTTTAAAACCGCAGAAGTGTTTCGAATACTCTTTGAGAACGTTCTCGTAGAACAGAAGATTTGTTACAAAAATCATTATAAAAGATAAATTGAGGTATGTATACTTAAAACATTTTTTATTTAGATGAAATTCGTATAATTAGAAAATCACTTTGTGTCGTTGATGAATTTATTTCATTTTATTTTATATGAAAATAAAAAGTTTTGGTCAGAGGGTCAGAGAGCCAACTTGGGCTACACGTATAATTTACACGTATATTTAATTAATAATTATGTATATTTTTTATGTATTAATTACTCAATTTTTTTAGACATATTCGTTTCCGTTTTCGGCCGAAAACGGGAAGATTACCGAAATTCGGTTTCGATTTCGTTTTTGGTCTTAAAACCAGTTTCGGTCGATCCTTGCTTATAATTACAGTCCTTTCAATACAGTCGTCCTCAAACCTCTTGGATTTTTAATGATTAAACCACTGCTTTACACTGTAAAGATTTTCCGGTTGGCTGTTTTCACTATCCTGTATTGACTATAGTCTCAATATTTGGATAATTATCTGCTGCTAGTCCACCATAGATAGCGAATGAAGCATTTCCCATCATTCTATTTCAATGTTCATTTCATTGCACTTTTTTCATCTGACATGGGAACAGTATAAAAGCCATTAATTTCAATATTTGTGGTCAGCCCTGTGTATGATTTATGGACTTTTTATACACCACATAATATCATTTTGACATACCTAACTACTTGGACGCGAATTCATGTTGTTAGCACTATAGTTGAAATATTCATTTTCAGCACTAACATACGCGGATCCGCGTCCACAATTGCAAAAATAAAAGATGCAGATTTGATTTGTTTTCATTCTTTTATTCAGGAAAACTAAAAGTATCTCGAACATTAGATAATATTATACATACATTTATCTATGAAAACAAAAATACTAACAAACACAAAGAAGCTCAGGAACTATTATGTTATATAGAACAAAGTATCACACAAACACGACAGGACAAGAACGACGTTTTTTTATATGTTGGCAATATTTCGTAAGCTAAATGAGAATGATGTAGCTAAACTAATGCAAGGTATGCAAGTGTGAATGGGATGCGACTCTGCGTTGTCTACACCAGCTAATGAAATAGTAGACGCGGGTCCGCGGCCTATGCATTCAACATATTAAACATTATCTACTCTGCCTTGATAGTTTCGTATGTTACTGTATACACATATACTGTATTACTAGCGTGTTACTTTGCATATTGGTCAAGCTATTTCTCTGCTTTTTAGGTCCCTGAATTCTTAAAAGAATGTTTGTCCCCGACTTTCTCTAACTGCGTGCTTCATGGGATCATAAGATTAAAATTTTTAACACGCCATCCTATCACTGTTTCATTTTTTTTTTTTTTTTTTGCAATTTATTATTCCTTTTTAATTTTATTTTTTCCGACTTGATTGTTTTTTGTGTTACCGAACACACAATTAATAATTTCTCTTGCTGATCGGAATGAGCGAAGCTCTTGTGCGTCATTAGTTTCTTGTTGACAATTCAATAGTTTCTTTGTTCGACCGAATAAACATTAAATTGAGCATACTGATATCTGCCAGGATTGGCAAGGATCAGACGAAAGAGATGCAAGAAACCGACCGACTGCATTGTTCACTGACATACTCTTAGGTAAGAAAAGCGGCAAAAGTCCCTTGACATGCTATGCGATCGGCTAACTAAGCAACTTCGCTATGCTCGTTGCGTGCAGAAATAGCATTGATTTGCCATCAGATGAGTTCAAGTATATTCGCGACCTGTACTTGCCACCGATTCAGACATAATTTTCCCTGTATTTGCTATGCGAGTGAGACACGATTTTCTACATTGCACATTTATATTCTAACATCGATGGCTAAGGGCAAAAGCTCCGACAATTAAGATAGTAAAGTGTAATTCTATTACATTTAATTATTACTTTCGCTCCTATTATCCTTCCGTTCAATATTTGAATGTGCGACCTTTGTAGTTTTGTAAAAAGTGTATGCTACTGCATTGTATTTAACTGTGCATATCCATCCCGTATTCTCTCTGCTTTTGCTCATTCTTTGGAATTCAGAGGATTGTGGAAGGTAACATCCCAGGGACTTTTATAAATCTGCCCCAGGGACTTTTATAAATCTGCCCATTATACTTCATGAGTTTGAGAAATAATTCATTGTTGCAACAGATATGGCATTACACTCATTGTTAATGCAGTTTATTCTTTAACCCCTTGGGGACGAGCGATCACTATACGTGCCACTTAAGGTGCTCAGAATCCTTCATTATTACCACCAGTTATTTTTTATTGTAAAGTTTACCTTATTTAATCTGAGCATTTTCTCGATTCAATTACAGAGAATTTTCTGTTTTGAGAAACCGGTGGTAAAAGATTAAAAATTAAGCAAATAGCTCTCGTCGCGAAGGGTTAACAATAAGAAAATTTCAACAAAGGTTTACTTTGTTCTTTCTTACATATTAGAATAATTCACTCTTATCTTCCGTTTTATACGTGTAACACGTTCTAACTTGTGTTTTGTTTAAATATTCATCAAGTTTTCTTTCAAAAGACTGTTTAAGCCCAAAATGCTTAAAATAAGGGAGAATGTCACCGTCCCAATTAAAATGAAACAGCTTCATATGAAAATCTGATATGAGATTCCATAAACATATCTGGCTGAGCTTTATCTTACATATGTAAGCAAGTGACCTTTTATTAATTATGGTTTATTGACCGAATAACTTTATATCACTTTCTTTTTAAACACTTATTTAGAAAAGTACATACGTTTAGTTTCAAGCATAGGTTTTGATTAACTTTTGGAGTGATTTTTATTCAAAATGAATCTTTGTAAATGTCACGAGTGTTTACACAGTTAAAAATTTCCGAAAACCAACGTTTAATTCATCTTTAATTTTATTGCCACTTTACTATTTATCTAGAATATGGTGGAAGAAGTATTAATTAAAAAAATTCTAGTTCGAACGTTGATAGAGAAACTATCGCTCAGCAATTTTACCTGAATATGTCAAAATTAAACTACATCTATCTCAGTCCTGATAAATGGGAACGTTTCATAATATGGTTAAGGCTGCACAAAAATATTTTTAACCCCTTCTAAAAACATGAAACATTCTGGCACATTGGTAGACTCAGTTTTACACGTAAAAGCGTAAAATTTGAAGGCAACACTAATGCAGTGATTTGGATTCAAATAGTGTTTTTCCTATTCGAAAAATGCGTTATGTTTTGAGTTATATTTAATTGTTTTCAAACGACGAGAATTCCTGTATTCTTGTACAGGCAATATTCGGCTCAAGACGCCGACTTTAACGTTGTTTCGGAAGGATTATTTGTCTGCTTAAGAAAATGGAAAATGCTATTCAATTTCGCTAAGATGTTATATATTCCCGCAGCCACCATCTTGGATTTCTCGGCGATGTTTTGTTGGCGTTTATCGTTAAGGCAACCCGATGAGTGACGTGTTCTGGCAACCCCTTTAAGCCTAACATGCGCATAAATCTGCTTGGCGACATTTACTTGGCGAAAAGGGATTTTCACGGCAAGTAAAATTCCAAAATGGCGGCCGCAGAAATATATAACATATGTTCCTTCAATTTCTTTATATCTGATTAAGACTACCTGCAAATTTGGTGCGTTTGCAAGTAAAAATAAATTCAAGATTGTATAAAAAGTAAAATAAACATTTTGAATTTTAATGAAGTCTTAATTAGCCGTTCAAAAATGTCTGCCTTCAATAATCGGTGATTCTTGTAGACGTTGATTGTTGTGTTATGAATTTAAAGATTATTTCGTTGTTGCAACAATTATGACACTTCATGATTTGTTTGAGTCAAAAATTTTCAACAATGATCTATTCTTCTAATTTTTAAATCACAATGATTATCTGTTTTCTTCATTGTTGCCCAATAATTGTGTAATGTAATTACTTAAAAATCATAATTTTGTAATATAGTTTATGCATTCATTCATCGTTCCAAAGACCATTCTCATCCAAAAAGTGGAGAATTTTGATGTCTTTAATAAAATGAATGTACTTGAAATCCGAAATATGGATTTGAAATGCATAATTGGGTAAGCTATTTTTACAGATGCACTTTTCTTGGAAAAACCTTGTATAATCTTTCATCTAATAAGTAATGTTTTATTTATTATGATTATTTACACTAATAAATTTATGGCATGTTCTTTGTAATCCCCTTTTTACTTTATTCTATCTTCAATGGAAGAAAGTATTGTAATCGAAATTTTTTTTACTTCCAGTTTTCGACGGTTTTACACGTTTTAGGGGTCAGAGATCCCCAAAAACATGTTTATAGAAAATGTCTGTCGGTCCGTGTGTCCGTCTGTCCATCTGTCTGTCGCCATTGTACCATGATAAAGTGTATGAAGTTACGCATAGAATTGACCCAATTTTTTATATGTATTTTGGCTATGGCAAGTAGGTCCTTTCTTCATTTGGAAAACATCCGCCAGAAGGGGGCGCTGTAATAGCGATTTTGTGCGATTTTAATGTTGTACCATCGAAAAGTGTATGAAGTTATGCATAAAATTGAACCAAAATGTTTTTAAGTTCTTGGCTATTACAAGCAGGTCCTTCCTTAATTTGGGAAACATCCGCCGATTGGGGGCGCTGTAATAGCGATTTTTGTACCATTTTGAATATTGTACCATCGAAAAGTGTATGAAGTTATACATAGAATTGAACCAAATTTTTTGTGTGTGTCATTGGTCATGGTAAGAAGGTCCTCCCTGAATTTGGAAAATTTCTCCCTGAAGGGGGCGCTGTACTAGCGATTTTTGTGCCATTTTCAATATTGTACTTTCGAAAAGTGTATGAAGTTATGCATAGAATTGAACCAAATTTTTCTTAAGTTATTGGCTATGGCAAGCAGGTTCTTTCCTTAATTTGGAAAAAATCCGCCGATACGGGGATCTCTAATAGCGAGTTTTGTGCCATTTTGAATATTGTACCATCGAAAAATGTACGAAGTTATACATAGAATTGAACAAAATTTTTTGTGTATGTTTTTGGTAATGGGAAGAACGTCTTTTCTGAATTTGGAAAGCTTCCGCCGGAAGGGGGTGTTGTGATGGCGATTTTTGTGCCATTTTCAATATTGTACCTTCGAAAAGTGTATCAATTTATGCATAGTATTGTACCAATTTTTTGTGTATGTTTTTGGCCATAGCAAGAATGTCTTCTCTGAATGTGGAAAAAATCCGCCGGTGGGAGCGCTGTAATAGCAATTCTTGTGTACTCTTCTTAATTTTTCGTAGTTCTATTGTACACCAGTGTCTCGTGAATTGACGGGAGCTTCCCACCCTGATAAGCCGACTATTCCGACTATTCGTGATTTTAACAAATATCATGATCGAGATTAACTCATTTTTACCCTGATTAATTGACTGAAGCAGAAATTTAAGAGAAAAGTCAAAGTTGATGTAGTATTGAACTAAAAAAATGAAATATTGACATCTGTAACAACATTTTGAAATATTAAAATACATGAGATAGAAGAAAGTTTTGGGATTGGCACAACCAACTATTTAAATATGCATTCATTATCTTATACACCAATTTTGATTAACTTTTGGAATGGCTTTTGTTTATAATGATCCCTTGGAAGTACAGCAGTGGAAAATCGTAATTGGTACTTTGGTATTTTCCACCAAAGATTTCATGTGATATATGCATTTAAGTATTATGTAAATATTCATGTACGTATGTGTGTATGTATGCAGTGATAATATGTATTTATTACTGTATTCACATGCATTCATATCTATATGTCTCTATGTATTCATTAATTATATGTATGTATTCATGCATCTATGTATTCATTCATTATAGCTATGTTTTAAGGCACGTATTATTATTTTTATTACACGTCTTATCTAATTTGAGGGCATTCACATTTTTGCCCGATTTTAAAGGACACGTAACCAATGTAAGGTTGCAATTGAAAAGCAATCGATTATAACGTTATACATTTTATAACTTAATACAACAATAAAACATTGAAAAACGCTTTTCGATTTAAAATCTTTTCAGTACAAAAGCTTAAATATTTAATGCTTTTACAGACAAAAATCTCTTCATGTATGTGCTAGAGAGTTTCGGTGTATTGAGCGGGAGAAAATATTTTTTTTTAGAATAGCTTTAAGACATCTGCTTATTCAGTAAGATGGCTGATTCTTCTAACTGTCGATCGTTATAAATGATGATTAATTTACGCGTTGGTTTGAACAATATATCATTGTTGCAAAAATTATGGCATTACATGCATTGTCGATGCATTTTATTTCTTAGCAATCAGAAACTTGTAACAAAGGTCTACGTCTTCAAGAATGGTTCTCTGTTGCCTTCTATATTCGACGCAATCTCAGACGTGTAACGCAATAACTTAAACACAGTAATTTCTAAAAATACCTGTGTAGCTTTTTTAAAACAAAAATAAAATAACAACAACAACAACAGCAACAGCAACAGCAGCAAAAAAAAAATTGTCTGAAAAAAGCGAATTGTGTTTGCGAAATTGAACGTACTTTACAAAAACTTATGCCTGTAGATCTCAAAAAATATCTGGATACCATACCTCTCTTAACACAGTTTTGTAGGAAATGTTGCAGAATTTCGTATCAAATCAGGTTATATTTTATTTATTATGTTTTTCTCAACCTAATAAGTTTACGATATCTTCTTAATATTTTTGAAATGCATAATTTATTGTCATACGTTAATTTGGATTAGTTTTTGGGATGGGTTTTACTTAAAACGATCCCTTCTGAATCTCACAGTGAAAAGGCGGTTATACATACTAAGGAATCAAACGAAAACTTTCTCTAAAATAAATACAATCGAAAAAATGCCCTTCATATGCGCATGCCTGTATTTAAAACTCATTTCAACGCCGTCGTCCGTAAACCAACTGCATTTACGCCGCTTAAACTAATTTACGAGGTAAAAATTTTTCATTTGTCTATTTTCACAGTCTGCATTGATAACTTTATGCGGTAACCTCCTTCGTAACTGTATGTGGATGATTATGTGATGCGAGTTTACTGCAAATAGCGAATGATTCACTTCCTATCATTTTGTTTTATTGTGCATTGAATTCATTTTTTTTTTTCTTTTTCAATTTGCGGCAGCAACAGGTGAAATATATTTAACACACCAATTCGAACATCATTGATTAGTCCCGTAATGCGATCTTTAGAATGTTTTCTTATTGTTGCAAGAATATGCGTGAATACGGTTGTCACACAGAGTGCAAATTGTTTAATACAGATAATTTATATAAAATGATCCTCACAATTTTTGAGCTCGCTATTGCATGGAAAGTCGGCTCCAAAGCAATGAAAAGCAAGGCAGAATGTCATATCTGCAGAATAAAGATTGCTTTTATATCTGGATTTCAAAAATCCATGACAAAAAATCGTAAACTATTTCCCAGGCCTTTCTTTTCCAGAACGGTCATCAACAAAAGAAAACCGAGTCTAAACAAAAGAAAGAGGTGGTGGCAAACATGACAGGGATTTCCTCCGATGACCTTTGTCCTTTAGACAAACTTCTGATGACTGGCTACAAGAAAAAGAGCGCTTGACCTCATGAAAGTTATCACTTATCAAACACGTAATCTGTATGAACCTTAAATCATCACGACACAATACCATGAGATACAGACGCATTACATTTTACAGTGATATGTTACACACTCAGAGCGAAAAAAGCTCTTTGAAATGTTATGGGAAATACGAATTTCGCAACCTGGTCATTCTTCTTGCGAGCAGGAACACCGTCGACTCACCACCAGGTGAGAACACAAATTGTGTCTTCGAGGAATAGTCATAAATGATCACTGGGAAACAAGGATTTTAGCGTATAGGAAATAAACACCATTCTTATATGAAACTGGTCTCCTGAATCCTAATATGACCTTGATTTTGACATATCAGGTCTAGGTTTTAAGATATGTAACATCCCTCTGATATATATTAGGTGTTAGTCAAAGTGCATGATGTTTATAAACGCGTGTTGAAAAATATAAATCAGGGATTTTTGATGGACCAATGAACACAAATTTCTTGAAAACGAAGATGAAGCATTCGAGAATGAAGCATTAGCTTGGCGAGGCTTTGTAGAAGATTTTCAAAATTTCCTTGAGAAACACAGAAGTGAAAAATACAAATACTTTGTTAGTAGCACGTTGCCAACATTTGTTGATGAAACAGACTTTTTTAATTTGCCTAAAACATATGAATATAAGGACATGTACACTGTTGGAAATATGTTTTTAGAATGTAATGGAGCCAAATGGACATGAGTACAGTAAAAAAAAAAAAAAAAACTAGACCTGATTGAGAAAAACAAAAGTTATTTTCGAATTGATCAGGCAAAATTACATACGAATTCCTTAAAATGTTCCAGACACCAGACAATTTTGTGTTTATTGCTCTCTGTCATAAATGCCGTAGACATAAATTTAAAAGCTAAAATTTCCCGTGAGTGAATGCGTGAGGTTTCGACTAGGGGGCACTCTTTCATGTGCCAATGCAGTGGGACAGTGGTTGATACCATAAATGAAAATTAGTTTTCTATTAAAAGTAACTCTGTTTACGTACTGATGGTACTTGCTGAAATTTGATTTTCAAATGCATTCTGAATTACTTAGATATGACCATTCAATTTTTAGGTCGTTCGTATAATTATATAAATACCTAGCACCTATAGTCGTCATTAGATCCGTCCGTCTTTCTGTCTGTCCGTCTGTCCGCATTAACAGCGCAAAAACTACCCAACTGAATAGTTTGAAATTTAATATATATAATCGTTGCAGAATTTTGTCGAGTCATTCCAAATTTTATGAAAATCGAATCAAAACTTAAAAAGATATTAATAAAAGTTTTTTTCATTCTACTAAATCCTATCATACGTAATTAATTCAATGATATCCCATGATAAGTAATGATTTTAGGTAGCCATGGTGATTACATCCTATTTAAGATGGAGTTATATGATCTCCGTAACATATCCGAATTTAACATATAAAATCGTAATAAATTTCGAATTCAAGCATTTTTGAATAAGAGTGCAACGGTTATTGTACCAAGATCGCAATATTTATAAAACTAGTTGCAGTGCGAACATCTCTCACACGTTTGATGTACAATTTCCGAGTTCTTTAAATTGTGAAGTTCCGTTAAAGTATTCTGAAAGTGTGTTCTTGCTACATATCTATTCATTCAGTACATGCTCTCATTGTTTCATAATCTATGTTTGACGCATCATTTTTATTTCGTTATGTATTCATTCATTATATCTATATTCTCATATGTATAATATTACTTTCATAATATATTTTTTCTAATTTTGTGAACATTCAGTTTTTTGGACAGTTTTCGAGGGAATGACAAATCGAGAAATGTCGATATCGAAAACTATCAATTATATTTCAATATGTAATACATTTATAGAAAACTGAATAACGCTATTCGATTCTAAATCACTTTAGTAGAAATGTTTGAAAAATTATTGTTTTTATATCTAAAAATGTCCTAGTGTATCTGTTAAAAAGTTTTCCATTATTGAGCGGGAATTTTTTTTTTTTTTTTTGAGAATAGCTTTAAACAATATGCTTATTCAGAAAAGTGGTTGATTCTTATAAACGGTGGACAGTACATTGCGTGGTTTAAACAACATATCATTTTTATAACAATTTATACGTTACAATGTTGATATACTTTATTACTTAACCCATTTATGCCTAGCGTCTCATTTTTGGGACGTTTCGAATTTTAATAATTTTTTTTTAAAAAATTCTTCTTTATAACATGAAAATTATATGAACTGATTGTTTATAAATGTCTTTATCTATTAGCGAGAGATGACAGCATAAGATTTATATTTATTTGCTTAAATGAAGGCCTTTTTTAAGTGTGTATAGATTTTTCATTTTTGACGATAGCAAAATGTAAAAAGTAAGGCTATTTGTATTTTTTGTACCAAGGATCCAGATAAATAAGTCATAATCTTAGCTTGTAGACTTATTTGAAATACATATTTTTTAAATTGCGAAATTATACGTTCAAGCCTATTTTTTATGCATGTTTGGAACGTACAAAATATAGGGTGCAAGACGCAAATGGGTAAATATTTTTATTAGACATTTATAGATCAGTTATTCAAAGGAATCTCATACATGTAAAGTAATTAATTGACAGTAGTTATTTCTAAAAATAACTGTGTAGCTTTTGTTAAAAAAAAAGATATTAGTCAAACAAAATGCGAATTACCTTTCTGATTTGAACGTAATTTACAAAAAGTTACACTTGTGTATGTCCAAAACATATCTGGGTAAGTTATTTCTACCAAAGCTTTTTTCTCGAAAATGTTGCAGGATGTTGTATAAACACGCTTATATTTTATTTATTATGTGTTTTTAATCTAATAGCTTTATGAAACTTTCGTTTCATTAATTTTGAAAGTTGTGATTTGCTGTCTTACGCCAATTGGAATTAATTTTTGAGATAGTTTTTAGCTCACAGGCTATCAAAGCCTGAGAGCTAATATGCCCGCCGGATCTGTATGTATGTATGTACGTACGTACGTAACGCGATAATTCTTGATAGAAATATACGATTTGTTTCAATTTTTTCTCTAGGTTCATTCTGATAAGGCGTTTCCCTGATTAGTTTTGGCGGTTCATTGGTTAAGTATAAAGGGGGGAATGGTGGCTAATTCCCCCCTTAACTTAGATAAATGGGTTTTTAATGCAGAATTATCAGATTTTCTTCTAATTTGGTATACCGGTTAATTCTGATAAGGCGCTTCCCTGATTAGATTTTAAGGTTGATTGTTTAAGTCTTAAGGGGGAACGGGGGATAAGAGCCCCCTAATTTAGATAAATGGGTTTTCCTATCCGCTTTGCTTCAAATTTGGTATAACGGTTTATTGTGATAAGGCGCTTCCCTGATTAGATTTGGAAGTTCATTGGTTAAATATAAAGGGGGGGGAACGAGGGGCTAATACCCCCCTTAATTTTTATAAATGGGTTTTCTATCCGATTTGCTTCAAATTTGGTATGCCTGTTTATTCTGATAAGGTGCTTCCCACATTAGATTTGGAAGTACATTGGTTAAATATAAAGGGGGGAACGGTGGGGCTAATATCCCCCTTAATAGATAAATGGGTTTTTATATCCGATTTACTTGAAATTTGGTATACCGGTTTATTTTGATAAGGTGCTTCCCTGATGACATTTGGAGGCGCAATTGTTAAGTATAAAGAGGGGAAACGGGCGGGGCTAATCCCCCTAAATTTATTTTTGAGAGGCATTATTCTTTGAAATAAGAGTATAATATATAATTAGTGTGAATAGCCTATGAGCTCAATGCTATCACTTTAACTAAGCACTTTTTGTATTATTATTTGCTCCCTTGTGAATAAAAAAGAAACTGGAAAAGCTTTTATACATAAAATACGTACGATCGAAAATGTCACATCCGAGGTATGTACAGTCGTGGAGAAAAAAAAAGTAAACACCCCTACTAACTCCTCAACAAATTATCGTAGAAGAAAGTTACTGATACCAAATGATTGGAAATAAAATCTACTTTTAAATGATGCATATAAAATTTGCTTAGGGGGCCTTCTACATATTAAAACGAACCATAACTTTGTTTTTTTCAATAGCAGTACACAATTCTGACATCATAAATGAACTCTAAACCCTTCAATTAGCCTAAAAATAATTTTTTATGCAATTCATATCATAAGTTCTCGAGAAATTAATTATTTTGAAACGAATGCATTTTTGGGCTGTATCCAAATTGAAGTTCGGTACCGGATTGTTAACCCAGAGAGCCACCTTCTTGATCAAGGCACCTTAAGCGCCACTCAAGCAATCAATGAAACCTGTTAGATTACAGGACAGTAGAAAAAATTTCAAAATATCTACTCACTTCTATCATAGACGCCCCCTTAAACCATCATTTTGCGTTTTTTAAGCATAATTTGAAAACTACTTGGAAGAAAAAAGTGAAATTTTCGATTTCCGTAAAGCAGGACTTAATAAATCTAAATCCATCAAAACATTGTAGGTTGCAATTCATAATATTTTCGAATATTAATTTCATAATTCATAATTCATATCATAAAATTATAAAAATTGCAAATTCAGCGTATTTATGTTTGAGTATATTAGTATTACTGCTACGCAAAACATTAGCACATTAGGAGCATAATTTCAGGAGATGTAAATAAAAATATGAAAATGTAATTTAACATTAGAAGCACTAAATTTTGAATGGTTATCATTCAAAAACTTATTATTCAAATGACTTGAAATGTGGTGTCTAGGCATAGTTTGAACCGAAGAGTTGAAATATCTCGTTAAAATTAGTTATTGCCATTGAAAAAAATAAAGTTTGGATTCGTTTTAATATGTAGATAGCCCTCTAAGCAAATTTTATATGCATCATTTAAAAGTAGACTTTATTTCCAATCGTTCGGTACCAGTAACTTTCGTCTACGATAATTTGTTGAGGAGTTAGTAGGGGGTGTTTACTTTTTTTTTTCCACGACTGTACCTATAATTACAGTTCTTTCAATCCCGCCGCCCTCAAACCTGTTGTATTTATGATTATTAAACTTCTTTACACTGTAAAGCTTTTCCGGTTGGTTGTTTTAACTGTCCTGCATTGTCAATAGCCTCAATATTGCGATTTGGCTGCGAGTTCGCCATAGATAGTGAATGCAACATTCCCCATCATTCTATTTCATTGTTCATTTCATCACATTTTTTCCTATCTTACGACAACATGCGAAAAGTATAAAAGCCATTAATTTCAATATATTTGGTCAGCCTTATATATGATTTGTAAATTTTTTACTCATAACATAATATCATTTTGACATATCTAACTACTTGGAGGCGAATTCACGTTGTTAGGACCAGGGTTGCGGAGTCGGCAGAAAAAAAAACGACCGATTCGAATCCTAGAATTTTAAAAATATCGACTCCGACTCCGGCATACATACATGGTGTCCATAAAAATTTGAAACGTACTTTAATTTTTTACCTGTTGGAGATGCATAGGCTATGTATATTGAAAAATTGTTCAAAATAAGGTAGGAATTAATGTTTTATTGATTAAAGGATTGTATTGAATTATATGAAGATTATATTGAGACCTATCGCTGATTTTTAAAATACTTGTATCCCATAAATTCTTAACACGCTCTAAAAAGTAAAACAGCAAAATTTCTATTCTTTTACACATAAAACTAATCGAGTTATGATACACTCAATTTTATGACATTTCAGAGATATGGAGCACTAAAATATGATATCCGTTTTCAGGGCCAGAAAGCTCCCGAACAAAAAATTTTCTTGATCCACAACCCGACACGAACCCGCCATAATACTTTTCGGCGACAAGAGCCGCACATATTTTAACTCGAACCCGACCCGAACCGAACCCGAGTGGGCAGAGGTTAAAATGAAACATCCATTGTTGTCGGAGGTAGATTCGCGCATTCGGTCAGATAGCCCAGTTGGTAATAATTAAAGAAAAACTTTCAAAGCTCATTTTCACTAAATTATGCTACAATACTGTCATGCATGATCTGAAGAAAGTAACTAGATGAACATGATCCAATTAAATGATTCACGTATGGAAAATATGATATCTGGTGTCTTCCCCTACATTTAACGTATTAACATGCCAATAAACTGAAAAATAACTAAATATTTATTAATACATATAGTTCAAAAATAAAACTAATAATTATGTTTACAAATAAAACATCAAATATAATTAGTTTGATTTCATTTCAAACTGTTCAACAAAAAGCTGGAGTCGGATTCGGAAAGTTTTTAGCAACTCCGACCCTTTTTACCCCAAAATTAGCCTGACTCCACAGCCTTGGATAGGACTATAATTGAAATGTTCATTTTAAGCACTAACAGATGGGGATCCGCATCCACTAGTGTCGGTAATAAACGATGCAAATTTAATTTCTTTTCATTCTTTCATTCAGCATAACTAAAAATATTTAGAACGTTCGATCATATTATACATACTTTGATCAGTAAAAAACAAAAATACTGATAAACATAAAGAATTAAAGTATTATTTGGAGAACATAAACAATAAAAATTCTGACAAAAATAAGAAACTTATATTATTTGAAACGATGTATCATACGAACACGACAAGAGGGATGCTTTATTGATATGTAGACAAAATTTCGTACGCTCAATGTGAATGCTGTAGCTTAACTAATACATTGTATATAATTCCAGACGGGATACGAATTTGCTTTCGCTATCCCCAGCTAATGAACAGTTAGACGCTTATTAAATATTATCTGCCCTCCCTTGATAGTTTTGTACGTTACTGTATGCTGAAATACAATATCACTGGGGCGTTACTTTTGTATAGAATTGTGGTAGACAGTTTCTCTGTGTTTTTTATGTAAAGGAATTGTGAAAAGAGTGTTTTCTATAACTGCGTATTTCATGGTATCAGAGGATTAAAATAGGTAACAGCCATTCTATCATTCTTAAACTTTTTTCGCAATTTATCATTTCTTTCAAATTCTATCTTCCCTAACATGATAGTTTTGTATGTTACTAGACACACAATTAGCAATTTCCTTTGTTGATCGGAATCAGCGAAGCTATTATGCGTACATTCCAATCGTTTCTTGTTGACGCTCCAACAATTTCTTTGTTCGGTCGATGAATGGTTCGCGTAAATAATTGTCAAAATCATGTCCATAATGAATAATTATTATAGATCACAAATGCTATATATATTAACTTTGAAATCGTAAATTACTTGCTAGGAATTTTTTATATCTCTTCGTATGAAGTTTCGACAGGTGGTCTGTGCTCCATGTGCCACTACAGTTGAACAATGGTTGCATTAGATAAATAAAAATAGGGTGGTATTAACGTAAACTGTATTATTGCATAGTTTCAGGAATATGTTTAAAACGTTTGTCACGCAGAGTTAAAACTTTAGAATCCACAGAATTTCTATAAAAGCGTATATTGTCTTTATAATGTATAGCGGGTTTTATAATCTTTAGCAGACAAAAATATCGTCGATTTACCATCCGGTGAGGTTAATAATATACGGGATAGCCACTTGCCACGGACTGATATGGAGGTTTGCTCTACTTACCTTATGCTAGAGACAGATGCACTGCATTATATACTGGTATACGAAAGGCAAGCGGGAAAGACCTCTTAACGTGCTATGGTATAAGCTAGCTAAGCAACTTCGCCGTGCTTGTCGCGGGCAGGAATAGCTTCAACTTGCCATCTTGCCACAGATTCAGACGTAATTTTCCCTCGATTTTCTGAACGAGTGCGACACTATTTTCTACAGTGTACATTTACATTCTACAATCGATGGCTAGCGACATATGATCCAACCATTAAGACAAGTAATGTGCAATTCTGTCACATTTTGTATTTATTGCTTCTCCTATTATCGTATTATTCGATATTTGAATGCCCGAATTTTGCAGTTCGTAAAAAGTAGTATTTGTTTCTGCAAAAAGAAATGAATTTTACTTTGTATTTAACTGTGCATATGAGGGCCGTACCTTCCGTTTTGTCTTTGCCTTTGTGCATTCTTTGGAATCTAGAGGATTGTGGCAGGTAACATTCTAGTGATTCTTCTAATGCGACCATTATACTTCATGTGTTGGAAGAATATTTTATTTTTGTAACAGATATGACATTACGCGCATTGTTGGTGCAATTTACTCTTTAACAATCAGAAAATTTCAACAATGGTTTATTTTTTTCTTTCTTAAATATAACAATGAATCACTCTTATCTTCCATATTATACAGCAATTACACATGTGTTACATTCTCACATGTATTTTTTTCTTTAATGATCTAGTTTTCTTTTAAAAGACCGTTTTCAACTAAAAAAAAGGGAAAGCGTAAAAAAGGGAGAATTTCATTGCCGGAATCAAAAATGGACTTCATATGAAATACTGATATAAGATTCCGTAGACACATCTAGTTTTGCTAATTCTACATACCTAAGCAGGTGATATTTTGTTAATTAAGCCATTTTAATCGAATAACTTAGCACCTTCTTTTTTAAGCACTTATTTTGAAAAGTATGTTTACTCTCAAACATGGATTTTGTTTAACTTTTAAAACGATTTTTATTCATAATAGTCCCTTGTAAATATCTCAATGGAAGACCGTTTATACGAACACTGTTAAAAAAATTTCGTAAAATAATGTTTAATTGATCTTTTATTTTATTGACACGTCACTATTTATCTAGAATACGCTGAATGATCTATTAATATAAAAAGTTTTCGTTCGAATAGCGATAGAAAAGATATTGCTCGGCAATTTTTCATGAATATGGTAAAATTAAACTACTTTTATCTCTTTCCTGACCAATGGGAACGTTTCATAATATGGTAATGGCTGCTCAAAAATATTTTTCCTCGACTAAAAACAGGAAACTTTCTGGCACATTGACAAACTCATTTTTACATGTAAATGCATGGAATTTATTGCATGGCTAATGAAGTGATTTGAATTCAAATAGTGTTTTTCCTTATTCAAAAATGTGTTATTTTTGAGTTATAACTGATTGTTTTCCAATGACGAAGTTTCCCGTACTGTTGTACAGCGGCAAATGGCTCAAAACGCGAATTTTAACGTCATTTTCTGAAGGATCGTTCGCGTACGTAAGAAAATAGAAAATTCTATTGAATTTCTTCATACTTGAATAAGACTATCTGCAAATTTGATGCGTTTAGAAGTAAAAATAACTTTCGGAATGTATAAAAAATAGGCATTTTGAATTTTAATGCAGTCTTAACCGTTCAAAAATGCCTGCCTTTAATAATCAGTAATTCTTGTAAACGTTGGCCATTGTATGTTATGAATTTGAAGAATATTTCATTGCTGCAACAATGATAACACTACATGAATTGCTTATGATTATTCTTTAACAAAATAAAAAAATTCAACAATGGTCTATTCTGTTTATTCTCAAATCACAATGATTCTCTGTTTTCTTCCATGTTACACAGTAATTCCATACGTGCAACGTAATTGCTTAAAAATCTTGATTTCTGAATACAATTTACGTATTTTTCGTTTCAAAGACCATTCTGATCCGAAAAGAGGAAAATTTCGATGTCTTTATCAAAATGAATGTACTTGATACGAAATTCGCATTGTGGATTTCAAATGCATAAGTGGGTAAGCTATTTTTACAGATGCACTTTTCCTGGAAAAACCTTGTATAATCTTTCATCTAATGAAGTGATGTTTTATTTACTATGCTTATTTTATCAAATAACTTTATGGCATATTCTTTGTAATCACTTTTTAAAAATTGTATTTATTGTCATATACACCAATTTTGATTAACTATTGGAATGGCTTTTGTTTATAATATTCCGTTGTAAATATAACAGTGGCAAAGCGAAATTGGTATACTTTCGCATTATCCGCTGTAAATAATTATTCGCCGAAGATTTCATGTCATACATGTATTTATGTATGTATGTAAATATATATATACGTATGTATGTATACATTGATATGTAGCTATTCCTGTATTCACATGCATTCAAATGTATATGTATGTATTTATTTATTAATTATATGCATGTGTTCATGCATCTATGTATTCATTCATTATATATATGTTGTTATTAATGTAATATTATTTTTATTAGCTCTCTGTTCTAATTTTGAGAACATTGACATATTTGACCGATTTTAGATGACACGCATTGAAAGTAAGGTCGGCATTGAAAAGCAATCGATTATTACGCAATAATGTTGTGTATTTGTAATACATTTGTAAAATAAAATGAGACTCTATTTGATTCCCAATCACTTCAGTATAAAATCTTAAAAATTTTATGATTTTGCATATAAAAATTTCTCTTTCTATGTGTTAGAGAATTAGCAGGAAATTTTGTTTTAAAGAGTATTCATAAGACATGTGCTTATTTAGAAATATGGTTGAATCTTCTAACTGTCGATTCTCATATTTAGGTCATGGTTCGAACAATATATATGATAGGTACAAAAATTATGACTTTACACGCATTATTGATGCATTTTATTTCTTATCAATTAGGAACTTCCAACAAAGGTCTACATTGCTCAGAATGGTTTTCTGCTGCTTTCTATTTCGATGTAATGACATGCGTGTAACGCAATTACTTAAACATATGAATTTCTAAAAATAACTGTTAATGAAAAAAAGAAACAACATTAACAAAAAAAAAATCCTCTGAAAAAAGGCGATTTGTCTTTATAAAATTGAACGTACTTTACAAAAAGTTATGCTTGTGGATCTGAAAAACATATCTGAATGCGATATTTCTATCAGAGCACATTTTGTAGCAAATGCTGCAGAAATTTGTATCAAATCAGTTATACTTTAGATATTTATTTATTTTTCAATCTAATAACTTTACGGTATCTTCGTTTTAACAATTTTGAAATGCATAATTTACTGTCATACGAGGATTTGAATTAGTTTTACCAACTTTGTTTATTTAAAATGATTCCTTGTGAATATCACAGTGAAAGACTGTTTATGCATAGCAATGAACCAAGCAGAAACTTTCCCTAAATAAATACCATTGAAAAGATGCGCGTCGTATGTGCATACCTATAATTAAAATATTTTCAACTCTGCCGTCCGTAAACCTCCTGTATTTACACTGATTAAACTAGTAATTTTTTATGAGTTCATTTCATACAAACTGAGCCAAAATTTTAAAAAAGTTGTGGCCACATAGTAAAGTTTTTTAATAAAATCTGATACACAGATTGGATTCATATTTAAATAAAGTTGTGCAAAATAAAGAAAAAGAGAGAACAGTTTCCTCTTTTTGCGTGATTTAAATCGAGCCTGCACCGACACAATTGTGAGGATTCTCCCTGATGTAACCTGACATCGTAAAAAATGTTAAAATATTTTTTTCAATCAAATATGATCCTATTAATTAAGGTTAACCACGAATACTTTTAATTCCGTTCAAAAATCTTCCGATATTAAAGGGATGAAATGAATATCATAATTTTTGAGCTCGCTTTTGCTTGGAAGGTCGGCTGCATAACAATGAAGAGTAAGGAAGAATAGAGGTGCGTTTATATCTGGATTTAAAAAATTCCCGTCAAAAATCGTAAATCATTCCACTGGACTTTCTTCACCAAAGGTACTGTGGTCATCAACACAATGGGAGTCTCAAGCAAACAGGGCGCTGATAAACATGTCAGGGATCTCCTCCACCGATTTTTGACCTCTATTAAAGCTTCTGAAAACTCACAACAAGAAAAAGCGTTTCATTACATTAAAGGTAACGCTTAGAAAACAGTGTGTTCGAACCATCATCTCGATTGAAATCACCTCGATACAATAGTATGAGAGGCAGACTCATTACATTTTACAGCGATATATTACCCCAATTGGGAGAGATAAAAGCTTTGTGAGATGTTATGGGAAACGTGAATTATGCAACATCATCATGATTCTACCACCCAAGCACAGAGTACTCACACCATCAATAAAGACAGAATTCGTGTCCCTGAGGAACAGTTATAGATCGCAAATTCATTAGACTTAAATTGAAAGAGTAAAATTTCCTACGGGAAATTTTTTACCTAATTCAGAATACGTGAGATTCAGTTTCCGTGTTTCTTCCATGTGCAGTGGAACGGTGGTTGATTATCCCAATAAAAATTCGGTTCCTAATAAAGTAACTCCCAATCTGCTTTATTACTATTGAGAGAATATACATGAATACGATTGTCACGCAGAGTGCAACTGCAGATAATTTCATTAAAATGCTTCTAATAATTTTAGTGCTCATGCATCAGTGCAAAATTGGGCATACTATTGCGTGGAGGCTCGGTCGAAAGACAATGAAATGCAAGGTAAAAAAAAATCATCTCACCAGAATAAGTAATCTAGAGATGATACCGTAAGAGGTAGTAGAATTAAATTTCACAGTAATATGTTACGCCGAAAGGCAAAGGAAAAAATCTAATTGACATGCTATGGGAGATGCGAAAAAAGCAACCTCGTCATGCTCCTTGAGGGCAGGGCCAGCATCGACATGTCGTCAGGTGAGTTGAAATATATTCGCAAATTCCACTTGCAGCCGAATGCGGAAAATGTTTCTCTCGACATGTCATAAGACTGACACAGAGCTAAAACGAGACCCAAGCTAAAATAGATCCGAAATTTAGGACAGGTAACATACAATGCTGGTCATTATTATTATTTTACCTAATATTTTTATCATTCTTTTAAAAATTTTCTTCCCTACCTTGATAGATTTGTATGTTACTGTATACACAAAAAATATTTCATGTTGTACGTTACTGTGTATATGAGGGTAGTTCCCCGTTTTCTCTTTTTTTAGGTACTAAATGGTGGAGAGAGGGGTTGTTTAACCGAGCTTTTCCCAACAACGTGACAATGGATGCGTGTTTTCCTGGAAATCCTGCGGATTATGAGAGGTAACGTACAATTCTATTTTTCCTTTTATTTTCCTCCCATTTTTGGATTCTTTTTAAATTTTGTGTTTCAATTCTTGATAGTTTTGTATGTTACTCTATACACAATTACTATTTAAACTTTTTGATCGGAATGAACGAATCTGTTGATCGTCCACACCAGTTATAATTTGCGGTGATACTCATAATAATTTTGGCCGATTATCATCACATTTGATACATTAATAGCTTTCATTACCCACGTGTTTCGGTAAATACATGTGACAAAAATCTTACCCTCAAGGAATAAGTATATAAAATTAAACTCGAATACTTAATTTTAAATGCTGAAAATACGTGCTAGAGTTTGTATAGGGGAGGGTAAGATACAGTGAGAAGAAAATTATTATTACTTAACGAATGGCAACGATTTTTATTCTTTTGAAAAACATTTTGCTACATCTTTATGCTACACATATACGCTACACATTAATGTATAAATGGTTTAAAAAAAGTTGTTTATAAAACCACAGAAGCAGAATAACGGAGTATCGAAAATTGTCTCACTGTGTACTACAAGTGGTACACAGTGAGACAATGTATATATTTTCATAATTAATACATTTTTACACTCTATCAATAATTTTCTGCAGTTTAAGACTTCTAATTAATATTTCTAGATTAAAAAAATTTAAAAAAAAATATTACCTGTTTCAGGTAAATACGTCTGACAAAAAATCTTGTCCTTCAGGAATAATTATATAAAACTAAACTCGAATACTTAACTTTAAAAGCTGAAATTACGTGTTAGAAATTGTATATATTATTTAGAACTAGCGAGAGTTTTGATGAGTAAGGAAATTTCTCCTATCTGCCAAAGTAGTAAAAAAGTCGTTCCACGAGTCAAACAAAATTCGGGTGGAATTTATGGCAAATCACTCTTCCTACTGTTGGAGAGGCAGACTCAATAGATTTTACAGTAATTTGTTACACGGACAGACAAAATAATACAGGTTCTTTGACATGCTATGGGAAATGCGAATCACGCAACCTCGTCATGCTCCTTGTGGGCAGGAACAGCGTTGACTTGCCGCCAGGTTAGTTGAAATATATGCGCATATTCCACTTGCAGCCGTGTGCGGCGGATATTTCCCTCTACATGTCATAAGACTTACACAGAGCTACCATGAGACCCAAGCTAAAAAAGATCCGAAATTTAGGACAGGTAACATACAATACTGGTCTTTATTATTATTTTACCTATTATTTTTATCATTCTTTTAAAAATTTTCTACCCTCCCTTGATAGATTTGTATGTTACTGTATACACAAAAAATATTTCATGTTGTACGTTACTGTGTATATGAGGGTGGTTCCGCGTTTTCTCTTTTTTTAGGTACTAAATGGTTTAGGGAGGGGTTGTTTAACCAAGCTTTTCCCAAGAACGTGACCATGGATGCTTGATTTCCTGGAAATCCTGTGGAATAAGAGAGGTAACGTACAATTCTATTTTTCATTTTATTTTCCTCCCATTTTTGGTTTCTTTTTAAATTTTGTCTTTCAATTTTTAATAGTTTTGTATGTTACTCTATACACAATTACTATTTAAACTTTTTAATCGGAATGAACGAGTCTGTTGATCGTCCACACCAGTTATAATTTGCGTTGATAATCATAATAATTTTTGCCGATTATCATCACACTTGACACATTAATAGCTTTTATTACCCACCTGTTTCGGGTAAATACATGTGACAAAAATCTTGCCCTTCAGCAATAATATATAAAATTAAACTCGAATACTTAATTTTAAATGCTGAAAATACGTGCTAGAGTTTGTATATTAGAGGGCAAGATACAGTGAGGAGAAAATTATTATTACTTAACGAATGGCATTATTTTTATTCTTTTGAAATAAATTTTCCTACATCTTTCAGCTACACAAATACGCTACACATTAATGTATAAATGGATATAAAAAAAAATCATTTATAAAACCACAGAAGCAGAATAACGGAGTACCGAAAATTGTCTCACTGTGTACTACAAGTGGTAAACAGTGATACAATGTATATATTTTCATAATTCATACATTTTTACACTCTATCAATAATTTTCTGCAGTTTAAGAATTCTAATTAATATTTCTAGATTTAAAAAATTTAAAAAAAAATATTACCTGTTTCAGGTAAATACGTCTGACAAAAAATCTTGTCCTTCAGGAATAATTATATAAAACTAAACTCGAATACTTAACTTTAAAAGCTGAAATTACGTGTTAGAAATTGTATATATTATTTAGAACGAGCGAGAGTTTTGATGAGTAAGGAAGTCTCTCCTATCTGCCAAAGTAGTAAGAAAGTCGTTCCACGAGTCAAACAAAAATTCGGGTGGAATTTATGGCAAATCACTCTTCCTACTGTTGGAGAGGCAGACTCAATAGATTTTACAGTAATATGTTACACGTACAGACAAAATAATACAGTTTCTTTGACATGCTATTCGAAATGTGAATCACGCAACCTCTCATGCTCCTTGTGGGCAGGAACAGCGTTGACTTGCCGTCAGGTTAATTGAAATATATTGGCATATTCCACTTGCAGCCGGGTGCGGCGGATATTTCCCTCGACATGTCATAAGACTTACACAGAGCTACAATGAGACCCAAGCTAAAAATGATCAGAAATTTAGAACAGGTAACATACAATACTGGTCTTTATTATTATTTTACCTATTATATTTATCATTCTTTTAAAAATTTTCTACCCTCCCTTGATAGATTTGTATGTTACTGTATACACAAAAAATATTTCAAGTTGTACGTTATTGTGTATATGAGGGTGTTTCCCCGTTTTCTCTTTTTTTAGGGCATTTAATCGCAGTGAACGTATCTGTTGATCGTCCACACCAGTTATAATTTGCTTTGATACTCATAATAATTTTTGACGATTATCATCAACCTTGACATTTTGAACGGAATGAACGAATTTCTTAATCATACACATCATTTATAATTTGCGGTGATACTCATAATAATTTTGGCGGATATTTCCCTCGACATGTCATAAGACTTACACAGAGCTACAATGAGACCCAAGCTAAAAATGATCAGAAATTTAGAACAGGTAACATACAATACTGGTCTTTATTATTATTTTACCTATTATATTTATCATTCTTTTAAAAATTTTCTACCCTCCCTTGATAGATTTGTATGTTACTGTATACACAAAAAATATTTCAAGTTGTACGTTATTGTGTATATGAGGGTGTTTCCCCGTTTTCTCTTTTTTTAGGGCATTTAATCGCAGTGAACGTATCTGTTGATCGTCCACACCAGTTATAATTTGCTTTGATACTCATAATAATTTTTGACGATTATCATCAACCTTGACACATTAATAGCTTTTAGTACCCACCTGTTTCGGGTAAATACATGTGACAAAAATCTTGCCCTTCAGGAATAAGTATATAAAATTAAACTCGAATACTTAACTTTAAATGCTGAAAATACGTGCTAGAGTTTCTATAGGAGAGGGCAAGATACAGTGGGGAGAAAATTATTATTACTTAACGAATGGCAATGATTTTTATTCCGTTGAAATAAATTTTGCTACATCTTTAAGCTACACAAATACGCTACACATTAATGTATAAATGGATATAAAAAAGTCATTTATAAAACCACAGAAGCAGAATAACGGAGTACCGAAAATTGTCTCACTGTGTATTACAAGTGGTACACAGTGAGACAATGTATATATTTTCATAATTCATACATTTTTACACTTTATCAATAATTTTCTGCAGTTTAAGACTTCTGATTAATATTTCTAGATTAAAAAAAATAAAACAAAATATTACCTGTTTCGGGTAATTACGTCTGACAAAAAATCTTGTCCTTCAGGAATAAGTATATAAAGCTAAACTCGAATACTTAACGTTAAAAGCTGAAATTACGTGTTAGAAATTGTATATATTATTTAGAACGAGCGAGAGTTTTGATGAGCAAGGAAGTCTCCCCTATCTGCCAAAGCAATAAAAAAGTCGTTCCACGAGTCAAACAAAAAATCGGGTAGAATTTATGGCAAATCACTCTTCCTACTGTTGGAGAGGCAGACTCAATATATTTTACAGTAATATGTTACACGGACAGATAAAATAATACAGGTTCTTTGACATGCTATGGGAAATGCGAATCACGCAACCTCGTCATGTTCCTTGTGGGCAGGAACAGCGTTGACTTGCCGCCAAGTTAGTTGAAATATATTCGCATATTCCACTTGCAGCCGAGTGCGGTGGATATTTTCCTCGAGATGTCATAAGACTGACACAGAGCTTCCACGAGACCCAAGCTAAAAAAGATCCGAAATTTAGGACAGGTAACATACAATACTGGTGTGTATTATAATTTTACCTAATATTTTTATCATTCTTTTAAAAAATTTCTACCCCCCTTGATAGATTTGTATGTTACTGTATACACAAAAAATATTTCATGTCGTACGTTACTGTGTATATGAGGGTAGTTCCCCGTTTTCTCTTTTTTTAGGTTCTAAATGGTGGAGGGAGGGGTTGTTTAACCGAGCTTTTCCCACGAAAGTGACAATGGATGATTGATTCCATGGAAATCCTGTGAAATAAGAGAGGTGAAGTACAATTCTATTTTTCATTTTATTTTCCTCCCATTTTTGGATTCTTTTTAAATTTTGTGTTTCAATTCTTGATAGTTTTGTATGTTACTCTATACACAATTACTATTTAAACGTTTTGATCGGAATGAACGAATTTGTTAATCGTACACACCATTTATAATTTGCGGTGATACTCATAATAATTTTGGCCGATTATCATCACATTTGATACATTAATAGTTTCATTACCCACCTGTTTCGGGTAAATACATATGACAAAATTTTTCCCTTCAGGAATAAGTATAAAAAATTAAACACGAATACTTAATTTTAAATGCTGAAAATACGTGATAGAATTAGAATGTATTATTTAGAACGAGAGAGAGTTTTGATGAATAAGGAAGTCTCCCCTATCTGCCAATGCAGTAAAACTGTGGTTCCACGAGTCAAAAAAATATTCGGGTGGTATTTATAGCAAATCACTTTTCGTACTGTTGGAGAGGCAATATATATTACAGTAATGTGTTACATAGACAGACAAAATAGTAAAATTTCTTTGACATGCTATGGGAAATGCGAATCACGCAACCTCGTCATGCTCCTTGTGGGCAGGAACAGCGTTGACTTTCCGTCAGGTTAGTTAAAATATATTCTCAAATTCCACTTGCAGCCGAGTGCGGAGGATGTTTCTCTCGACATGTCATAAGACTGACACAGAGCTACCACGAGACCGAAGCTAAAATAGATCCAAAATTTAGGACAGGTAACATACAATGCTGGTCTTTATTATTAATTTACCTATTATTTTTATCATTCTTTTAAAAATTTTCTTTCCTTCCTTGATAGATTTGTATGTTACTGTATACACAAAAAATATTTCATGTTGTACGTTACTATGTATATGAGGGTGGTTCCCCGTTTTCTCTTTTTATAGGTACTAAATGGTGGAGGGAAGCGTTGTTTAACCGAGCTTTTCCCAAGAACGTGACAATGGATGCTTGATTTCCTGGAAAACCTGTGGAATAAGAGAGGTAACGTACAATTCTATTTTTCATTTTATTTTCCTCCCATTTTTGGATTATTTTTAAATTTTGTGTTTAAATTCTTGATAGTTTTGTATGTTACTATATACGCAATTACTATTTAAACTTTTTGATCGGAATGAACGAATCAGTTGATCGTCCACACCAGTTATAATTTGCGGTGATACTCATAATAATTTTGGCCGATTATCATCAGATTTGATACATTAATAGCTTTCATTACCCACCTGTTTCGGTAAATACATGTGACAAAAATCTTACCCTCAAGGAATAAGTATATAAAATTAAACTCGAATACTTAATTTTAAATGCTGAAAATACGTGCTTGAGTTATTATAGGGGAGGGTAGGATACAGTGAGAAGAAAATTATTATTACTTAACGAATGGCAACGATTTTTATTCTTTTGAAAAACATTTTGCTACATCTTTATGCTACACATATACGCTACACATTAATGTATAAATGGTTTTAAAAAAGTTGTTTATAAAACCACAGAAGCAGAATAACGGAGTATCGAAAATTGTCTCACTGTGTACTACAAGTGGTACACAGTGAGACAATGTATATATTTTCATAATTAATACATTTTTACACTCTATCAATAATTTTCTGCAGTTTAAGACTTCTAATTAATATTTCTAGATTAAAAAAATTTAAAAAAAATATTACCTGTTTCAGGTAAATACGTCTGACAAAAAATCATGTCCTTCAGGAATAATTATATAAAACTAAACTCGAATACTTAACTTTAAAAGCTGAAATTACGTGTTAGAAATTGTATATATTATTTAGAACGAGCGAGAGTTTTGATGAGCAAGGAAGTCTCCCCTATCTGCCAAAGCAGTAAAAAAGTCGTTCCACGAGTCAAACAAAAATTCGGGTAGAATTTATGGCAAATCACTCTTCCTACTGTTGGAGAGGCAGACTCAATAGATTTTACAGTAATTTGTTACACGGACAGACAAAATAATACAGGTTCTTTGACATGCTATGTGAAATGCGAATCACGCAACCTCGTCATGCTCCTTGTGGGCAGGAACAGCGTTGAATTGCCGTCAGGTTAGTTGAAATATATGCGCATATTCCACTTGCAGCCGTGTGCGGCGGATATTTCCCTCTACATGTCATAAGACTTACACAGTGCTACCATGAGACCCAAGCTAAAAATGATCCGAAATTTAGGACAGGTAACATACAATACTGGTCTTTATTATTATTTTACCTATTATTTTTATCATTCTTTTAAAAATTTTCTACCCTCCCTTGATAGATTTGTATGTTACTGTATACACAAAAAATATTTCATGTTGTACGTTACTGTGTATATGAGGGTGGTTCCCCGTTTTCTCATTTTGTAGGTACTAAATGGTTTAGGGAGGGGTTGTTTAACCCAGCTTTTCCCAAGAACGTGACAATGGATGCTTGATTTCCTGGAAATCCTGTGGAATAAGAGAGGTAACGTACAATTCTATTTTTCATTTTATTTTCCTCCCATTTTTGGTTTCTTTTTAAATTTTGTCTTTCAATTCTTGATAGTTTTGTATGTTACTCTATACACAATTACTATTTAAACTTTTTAATCGGAATGAACGAGTCTGTTGATCGTCCACACCAGTTATAATTTGCGTTGATAATCATAACAATTTTTGCCGATTATCATCACACTTGACACATTAATAGCTGTTATTACCCACCTGTTTCTGGTAAATACATGTGACAAAAATCTTGCCCTTCAGCAATAATATATAAAATTAAACTCGAATACTTAATTTTAAATGCTGAAAATACGTGCTAGAGTTTGTATATCAGAGGGCAAGATACAGTGAGGAGAAAATTATTATTACTTAACGAATGGCATTATTTTTATTCTTTTGAAATAAATTTTCCTACATCTTTAAGCTACACAAATACGCTACACATTAATGTATAAATGGATATAAAAAAATCATTTATAAAACCACAGAAGCAGAATAACGGAGTACCGAAAATTGTCTCACTGTTAGCTACAAGTGGTAAACAGTGATACAATGTATATATTTTCATAATTCATACATTTTTACACTCTATCAATAATTTTCTGCAGTTTAAGACTTCTAATTAATATTTCTAGATTAAAAAAATTAAAAAAAAATATTACCTGT